>CM053744.1:7561142-7721703 GCA_028658305.1 Pachyuromys duprasi | reverse complement strand
CGCCAACGGAGAGGTGATCAAGGAGCAGACCAATCAATTCATGTCAGAAACAGTCCCTGTTCCCATAGCCAGGGAACCCACTTGGACACCAAACTACCATGGGCTACATCTGTGCAGGGGTTCTAGGTTATCTCCATGAATGGTCCTTGATTGGGGTATCAGTCTCAGAAAAGACCCCTGTGCCCAGATTTTTTGGTTCTGTTCCTCTCCTTGTGGAGCTCCTGTCCTTTCCGGGTCTTACTATTTCCTACTTCTTTCATAAAATTCCCTGTACTCTGTCTAAAGTTTGGCTATAGGTCTCAGCATCTGCTTTGATACCTTGTAGGGTAGAGACTTTCAGAGGTCTTCTGTGGCAGGCTCCTGTCCTGTTCTCTGTTTTCTCCCTCTTCTGATGTCCATCTTCTTTTCCTTTCTGAATGAAGATTGAACATCTTAGCCAGAGTCCTTCTTGATTAGTTTCTGTAGGTGTAGAGATTTTAGTATGTTTATCCTATATTATATATCTAATATCCACTTATGAGTAAGTATATACCCTGTGTGTCTTTCTGTTTCTGGGATATCCTCACTCAGGGTGATCTTTTCCAGTTCCCACCATTTGCCTGCAAATTTCATGATTTCCTTGTTTTTAATTGCTGAGTAGTGTTCCATTGGGTAAATGTACCACAATTTCTGTATCCATTCCTCAACTGAAGGACATCTGGGTTTTTCCAGCTTCTGGTTATTACAAATAAAGCTGCTACAAACATGGTTGAGCAAATACCTTTGTTGTATACTTGAACATCTTTTGGATATATGCCAAGGAGTGGTATAGCTGCATCTTGAGGAAGCACTATTCCTAATTGTCTGAGAAAATGCCAAATTGATTTCCAAAGTGGTTTTACAAGTTTACATTCCCACCAGCAATGTAGGAGGGTTCCCCTTTCTCCACATCCTCTCCAGCATGTGTTGTCACTTGAGTTTTTGATCTTAGCCATTCTGATGGGTGTAAGGTGAAATCTCAGGGTTGTTTTGATTTGCATTTCCCTGATGACCAAGGATGTTGAGCATTTCTTTAAGTGTTTCTCTGCCATTCTATATTCCTCTATTGAAAATTCTGTTTAGCTGTGTATCCCATTTTTAAATTGAATTACTTGATTTGTTGCTTTGTTTAACTTAAGTTCTTTATATATTCTGGATATAAGGAAATCCATCAGTGTGATCCACCCTATAAACAAACTGAAAGAAAAAAAAAACACATGCTGAAAAAGCATTTGATAAAATCCAACACTTATTCCTGTTTAAAGTCTTGGAGAGATCAGGGATACAGGGCAAATACCTAAACATTGTAAAGGCAATATACAGCAAGCCTATAGCCAGCATTAAACTCAATGGAAAGAAACTTAAATCAATCCCACTGAAATCAGGGACAAGGCAAGGCTGCCCACTCTCCATATCTCTTCAACATAGTTCTTGAAGTCCTTACTAGAGCAATAAGACAATTAAAGGAGATCGAGGGGATACAAATTGGAAAGGAAGAAGTTAAAGGGTCACTATTTGCAGATGATAGGATAGTATACATGAGTGACCCCCAAAATTCTACCAGGGAACTCCCACAGCTGATAAACACCTTCAGAAAGTGGCTGGATACAAAATTAACTCAAAAAAAAAAATCAGTAGCCCCCTGTATACAAAAGACAAAAGGCATGAGAAAGAAATTAGGGAAACAACACCCTTTAGCCACAAAGGACATAAAGTACCTTGTTGTGAACCTAACCAAGCAAGCCGAAGACTTGTATGAAAAAAATTTCCAATCTCTGGAGAAAGAAATAGAAGAAGATATCAGAAGATGGAACCATCTCTCATGCTCATGACTTGGCAGGATTAACATAGAAAAAATGGCCATCTTACCAAAAGCAATCTACAGATTCAATGCAATTCCCATCAAACTACCAATACAATTCTTTATAGATCTTGAAAGAAAAATTCTCAATTTCATATGGAGTAACAAGAAAGCCAGAGTTGCTAAAGCAATCCTCCACAATAAAAGATCTTTTAGAGTTATCTCCATCCCTGATCTCAAGCTGTACTATAGAGTAAAAACTGCATGGTACTGGCATAGAAACCGACTGATGAATCAATGGAATCGAATAGAAGACCCTGAAATTAATCCACACACTTATGGACACCTGAGTTTTGAAAAAGATGCCAAAACCATACAATGGAAAAAAAAAGATAGCATCTTCAACAAATGGTGCTGGTCTAACTGGATGTCTACATGTAGAAAAATGCAAATAGATCCATACTTATCACCCTGCATAAAAACTAAAGTCCAAGTGGATCAAAGACCTCAATATAAAAACAGACACATTAAACTTGTTAGAAGAAAAAGTGGGGAAGAGCCTAGAACTCATTGGCACAGGAGAGAACTTCCTGAACAGAGCACCAACAGCACAGGCTCTAATATCAACAATCAGTAATTGGGACCTCATGAAACTGAAAAACTTCTGTAAAGCAAAGGATACTGTCATCAGAACAAAACGACAGCCTACAGACTGGGAAAGGATCTTCACCAACCCTATAGACACATTTTTTAAAGCACCCTTTATACTGCATCTCAGTATATTTAGGGGTCTGCTTTACTTGTGAATTGTGGATTTTAGCTCCAGCACTAGAATAGTTCTCTGCATTCATTTTTGGATCATGTTCCCTTGTCTAGATTGGATATCCTGAGCTTATTTTTAGTTTGAAGAATTATTTTTCAATTTTATATAGTCTGTCTGTATTTGATTTAAAAGCAATTGGCTGTTTTTGGAAGGTAGACTCTTTCAAAAGTGTTTTATATAAAACTGTTCATTCATTAAACATATGTTTCTTGTGATGTTTTGGTTCATAGATTGTTCCTACCTGTGAAAAGTTGGGTCTCCTGAGGGTTTCAGATACTAACCACACACCATAAGTGTTACAATGGAGGTTTGTGGTGGCTTTATGTATTATTAATCCAGGCTCCATTTCAGCTGTAAACTTTTAGAATTTGATGACATTATTTATCACCTCACACCTCAGCATGCACTACTCAAAACTACCTCATTAAAAGTGTGGCAGTTTGGTCTGAGACAGTGGTACCACATACAGGCTTCCAGTTCATTTGTCTCCGTATTGTAAAGGAAAAGTACTTCTCTCTGCACAGATTGAATGAGATTGTTGTATTCAAGCTGCCTTGCTCGCTTGCCCATCTCTCATTGAGACAGAAAACCCTACTTATTCTTCTTGTATTTCAGGCAGTTTCCTCAGCTTAGAAGGAAAAAATGGTCTCAAAATAATTGGAGTATGTTGACAACGAAGTTGGGGACATCAGGGAACAGGGACTGTCTCTGATATGAACTCAGTGGCTGGCTCTATGATCACCTCCCCCTGGGTGAGTGCAGCCTTACCAGACCACAGAGGAAGACAATGCAGCCAGTCCTGATGAGACCTGGTAGGCTAGGGTTAGAGGGAAGGGGAGGAGGACAGTGGACTGGGGGAGGGCATGGGAGCAGAAGAGGGAGGAAGGATGGGGTTGAGAGGGGCTACAGTTGGGATACAAATGAATAAACTGTAATTAATAAAAAAGTAAAAATTTTTAAAAAGCCATGCTTTTATATAATTATTGGGCATTTTTATTGGTATTTCAGTTAAAATGATGCAAACACATTTCAAATGTTTTGATTGAATAATAAATGCTGGTTCTGTTGCAGGGTTGTTGACACAGGCTTGTTTGCCTGATGCACTCAGTCTTCTCACTGTAATTGAAGTCCTCCATTCCAACCTGTTTTGCATCATTGCGGAACAGCATTAGTTAATCCAAACTATTTGTGAAAATTAATTTATTCAATTTGCTATAGTAAAATGTGCAAAGAACAACTTGTAGAGAAAAGGAAGTATACATCACAATAATATATTACAGCAAGACAAAGGTGAAGGGAAGCAGCGGAGTGTATATACTACATAAAAGTCATTGTGATACCTTTCAGACAACAAAAAAGATGTTAGAATTGCATAAATGGATTTTTGCATTATTAAGTATTATAAGCTGTATTTTTAACTATGTTACCTAGAATTATAAGTATGTCATTAGTAAATGTTTGCTATCTAATGACTTTGGAGATTGTAGATTCTAGAATTTGAAATTACAGAATGATAAGAGATGGTTTAAGGAATGACAGAACGATAAACTTTCCTTGTTTGATCCTCTTCTGTATCCAGTATTCTCTTAACTAGTTTTTGTGGGAAGTTTGATATGGAAAATGCATTCATATCCTATATAAGATAATTAAATATTAGATAAATTTTAAATGCCAGTTCAACTAGAACATAATGATTGGTAAGCTGTACCTTACTTACTGTCCAAGAAACAGAAAACTGTATAAAAACTTTGTATGATACCAAACATGGTTAATATTATTGGCTTCAAAATAATAGAGTTTAGGGGGCTGGAGAGATGGCTCAGTGGTTAAGAGCGCTGTCTGCTCTTCCAAAGGTCATGAATTCAATTCCCAGCAACCACATGGTGGCTCACAACCATCTATAATGTGAACTGATGCCCTCTTCTGGTAGGTGTAAATGCAGACAGAACACTCATATACATAAAAAATAAATAAATATTTAAAAAAACAATAGAGTTTAAAGGTTACATTTGAAATTAGTAGTATGTAAGACTGAGCAGTGGTGGTGCACTCCTTTAATCTTAGCACTTGGGAGGCAGGGGCAGGTGGATCTCTTTGAGTTTGAGGCCAGGACATCCAAGGCTACACAGAGAAACCCTGTCTCAAAAGCAAAACAAAACAGAAAGGGAGAATTTAGTAGTATATTACAGAGTTTATCATAGAATTTTATTTTTTAATTTATTGTATTTGTGTGGATGTGTGCACATGTGCAAATATGTGTCATGGCTTGCATGTGGAGTTCAGAAGACAACTTTTTGGCACTCAGTGCTGTCCTTTCACTCTGGATTGTGGAGGTCAAACTCAGGTCACTGGGCTTATACAGCCTTTTCATGTTGCATCAGCTTGCTAGCCCTAATTGTAATTGTTTATAAGCAACTTCTGGCTTTCTAATTTATAATGCATGTTTGTATGCATCATCCCATCTAAGAAATAAGTCCTAGTGCCCTGCACCATGCATACTGACAGCTCTTTTATAGGCGGTTTGTCTTTTCCAAGCCCACTTCATAGGTATCTCCTCAACACAGATCATACTAACTCTGTATGTTTCTTGCTCTCTAAGCATGAGATCTACCTCTGTACCCGTTTTAAGTACATAGTATATGCTGTAACGATATAGAAATTTCTAACTTTGCATGACTATTGAAAGATTATTAATATCTAATGTTGATTTATATTTTAGTAAAGCAGCAGTTACTCCCTAACCAGCTATAAACACAGACAACACACAAAGAAACTAGGATTTATTTAATTGGCCCAGAACACAATGCTACCTAATAATTATTCTATCCTAAACCTCCAAGCTAGTATAACTTCCTCCTATTCAGATTTCCTACATTATACTTGCTTTTTAATCATAGCCTAAGTCTGATTCACTTCTCATGATGTTTTTTGGTCCTTTCTTCATGGAGCCGTCCTCACTTCCTCCTCTTTCTCCTTTCCTGCACCCACTAACCTAGGCTGCTCCACCTTGTTCTCTGTATTGCTCAGCACTAGCTGCTTGGCTTCTATTGGCCATACAGAGAACAAATGGTGGCATGTTTATACAAACCTGAGACAGGAGATGCTTAGAATAAACATAGCAATGCAATGTCTGGACTGAAACCAGATAGTGGGGTAGAGAATCAGCATTTGAATGAACAAGGGTAAACTATATACAGCCCACAAGAACATTATGCCAACACATGACTGAAACACTGTCCTCAATGACTACAATAACTCCGCATTTCCTCCTTCCACCTGCCTCTGGTACCCACAACTCTATACCCTCTCTCTAAGAGCTGAGATGTCTATTTTAGATATTCCGTATAATTGGGATTATACTGCATTTGTCTTTCTCTGTGTGTTGTAGTTAGTGTAATGGTATCCTATTCTATCCATGTTATCTCAAATGACAAGTATCTTAGTATTATTCTGTGTGGCATATCACATTTTCTTTATCCGTTTGTCAGTTGGTGAACATTTTAAAGACTTCAGTGTTTTGGCTATTATGAGTACTGCTGTAATGAACTTGGAAGTACGGATGCCTTTTTGCTAAGCCATATGGGAATTATATGTGCCATTTTTTTCAAAGAATCTCCATATAGGATAGCTGTCGACAAACCTAAAGGAGCTAAATACTAAGGAGGACCCTAGGAAGGATGCTTAAATATCATCCATACTATTTTTTATAGTGGTGTAAAGTAAAGTTTTTATTTTATCACAACAGTCCTTGGCTTTTTGCTCACCTGGAATACCATTGCATCTTATTTTGACTTGGTAATTCTAATAAAGTTGTTTTACTGCTTATATTGATGTTCAGACTGGTGTTTCTCATCAGGAAGGACCACGATCTACTGTTCCACTCATGAATTCCATACTGACACTGCAATCAGTGAACATTAACAAAGCACCTGTTCTGAGTAAGACTCCCAACTAAAAAAGACAAGCAGATGTGTGTTGTATATAAGGACCACCCTGGTTATATAAATAGCCAGTACAGGTACTATGTCTTCTTTTATCCTCTAAATGGGACACATTGTTACTTAAATTCCTAGAGAAAGGATACCTTCCAAGAGATGTAAAACAGCTGTTTCTTTGAAGCGCCAGCTTACAAATAATGACACAGAGACTTTTTATTAATTATAGAAACTTGGCCTTTGCTTCAGCTTGTTCCCCAACTAATTCTTAACTTGACCTGTTTATACTAGTATTTTGCCATGGGACTCGTTGCCTGTCAGTGATTGCCCCACCGTAGTTTCTTAGTGTCCGGCTGACACCTCTTCCCTTGACTGACTCGGGAGTTCCTGTCTCACCTTCCCTTCCTGCCTCTGCTATAGGCCTTTCAGCTCCTTATTAAACCAGGTGGAAGGTGTTGGAGGGAATGTTTACAAAATATGGTGCATCCATGGGAATAACAATACAAAGTCAGTCTGTACTCAGCTCTCTGATGGCATTGCGATCAACATTTGAATAATATAAAGACAGTCTTTACACAGTGCCCAAAAAATCACCCCAACAGAGATGGGTCTAAAGTTTAGAAGGAAATCACATATTTGTGTTTAACAAAAAATGGGAGAAATCTACCAATTGTAAGGAATCAGGAACAAGAAACTGAGAATAGTATGCATGTAAGATTACAAAAAGATGCATTTGGAGACAGAGGTAGGGGGAATCTCTGAGTTTGAGGCCAAGTTCTAGGACGATCAGGGCTACACAAAGAAACCCTGTCTCAAACAACAACAGAGATTTTCTTTTTCTTTTTTTGCAAAGGGAAGGAATTTGGGCTTTGTCCTGCGTCTTTGGTGGGTTATGGTGGAAGTTTGGGTTTGATTTATTTTAAAATAGAATAAAGAAAAAAACCCAGCTGTTTCATATGAGTTCAAAGGAATAATCTTAGTCACTCTTATATAGAATGGCTAACATTTACTGTTTCTTGGTGAGCCCGTTGGAAAAGTCAAATCAAAGATGAAAAAAAAAGTGTCACTGTGACAGCAACCTTATGTATGGAAAAAGAGAAAGGGGATTAAATTAAGAATTGCTCTCAAAATAGAAGCAGGATTTAGGAGTTTATAAGGTACCTTATAGACACTGCAAGGTGGGACCATGGGAGAGTCATAGAGATGCAAACAGGAGATGCAGACAGCAAAGTGACAAGCAGAGCTCTTAAGACATCTGAGATAGAAGCTTTAGAAAAACATAAATTTCAATTGTTTGCTCCAATTTTTATTTGTAAACCTTCAAAATGAAAGAAAGCAGAGAAGGAAATAAACTCTGAATTAGTATTTGAACCAAAATGAATTGAACTATATATTGCTGGCTGCAGAAGCATTTATTTTATGATATGCTGCCATGCCTGGCTCTGCTCACACCCCTACAAAATGCCTAGCAGTTTTTAACTCCCACATTAGCATGTCAGAGATAGCTGATGAGGCCAATTGCAGAAGATTCCCCAATAGTACAAAAAAAAAAAAGTTTTGCTACTCATTTATAACTTAAAGTCTGTTTTACTGTTAAAGTTTCATTTAGTTAACTCTATCACTCTTCCTAGAAAGCTGCCATTGAAAACCATGGTACTACATATGACAAAGAACCAGAAACGCTTATTTCTCTGCTCCGCCCAGACCAGCTGTGTCATATCAAACAAAGTCCTAAACGTTTCCATGGTACACTTCCTCATCGATGTTACTGAAAACAATGCCCACCTTCGAAGGATGCTCAAAGTCCTAAACGTTTCCATGTACACTTCCTCATCGATGTTACTGAAAACAGTGCCCACCTTCTAAGGATGTTCAGGCTTTACAGAAAAAGTTTAGGGTGATCCTAGTGGTAGCCAAGTGAAACTAAAAAATGAACTGCTATATGCAAAGCCATGTTAGGATGTAGAAATAGTGGCATTTCTTCTGTTAGTTGCTTTTCTGCTGCCATAATAAAATACCACAACTAAAAGCATCTTAAAGAAGAAAGGGTTTATTTTAGCTTATGATTCCTGAGGAATAGAGTCCATAATAGTGGGGAAGGCATGGTGAGGCGGGACATGGTGGCAAGAAGCTAGGTAATTACATTTCGTCTATACCCGGGAAGCAGGGAGTCAGGCCAGGCTGTGAACCCTTAAGCACCCTTCAGAGGCATACTTCCTCTAGCAAGGCTTTGCTTCTTCGGGGTTCTGTCACCTCCTCACATAGCACTGCCAAGTGGGGCCTAGTGTTCAGACACATCAGCCAGCCCTTGGGGGATGCTTCTCACTCAAACCACCGCACTTTGAAAGCTTGTTCAGGCTTCCGTACATTTGTTGCAGAAAATACTCTTATTAATAAACACAAAATTTTTCTGAACACACAATAGATCCTGAGTCATCTTCATATGAAATCAGATTTCATTATCCTTTTCTTCAGTCATCATTCATTTTTTGTCAAAAATTTTGCCCCAGCATTGTTAATTCTCCCTGAAAGGCTTGATTTTAGAACCATATTATTTCTTTTCATTCTTCAATTCTCTCATCAATAATAGAATTGCAGCTTTGCATATTGCCTCTTATATAACAGGATCGGCATAGTCTAAATCTTAATAACATACTGTGCACCCTCTCCAAATGAGTAGACAAGAATTCTCTTTGTCTAGTGGGACTGCTGTCCGAAACCTGAGGTAGTTTGTCAGACTGTCAGATTCAGGTTGAAGATATGTGCCTTGAGAAACTGGTACTCATGATTCTTCTCTTTGTGTGGTTTGGGGAAGAAAGCATCCCTGGAAGGGAACTGTAGTAGCTGAGGAGGGCTAATCTGAACTCTGACTGAGTCACTTTTAAATCTGCACAGCAAGGGTGTGCCTCCTGTGTGCAAGCTTTCAGTCATAACTACTTGATTCCTCCCACCACAGTGTTCTCTCTGAGGTTAGAGGCTGCCATTAATGCTTCTCAGTGCTACGCATTTTCCCCTTAAGTTTATGCCCACTTCCCCATCAGTGTTTCACCTTTTAGTTTCCCGCTGAGCCTACGTGGAGACTTCTCTGTCACTGTCAACATTCATTTTCTGAAATGAATCAGAACATCTATATGACATGCCTTTATTCAACAGCGCATTTCTTAGCTATGTTTTTCATGGGATTTTTTAAGAAGGACACTTGAAGGAAATGATCAGTGCATCTAGTTTAAGTCATTGGAAGCACAATATTTACTATAAACCTGTTGAAGACATTGTTTAATTTTATATATAATTGCACATATGAAAAAGTTCTGAGCTTTCTTTGGGGAACTCCATACTGACATTAACAGTACATCTTCTCAGTTTTGGTTATAAAGATACTTGAATGTCTATGAAAATTGATTTTTTTCTTTTGCCTTGGGCTCTTTTGCCATGAAGCTCTTGCAAGCTTCACGCTTAATAGCAAATATGTTGACTTTTAAGACAGTTACATTCTCTTTCCCAGTTCACTTTTCTTTTTTATTACTCTCATTGCAAATATGTTTTAGAAATATGCTCTTTGGAAAGAAAGGGCAGTGGAAAAGCTCTGAGTATCTGAAAGTAAAGGAGGCAGGGAGATTCTTGGTAGGGGAGCAGCCTAGGCATGGAGTACAGAAGCACACTGGGGCGGTGAGCAAGAGGACATGAGAGTAAGTTACATTCATATGTCTGATTCTCTCAAACCTGGATGAGGAACAAAGCTGAAAATGACATTACTAAATCCAGCCTCATATAGACTAAATTTTTGGTATGCATTGAACTTTGGGGTGTTTTCTCTTAAACTGCTAATGTAGTAAATTATACCAGAGGCTTTCCAATGTGTAAATCATTCCTATGGTAAACAGCAATGCTAGGGTAAACTTTTCTTCATTTTGGCTTATTATTGACATTGAATTTAATTTTTTAATATTTTACTAAATATTTGTATACCTGCATTCATTGAGATAGATCTGCATTTATGCATCATTCATTGTACTATATGAGTCTAGTTATTGATGTTGAAATATGGTATTCTGCTTAAAATAACCCTTTCTTATATGGTTTGTTTCTTTCAAAGCTAGATGTGGTGAGTTCCATGTGTTAAATTCTCTGGATTGCCATTTTAGAGAAGAAATTGTTTCTCTGTCTGGCAGATTTGAACATCAGAATTGTTGTTGTTTTTTTTTCACAGCTTTCTCGTTCTTTGAAGGAGATCAATATATAGAATATTTTCCTAGGAATTTGGTCATTTGTATAATTTATTATATTTAAGATGCCTTCAGAGTCTGGAATTTAAGAGAGGTTAGCCTGGAGGTGGCGAATTGGTCATCAGCTTGGGAGGAAGTTTGATCTCTAGGCCAAAGCTATCAAATTAAGAGCACGAGGCTCTTAATTTGAAGAAGAGAATTTGTAGGAAGTGCAGAAGCTCTCTCTGCTTAGTTAGGCCACTGTTGGTTTTCTCTTGCAGTGTTGTGAGTGTTGCATCAGCATGCGCAACAAATATGGGAGCAGAAATGAACTGGGTAGCTCTCATGATTCTAGAGGAGCAGCCGTGTTAAAGGTGTTGATGACCTATTTGTGCAGTAGCTAGATGTAAGAAATGTACTAACACCTGTCTCACTGTTGTGAACAATTTCCTGACAGGAACAATCTAGGAGAAAGTGGAGCCATTTTGGCTCCGCGTTCTGTTGGAGGGTGTCCTGGCAGTGGCTTGTTCCTCAAAGCAAAAAGAGGAGTGCTGAGCTGAGTTCCCTCCTCGCTTCTCTCTCCACCCCATCCCAAGACCCAACAGCATGGGTGGGTCTGCTCACAGCACAACAGACCTTAGCCATCCTCTGTGGCACACCTATACATGCCCAGTGAAGAGTCTGCAATTGGAAAACCACCACAGGGAGAGTGGCTTCCTGCTTTTGTGACAACTGTGCTCCTTCACCAGGCTTAAAGTAAATTTCAGAGGGGAACAACAGACTGCAGGCAGAATCTTTAACCATGAGGTATTTAATCAACAAAGATTCCTTAAGTATGGTTTCCTTAATCGTAAAGTCAGGGAAACAAAGGTCCAAGCATAATTTTAGCCAAGGTTTTCCCATACTTGATTAAAGTGTTTATTTTCAATCTCTCAAGATGAAATGGTTAGGTTTTCATAATTGTAGCTGAGTCTGCCACTCATCAGTTCATTACCTGTCATCTTCTTACTAATCTTTCCTTTTCCGATTTAGGAAATAGAAATGGGCCCTTTAAAATGTCTTTTCTTTACATATAGGTGAAGTTTTTATCAATTGAGGATTGTAGAATAGTGTCGCTGAAGGAGGGAGGAAGAGACCTTCCTTCCTACTTTGAGGGTGCCTCTGCCTCTCCTGGCTCTTGTGGTGCCCAGTAGTCAGCAGCACTCATCCTATATTAGCCTCCTCTGCACCCAGCGTTCCCCTCTCCAGACAGCAGGCCATTTTGTAGCAGAATGCCTCTACTCCCATGACATCTAACAAAGGTATCTGGCTCCTGCAGTGCTTCTGGATGGTTTTACAATGAAGTAGAGTGGTTCTTTGAACAGCTTTCATTATACCATAGAAAATAGGTTTCTAGGAAATTTTACTAGCATGGGACCACAGCAACTCTGCTGTCATCCAGAAAGTCATATGTTACCTTCTGGGGGAGGTGTGAAGGCATATTTGCTTACCCTAGATAGTTAAACCAGCAACAAACTAAAGGATCCCACCAAAGCCCAGCTTGATGAGTTTTATTGATGTTACATAGAAGAATATGGTAAGGGGTTGTTTTTAGAAGCATAAATTACTCAAAGATAGCTTACATCATCAAAGCCCACCCCATCATGGGTGACAGCTCATGAAAGCTAGAAACCTAGAGAGTGGTATATGAGTTTCAGGCTGCTGAATAGGATGGTGAGTGTCTCTTCCAAGCAGTCCTGATAGTCGGAGCCTCTTCCTGATATAGCTTCTCGTAGACAGCTTGCTCAGCTTGTTTGAAAGCTTTTCTAGGTAGCGTGATCTGTCTTAGAGTAACTTAATTGTCAGCAGTCCTTACTGCCTTTGTATGCTTGGGGGAGATGGGCCTCATGGGTCTGCTCAGTTTCAGAGACTGCCTGAAGCCTTTTGAGTTTATCTCCTGAGCTTAAAGAGTCTCCCCGCAGGGTGGGATCAGCATCCTTCCTTGTAGTATCCAGATCTTAATGGAGGACCCTGGAGAAAAGTCCTGCACAGCACTGTAGTAGCTGTGGCCTTTCCCACAGAGTCTGAACCTGAGCCTGGAGGGAGCTCTTTTAGTCCCAGGGGCGTGTGGCTGCTTATTCCCACTGCAAGAGTTCTTCTTTTTCAGTAGCTAGTCTCTTTGTTACTTCAATGATCTGTCCAACTTAGAATTCTTTATCTTTATCTGTTTAAATTGATGTATTGTGATTCACAAACTATATGGAGTTAGGCATACAAATTACCAATTGGGATTTTCTCTGAACAAGTGGGAGGTGGAGGAATATGTGCTTAGCATGTGTGAGGCCCTGGACTTTGGTTCCAGAACCAAAACCACAGATGTTTGGCACTCACCAGAGTGTGTCACACAATACTAGTTTGATGAGTATTGCTTTTCAGAACTAAGCGTAGAGCTATGATTTTAAATGTGTGCATGAAGGATGTAATCTCGAATTGTTAAAAAGGCCTCTGCTGGTATTTTCTGGAACATGTTGCAAGTGTCCCTCCATTACCTTGAGTGTCTGACATGCATGAGGCCCTGACTTCCATCTGTGTTGTGCTTGCCTGTGCCTGCCATAGATGCCTTCACATCAGCTGCTCTCTTGACCCTGCTCCGTCATGTCATGACTAGCCTTGGGAAGCTCCATTTTTAAATTTTCTTTTCCTAACGAAAGCCACAGCACATTAAAATGGAGGCATTTATATTCTGTGTCATATTACCATCACTTCAGCTTACTAGATAGTATTGTGTTTCTAGTTGGTTGCAAGTGTTGATTTTTCCTTTTTCAGTTTGCAAAACTGTGTGACAGAAAATCTGTAGCTAAATATCACTTTATGATTTCCATCTGTTCTAGGACAATGGTGTTTATGGCATAGTCCAGATTGCAGTGTCATAGAAATATCCTGTTATAGCAGATAGAATTTAAAATGATCATTGTGTGTTCTAATGAGAAAACATTTTTAAACAAGTGCTTCGCTTAATTTCAGAGTAGAATAACTGTATACTCAACTTGATGACAGCATCTGTTCTTCAGAGTGTTTGTGCTGTCAACAGTGAGAACTTGCCTGACTTTAATAGAAACCCATCAGTTTGCTGTTCGTATGGGAACCAGTAATGGGGATGTGGTAAGCAGAGAGAGTATTGTTAAAGTCTATGGGAATATCCTTAAGTTTTTGTTAGTGTAGACATGACCTTCCATTCTTTCTGGAGGAGGATTGGAGATCTTATTTTGGCCTATGACTGTATAATTTTAACAAATTTCGTTGTGACAGAAGGTTCACATGTACCAAATAAAAGGAGTTCCCTTATCACAAAGCATTCTGGTCATGTCTAATCTCATTGGCTCAAAACTGAAGGAATGGGGGTGGGGGAGGGGTAAAGATAAAAATCATGCTCCATAGAATGCTGTGGGGGAGACTGGGGTATGCTTTCCTCTGTTGCCAGCGCAAAGCATCTCACTCCTGTGCCAGCACAGACGCTGTTATCTTTGTGGGAGGCAGGACAGTGGGGGGAGCACCGGCCACCAGCACCAAGCCTGACCACTCAGGTTTCCCTGGACCTACATGGAGGAGACAGAGAGCTCCCAGAAGCCGTCCCTTATCTATGTGTGTCCATACAAAATAAATATATAAATTTTAAAAAAGAGGATAGTGATGCCCTGCTTGTTATAGGGTACCCATGATCACACTGATTAGAAGCTAGGCTGTCATGTAGTGAGACAGTCCATGGGAGTGTGGGAGGAGCTGGTGGACGCAGGCCTCACACCATTCCTGTGAGGGATTGGAAAAGGAAAGCAGTGGGTTGTTGCTGAGCATCTGTTTGTGCTGGGGATTGAGCTCCTGGTCTCTGGCATAGTCACTGGGTCTTCTACTCCTGAGCTGTAACTCCAAAGCCCAATAGATTTTCTTAGTTTGAGAAAATAATTGGCTGATTAGAATAAGTGGGAAATATAGATACTTGTTTTTAATTTTTCTTTAGATTTATTTCTGTGTATGAGCGTTTTGTCTACATATATGTCTTGCCCTACATGCCTGTCTCATACCTGTGGCAGTTAGAAGAGGGTGTCCAGTTCCTGGCCCTGGAGTAACAGATGCTTGTGAGCTGCTTTGTGGGTGCTGGAAACTGAACATAAGTCCGCTGCAAGAACAGGTGCTCTTGACCACTGAGCCATGTCTCTACAAAAGTGTTTTTAAAGATAATTTTCCTGACATAAAAACTTAACAATTAAAATGTATGTTGATCCTTTATCCCTCATACTGTGAATTTTAAAGTTACCAACACAGTTTCTGTGATTACAGAAAACAGGTATTTTCATTGTTCTCAGAGAGTATAGTTTTCTGGAAATTTTGACTTCATTTTTGCTGTCATAAATTTATCATTTGAACAAAATTTCAAGTGTGGGGCTTAGTTTGTTGAAGTCATAGCAGAGTGGACTTGTAGAGAATGAGCTATATTTGTGACTTAGAACCAAAGCAAAAAGGGGCTGTGTTCTTTTGGGCCAGCAGGTTACAGCTGTGGTTAGGAACAGGGTGTGCTTTTTTTCTTGTGACACTTAAAGTGTATGGGAGGATGCTTATGGTTCTGTGATGGTGATTATAATCATGAGCTTAGTGCGATGCTTACTTGAATATAGTTTAAGATTTTACATTTCTTAATTTTTTAACATTTAAGTTGTATAGAAGTTCAAGGAAAAAGGCATGACCAGACAACTTAATATCACTTAGCACACAGGTAAGGCTGCCCATTAGATGTACAGACTGGGATTGCATTTTGAGCAGCATGTTTTTACAATAAAATATAAAATAGAGTATTAGGTAAATTTTGCTTTTAGTTAGACTGGCTGAATCCACATTGAAGCATTTTTGTTTTGACCTTGTGTAAGTAATCTTATCCCCAGTCCTGTGCCTCGCTGTGCTGTGTGATCAGAAGCATAAAAGTGTGAGCAAACAGGAGTTGGGCGGGTCTTTTACAGATTATCACCTACCACTCGGTTGAGAAACAGTCGGGACCTAATCCAAGTCCCCATCATCTTTTATATAGTGCGCTCCTCCCTGTTTTTTCCACTCATTTTTCTGCTTCACTTGCCACAGGCATACTAGATGATGCTTCAAACTGTTCTGCTTTAAAATATTTGTTCTAGTTGGCTTTTTAAAAGTCTTGTTGAACGGAAATACTGTAACCTTAAGTATTCTACTTAACACATTCAGTATATTAGAAAATTAAAGAAAACATTACTATATGAATCATGAGAACTTGTCTGGAAACTTTTGCCACACAGCCACAGTTTTTAACAGTAAATGAAAATAATAATTTTTTTCATTGTATTATTTACCATTAATACCAACCCCTAGTCTGTATGTTTGTATTTCTGCAGATGAGCTCTATATTATTTTACAATTGTTTAAATTTTGTTTTAATTTTAAATATTCTTATACTTTTTTATCAAGGCCACCCAGTGCTGTGAGTAGTGCTGAAAGCACATCCCTAAAAATTGATAGCTTGGGGAAATTTATATATGAGGACCAAATACTGGAAATGTCACAGAAAAAAAATGCTTTTTAAAGCTTCTTAAATGTTTACTTTTTAAGGTGTGTGTGTGTGTGTGTGTGTGTGTGTTATGAACTGTGCATATATAGGAGCCAGTGGAGGCCAGAAAAGGGTATTGGGTCCCCTGGAACTGGAGTTACTGGTTTTGTGCTGCCATGTAAGTTCTGGGATCCAAAGCTCCTCAAGAGCAGTAAGTGCTCATAACTAAGGAACTCTTCTCCAGTCCTCAGAAAGTGTTAGTGCCCAAGGCAACATTCTGACAAAAATGTCACAGTGTCTTCAACTTCATTTGCTCTCATGCCTGTTTTACCTATACTTTATTCTTTTTCCCAAGGCAACATTCTGACAAAAATGTCACAGTGTCTTCAACTTCATTTGCTCTCATGCCTGTTTTACCTATACTTTATTCTTTTTCCTTTGGGAAAATTAGTGTTCTACACCAGTTGATCATCTAAGATCTTGAGGAACAACTCTTTAATAAAGTGGAATACTGAACATAAGAAAGTGCCAGTTTGGGATGGGGTAGGTTTAGAGGATGATATTAGAAAGAGTAAGTAAAGGTTTCTTCAGATGAAGAAGCTGGAGCTCCAGGCAGTAAAGAAATATTCACAAACATATGCAGATAGGTAAAGACAAATGTGGCTTAAATGAGGATCAAATATTTGAATGTTTCATTTCCAGTTGGTAGAACTGATTGGGAAGGACCAGGCAGTGTGTCCTGGTTGGAGGAGGCAGGTCACTGGGCATGGGCTTTGAGGTTCCAAAAGCCCTTCTTAGTTACATCTTCTCTGCTTTGGGCCATGGATTAGATGTAAGTCTTCAGGTGCTACTTCAGCTCCATGTTTCCTTTTTGTGACCAGGATGAACTGGCTAACTGATGATGACCTTTGAATTACGTGAGAAAAACATAAACGTTATTTGGTTTCTATGTTTTCAGAATCTTTTTAGATTGGAAAAAGCAACACATTTCCATTTGATATTAATTTGCTAATAAAATAATCTCCCTTAGTTGAGGTTTTGCTTCCTTAGTCAGCTTATTCCAATTTACTTAAGAGAAGGTTCCAGAAACAAATAATTCTTAAACTTTGAGTTGGGCTCTGTTGAGTAGTATGACAGTTCCACGCATCCCACACATCCTACTCAGATGGGATGAACCGTATGCATTACTCACCCTTTGTAATAGCTCATCTCCATGTTATACCAGCTGCCTGGTATTGACATGCTTGTATCCAAGAAACCTTATTTTACTTAATAGTTTTCAAAAATATGAAAGAAGTGATTCAGGAAATCGTGACAATTGTGTTAACCAATAAATGTTATCCTACAAATGATTGAGAATACCAGACTCATAAGAATGTGTCCACCCTCACAGAGTAAGGTTAAAATAGTGTGTTATAAGCCCTTTTGTACTTGAAGATAATAGTATGTCTTGGAATTGTGTGATACCAAGTCTCTTTATTATGTGTGTGTACTTGTATTTGTTCCAAGTAAAATTGGGCTTAAGTGTTAAAATGTTAATTTAACTAAAAGCCTATTTTAAACTTTCTACCTTAAAAACTTATTTGGGGTCAGCTTTCTCTCCTTATACATTTGGGACCTTATTTTGTCAACATATGGCACATATGGGTTATTATATGACATTATCCCGTAGCAAGTGTCTTTATTATAGATTGGCCGTGGTCATCACTCTTGGGTTAATGTCCAAAGTCCTCTGGATGTTTCTTAGCCATGGCTTTCCTTGCAGTTAACTTACTCGAAGTTCTTGTATTCAGTGATTTATGTTGTTTCCATCCTCCTCACTGCTCTCTGGTATTTGTTATTTTAATATTATCTTCCTGTGGTTATATAGTCTAGGCTGACCTTAGACTTTGCTTAGACTTAGGCTTGCTTCAAACTTGAAATTCTTGTGCTTCTATGTCCCAGTGACGGGATTCCATAATGCTCCTTTTTAATCACTTTTGACAAATCTGTTATTGATGTAGTGAAGATGAACCCAGTAACACAACAAAACAGAAACAGCCTGAAGTGTACATGTGAAAGGCCCATGTACCTAAAAGTCAGAGCCCACAGATACTTGGGATGAACAGCTGGTTCTGTTTGACCATCTGTGATTACTGTCCTTTGTAAAGAATAGTTTTCTTCCTTTCATCTGACTCATTCCCAGCTTCCTTTCTAATCTGTTTTGTTTGTTATACCCCATTTAATAATCACAATGGTCCTCTATAATGAAAAATAATAATAAGTGTCATTATTTAAAGGTTCTAATAAAACTAGGAACTGAGTTTATTACATATTTAAGAATCATTACACATGTTCAGGATGCAAATAGAATTGTAAAATGGATGCCTGTATATTTGTCAGAAGCTGTGACAATCACCAACTCATGCTTGGTCCTATTTCACTTACATCTTTACTTGTTTGTGGCATAATCAGGCTTCATACCATTTTGTTTGTAACTGTTTCTCAAGGGAAGAAAAACAGCAAAGTAAATTCAAGAATCCTTTTGAATGTTTATAGACACATTGTGATGAGGTGTCTTTGTAGGCAGGGGTTTTCTTTTGGAGTGCAAACACCCTCACATAGTAACTGTTTTACTAAGGTTCTCCGTAGCATCTTCCCTGAGGACTAGCCTTGATGGTACCAGAAAGTGCCAAGGGAGCACTTGACAAATTTTATTTTTCTTTTTTATTTCTGTGGTCTGGGGCCACCAAGATGATTATTATAAATGGGTCTCTCGGATTCTGTAGTGAAGAAAATAAATTAACAGTAGATCGATAACTTTATTGAACAAGCTATATTAATTGTTTTTGTTATAAGGTAAATTTGGGGCTGGAGAGGGGTTAAGAGCACTTGCTGCCCATGCGTAGGACCCAGGTTTGGTACTCAGCACCCACATATTGCTGCACAACATCCATAAGCATGCATATGATACACACACATACACGTAGGCAAACATATCTATATTTAAAAGAAGTACAGCTAAAACAAAGTTTTCAAATGTGAACATTTTGCAGTGACTACAACTCTTGAGTCATGTGACTATTCAAGGAACCACATTGAAAACTATTACTGTAGTGTGTCAGCCTGGCACAGCAGGCTTCTTAGAAATCAGAATCATATTGAAATAATATCAGCATTTTACAATTTTTCATCTCAACCTATTGAGATATAGTATTTAGTAAGTGTGTGTGTATTAAGTTTTTCCCTTTAGTATACTTAATATAGGATCAAAGAATAAACGGATCAGAAGCTATACAGGAGCTAAATGTGTCCTTGTGAGCTGAGTCACATTCTTGTAACATTTATGTTAAAAAGACGTACAGAGTCATTTCCTTTTGCATATGCAGGAAATGATTGATCTTTGAGCAGGGTGGTTGTATATTGTAGAGGATGCGGACAGACAGATGGGGCCAGACAATGGGGCAACTTCATTGTGTACACATGTAAAACTACTTCAGAATCTAAGCACTAGGGAAGCTAGGGCCAATCTGAGCGGTAGAGGAAGACACTGTTTAAAAAATACATACATATTTATATATATTGAAGAAATGATGGTTAACTCTCTCATACTTGTGGATTGCCTTCCATAAATTTAATTCATTTCTTTCTTTCATTTAAAATTATTTTCTTATAGCATTATATAAATGAATCCTTTATTGACATATCTTGCAGTCTCTTTCTTTTTACTATCATGTACGAATCTTTTACTCATAAGTTGTGTGTGAGTGTGCATGATGTAGAGGCCAGAGGACAGCTTGTAGAACTTGGTTCTGGTTCTCTCAGACTCTACACGGGTTCCAGGGATCAAGCTCAGGTCATCAGGCTTAAATGGCAAGCAACTTTACCCACCAAGTCATCTCTCACCTGCCTGTACATGTTACTTCTGATATATAAATATCAAGTTTAGTAATTACAAATGAGGTTTAAAAGTTTGAATAATTTTCATCAAATGATTTTATTGGGGGGTGGGCGATGTTGAGACAGGATTTCTCTGTGTAGACCTGGCTATCCTAGACTTTGTAGACCAGACTGGCCTGGAACTCACAGAGATCCTCCTGCCTCTGTCTCGTGATTGCTGGGACTAAAGGCATACACCACCACACCCGGCTAAAATTTAATTTTCATTAAGATTACTTTGTTATATTTAGACTTATTGCTAGGTTATCTACCCACCCAAAACGGGGACTGGACAAACAGCTCAGCAGTTAAGAGCACTTACTATTCAATCAGAGAACTAGAGTTCAGCTGACAAATACTCCCTAGAAACGTGGATTCTTGTGTATTCTTAGCCCATCATACCATCACCTCCTAGGAGTTGGATATGCCATTTCTTAGGCCTTGAGTGAGTAACTGATGGAGAGGGCAGGAGTTTGCAAGAGTCACTTCAGGTGACCCAATGGAGGCTCATCTGTAGAACCTCTGCTCTGGAATATGGTACATTTCAAACTCCAGTGAAATATTGAGCTTTCAAGGGGCTAACTAATTTTGAAACAGCTGTGGCATTAAGTTTTAGATAATGAGCCCAAACCCAGCTGGAATTGAGTCCTAGTTACTCCTTATTCTTGTTATTTATTATAGTGAATGGAATACCAGGTGCAGCTGCTGCACCGTGAAAGTAATTCAGCTTTGTAGACAGTCCTGCCGTTCCTCTCTTGATTTTTAAAAAGGCTTTAAATCTTCCAGTTATACTTATACTTAATGGCAATTTGTACTTACACTAAAAATTGATGAAAGTCTCTGAATCTTTTTGCCAGTTTAAAACCAAAATTAATATTTTAGCTGGATTAGGAAGTTTACATTTAATGGAATCCCTACTTTTGTGTCTTTCCGCCAGTGTTTACAATGTAAAAAGTTTAAAGTGTCTTCCTAGCATGATTTATTTTGTGCTTCTCACAGCCTCATTTTTACATGCAAGTGGGGTGGCTTACCTTATGAGCTTCACGCTCGTTATGTGCGGTGTGTAGTAGTGAGGGTTTCTATGCCTTCAAAGAACATCCCAAAGCAGTAGCCCTGAGTCATGGGACACACCTATATGTTGTGTATACTCCTCTACCATCCTCTACTAAATATGGCTCTTTAGTGGTGGACAATAAGTAGTAAAAACTACTACAGTCATCATTAATATGCTTGTGCTTGTTACTGTTGACTTGTATTTTGTTATATATCAGGTACAGAAAAGTAGTGATAAAGGAGATAGAGGTCTTCGACCCAAAAGCTGTTAGTCTCAGAACCTTCCTTTGATATCAGCTATGTTGTGACTTTTACCTTGTCTGTCTTTAGGTCAGATGTATTCTGAGAGGTATATATCATTCCTTGGCGTTGTGAGAATCACTTTGTCTAAAACCCTTAATCCAGCCCACCCCCTGTTAACCCCTCCTCATCCTGAAAATATGTGTGGGGTCTGATTTACATTAAGAAGCTCTTTTCTGTCTTAAGCACAGATTTTTGCATAGGACCCTCTTTATTAACATGCCTTTCTAGTGGACTGTCTAGAAATGAGCTGGCTCCTGTTTCAGTAATGAAAGAGCAGAACTCCCTCTCTCCCGAGCATCTGCTTAGGCACCTGTTTTTTGCACGGGCTTCCATCTCTAATCAGGCATTATCATCGCTGCTGCTGTCCCGAGAGGAAAGGCAGCCGTGCCACAGCTCTGCATTGCCAGCACTGGTGCTGTGCTTTCTGAAGAAATGGTCCTGTTTCCGGATCCTTTCAGACTCAGTGTCTATCACACTGAACCTGGTTTGTGTGCCCCTCTGAAGACCCTGTACCTATACACTAACTCTGCATTCCCTCTCATGGTGGGTGCTGAGTATCAGGAGGGTTGTTGTGAGTTCAGGATCAGCCTGAGCTACATAGTGAGTTCCAGCTAGCCTAGGCTACCGATGTGAGATCCTGTTTCAAAAAAACTTAAGTGAGAAACAAAACATATTCCTGGCATGGCATTTACAACATTGTTCCAGCTATGACAACTGCCCAGCCCCTGATCTCATGCCCCACATTGCTCTTGCTCCTTCCCCTATGTCCAGGCTTTCTGAGAGACACTTTGAGAGCTTTGCTCAAGCTGTTCCTTGTGCCTAGTCTAAATCTTCTTCAACCCTTTTCAGCCCTGTATCTGTCCTCCTCAGGAAGGATTTTCTTTTCTCAGCCGTTCATTAGAATCCTTTTGTGGCCCTTCCAATTTTCACACTTTTGTCATGTGCTGGGTACGCTTTCTCAGAGACAGTATCTTGGTGTGTTACCTGGGCTGACCTCGGACTCAAGTGAGCTCGAGCGATGCTCCCTACCTCAGCCTCCCTAGCTCTGGAATTACAGGTGCATGCAGTTGTGCTGGCTCGTTCATGCTTTTACTATAAACACTCCATCAGACTTCCCAAGAACAGGTCTGTCTCCAAAATCTGAAACAATACTTAACTGTTAATAAGCCAGGCGTGGTGGTGCATGCCTATAGTCCCAGCACTCAGGGAGGTGGAGGCAGGTGGATCTCTGTGAGTTCCAGGCCAGCCTGATCTACAGAGCCAGTCCAGGACAGCTAAGGCTACACAGAGAAACCCTTCTCAAAAAACTAAAACTAATAACAACAACGACAATAATGATGATAAGTTAATAAACCTCGTGCAAAAATGCCTTGAATATAAATGGTCAACATGTTCTCATTACTTAAAGTTGCACAGAGTATTATATCTGCTCTGTTTCTTGAATTCTTAGAGCAACCATGAGATCAATTTTCTTCAACATACAGATTTATTTTATGAGGTAAATTTGGAGTTTAAGAAAAGGGTTTAACATAGACGTAAGCATGGGTATTGGGAAAAATAGGGAGGCATGAAGTGTGGCTTCTCAAGCTACATTGTCCCAAGAACAGCTTGCCTTCCTATCACCGCATGAAATGTGGTTTCTTTGGGTGGTTTACGTACCTACTCCCTTCTCAAGAGCCACTTTTACTTCTGGTTTTGTTTTGCTTTGCTTCGTGGAATTGAGTGTTTATATACTCCAGAGAGTCCTGTTGTCTGTTCTGTTGTAGAGTCTTTTCTGTTTTCATCCATTGGTCCTCACTCAGTGCCTATATCAACAGGGACTAACAGCTTGACTAACCTCAACCTCCTGAAAAGCTGCCTTTACTGACTACCAAAAGACCTGTTGAGCTAGTCTGGGGGCTTCCCAACAGTTCTCTCTGTGCAGCATGGTAGTCTCATTCTAGATGTACTCTGAAATGTCATAAATCCCCGTGCCACCGAATTCAAACATTCCCTTTTTTATGGCAACTTTGTTCTTACTCTTCTTAAATCCAGCTTTATACAATATTATATATGTACAGAATTCTTTTAAAATTACGGTGAATTTGTGTTCATGGTCCATAAAAGAAGCCCAATATAAGTGTAGTATTTTTTTCAGCTGCTTCCCATTACTGTTCTTACATAATTCTGAAATCATTATAATAATGTGATTTATTTATTAGCTATCACCCATGCTTATGCCTTTCCCCATTGTCATTGCCACAGTTATCCTCTCGGGCTCAATTTACGCAGCATGTTTTCCAGAGCACCCTCCCCATTCTGGGATTTGGAACTATTTTGTTTTCATAAGATTTGTTGCAGTGACATTCATTCAGTTTGTGCAAGGTAGTAACTAGAATAGGAACATGTAAGATGTTCCTAAAATTAAAAAAAAATTGAGATACAATGCTTCTTAAAGCTCATGATAAAACAACAACAAAAACAACAGGCACATCTGTGATCTCAGCACTCAGGGAGGCAGAGGCTGTGAGTTCAAGGCCAGTCTGGTCTACAAAGTGAATCCAGGACAGCCAACACTACACAGAAAAACCCTGTCTCCAAAAACCAGGAAAGGAGGGAGGGAGGGAGAGAGAGAGAAAGGAAGGAAGAACGAAAGAGGAGGAGAGAGAGACAGTACCTGGACTAGACTTTGTTATGTTTCAAAATATTCAAGTCATTGAAATGAGGAAGAGCATTGACTGAAACCAGCGCTTGACCTTTTAAAATATTTTACATTTAAAAAATATGTACGTGGCATGATTACTAACTGGCAAAGAGGCAAGGAAGGGTCTGGAAGACTTTTTCCACAAACGCAGACCTCTTGTTGTCCGTGTAGTAATCCACCACCCACAAGAGAAACACTGACTTGTTTCCTAAATGCTCATGATTGGTACTTAGAATATCGTACAGTTAGTGGCTTACTAAAGTGGTAGGAATTTAAGAATTATGTTGCTTTGGCTTTGATTTTTTAACATTAATATTTTTGAAATAATGGTATACTGGCAAGAAGTTCCAAAGATGATGCAGCATGTTTTGCTTTTTAGTTCCTAGAAAACAGGTGAGGACTGGCCGTCTGTTTCATTATAATAAAAACAAAATGCAAATTCCAGAATAAAAAAACTTTTCTGTAAGTACTTTAACAGTTTTTATAGTGTGCTGTGTCCTGCAGTATTTGTCAAGTTGTGCAGTGAGAAAAATACTGAGTTTTAGCCAATATCGTGTGGAGCACACTCTGGGGTTAGGTTGACCTGGAGTTGTGTTCTTACATCAGTAATCATCCAGTGGTCACATCCTTGACATCTGACTAAATGGAGATAATAATGGGCTTCTTGGAGTTCTTTCAAGATTAAAACGTGAGGCAGGTACAGTATGGAGGTGGACACTGAGAAATAGGCAGATCACAAACTCGGGATCAGCCTGATAGTCCTGTCTCGAAAGAGAAGAATAAACTCATTTTTATAAATGTTATAAACTTTTATTCATAGTTTTGTTTTTGATATTATTAAGATGAGCTAATATCTTAAGATACCTGTACTTTGTAGTTTTCTTGTTTTTGGTATGTTTTTAAGTGAAATTCACGTGAATTAGCCACTTTAGAGTGAGTGGTCCACTAGCATCTACCCTGTCCAGTGTTACAAGCAGTGTTGACCATTATCATCCCTCTGAGGGAACACTGTAACATATGCGTAAAGAGTTCCCTGTTCCTCCCCACCCTGTGGCAGCCACCAGTCTGCGTTCTGGTTTTCTGAGGACTTTGTTGTGATCTCTTTCTCTCCCTCCCTCTCTGTCTCTTTATTCCCCCCCCCCTTTTTTTTTTGGTGTTTTGAGACAGGGTTTCGTGGTATAGCCTTAGCTGTCCTGGAGCTCACTCTGTAGACCAGACTGGCCTTGAACTCACAGAGATCCTCCAGCCTCTGCCTCCTGAGCGCTGGGATTAAAGGCATGTGCCACCACAGCCAGCTCCTGTGATTTTTTTCTCTCTCGCCTTTTTTACTTATTTTGAGATGCATGCTTTATTTTTTTTAAAGGAGAAATAGTATGTTCTATATACATACCATGTCTTAATCATCTGTTAATGGATCTCTGGACCATTTTCATCTTTTGGCTGTAGAGAAAAATGCTGTTATAGATAAGTATTTGTATACAGTATTCTACCTGCATATGTGCCTGCATGTCAGAAGAGGACACCAGATCTCATTATGGATGGTCATGAGCCACCGTGTGGTTGCTGGGAATTGAACTCAGGACCTCTGGAAGAGCAGCCAGCTCTTAACCTCTGAGCCGTCTCTCCAGCCCTTTCGCTGTACTTTTGATCTATATTGCCCATGACTGTCTTCTTTCTCCTGTTTCTTAGCACTCTGCTTCTTCAGCACTGTTAGAGTACCACCCAGGCTCCCCCGGCTTCCCTTGCTCCTGTGCTCCAGCTTCTGTTTCCCTCTTTACCATCCTGCTGTGAACCCATTCATAAGGGTTTCACTCCAGTTACTATACTTCTAAAACTTCCATTGGGACTACTTGTATGTTTAAATTTTTATTGTTTATCTTACATGTGTGGGTATTTTGCCTACATGTATGTCTGTGCACCACATGTGTGCCTGGTGCCTGTTAAGGACAGAAGAAAGCAGCGGATAGGGTACTTTCTTTGTACGTGGTGACTAGGTCTGAGTCAAAACTGAAGATATACACCGCCATGCCTCACTGTTGGAAAATTTTATTAAACTAAGAAATAAGTAAATCCTAAGTATATTTCAAAAAGGCCTCCATAAAATAATCTCTCCTCTAGGTCCATATTATTTGTGAAATTTCTTCCTTTTTTTTTTTTTTTAACTTTTTCTGTTGCTGTGACATGATGAGAAACAACTTAAGGAAGAGTTTGTTTCAGCTTACTGTGTGAAGGAGACACACTTGTCCATGGCAGAAAACCTTAGCAGCCAGTGCAAGAAACTGTTCGCATTACCTCAGAGAGCAGAAAGGGGACAGGAAGTGGGGCCTGAAAATGGGAACCCACTCATTTCCTTCAGCCAGGTTCCACCTCCTCAGCCTTCTGTAGCCCCTCAGGATAGTGTCCCTGGCTGTTCAAACACATGAGCCCCCGAGTGACATGTCACAGTCCAACCACACACATGCAGGCAATGGAAATTCCATTAGAACATGTGACTCTGGAATGGTGAGGTACTCCTGGTGTTTTCCTCTTCTGTGCTACACCTTGAACTGTTTGTTTGTTTGTTTGTTTTGTAGCCTGCTGCTTTATTGAGTTAACTACACACCTGAGATACTCACAGGGACCTTGAGAGGATTGGGGTGGGTGGGAGACCACTCTGGACCATAAGCAGGAGGAACATGGTGGTCCATCCAGTCCTGATTAACAGGACCAGATGGAGGCTTAATGTGGGGAAGTCTGTTTCGCCTGTATCCTGGGTCTCGGGGACATGGGGATGTTTGTGCAGTGCAGGAGTCCGCAGGCAGTGTGGAGAGTATGGCAGTTTCCAATGGCCTGAGCAGCTCTAGTCTCCACCCTGCCACCCATCAATAGATTCCCTTCACTCGCTTGTTGTCAGGGTTGAAGGGAGACTTCAGGTGAACATGGGCAGCATAGGTGATCTCCGTTCTCTCCAAGGCGTACTCTCCGCTTTTCACAAAGTCCGGAGAGACCAGATTACCACTGGGGGTCTCGGATATAGCCATAGGCAATTGTCTTGTTCATGGTGAACCCGAAATCAGCCCTCCAGACATGGCCCACCCCTTGGCCATTTCTCCAGATAGCTTCCAACCCAAACATAGGCACTTCCTCTTCTATGGTGAGGCACACCAGGCATCGGTGGAGGCCAGTGGCTTCTCCAGAGCCTCACAGCCTAGGAAGGGCACTGAGGGCTTGAGCTTACAGGTGAAGGCTAATCCTGCCTCCAGGGGCCTGTCATCAGGCCTCAGGTCTGCAAGCCAGTGTCGATAGCCTTTCTCGATGCTCAAGGAGTCAGTGGCATAGTAGCCCGCATTGACAAGGCCATGCTTGGCACCTGCAGCCATCACAGCCCAGTAGACTGGCAAACAGCATGCACAGGGCACATGCAGCACCCAGCCCAACTCCCTGACAAAGGATAACCAAATGACCTGGACCAAGTGCCCAGTGGCTTCACCAGCTGGTGGGTGGAGAAAGGGAAGGCCTCATTGCTCAGGTCAGCATTAAGCACATCCTAGAGAATGGCGCGGCTGGCTGGGCCCTAGATACTGAGCATGCCCAGATCTTCAGAACTCTTCGTAAGCTGGGACTAGTTTGTTGGGCCACAGCCCTACCCAAGGCCAGGTAGTGGCCATCCCCTTCAAAAGCAGGGGCTGGAGGACTAGTCTGGACACCAAGGGCCAGGTGGCTAACAGGTCACTTTAGTGCCTCCCTGATGGTTCAGTGTGCACATGTATACTGTTGAGCCTGCGGGTCAGTTGACATCTGCTGAGAAGAGCTGGTCAGCAGCCTACCTGGTGTCCACCCCCAGCAGGTAGAACTTCCCAAACTAAGACATGTTGAACATGGCAGCAGCACCTCTGCAGGCCAGAAATTCCTTCTGGATCATGTGATGCTGTGGTAGGAAGCCAAAAGTGTACTCCTCGCCTAGCAGCCTGCTGTAGGCATGGTCCTTGTGTACCTGGATTCCATAGGCTCCATAGTAGTCCTAGTTACGGAAAAGAGGCCAGCTCCCGCTCTCCCTCCCTTCTTGTGGCCTGAAGATAAAACGTCCCAACCCAGGCTCGTATGTTTGAGTGCTTGGTCCTCATCTGGTGGTGCCATCTAGGGGGTTGTGGGATGTTTTGGAGGTGGAGCCTTTTTGAAGTAAATGGGTTTCAAACTATTCTTTTGTTCTTATTTTGCATCTTTTTATCTTGCAGAAGTAAGTCTGAATGTTTGATCCTTTAACAGCCGTTCTTCCTCCGCTGTTGGAAAGGAAAAGTGTGCTCTGAGCTCAAGCTGTAATAGAATCAACTAGATTATCCTCTTGAGAACTCTGCCTGCCTGTGTTTCTTGGAGCTTTGTTTTCATTTTCTGCTTTCTTTTATGTTTTTCTCTTGCCTTATGATAATCAGAAGTTAGGTGTTCATAATTTTGTAATGCTATCAAGAACTTAGCTCATTCAGAATGGCTATGCAAAATGTATAGATGTTCATTGGGATCTATAGACTTTGGGTGGTGGTTAATTTTGGTGTATGATATTTTTTGTTTGTAAGGCTTTTTATAAAAGTTTGTAAAAAGTTTTTTTAAAAGGTAAAGAACTTAGTTAAGCTTTCCTTTCCTTTGCAGAAAGGGCAATTGCAAGACATGAAGTACGAGAAATTGAACAGCGACATACAATGGACGGCCCTCGGCAGGATACAGCTTTGGATGAGGAAGAGGATATTGTCATCATTTATAATAGAGTTCCCAAAACTGCAAGCACCTCGTTCACCAATATCGCCTATGACTTGTGTGCAAAGAATAGATACCATGTTCTTCATATCAACACTACCAAAAATAACCCAGTAATGTCATTGCAAGATCAGGTAATTACCACATAGGGAATACACAGATGCTTTCTGAGAGCTCCTCAAATTTGGTATTGCAAAGGATAAAGTGTTTTAAAGGGATGTGTGCACAGTTACCAATGAATTGTATGTGGGTTTGGTGGAGGGCAACCAATTTTTTTTCCAGATTTATAGTTTTCCTAATACTTAACACATTTTCTTGTATATATAGTCAGTCTATAGTCAAAACTTTGTGAAGTGAGTGAACTGAAAAAAATAGCTAGAAGTTTGATATTCAGTATGAAATCTTTTTTGTGGTTTGTTTGTTTTGAGACAAAGTTTCTCTGTGTAGTCCTGGCTGTCTGGAGTTTGCTGCTTAGACTCATCTGGCCTTGAGCTCACAGAGATCTTCATCTTGCCCAGTTTAGAATTGTTTTTTAAACTTGATAAAATTCCTGCAGCAAAAAGTTATTGTTTCAACTTATAATGAGGAAGTATTGACTCAATATGTATACACAGTTCTGTACTACCCTCCTGAATTTCATCTTCAGTCTCATGTAAATGTTAGCCATGAATCAGCCTCCTAGAGAACAAATAGTGGCTGATGTCTTTAGCAAAGTCTTACTTTCTAATTGTCTAATTGAATTCTAGATGAACAAATGGATAGGTAACTTCATGTAATAGTATTTTAAATACTAGATATTGTCAGATGAAATGTATTTCTTCCAAAAGTAGCTTACATTTTCTACTCACTTGCAGTGATAACTATAATCATAAGTTCACATTGTTAATATTGATGGCAAAGGGTATTTGGCCATCGTAAAACGAAACTGAAATCCTAAGTAGCCCCAGGTGCCATATTGCAGGAGCTCCATTAGAAGCTATCTGTTGCAGTCATGCTACAGCTAGGTCTTCAGCTGCTTGGAAGTGGTGGAACATGCTTTGTTGTGGACTTGACCATTTTTTTCATTACTGTACCTATCTATAACCGTTACATTAAGCAGGGAATAAAAGTGATATGCATTCTTGCCCGAGAGCCGTTATTGAAGGTTAACAGTAGATGGCATATCATCTGGCCATCTGCTTTTTGACTGTTTGTTGAATCATTTATTTTTTTTTATAGATGAAAAAATATATGTCTTGTCAGCCAAATAAAATAATTGTGTAAATGAGAGGAAATAGGCTTTTTAAAACTGTTGGTAATTTAAAAAAAAAAAGCGCAGTTTATCTCAAGGCCAGCATACAGCATACTAAGTGTTACTTTTGCACACTGTGTGGTGGGTTTGCATAGGCGCATTGCAGAACATACCTTGATTTAAAGGAACGTGTCTTGGTCCTCACCAAATAATTTCAAATTTCCTCAGCAGTATTTTTTTTAATGTTAACTTGTTTGTTCAATTTTTGCTTATTTTGTGTCCAATCTTCCAAAGTTTTCTGGCAGCTACAAGGTATCTGGCAATGACATCCGTGTTTTTTTCTTAGTGAAATGGTAAGTGTGGAGACGCTCACCACACATGACATTTACCAGCACCGTGTAGATGCATTTCCCAGCTGCATGTGGATGGGATGCATCTTGTTTTCCCTTCAGCACCTTGGCATTTATACATAAGAAGAGCACAGCAGAGAAGCAGCATTGCCGTTCTAAAGCAGCTGCACTATGCAGTGAGCAGCACTGAGAACTTCTTTTATAGAGCACTCTAAGCATTAAATGACAGACTCCAAATGTCAGCTGGTAGTTCAAAGCCTGCTCCTAATCAGCAGTGATTTATATAGGGGTCCTCTGATACAGTATGTGTAAAGTTTACTGATCTCATGCACAGAAGCCATTTTCTTTAAAAAAAAAAAAAAGCCACATTGTGGCTCCCTGTCCTTAGCATGACATGTTAAAAAGGGCTTTTACTCCAAGTCAAGAAACGTCATCTGAATGTAAATGTAAAACTGCTATGATTTTAAAGTTGGTTTTCAAATCTCCACCTTCTGTACAATAGTGTTACTGTCATATTCTGTTGTACTACTACACGACTTTCGGCTGATTAGGAATCTGAATGGTTGTCCTCTTTTTCTCTAAGCAGATAGCTTCACATGGGTGTCACATTGGTGACTCGAGTAAATATGCTGCTGGGAGAGCCTGTGTGTAAAGCCCAGTCGGCTCCTAGGAAAGCTGGGCTGTGATGGGAGACCCGGTCCCTTTGGATCCTGTGAATCCGTGTCGGCAGTTGTCCCAGCCCAGTGCTGCGCACCTTGGATGCGCTGCTAAACTACTTACATGCTCACTTACCTTTATTAAAGCTTAGAAGCAAAGCCCAAAACATGTTTAGTCTCAGAGCTGTTCAACAAGATGACAGCAGTGCTTCTCAGCCATCCTTGGAAAGTTGTCAGCTTTGTTCTCAAATTCTCAATCACCTTACTGAGTATGTGATATATACAAAGGTTGTGCCACATTCTTTGGAAGAAATACCAAGGAAATAAAGTCCAATGCATGTCTTTCAAAGAGCTTTTATAATTTACTTAGGAGTCTAAAACATAGAATAGAAACTGAGAGTAGTTAAAACATCAGCGTATGATAATGTCACCAAAATGTTTTATGTTAAGTACCTTGAAGAAAGCACACTTATATCATAGACCGTCTTGCAAAACAGCCCTCCTTGTCTTCTCTAAAGTTCCAGTGTTGTGACAGCTAAACAGGACTCGGGGCTGTGGTGGAAGCTCAGACTACAGGAGACTAAGAAAGCAAAGATGTTGTGTGATCGTAATTGGACATTTGATTTAAAATGAGAAGGTCCTTGTTCATAAACAGTGTATAGTACAGCATTTAAGAATGAAGTATGGATGTGTTCCATTCTCGGGCACTTGAGAACAATGAGTCTGTCTGAACATGTAAAGAGAGACCATGTGTTGGTGGTGAAGAGTCTAGGTGAGCAGCTGGTGGATGCTGGCACCATCCATTTCTACTTGTAAACTGTAGAATGTGTTTGTTGGGAGGCCAGCCCTCACCTGTACAGCACAGGACAGACTCATATGCAGGGATGCTCTGCCCCAGCCTCCTGTCTGGAAGGAAGCAACTGGGACAGAGGAAGAAGAAAGGCTTTCAAGGAGATTAACAACATAAAGCACAAGAAACTAAGAGATTAAAATGAAGTGACCTTTGTTAGAGTTAGGTTTTTGAGGTGGCTTTTAATTTAGATAATATAAAGAATTGATGAGGGCTAAAGAGGTGCCTCAGTGATGAAGAGCACTGACTGCTCTTCCAGAGGTCCAAGTTTGATTCCCACAATCACATGGTGTGTTACAGCCATATGTAACTCCAGTGCCAAGGGACTCAAGTCCCTCTTCTTGCCTTTTTGGGCACCAAGCATGCATGTAGTACACAGACACACATGTAGACAAAACACTCATACATACACACCAAAAAAAATAGGTTAAAAAAAAAGAATTCGTGTGAGAAACAGCTCTTCTAGTTAAAAACAGTTTTGCATCATAGAACATCTTGTGACTGTGCCCAGTAGCTATAATTGGCAGCATGCTGTGTGGTCTTTCTTAAATCCATTCTGCTTTCATATCTTTAAGTTGATTATACGTGACCCACCTTGGTTTAAACATTGAAAGTGTCTAGCTCTAAGGGACAACATAGTAATATATATCAATTATGTGTATATGTTTTTTTTTCTTTAACCTACTCTCAAGCTGATTTGTGCTCATTATTATTAGAGCCTATAGTTTGCTGTGCTGCAGATACTTCTCAGAGCAACACACTAGCTAGGCATTCACAGCCTATTCTGTGTAAGTTAATCATTGGCTAAAATGTGGGTTCTTAACTCTAAAGGATCAAAATGTAGTGTGATATTCTGAATTTTTAGAAAGCTTCTTCCATTTGATGTTGCAGTTCTGGAAAACCGATTTAGAACACAATTTAGTAGCAATATACAAAGACACATTGAGATCTTTCCAGGAAGTTTTGTTTATCTTTAGATTCATGTTTCTACTTCCACTACAGCATCCAAATTTCTTACCCCAGCCAATAGACCCATTCTAATTCAGCTCTTATCTTTTGCATCAACATCTCAACCAGTGGATATTCTAGCTTTTTGGGTCATGGTCTGTGCCAAGCCTTTCTCACTTTAAGCCACCTGCTCTTACCTCCTAGTAGAATGTATCTTCCTCTAGTTGTCTTCATGCTCATCATTTAACTCCATTTTAAATGACAGGCTCTTGGACCTTGACTAGCCATCCTGTGTACCCCTTTAAGATACTGGGATCACATCATTCTGAATACTAATCAATTTGTGCACGTATCTTACATATTAGTTTGGTTTCTTTCTGTTTTCCTCTATTGTAGTACAAACCCATTGAGGTTTGTTCAGTGTATCCCTCATGCCTTGTGCCTCAATTGGTGATCAAAATGTGGAAGATGTTTAATACAGCTTTTGTTGAATGATGCATGTATCATCTAGGTGTGAATGAACCAACCTAGATTTTGAGAGTAGTCCTTTCCTGGCCCCCTTAAGCCCCACGGTTACAGCTACAAGAAGAGTAAACTCTCCGATTGATGGCAGTTTGATTTTCTACCTCCCAAAGTTGAACAGCTCAGGTCTGAACCTCAGATGCAGTGCCCTGTATTGCAGCTGAACCCCTTACCTTTTTATTTATATGCTACTTTTCCCGTTAGTATAGAAAACCTTCTCTCTGGTTTAGACTCAAAAATATGCCGGTGGCTGTACAAGAAATGATTACTTAAAGTAAGTTTATCAGTAGGCGTTGGTGTCTAATAATTGTATAAGCTAATAGTAGTCTTCATCTCAAGAGATAGTAATTACAAAGCTGAAGTAGGCCAGGGAATTCAAGGATACTCCTACTCCTTCAGATAGTGGGAATGCGTTCTTTTGTGATCACAGAGAATCAGAATGTAGAGTTGAACCTGTTGAGAATGGAGGCCTACCTCCTGTTCATGCGGCAGTGCCTTTTCAGCTTTTTCCTTTAGTATTGGTTCAGGTCTGATCTAACAAGCAAATAAATCATGTACCACCACCTACGCTGCTTGTTTTTTCCCCAAAGGTATATTGTGATTACTTGCTAGCCTGGCTCTGCTTGAGTTATAAAACCTGACAGAAGCCATAGTTTAGAATCTGCTCCAGGCTAGCCATAAAAGCATTATTTTCATGTACTGTATCTAACTACTTTCTGAACCATTCTTCTTGATAGCATGCTTCAATCAGAGTGTGGAAACTATTTGAATTCTCTCTTCTACCTCTGCCAGTGTCCAATGCTTTCAGCCTCTTAAATGTCATTTGATGCTGTGGAGTTTTACTGCCCTTCACCTGGCATGTAAGGAAGAATCAGTAAAGTGCATTGGTTGGCTCACCCAGGCCCTATGGGCAAAAGCATGAGGTACAGGAGTGAGAAGATGGAAAATGATGGATAGGGAATTTATAAGGCTAGAGCTATGGCAGCCCGCCATTACAGCAATGGAAGCTGCTGCACGGCAGCAGCCATCCTCCATCACAGCGGCCCACAGCTGTGGCAGAAGCAGAGCGATCAAAATGGCGGCCCAACTTAATGCCCCAGAAGCCACAGACCCAAGGAGTGGGGAGGCCCACCACGCTGAGGTGACTTGCTACCCCAGGCCATCTGACCACCTGCCGCAACAGCAGCTGTGGCGATCCTAAGTCTGGCCTGTTCCAACGCCCAAGGTATGAGGTGGGCCTCCTCAGGCGCCCCATGCCATGTTGGCCGGCTGCCACGGGAGCTGTCATTGGTGACAACCTTTACTGCTTCAGCCCACCGCCTTCACTGTGGACGCAGTGTAAATTCTGGACACTTTATATACTTTATAGTCCCTCAAGGCAGAAAAGTGACCAGGCCTCTCTCTCTCTGAGAAAGCTAAAGCAGCCCAGCTCTTCCTCCCAGACTTCTTTAACTATCATCTCCAGCCCCTCAGTAGAACTCATCCCAGATTGTGCAAATTTGAGGTGAAAAGTCTGTATAAGAACCTATCAGTCCCTGAGCTTCCCACTAACACTCACCAGTCACTGAGGAACCAACCAATCTCTGAACAGGATTGATGCCCAAGCTCAGGATTTGAAATCCTACCAATCTGCACTCTGGAAATCCCTGCCCTAGAAAGTTCCAGCTCCTAAGAAATCCGATATAAAGTCTGTGTCTGCCCAGTTCCCTACTGCCTTCTCCTGGGAGCAGAGGCAGCCACTCCTGGATTCTTACCTTAAGAGATCCACTGCCCGCTGTGACTCACTTGTCATAAGAAGAGAAGAAAGGAGGAATGGAGCTTAGGCTTCTACTCCTCAGCTCACCAGGGGTTGGGGCAGCCCTTTCCTGGGAGCTGCAACATCTCTGCCGAAGGGTCTTCTCAGAGCTGTGTGGTTCCTGTGCTCCCTGCCTCAGGATACCGTTGGGACACTGTCCTACCTCAAAGCTGCGATGCCTTCCAGCCCGTGGAGGTGTGAGTTTCGTGGACGCCTTCCCACCCAGTCAGGAAGGCAGGCCAGCAACAAGCAAAAACAGCAACAGAACTGACTGGACCAGGTTGGTGGAGGGGAGGTGGAGGTGGAAACATTGGAGAGCTAGAGGGTAACTATTAACCATGGCTAAAAGGGAAATGGCTCAATTGATATTATAAAAAGGAAACCTTCAGAACTGCCATTTTCTAAAGGATTGCTCACAGTACCTCCACGGAGAACAGCTTTGAAGAAGCGTGTGTGGAAGTTCTGTATGTAAGTGAAATGCGACATGCCCCAGCTGCTTTCCAGAGGACAAAGTGTGAAGTGTACTTACCCTGCTGACATCATTCATTTGCCTGTCACTTCCTGGAAACCTCAGCTCCTATTGTTTTTGCAGATTAGTAAAAGCAGCAGCTTTATTAATGAGACCATGACCTGCTAGTTACATGGTATTGACCTGAAAGACACATAGGCACATGTCTTTATTACTATAACTTGTCTCTTAATGGCTCCATAGGCTTGTATGTTGGAGGTGTGGGCCTAGGGAGGCGTGTTATGAAGGTGGGAGAAGCTCAAAAAAGTAGGGCCAGGTGGGAGTGAGTCATCATGTGGGTGAGGTGATCCTCTGAGAATTCTAAAGCATGGTTTCTCTCTTTTCTTCCTCTCTGCTCCTGGTGACAGAGACAGCCCTTGTGTTCTGCCATGCTCTCTTCATGGTGTGCTGCTTCACTTCAGACCTAAAACAACAGGACTGATTGATCGTAAACTAAATCTCCAAAGTTAGAAGACAAAATAAACTTCTCTCTTATAAAGTGACTAAGTTATCTATTAGGGAGTAAAAAGCCAACCAACACAGGCTATATAGAAAAGAGATCCTATGTGTTTGGAACAGTAACAGTGTGGGGAATTTAAAGGCAGTAATAATCCACCTTAAACTGCCTCAACTAGTCTGTAAAATTTACGCAGCTTAGCATCCTATGCAGGTATTTGTACTTGGTCTCTTGACTTTACTCCTCAGTGCTCAACAACCCATCATTGTTGAAAACAGTAAAATAAGCGAATCTCCCAGATCAACACTGAAGTGTCTATCTGTGGGACTGAGCCAGTAGTGATCATAGGGATCATAGTGGGTTATGATGGAAGGGATGAGTAAATTCATAAGGAATAAGAGATTTTAGAGGTAGAAAATTATTTACTTGAATGCTGGGAATCAAACCTAGGGCATCATCTGTGGTAGGCAAGCACTCTGGTAGTTTGAACAGGTTTGGCCCCTGTTGACTTCTGTGTTTGAATGTCTGGCTCATACATAGGGAGGGTACTATTATGAAGTGTGGCATTGTTAGGGGAAGTGTGTTGCTGTGGAGGCGGGGTTTGAGGTCAGATATGCTCCAGCTATGCCCAGTGTGGCACACAAGACTCCTGTTACTGTCCGATCAGGATGTAGAACTTCAGCTCCCCTTTCAGCACCATGTCTGCCTGCACGCTGCCATGCTTCCCACCATGATGATAATGGACTAAACCTCTGAAACTGTAAGCCAGCCCCAATTGAATGCTTTTCTTTATAGGAGTTGTGGTCACAGCAGTGAAACCCAAGCTAAAACATGCTCTTATTTATCACTGATCTATACTCCCAGTCCAGTGGTGGATCTTTGAATTTCTGAGAGAGTACCATAGTAATTAGCAAAATCTGAATATTTTAGTACCCTAGTTATACTGGTGGTATTTTGATTTTTCCAGTTCTAGGATTGTACCCAGGGCTTTGCATTTGTTCGAAAGGGGTCTGTGGCTAAGCTATACCTTGAGTCTTCAAGAGATTGTTTTTGTTCTCTTTTCTTTCAAGTCCTCCTTGTTTGTTTTTCTGTTGAAGTTGTATAAGTAGGAAAGGCTGGGGATAGGGCTGGTGCAAGAACAGAACAGTTACCTAGTGTCTGCGAGACCCTGGATCCAATATCCTTCCCAAAACACACTACACACACACACAGAGCCAGTTGCATAGGCAGATGATTAGTCTTAGGTAGTGTGGTTCTCAGTGTGTTTATAAAAGTAAAGGCTACAGGATTTCCTTGGTCTCTTCTACCTCTGGAATTCTGATTCTACTAATAAGTTCAAGATTGGTTATAGCATAACATTCATTTCTTTTCTTCTGTTCTTTGCCTCTTTAAACTCTTCCCCAATCCAACTGGAAGTACTTAAATTTGAAATGCTTCCAGTGTGCTTCAGGTATTGCTGGAGATGTGGGAGGAAAGGTGAGTGACAGTAGCCAAGATTCACTTTTTCGGCCCCCCTCTTTGTTTTATATACTATAGTAGCTTATATAATTATCAAAAACCTTGCTGGATTTCAGCATATTTTTCTGAAACAATATGGGGATAACCTTGCCCAAGAGTTTCTGTAGCCCTGAGGCCTTCATTCTAAGTGCCACAAAATAAACCTCACATTAATAAAGTTAGGAGCTGGCTCCTAAGCCCACACTTTCTGAAACTGTTCTTTATTATAGTCTAGAGATGAGCAGCAGCACTTATTGAAGCCTTATCAGAAATGCAGAATTCCAGGTACTAACTACTTCAGACCTGCTGCATCAGAATCTGTATCAACAGGAATTCTAGGTGGTTCATTTTCCACTTTCAAGTTTAAGAGGCCTAGCAACAGCCTAACCAGCCTCCTCAGCTTCCCCTCATGGAGAGAACACAGGTCGGATGTGTCATTCATCCACAGGTTGCTTCAGGTTTGTATTGACCATCCTTACTTAGGCATGTTGGGTGGAAAAGAGGAGAGGATGCTTGAAGTGTATGTCTGGCTCCTATTTCCCTGAGTCCCTCATCACATTCTACTTCATATTTGTATGTTCTGGTCCTCTCTGACATTTGCTTTCTGCAGCAGCATTTCCTTAGAATTTCATCCAGTGCCTTTTTCATTCCCCTCCTAAACCACCACATCCACATTAAATCTCAGCTTTGAATCTGGGTGTGCCTTAAGCTCTGAAAATCCCCGTCTTTTCCTTCTCCTTCCCTCCACCCCATGTGTGTATGGATGCTCTGCCAGCATATATATCTATGCACCATATACATGGCTGGTGACTGCAGAGGCTAGAAGAGGGTGTCAGATCCCCTGGAACTGGGAGTACAGGTGTTTGTGAGCTGCCATGTGGTTACTGAGAATCCAAACAGGTTCCTCTAGAAGAGCAGCCAGTGCTCTTAATCACTGAACTCTTCTTTGTTTCTGGTAGAAATACTGTAACTGACTTTCAGAGGACACAACATAATTAGCTTTAACAAGTACATTTTATGTAACCACGCAGTTGTCTTTACCAATCCAGGTTTTATATTATCTAATACTTTTATTTGCCATTTTATATTTTTAATATAAAGAATGAATAGGAAAGAACACAAGACCCTCCTACACATACATATATGTATGTGGCTCTTAGTGTTACTATCATTTACATCCATGTATCAGTTAATAATGTGTCCCTTTAAAACTGTCCCAGGACTTGTTTTTCCCCAGCGGATACTCTCTGCTGTCCTTTCCCTAGCCCACGAGCAGGCCTTCTATAGAAAGCAGTTGTCCTCAGTCAGTCCCCAAGGTCAGGGCTGTAGAACAGGTCCTGTAACTCAGATCTAAACTGAGAGTTTAGACTATTTCCCGGACTGGTGGTCCGCTTGCCTTCCCTCAGTGTAGAGTTAGGGGGCCTTGCCATCTCTGTGTGTGTATCTGGTCTCCAGAAGAGAGTCCTGACTAACGCTGCTGTGTATTGTACAGATTTGATTTCCTTTGAGGAACTGTGTAGCTGCTGGCACTCAAACTCTTTAAGTTGACCAGTTTCATTTTTTTCTCAATTCTCAACTCTGTAAAAATAATTAATGTACACATACAGAATTTTCCTTGTTAATTTTTTTGTATACTTCCAATTCCAGTAAATTAAGAAGTATTTTGTGCCTCGAGAGTTGTCTCAGCAGCCAAGGGTGCATACTACTCTTGCACAGGACCTCAGTTCACTTCGTTGAGCACCCAACAGTCTAACCCCAGCTCCAAGAGAGCTGACCCTCTTAATGAACTCTGTGGACACCTGCAGACAAACTCATATTACACAAACCCACACACCAGTACATATACATACATACATTATTTTTTAAAGTAAAAGAAAATTTTAGGTATTTGGATAGTTTAAATGTTTTATTTGAACACGCTTATATATCCACTCTTTAAAATCTTATAATCATCTTGGTAGTTATTTTGTTGAAGCATAAATAAAAATGAATGTCTTTTTAAAAAATGAATGCTTTTTTTAATATGTCAGAGAAGAAAACTTTTAATGTACAGAATGAGATGGCTGTGGTGGAACACAGCTATATCCCCAGCCTTTGGGAGGTGGGAGCAGGAGGATCATGAACTTGAAGTCATCCTTGGATATGTGATGAGCAAGAGTCTAGCCAGGGTTTTATGAGATCCTATGTACATACATACATACATACATACATACACATACACACACTCAAAGAATTCGTTACATTGGATTGCTGCTTGCTGGGTTCAGTGTGTATCTTTGTAGGGAGTATAGTTGTCTGTGTGCTGGCTAGTTTTAGGTCAACTTGATGTTGGCTCATCTGGGAAGAAAACTTAAGAAAATACCTCCGTAGGATTGGCCTGCAGGGAAGTCTGTGGGCCATTTTTTTTGATTGATGACTTAAATGTGCGAGCCTGTCCCTTTGCAGGCAGTACCACCCTTGGGCAGGTGATCCAGGGGTGCATAAGAAAACAAATGTGCAAGTCAAGAGGAGCAAGCCAGTAAGCAGCACTCTTCTGTGTCCTCTGCATCAGCTCCTGCCTTGTTGAGTTCTTACACTGACGTTTATTGATAATGGACTGTAACATGGAAATGACTGTAACATGTCAGTGAAATAGACCCTCCTCTCCCTTAGTTGCTTATGGTCATGGTATTTTATCACAGCGACAGAAAGTCTAATTAAAACAGCAGGGTCCTCTAGAGGAGCAGAATCGGTAGAAGACTCATTCTACTTTTACATACATATATATACACATGCTAAATGTGTGTGTGACAGTTTCTCCCATGTTAAATGTGTGTGTATATATATATGTATGTATAGTAAAGGGATTGGGTTGGACTGGATCAGTAGTTAAGAATTACTTGCTCCTCTTCAGGTTACCTGGGTTTGGTTCGCAGCACCTGCCTTGAGCAGCTCATATCACCTGTCTCGATGCATAAGACTCGGCACCTTCCTACAGCTTCTGCACGTATATGCATAGAAGCACACAGATACATGCGCACACATCCATAAAGATGAAACCTTATAAAGGAGAGCAAGTATTAGAATGTCTTCTACTAGGCTGTCTGGGTAGTCCAACAATGGCATCTGCTGGAGCTGCTGAGAGTCCACAAGGCTGGGTACATCAGGAGTCTCAGCCTGAGTCTGAAGGGGGATTCCTGGAAAGCAACTCATCTCCAGTCCAAGTTTGAAGCCTGAAGAACCCAGGTGCTAAGGAGACAGCAGCAGTGAGGGGCAAGGGAGCAAGGCAAATCCCCAGGCTGCTTCCTGCCTGGCTTCCACCTGAGGACCATGCCTGCATCCTGTGGGGATGGTCCTGCTGCACATAAGCTCATCAAGAAAATCCCTTTTAGCTGTGCCGGAGGCTTATCTCTTAGTTGATTCTAATTTAGCGAAGTTGGCAACCATGTTTTACCTTCATGAGCGTGAAATACACATAGCCCGCACCCTCCCACCACCTGGTGCACACACACTTTGCTGCACATGAGTGTGGTGAAGGAGTCTGTACAGACTGTTCTACTGCCCGCACTTCAGACCCATCTTCCAGCTCTGTAGTTGTCAAAAAGCAGGGACTGGATCCTGTTCCTGAGTGGGGGGGGTATTTTGTTGTTTTTATTTATTACAGCTTAATCACTTTGTATCCCAGCCATCCATAGCCCTCTCCCTTGTCCCCTCCCAGTACCATCCTCCCTCCCTCTTCTCCCCCTATGCCCCTCCCCTAGCCCACTGATAGGTGAGGACCTCCTCCTCTTCCATCTATCAGGCCTCATCAGGACTGGCTGCATTGTCTTCCTCTGCGGCCTGGCAAGGCTGCTCCCCCTAGGGGCGGTGATCAAAGAGCCAGCCACTGAGTTCATGTTATTGTTTTCTTTACAGTGCCAGTGAGGTAATGAGTATGTCCTCTTTTAGGTGCGCTTTGTAAAGAATATCACCACCTGGAACGAGATGAAGCCAGGCTTCTACCATGGACACATTTCTTATTTGGATTTTGCAAAGTAAGTAGCATCCAAAGTGATGTACTAAAGAATGCTTTGTATGTCATCAGCCTAAAAGAAAGTAAGTTCCTTAAAAAGTAGCGGAATATACTGTGCTTTTAGGCCTGCAATTTAAATATTTCTCCCTGTGCTTTACTGCCCTCTAGTGATCAAAAATTGAATGACAGGATTTCATGTTGTGATCTGCTAGAGACTATGTGACAGTTTCTCCCATAACTGGAGTACTCCATGAGTGCTCAGATGTTAAGCTAACCAGTCAGACCATGGCTCCCCAGGTCACTGACTGAGAAAACAAAGAAACTCTCACTCAGTTTTTGGTACCCTAATGTGCTTTTTCTTCAATTTTCTTTTATATTCGAATGTCATGGTAATTTTGTCTTAATTCTCTTAAAGACAAGTTCGAATGACTATAGAGTACAATGTTCAAGCATTCTGTGACCCCCCTCAAGAGTCCTTGCATCATTAAGAAGTAAGCAGAAAATTGGTTAAAAGGAGTAGTCTAAACCTAGGATCAGTTTGAACGTTCTCAGTGGAACACACAGTGCCATTACAGTAAGCGTCATATCCGAGCGCTCTACTAATAACACTGTTAACTTCAGGGACTTCAGAAAATGTGGTGCTAACTGCGGCATGCTCCGCTCAGTTTTTAAGTCCACAGTTGTGTCTTACAAGGATATGTGCCTCCGCTGTCAACATAAAAAGGCGTTCTATGCACACTTCAAGATGAGAGTGCTGTCACTCAGTTTAACTTGTTAAGCTTGAAAGGGGGATAGGGCAGAAAGGTGTGTCACGGGATAGGATAACAGGAAATCTTAACTTCTCTGGAAATCATATAATGAAAGACTTGTCCTGTTATTACATACATAAAGTGATACATTCCTGAATCCCCTCATAATCCCTAAGATCTTCCAGTAAAATTGCAACTTTCGAGTTAAATGTACACTCTTCTAGAAGTAGTCCATATTGCAATATTGAAAGCATTTTATGGGCAGCTTTAAAATAAACTAGAAATTCTCTCTGCAGAGGCACTGCGCCTGTTTCATAAACTTTCATTCACATCCATCTTTTCCCTGAGGGCTGCATTAGGTTTCCATGACTGTCTGTTGCCCTCTCACCTAAATGATTATTTTTTTTCTCTACATGGTCTGGTTTCTAATACTGACAGTTTTCATTATTAAATTGTATATTGAATGCTTTTACTTTGGGCACAGTCTTGTATGTAGAGCAAAGCTCTGGTGTTTGCTGAGGTACTTGGACCTGAAATGGATAAATCTGCTTTTACAGATAATCTTATTGAATACTGACAGCAACACTGGGTTTGAATATTTTCACAGTGGCTCATTTTATTGAAAATAAGTAATGTGAAATTTTTAATAGACTAATAATTTTAAACAAAAAGCTAAGCATGATGTATTTTAATGTATTTGGTCAAGAAAATTGTAGCTGTGACTGTTCCTTAGCTTGATAGTCATATACTCTATGACTAAGGAAGAAAGAAACATTCACAAATTTTAAAGTACTTTATTCTTCAAAACATAGTAATTCATTAATTAGTTAATTAATTATTATACAATGTTCTGTCTGCATGTGTGCCTGCTGGCCCGAAGAGGGAGCCAGATCTCATTATAGATGGCTATGAGCCCCCGTGTAGTTGCTAGGAATTGAACTCCGGACCTTTGGAAGAACAGCCAGTTCTTAACCTCTGAGCCATTTCTCCAGCCCTTCAAAACATATTATTGAGTGGAGAATGTGGTGTGTACCTGTAATTTTGTTTACCAAGGAGGCTGGTACAGGAGGATTACATGTTTGAAGCCAGCCCACACAACTTAGTGCTATCCTGTCTCACATTTTAAAATGAGGGTCTAGGAAGATGGCTCCGTACATAAAATTGCTTTCATCACAATTGAAAGTACCTCAATTTGAATCCATAGAACCCATGTAGAAACCAGGCTTGTAGCTCAAGCATCTGCAATCCCAGAGCGCCTGTAGGGAAGTGGGGGCCAGAGACAGCAGAATGCCGGGAAGCTCAACAGCCAGCTAGCCTGCTGGCAGCAGCTGTAAAACCCTTCCCAAGGGAGGTGGAAAGGTTGTCCTCTGACCACCACACTATGATGTATGCACCCCTGTGTTCACACACAGCACACACACAGAACAAACACACACATGCTTCTTAAGTAAAAACAAATAACATTCTTTAGATGTGTTTCTGTAGTAGAATAGTCACCTAGTTATGACAGAAGCCCTCGGTTTACTTAGTCCCTGGTACTGTCCCTTCCCCCCCCACACACACACACACTGTGGGGGTTGAGAGATGGTTTAAGTGGGTAAGAGCACTGGCTGCTCTTCTGGCTTCAGCTCCCAGCATCCACATGGTGGCTCATGACCATTTGTAACTGAAGTTCCAAGGAGTCAATGCACAGACATGGGACAGACATTTATACAGGCAAAACATCTTCCACATAAAATAAATAAGGTCTCAAAGAAGGACAAAGCAGCAAGAACGAGCTCCTGTGCTCTTGGCTGGAATAGTCCTCTGCTCGGTGGAGTTCCTTAAATTACTTGCCATTAGAGGAAAGGTGGTAAATTCATGGGGGGGGGGAGCTATGTTTAATTTTCCAGTTTATTTAACATATAAGAATATGGGGAAATGACAAATGAAAGACCCTTTCTATTTGGACTCACTTCTAAGAAGTGCACACTATGTTTAAAACGTCTCAGTTAAGTCCTGGCTTTGTATTTTTTCTACAGTTTTAGAAATATCTTCTTACCTAGTAAAAATGTCTTTTTATCTGGTAGTTTGATTCTCTGTTCTACTTTGCACCCTTTGTTTTAACCCCATCTGAGTTTCTAAAAAGCCTTTTACCTAGTTCTGCTTCTCCTGTAAGTGTTCAGTTTCTGCTTTTTCTTCTTAATGATAAACAGTTTTCAGATTGTTTACCTATGGCAAATTAATGCCATTGACTCTAATATTGTCTATTTTTAAATTATATAGGTTGGGCATTTTCAGGATGCCAGGAATAATATCAAATTGCAGTTGCAGTTCTTGACTAATGAGTTCATTGAAACCCCCTTTCTAATGAGGTTATACTCTGCTGAAAATTGAAAGTATTCATGTAAATGTCCTATATGAATTTATGTTGTTCATTTATCAGTAGCATCTATTGGAGGAGTTGTCCTAACAGATAATTGTCCTTGATACCACATTATCATCAGTGAGACCAACAGATGCCAACAGATTACTCACTTCTTTTTTTTCTTTTTTGAAACTGAGCAAAGGCAGTCTGCCACTCGTCTGAGCCATTTATGGCTAAGAGTCCCACATAAATATGTACATCGCAAGATATGACTAATCCTAGCCAAACTTAAGCAGACTTAGTGGCTGACAAGATGGCTCAGGTGTAAAGGCACCTGTCACCAAGCCTGATAACTGGAGTTTCATTCCCAAGACCCACATGATAGGAGAGAAGCTTTTCTTGCAAGCTAACACACACAGAGAACAACTTTTTAATAAGATTGGTGCTTGGATCTAGTATGTTGCAGAAGTCTCAAAGTGCAGTTTTCCCAGAGGCTGTCCACGCTCTTACAGCCCCATCATCTCCTAGATTTTGGCCGGTAGACCAGGTTCCTCACAGACATCCCAGATAGTCCTTGTTTTTTAAGCAGCGCTTGGTTATTCCATCTAGGCTATGTGAGTGTAGTTGTAAAGACACAATCCTACTGTTTGTTCCTTTTGTGCACCACATATCTGACATGTCTTTTAGCAGGCATGCCGGTGGGTAGAGAGATATGTGGTAGAGATATATGGTAGATATATATGTATGTTAGAAATAAACATACCCCTCTTTCCAGGAAGATCCTTCTCACGGGTCAGTAGTTTACTCTCTTTGAACAGAAATAGATTTCTACCTTTCCCTCCTAGGTCTTTCAGGAACAGCTCCTGACTGGCCAGGATTAAAGGAAGAGTCTCTAGCCATGGAATTTGCTTTTCTCCCCATATAAACTACGTGATAGCAGAAGTTAAACTAGTAAATCTTGTTAGCTTTGTCTCTTACCCAGCTGCACTGTGTGACCCAGATGCCATTTCATTGTGCCCATTTTCTGTGCTACTCCCTTGCCTCCAGCCCTTTATGCCTAAATAACCCTTCTACAACTATGAGTAATAGTTCATTCCTATTTTCAGAGTGAGTTCACAGACTATCTCATTAAAGTCCTGTTTTGTACCTAACAAATGCTACCCAGAGAGAGTGCAGAGAGTGTTCACAGACGGTTGTACATGGGTCAGGCAGAGGTTTGTAATGGACCATGTCCTGTTTGCTGCCCCAGGCCATGTGTCCAGGACCAGGGAGACAAGGAAAAGCCCAAACATTCTGGAGAGGAGTTCTGGGGAGCAACAAGGACCTGGCTCACAGTAGGGCAGCAGCCAATGGAAAGTACAGGAGTTTCCAGGGAAGCCAGTCTGAAGAACACCTTTGTGCCCTGTGTTTTCCCTCCTTGCAGCCTCTATTACGTGACTGTCTCTTTAAGCTGAAGTGGTTCCTATGTATTCCCAGTGCCTTCCTGCTGAGTGTTCTCCCACAGAACAGTGTAAGTGGTTAGTTCCCAGTCTGTCCACGCTAGCTAATTAATAGCTGACACCTGTGTGCTTGGCGGGGTGCTCAGCACTTGTGAAAAAGTCCCAGACAAAGGGAAAACAGCTGCAGCCTCTTTGTGGCCTCCTCCGGTCCTCACGTCATGGTGCTTGCTGTGTGTCTGCAACATCGCTGTTTGCTCTTTAGTCGTTGCTGGTTTCTGGATGCTCAGAAGACTCCATGCAGCTGGTGGCGAGTATTAGCAAGACACGCTCAGAGTTGATTTTACCTGAGACCAAAAGCTCATGGGCACTGCAGGTGTCAGATGAAGGCAGACAGCGCTGCATGCAGTGGTCATCGGGGCCACACAAGTGTGTCACAGCCCTCTTCATTCTGAATCAGTAGCCAGTCACCTCTGAAAAGATGAATCATTGCACTTCTCTACTGAAACCCTCTAGTGGCCTACCATGTGACTCATAAAAGTGAATGCTTAGAGTCATCTGCAAGACCCTCATGCCCGCACTCCCAGCCTCCCCATGACTCCGCTCTCTCTTTCCATTACTCTCCCTGAGGCTGTGGCTATATTGTCTCTTTTTCGATTACTCTCCCTGAGGCTGTGGCTATATTGTTTCTCCAAACAGCTGGCACTAGAAGGTTCAAGACCTTCACCCTTTGAGGTTCCCTTTTCCCAGAATGCTTTTCCTCACAATCTGTATGTGTCCCTTTCATAGGTAACATCAGTGATGCTAGGTGGAAAGCAGTTTTGAACAGTGTTCTCTGTCACATCCCTGTCAAGGCCCTGGCGATCTCTTCTTGTTTTGCTGAAGTACTGTTCTCAGTGTTTTACCATCTGAGCTCACTAATACATACTGTTGTTTGTCACCAGTGAAATATTAGCTCCAGAAAAGCAAGGTCTCTTTTTTCTACCCCCCCCCCATTGTTGTATTTGTAGTCTAGATTACTCCCTGCCCTGTTTTTGGTACAGCGGGGAGGGCGGAATATTAAAAACACCCAACCACGGCTTTGTAGGTAGGATGAGTGGAGTGGTGTATGGGGTGTGGTGGGAAGGCAGGCCTGACTGTAACAGGAAGTGCAGCTTCTGCTTTGAGTAGAACTAAAGAAAACAATAACTAAGGCGGTACACAAAATGTAAGAAGTACCAGTATAAAATAACCAACAGGGATTTCAGGGATAGGGTTGTCACCATTGTTGGTTTTGAGGGACTGGGGATGCAGCCTAGGACCTTGAACATGCTAGTCAAGCTAGTCCCCAAATCCCAGAAGTTTAAGTTTGATTTCTGCTGTGACTGAGGATTATTTCTGGTTTCTGAAGAGCAGGGGATTTCACATGGTGTTTGGGAAAACCAGCTGAGAACTGGTATATGAGGTAAACCAGAGCTAGAGACTGACACAGAAACCCACTAGCGTATTGCGTCATGTGTTGGTAAAGAATATCTAGGTGCTGGAGAGGTCAGTTCCCTTTCGTGGGGTTTGTTAATGGTTGTGTAAGAACGCTGGGCAGATGTTCTGGCAATCTGGGTGTAGTGCATGCCGCTTCAGGCATGGGGCACCTGTCAACTTCAACAGATTACATGGGAGGACTGCTGTGGTAGGCCTGCACAGGTCAGATCTGGCAAATGTGGCCCTGTAGGATACCACTCATGAGTTCTAAAGTCTGCGTGGGGTTAAACTTGTTACAATGTGTCCAGTGATGGGGCAGGACAGGTCAGTGTCTGGGTGCCACACCAGGCCCTGGATGAGATAATAGATCGGCTGGCTGGGATCTGGTCTCAGGGCCGCCCTGTGCACTCTTGTAAACATCAGCTGTGTGGCTGCTTAAACTCCTCAGTAAGCAGAGCCACTGAGGCATAGAGTGGGTGGACAGGTCTGCCAGACCCACCCCTGCAGGACCTCTGCTGCCTCCAGCCCCTCAGAACAGGCTGCCTCCTTACTCCTTGAGGCCATAGGTAATGATTCTCCATTGTGCTTAGTTATTTCTTGTTCGCTTATTGAGTCTTAAATATGAAATATTTTCCAGTCTTCATGCTCAATTTTATTTGAATTAATTCAGTTTCTTACTTCTGCATACCGCCATTACTTCAGACTTCTGTACATAGTTTCAAGGCATGCTGGAGCTAATGAAAATGCTGACCTTATCACTGGAATTCTGCTGTTTCAGATTCGGTGTGAAGAAGAAGCCGATTTATATTAATGTCATCAGGGACCCTATCGAGAGGCTAGTTTCCTACTATTACTTTCTGAGGTTTGGAGACGATTACAGACCAGGATTGAGGAGACGGAAACAAGGAGACAAAAAGGTAATGTGCTTACTCTTAACCGTAAGTGCACTCCTTGTTCAGTGTTGCCGTGTGGAAGGAGCTCAGGACGGCACAGAAGCAATGGTGAGTAGCACAGCTGCTGCCCTAGAAATCAGATACTTCCGTGACTGCACATGTTTGCGCTATTATGGTCCTGCTGTCTGGCTGACCGTTCTCGCTGCTGGGTCAAAACACACAGCAGAAACAGCTTAAGGAAGAGAGCGTGTATTTCAGTTCGTGCTTTGAAGCTGTCCATAGGGTGGAGAGGCCTGTTGAGGAAGGGATGGGCACTCAGGTGGAGCTCAACTTGGTTCCTCCTTTTTCTATTCAGTGCAGGGCACATGGTGTATGTGCACATGCTCGTACACCCGTACATGCATGCTCACGCACGCACACAGGCTAGCACTTGATACAAGAGTTCAGTTATAGTTCCCTAGAAATGCCTTTGCAAAATCAAAACTTTGTCTCCAGGATGATTCTAAGCTGATACTCAATATTAACCATCACACCTGCTAACAGCTTTCTAAGATGTCATTATCAATAAATCTGTTTTCGTATATTGGTTCTTCGTCTTAATGATGGCAAGCTGCATTTACTCTTAATCATCAGTTTGTGAAAACTGTTTTGCTCAGGCAGCTTGAGGCAAGAAGAGAGTCCTGGGTAAAGCAAGTGCCTTAGGCTCAGACTTGGGATGTCTGTAGCATCTCTTGCACGTCATCAGAGTCAGGCTCTCAGAACCACACCAGTGTTGCTCTTGCCAGCGCAACACCTTTATAGGTTTCATTGCTCAGACGTTCTCCAAGGTAGGGCCAGAGACGTGGCTTAGCCACTGAGCATGCTTGTTGCCAGGCCTTGGAACCCAAGTTCAAGTTCTGGGACCCATGTGGTAGAAGGACAGAACTGGCCGCTTGCTGTGGCATTTACATGCACATGCATGCGCGCACATGCATGGGTGCATACACACAGACACCCCTCACACGCCCACAATCATTAAATAAATAGAAATGTATTTAATTACCTAAAGCTTAGGAGACACACTCTAACATGATCTTAAACCTATCCGCCTCTAACGCTTAATTACCCCATGTGTCAGCCCGTGTTTCAGCCACACAAAATGCAAATGTCCTTGGACCTCATTATCTCGTCATAGTTTCTGCACACATGCGGTCCCTCATGTTTATAGTGCTTTTCCTCTCTTTAAAAAGCCCTTTGTTTACATTTAGGATTGAACTTTGACATTACCTCTGCCATGGAGTTGTCTCTGTTGCTCCCGCGCTGACTTAGTCACTTCGTTCAGAATTCTGTTTTAAAGCATTTACTTTATGTCATTTGCATTCTGTTTGTCATGTTCCCCAAATGTGAGCTTCCAGAACCATGTATTTCATTCATCTTCGAAACCCTAGCACTTATCACAGCACCTAGTTAACTTGTGAATTAACAAATAGCCAGATGTGTGCATTGTACACATATTAAAGTGCTGCAGAGTTGTGGGGCTGGGTAGCTGGCGCGGTGTGACAACCAGTGTACAACATTTTTTTCTAAGTCAAGTGTTCCTCACTGATACATGAAAATAAAGGCCCAGGTCTGGAGAGGTGGCTCAGTCCCCAGAACCCGTGCTGCATGGCTCACCAACTGAATGGAGGGCTCCCTTTCTCAGCAGGGGGCTTCCTTCTCTGCCTGAATTCTAGAGTGTTTCCAAGCACAACCCTCACTGAGGGAAGTCAGGGTAGCCCGTGGTCAAAATGCAGGTTCAACCTTCTTTCTCCTGCCTGACATTTACCTGGAATTCCTGGAATGTAAATAAAGCGTTCCTAGCACCTTAAGACCCAGCCAGTGGCGCACACCTGCCCTGGGAACCTGGGAACTGTCCCTGAAGGAGGTTGAGCAGTCTCACTGAAGCTGGTCCCAGCTAGTTATTCCTTCATACAGCTGTCCAAACCCTTCCCCCCCCCCCGTGTCTGCTCCCCTTTTCCCTGTGGAAGGGTGGATTCCCCAGAGGTCATCACAGGACCCCAGAGAACTTTTGTTTATGTAGCCAACTGTTAATATTATTTACCAATATGAATAAATTTCAGTTTTCATAGAAAATTTTAGCTTGGTTTATGTTAATTTTTCGGTGGGGGGGAGAAGTGCCACAGAACACATGTGTGGCAGGACAGCTTGTGGGAGCTGGTTTTCTCGACATGTGGGTTCCAGGGATCAGACTTAGGTCATCAGTCTTGGGGCAAGCACTTTTACCTGCCGAGCCTCTCAGTAGCCAGAGAGCTTCTCTAAAGGCTAATCTCAGAAAGCCTGTTTAATGTTAACAGATAACTGTTGTGGTGTAAAGAAAACACAGAAAAACTTTGTTTTCCTACAAAAACAAAGAGTGGCACCATTTTACATTTCAGAAAATATTAGTGTCTAGTTTAATAAAGATAGCCTGATTTTCATATTTTTAAAATTCAATCCAATCAGTTGTACCTTTTTTAGTTAAAGTCTATAAAGAAAATCCAGCTTTATGCAAACATATAATTGAGAAAGAGAATTTTACCAGCCTTTCCCAAAAATTGAGGCTATTTTTTAATACTATACTGAATTTGACAAATGGAAGGTCAGAGTGTAGAATATGGAGCTATAGTGAACTTTTACACATTAAAATCATTGATACATTTGGAATTGGTCTTTTAGTCAGGCAATTTTCAGACATCCTTCACTGTTCATATAGTGTAACACAGGGCTCTGGGGGCTTAATACATTTGATTATACATTATCAAGAATTCATATTCATTAACCCTACCATAGGCATTATCAGCAACAGGTTGTTTGTGCCTGGCTTATGGTAGCAAATACAAGTTTCCAAAAATGCATTTTCTCACTTGTAAGCTTAACTCCTCTTTAGCTACCATGGAATCCTCAGCAGCAGTTCTGATACTGTCTGAGAGTGGTCAGTGTCCTGGGCACTGTATGTTGGAGGCTGTTGTAGGGATTGTGGTCTCTACTTAGTAGCATCGTCCCCATCTCAGAGAAGAGCTCAGCATGTCTCCAAGCATGGCCAATGTCCTCCTAGAATGGCCAGTGCCACCAGAGACCAGAACCATTCAAGGTGAGGACCACACACTGAACAACACTCTTGGTTATTTTCTTTCAAGTAACACAGTTGACTCCTTTTAAGAAAACATCAACAAGTACCCAAGCTAGAGTACCATTGATTCTCAGTTGTTTTCAGTGAAGCCTTCATGCAGCTTCCAAACATCCGGCACCGCTAATTCTCATCATTTATGATTTCAACTGGGCATCTCCTCACAGCACTATATCTGCCTGTAAGCTGCCATGCTTCCCGCCATTACGAAAACTGTAAGCCAGATCCAATGAAATGTTTCCGATTATAAGAGTTGGTGTGGTCACATTGCTTCTCCACAGCAGTAGAAATTCTAACTAAGATAGCTATTAAATACTTTGTTATTTATTTTTCAAGTAGAACATGAAGGGGATGATAGCTATAAGAAGCGCAAATGTCTGTATATTATAAGCAAAAATCCAAAGAAAACTGGGTTTGATTTTAAAACAGTAAATGAAATGAGCAGTGAAGACTGTGCATTGGATTTTCTCCATGGGGAGACCCTCGAGGACCTCAGAGAAAGAGGTTTAAGTGGAATCCAGCTGGTTGGAGGGTAATTGAGAAGCGAAGTGGAAACTGGAGTGAGACCACTCCTAAAACAGGAGTCTGATGTTGAAAGGACTCAGATGGCAGAGATCTGGTCACATTCCTGCGCCTGAAGAACAAAAGGTGAAGGACAAGGAACCTCGGTATGGTGCATGACCTCAAAAAGGGGCTAAAATAGCGTTCTGAGATGGGAGGAGCGCTTCTGAAGGATGAGCAGGAAGGGGGCACCACTTGACTCGCCATGAATTCATTAGAAATGGGAGAGATTCTGTTGCAGTTAAGACCAGAAATACTTGTGTGCAACCACATTTTTTTTTATTCATAGATTGTTGTGTTGTTGCTATTTTGTCCAACATCTTCCTCCCTAGTAGCCTTTTTGGATTAAGCTGACAGGTAAGGAACATTTGCCCCAAAAGATTAGAAGGACCTATAAAGAAGGTGTCTTAGTTAGGGTTTCTGTCGCTGTGATAAAAGACTGACCAAAAGCAACTTGGGGGAGAAGATTCATCGTACAGTTGGCAGTCCATTATCCTGGAAAGTTAGGGCCAGATCAAGACAGGGCCGGATCGAGACAGGGCAGGAACTGAAGCAGAGGCCATGGAGAGGAACTGTTTTCTGGCTTGTTCCTCATAGCTTACGCAGCCTGCTTTCTTATAAAAGCCAGGACCACCAGCCCAGGGATGGCACTGTCTATAGTGGAGTGGGCTCTCCCACATCAGTCATCAATCAAGAAAATGTACTACAGACTCGCCCTTAGGCCATCCAGGAGAGCAATTTCTCAGTTGAGGCTCCCTCTACCTAAAGGACTCCAGTTTATGTCAAATTGATATAAAACTAGCCAGCACAGAGGAAAAAACCCAACCTGTTATTCCACATTTGTGGGTAAATTACATCAGATGCTATAAAGCAGCTAAAACAAGCAATTCAGGTAAGATTCTCAAATAGAAGCTTTGTGTGGGGTATGTTTGTGTCTAGTTTTGTTAGTTTGTTTGTTTGTTTTGAGACAGGGTCATACTATGTAGCCTCGCTACATAGACCAGGCTAGCCTGAAACTCAGAGAGATCCACTTGCCTCTGCCTCCTTAGTGCTGGGATTAAAGGCACGTGCCACTACATGCAGCTGACTTTTTTTTTCAAGTTATTATTGTTTTGCTTGTTTTTGTTTTGTTTTGATGTTTTGGCAGGGTCCTCCGTAGCTAAGGCTAGCATCAGACTCAGCTATGTAGCCCTAAAAATGATCTTGAACTTCCAGCCTCCAACCTCCCAAATGTTCCGGTTACTTGCATGTATTTAGCGCTCCTGGCAAGATGTAGACTCTGGAGGTCACTTTGGGGCTCAATGTCCTCCAAGTGTCCGATGCCCTCCTAGATTGCTGCTCTATTCTTCAGGAGGGTTTCATGTTTTGTTGAATTCAAGCCACTATCTCATCAGGTTTGTAGTCCATTGGGGAAAAAGGAAGGGAGAGCAAGTAGTTTCCTTCTAATCAAATGACCCAGAAGTTGCCCACATTTATTCTGCCTCAGTCCAGTAGCAAGCCGCTGACTGTGTGGCACCTTGAGTCCCTGCAAGAGAGACTCACAGTCTGACCTATAGAAGATTTGGTTTGGGAGGTAGCTTTAGTCTGCCTGAGTCAGGTAGCAGATTTAAAACCACTGCCTAAAAACAGATTTGAAGATCTAAATTTTCTTTGCCTGAAGGACTAAAATACTTGAAGAACACAGGAACCAAGAGTTTGCTAATTAAAGAACTGAGTTAAAATAGCCATCCGGTATGATTATTCAGTTTTAATTTAAATAGTATGCGTGAAATCCCCAGACTTGTCTGCATGTAGTCTGCATCGTCTACATAGTAATTTTATGGAAACTTTTAATATTGCAGACTCCTAACAGGCCACTTTCTTATACTTAAGCCAACCTTTGTATTGTCTTTGACTGTCTTACACAACCATGTGCACACATGGAATAGTAGTGGAGATGGTGAGTTTCTATAGTAAGGTGCTCATCTTCTGTCCTGTTCTGACCAGTAGAGACATGAAGAAGCAGAGTCTTTGTACTGAGCTACAGGGATGATGGCATGACAGGCATGGAATCAGAAACTTTCTGACCTGGTACTCTTCATTCCTTGAACTATAGTGTTGGTGAAAATTAGGCTATAATAGCAATAAACAGAGACATAACATTTATTGCTTGCTTGTTTTTCTTTTTTTTTTCTTTTAAAAGCCACTTCTTAAAGGTTGGCTTCAGGCAGAAAATCTAAATCAGACAGTTACTATAACAAAATACCCTGACAAAAGCAACTTGAGAGAGAAAGGTTACTTGATTCATAGTTCCAGGGGAGTCAGGAGGGCAGGAACTTGAAGCAACTACTTGTGGTGTTTGTCCAATTGACTGCAGAGAACAGTTAACTAATGCATCCATGTTTTCAGCTCACTTTCTCTATGTTCAGTAAATGCTTCTTATTTTCCTCCTTCCCATGTACCTGCCCCTCCCCTTCAGTACAGTCTTCAGGTCCTCTTACCTCAGTTGAACAACTGAGATCATCCCCCATGAGCATAGCCACAGGCCAAAACTAATTTAAACATGCCTCACGCCCAACACTTGGAAGGCAGAAGCAGGCACAGCTATGTGAATTCAAGAACTGCCTGGTCTACATAGTGAGATCCTGTCTTTAAAGAAAAAACAAAACAAACAAGCAAAACCCTCATCCTTACACAGAGCATCTAGGGAAATGCCTAAGTGATGTGATGGCCAAGGGCAGCAGTTCCCTTACATAAAGAGAATTCAGGGAAACACAGAGTAGTTACCTCATCTGTGTCATGAAAACACTGACCTTGTTTCCATGTTCACCAGTGATGCTGAATCAAAGTCTTTGCAGCAGCAACACTTAACATACCAGTTCTGTCCATGCATTGTGTTTGAAATGGTATGCACATAGCATGATCTTCTCAAGCTCTATCCATAGCTGAAGAGCAAGAACATGATATAAAAAGTAAATGAAGCTTGTTACAGAGATGCAGGTGAGGGTGCCCCTTCCTGCGAGCTGGCTATTAGCAAGGCAGTGTATACAACTCAAAGAGGGTAAATGACTTTCAGCCAGAGGCGGAACTGGAAGGCTGGCCCTCATGGAACCTTGATTGGTAGAATCAATCTACTGAGGAAGAACATTCTAGCAAAGATACAGAGACTTGGGGTGCCATAATACAAAGAAGAACCTGTGGAACAGACTATGTGGTAAGGACGAATGCTATGGCAAAAATAAGCAAGACAAGTGTGTTGAGCACACCAGGCAGGGCAGTGAGTGGGGCCTCATCGGTCTTTCTCACTAGATGTCAGAAAGGACACTGCCACGGGGCCACGGGATGGGTGCATGGATGGTTGGGAGCCACAATGTGGGTGCTGGGAAATGAGTGTAGATCCAAGAGCAAGTACTGCTAACCACTGAGCCAGCTCTCCAGCCCTCACTTACCTTATCCCACCTATTTGCACCTATGTACTTCCTAACTTGTTAAGTTTTGGGAGCTGGAGAGGAGTCAGGGGGTAAAACACTTTCGTACAAGTGTGAGGACGTAAGTTCAGCTCCCTAGAACACATGTAAAGCTGTGCTCAGTGACCTGTGGTGAGCTGGCGACTGAAGACAAGAGAATTCTGCCATCTGTCTGGCCAGGTGGCCTGACATCCTCAGCAGCGAACTAAAGTCCCCATCTCCAACGAGCCATAAGGCAAGAACTGACAAGCCAGGGCTGCTCTGACCTTTGTGCACACACCACGGTATGTGCACATATGCGCTTAACAAGCACACATACATACAGAAAGAAAAGCCTCTTTTAACTTGACCATGCTCTTCTTGTCTTCACTGTAGACCTTCGATGAATGTGTGGCGGAAGGTGGCTCTGACTGTGCTCCAGAGAAGCTCTGGCTGCAGATCCCCTTCTTCTGTGGCCACAGCTCCGAATGCTGGTAGGAAAGTAAACTAAGCTTAGGTGGTCATCGTCTGTGTCTCCGTACTCAGTGCATGAGCAAGGGTGTAGAAGGCAGGCTTAAATAGAGAAGTTTAGTCTGCACTACACATAATGTGTAAATATCTAGATCTGGTTTCATTTAAATGTTCTGAAAAGATTCATTGTATACATACCCTCACAGTATGTGTAATCAAATGCAGTTATTGTTGGTTTTAGGATTTGTGTTTTGGGGCCTTTTTTTGTTTTGGGGGTTTTGTTGTTTGTTTGGGAGGGTGTTAGGTTTTTTGTTTGTTATGTTGTTGTTTTGAGATAGAATCTCCTGTAGCCCAGGCTGCCCTGGAAATCTTGGTTCTCTTGTCTCTACCTCCCAAGTGTCCAGATAACAAGTATATAGTACCACACCCAGTTTTTTGGTTTTTGGTTTTGACTTTCTTAGGGCTTGTGAGATGGCTCGGCTGTTAAAAGCTAGCCTCACAACCAAAAATGTAATAGTAGAGAAAACAAAGAGAAGTCGCCACCACCGGGATCACATTGGCACTTAAAATGCAGAGATAGAGTTAAGCATAAAGAATGTTGGTGCTAATTAGATCCCAGAAGTATAGTCTATTTAGGATGAAACCTGTTAACAGCATTAGCTGACACTATAAACAAAAGAGTTTTTAGTAGAGCCTTTTCTTACCTATTTTCTTTTTCTCGGGATCTCAGGGAACACTAAAGCTTATGGAAAGGAAAGAGAAAAAATGTTTACAAATAAACACTAAACACAAAGTAGTTCTATTTTACCAAGGGGGCGATCAGAATGAACAAAGTTTTAAAGTAGTTTTAAAACATTGAATGCACATGAAGTCAAATAAGAGGACATATGATACAGACATGTGTATTTAAAACTGTCCTTGAAGTTTGCTCATCTCAAGAACCCTTTAGTAGGGTCTGAGGAACTGCTGGGAGTGGAAGCTGGATGTGAGGTAAAGGAAGTTAGAAACCGGCAAACCTCCCAGAGATGCCGCTGCAGGCGTGTTGATGATGATGCTGTGGATGCGGTGCGTGGATGCGGGTCCGAGCACATGCGTGTCTACCTGTTTCCTCCATAACACGGAGCATCAGAAGCATGAAAACACTTAGCAGATTTCACAACAGAGTTTTTGATTCCTTTTCTGTGTTTTCAGGAATGTGGGGAGCAGATGGGCTATGGATCAAGCTAAGTACAACCTAATTAATGAGTACTTCCTAGTGGGGGTTACTGAAGAGCTTGAAGACTTCATCATGTTACTGGAGGCAGCTTTGCCCCGGTTTTTCAGGGGCGCTACAGACCTCTACCGAACAGGTATGTACACGACAGATTTCTTTCTAAAACTGCCCCTAACTTTGTTTGTGGGTGAGTCTGTAATAAGCTGGACTACAGTTCTAGAGCAGCTGTCTTGCTGAGCTGCTGTAGTTTGTCTACACGTGTACCTGTAGACTTCTGTAATGAGTCACATACTGTGGGGGGGGGGGGGCTTCTAGCTGCTTGACAGCATGCCATCTGCCCTCAATTCTCTGTGACTATAGCAAATGTGGGAGGGGGAATTAGGGCTAAGTTTGGTGATACAGGTTTTATCACATTTTTTAAATAAACAAGGGCCAGCAAGGTGTCTCAACAAGGTGAAAGCACTTCCTGGGTGAGCCTAATGACCCAAGTTAGATGCCCAGATTCCCAGAGCCTCTGATGGAAGAGGACCGACTCCAGGAAGTTGTCCTCCGACCTCCATGTGCACACTCATAGACACTGATTTTGTTGTTGTTGTTAAAAATAAGTAAACGAGCCTTAGAGAGGTGTGAGAATGACAATCCCCACTTACTTAGTGTTGGTCCTTGTGTGCACCGGGCGGGCGATTCACTGCCTCTTTCAAGGATCCTTTCTATCAGTGTGCCTCTGGTGAGATTGTCTTCCTGGTCTCTTGGAGTGTGTCAATGTTTTAAGGCAGGCTGATACTTGCCCTTTAGTGTATCATGTTGACATAACCATCTCTTCAAGTACAGAGGCATGTCTCTGTGTGCTCTGTATAAATTATTTACTTTTCTTGTATTTCCATTGTAAGTAGGAAAGAAATCTCACCTTAGGAAAACCACAGAGAAGAAACTGCCCACAAAGCAAACCATCGCGAAGCTGCAGCAGTCTGATATTTGGAAAATGGAGAACGAGTTCTATGAGTTTGCACTGGAACAGTTCCAGTTCACCAGAGCCCATGCTGTCCGTGAGAAAGATGGAGACCTCTACATCCTGGCCCAGAACTTTTTCTATGAAAAGATCTACCCTAAGTCGAACTGAGCGCAGCTGTGGCCAGAGCCTTCCAAACCTGAACTTGACTCTGGCTCATTCCATGCGCTCAGCTTCCACCTGCTGCTGTGTGTACAAGCCTGGTTGCTGAGCTGCACTGGGGAGCAGACATGAATGTCAAGAAACTAGATCCTGGCTGGGATGTCAGCCTTCTAAGGAGTGCTTACGTTTCAGGCATTTTTATTTTTATTTTTGTTTTCATTTTCACGATAGTTATTATCTCCTCCCAGCTGTAGTTGGGGGACCTGGCACTGGCTATAATACATACATGCAAACACACATGCAAGTTAGCCAGAGGGCTGAATTCCATTTCAGAAGAGGTTCTGATTCTCTTGCTTCCGATAAGCATTTCGTCACCTCTCCTTGAATGAAGATGAATCTGTTTGCCACTCCCCTTCTGGAGGTTTGTGTTGCACAGGTGTGCTGGATAGTGCTAAGAACTGTTTGGCAATTTTTTATTTGTTTTTGCGAATCATGTCTAAGAAAGGCTATTGGAATGTTTGATCATGTTTTCTCAGAACTATTTCTGCTACAGTTGGGTTTGCCCATATTTATATAGGCATTTATTTTATTTTATGAGCATTCGTGTTAAAAAATCAACTTAAAACCGTGAATAATATTGTAAAAAGATAAAGGAGTTAAAGCAGTATTCCTGATTCCTCTCTCCCCAGTATCTAATATTGGGATGATAATTATAAGAATGTTGACAGCATTAGCTGAGGCTTTCTTAAGGATTTTCGCACATTATCCAAAAAGTAAGTTTAGTATTTGTTTCTCCATGGCTTATCTGTAACCCTGTCCACTGAATCGGTGATTCCATATGGCGACTCCATCAGTGAGCTGTGATATGGGTAGGATTTTCCTACTTCTGTACTTTTACCTGTAGACTATTTTTACTATGGTGCTTTATAATGTGTTTTAAAGCATTGCATTTACAAAAGAAAAAATGAAAATGCTGTAAATATTGCATATTTTATGTATTTGGACCAAAAAGTTACAAGTAAGTAGACAAAAGTGGTTTTGCACCAGTTTTATTATGTCGAGTAAAGTCATCAGACCTACTATTCTTGTATTTCTCATTTAAATTACTGTTATGATGTCACGGAAATGAACTAACGTAGCCTTTCAATTTTGATAGAGAACATTACTTATCCTGAGGCAATAGTGATAATGGAAAGAATACTGGACAGAGTCTAAAGGTTTGATTGCTGGTTCCAGCTCTGTACCTTTCTGCTGTGTGATGTTAGGCAAGTCACTTTCCCTGTTTGCCTCAATTTCCTCATCTGGAGATTAGGATACTAATACCCGCTGTACCTACCTCACAGGGTTGTTGTGAGGATTAAGTAAGGTGGCATGGATGAGAGCACTTTGAAACTGTCAAGTGGTGTTTAAATATAAGGTGTTATCATAGAGGTATCTCTAACATATAGTTTCACACTACCCATCCTTTTAACAACAAAAAGGGAAAATCACTTTTAAGCTTTATAAGAAAAAAACCCTTTACCTTGATATAAATTTGTGTTTGATAAATATCTTCTCAGTGTTTTATCTTCCGTGTTTTAGCAACTATTGAAATGTGAAACACTTGTGAACTCTAGCAACTTGGGTTCTTCTTTAGTTGATGAGGAGTGGGAAAGTCTTCTGCAAACTTGAAAGATGTTCTTGTCTTTATTTGACCTTTGTCATTCAAAAATGGTGGCTATTTTACACCTATGCTTGTTAAAGTATGTTTTCTAGAGTTTAACTTCTCTACTAATTCTTCATCTTCTCCTTCTTCAGACTCAGAATTCATATTCCTCTCAGACATACTTTTCTAAAGGAGTGATTATTTGTATGTTTAAATATTTCTAAATAGGACCTCATCAAACAAAGCATTTTTGACAGAAGGCTTTGAAGTTTATTTACTGTGTAATAAGGGAAGCAAAAAAACACTACATATCAGAAAACACAGCGTCTAAAGGAATGATCACCCTGTATCACCCCGCCCTGTCAATCTGAAGATATTAAAAAAAACATGGCCACATTTTTCCCTATGCCCCCCTTTCCAATGTAAGCTAAAAACAAGTTGTTTTCTTGCCCAGGGCTAAAGAGCCACTTCCAAACAGGTTATTCTTGGAGTCCACGATAAAATCTTTTAGATAATTAGGGTAGCACTTAGTACACTAACTGGGGCGTTCTCTAAACTGTTCTCTTAAAAGACCCCAGTAAATACATTAGGTCTCTGTGACAGCCATTCTTATTGTTGCAAAGAAGCTGCCACAGACAACGTAAAAACAAAAGACTGTGGTTATAGTGTGGTAAAACCCTTATTTACAAAACAGAGGACAATTGAGCTGCAAGCCCCTGTGCTGAGAGATGGTCACAGAGAAGCCACGTCTGTGTCTGAACCAAGTTCCCCAAGAGTTCCTGTACCTCCCACATCCCCCAGATTACACTCCTGAGAACCGCTTTCTGACTCAGTCTCTCCCACAGATTCTTCCATTTTATGTAAATCGCTGCCAGGTGACCATGCTTTCCTAGTTTACCAGTTCAAAATCGGGACATTTTTTATCACTTTTGGGGGTGAATGTGTTCAAAGTGTCCTTTCTGAAGACTGAGAAAAAGGGTAGATTTGGTTCAGTAGGAGTCCTGGTAGTCTGAGTCTTGAGAGTATATGACTTTACAATCAAATCAATAGACCCACTGAGACAGTGTGTGTTTTTTAAACATGGCAAAGGTTTGGTTTGGTTTTGCCTCTGTGCTTTTTTGGTAATCTGACCATAGGGAGATTGTTTATATGATAGCAAAGCAAATTAACCACTTTGAATTTTGAAGATAATGTATATGTGTATATGTATCTATATATCTATGTTTATTTCCTACAAAAGAAGAGGTAGCTTTGTGTTCAACTTGTACCAGCTGTTTTTTTATTGCTGTGAAATGGCAACTGTTGATAAGCCAATGTGTTTTAAAATGTACTGGGGAGGATATATTTTGATTTTACCAGGCTTTAATCTGTAAAGTGTCACTTAAATACATCTGATAGCAACACTTGAAGTACTGCATGGGAGCCGCTTCTGTGTCCTGCAATACAGTTGCGCAGTCTCTATGTCCTGCTGCTTCTGGACTCCTGGTGACTGGATTTAAATTACCAAAACCCACAAAACTGAAAGTTACTAACTTCTTAAATGACTAGCTTTCCTTTCTATTCTGAAAATTCAGCTAACCCCTATAATTTAAGCCCTATTGATCTTCCTCATTATATGTCCTATTGGAAATTCCTAAAATTGTCTGCTCCATCAGGGAATTTACCAGAGTATTTTGATGTTGTATTTGCATAGATAGATACAAAATAGTTTGTAGATGACAAGTCTTTCGTTTTTAATAAAATGAGATTTTCAAAAAAATCTAAAAGCACTAGAGAATTTAACTAACGCCCAGTTCCCTAATGCATAGCTGGTGTTCAATTTCACATTGAGGTTCTGCTCAGAGGCTGTATGCATAAATCATTTTCAGACATAGCTGTGGTCCCAGGAGGCTTTATTATGGGACTGTCTGGTACCTATGCCTTCTATGAAACTTGTCTTTTAGAGGCTCAACTGCTTCTGCTTTGTGATGTATCAGTGCCCTTGCCCTTGTTGAGTCTTTGCATGCTTGTACCCTGGGCAGAGTTGCTGTGTGCGAGGCAGACTGCTCTGTGGCAGTCTCCTGGGAGGAGAGCCCATTCCAAAAGTGCTTCATACCTCTGGAATGCAGCTTCCTGAGCAGGAATTTGAGGAGTCGGGTGATCATTTGGTCAGATTCATCCTACACTTTAAGGTCATGTGGTTTGGTAACCTTTGTAATGCTGGTTATGAAATGGCCCCTGATGGTTATGTTATGATCTGTTAAAAATGAATTCTAGTGTTCATATGACACGCTGCTGCGGCCTGTCGGGAATGAGATGTAAGCATCTTTAAATCAGTGTCCAGTGTAGTTTAGAGAAACAGACATGATAAAGTGGGACCTTAGCTATACAGCGCCTGTCCACCCCCAGTGTTTTGGAAAATGTTTCTCCTCCTCTCTCCTTCCCATTCTTCTGACCCCTTCCCACTCTCTCTTCTCCCCTCACCCTGCCCTCTCTACCCACCAGGATAACTTACGCTAGACTCTGCGACTTGAAACTATTTTGTCACATCTCTTGGAGCGATACTCATCCCTTTCCCTCAGCACTCTTGCAGCCTTCTGCTGTTGAAGTGTTTCAGTCTGCTCCCTGGAGCAAAAGCTGTTGGATCAACACTGGGGAGTGGGGATGTGGCTTGGTGTCCTGGCTGAATATTTTCTTGTGCATTGATGCTAAGGGACAATTTCTAAGGTGGCCTTGTGTTCATTGTCATATGAGATCTCATACTGTCACCAGAAAGTCCTACATCATCACCCATATGCAAAGTCTTCTTAGCTTAATTTGTGACATTTTTATGCATATTGACCTCTGTTGCCTTTTCATTTATTAGTCATTGGTGTCAACATTTCAAATTGGAAATGTATAAGGTATTCGTAAGTATACAGCTAACACAAGGAAAAGTAAAATAGTGTCAGGCTGTTGAGGTAAGAGGAGGTGGGGTCATGAAAAGGTTAGCCCATGTGGAACTCTGTCCTTAGGGCATGACGTGGCTGACACATCTTGAAAACAGCAGCATTGCTGCCATATGAGACCCTCACAAGTTCAGCATTTTGTTTATTTTAAGATTTATTAATTTTAGCCAAGCATAATAACCTCTGAGTTTAGGCAGAGAGGGAGGCAGAGGCAGGCGGATCTCTTTGTGTTCAAGACCAGCCTGGTCAACAAAGAGTCCAGGACAGCCAAGGCTACACAGAAACCATACCTCAGAAAACCAAAATCATCATCATCTCTGAGTTCAAAGCCATCCTGGTCTACGGAGTAAGTTCCAGAATTACACAGTGAGACCCAGTCTTGAAAAAATCAAAACCAAGAAATAAAATGTATTATATCTGGTATAGTGGTGCACACCTTTAATTCCATTTAATTTTAGAATTTGGGAACCAGAGACAGATGGAGCTCTGAATTCAAGGCCACCCTGGTTGATAGAGTTTCAGAACAGCCAGTGCTGTTGAGGCTTATTTTATTTTATGTATGAGGGTCTTGCCTGAGTGTATGTATCTGCACCATGTGTGTGCCTGGTGCCCACCAAGATCAGAAGAGGGCATCAGGGCCCCTGGAACTGGTGTTTTGGGTGGTTGTAAGCTACCATGCAAGTGCTGGGAACCAAACCAGTGTCCTCTACAAGAGCAAGCCAAGCCAACTCTCCATTCCTGATACTTTGTCTTTAAATTAAAAAATAATAAGATGTCTTTGGTTTCTTTGGTGGGTATGTGCATGTGTGATGTCGGGGGTGGAACTTGGGTCTTCTGCAAGAGCAGCAAGTGAATTAACCCTTCAGTGATCTCTCCAGTCCCAAGATCATACTTTGAACATAACTCCTTAGAAAGAATGAGGAGAGGGTAATTAGAGCCTCACCTGAGAGTCTAGCTTCTTGCCTAGCTCTCCATCCCAGCTCTATGTGGTCTTGGGAAATCATAGGATACTTGGTGGGTAGTTTAATTTGAGGGAGCACCCATATTGTGGCTGGACTTTTGGCTGGTACCACTGTTGGTCTCTCAGGTCCCTGTGGGTAAGCTGAATAAGCTTGCAGGTTCACCAAGCCCTCTCAGGTTTGGCATTTCAACTACAAAGTGATGAAAACAATAAGAAACATGGCTCAATACACTCAATTCTGATCTCGCCAGTAAGCTGTATTCTTCCCTAGGCGCCAAGTCAACTTGAAATACATATCTAATTAATGTTAAAATCTGGTCCTTAGAATCCTTGTAGAGCCAATATGCACATGAGCCCATTACCTAATGGTTCAAGTGTTGATCCCACAAACAGGAGTTGATGTATTTCATGTAGCATCCCTAGAATCGAAAGTGTTTGTGGCAATAACAGTCAATTTGTATATATTGTGTTGAATCTGATAATGTCCTCTTGATAATGTAGCCAGATTGGGCCATAGGAAATGTAGAATACTTTCAGAGTTTTAGGTGTTCTGTACTGTTCTATGTTTTTAAGCTTCTGTTACTACTGAAAGAACAATATATATTTGTAGATAAACAACCGCTACAATAATTTCATTTGAAGTTGGCCAAGCCTTCAGAAAATGGCCAAGAGGGGATAAGTAGCATAGTATTCAAACAAGAGGAACAAAGATTAATTTATTTTTTCTTCTTTTAAAGTAATTTAAAATTCTCCAGAGGGTTAGTAAATTGGGTTTCTTGGCATAGTGTGGTGGTCTGACCAGATTGTGGAGCCTATGAACAGTGGGGCTTGGGCTTTGGATCCATCCTGGGCCTGTTTAGAGGAGGAACTCTCTTGTATTCATTCAGTTTCTATCATTATTTCATGTGGGGGACTTTTTAAAGAACTCCACCAGGAACAGTTTAAAAGCCCAGTTATATTTTGCTTCTACCACACGGATGGCTCTGTGATGGTCACTGCAACACAGATGCAAACCCAGATGGAATTAGATGCCCTCTGTGCTGCAGTCCTGCGTCAGACAGTCTGTAATGTTTGACGTGGATCTTCTGAGTGGACAAGATGAGATTAGATTGGTTTCTCTGGGAGCCAGCACTTCATTTTGCAAGAAAGTTCTATTGGAGGCCTGAGGACTGCCAGAAGCAAAGTGGAAACAGCCCAGCTTTCTCCTCTTATCAAGATCCACAGCTGGTTCTGCACTGAGCAATGGAGTAGAACATGGTAAAAGGATTTGAATAATGAGTTGGATCAGAAGCCAAAAAGGAGGTCTCTGCCACCCACGATTGCAATATGAACTTCATGTATTATAACTTTATTTCCATTTTTTGTTATATGACAAAGGCTAGCATTTCCAACATACAGTGAATAGCTATTTGTAGTTATCAGTGATCTTTTGTCGTTTTTTAAAAAATAACCCTACTATGTGCTGAGCACTGCAGTACTGACTCTGAACCATACCCCTTAACGTTTAGAATAATCATGTTTACTCCAGTATGGCAGTCTAGAACTTTACAGCCTCACAGAACACTTTCATATCCTTGCAATCTATTCTCATGGAGAGGGAATTCCACTGTCCTCATTTTACAGCTGCTTGCAGACAGGAGGTCGGGTTTGGCCTGGTTCAGCCCTTTCAGAGTTGTCAAGGGCTTTAATCCTGGCCAAATCAGCATCTCTAGGGAATTCATACTCAGAGTTCCTTAGAAGCCCCAGCCAGTCAGGTGGTTCTGACCCAGGCTGAAGTCCAAGAGCTACTGGTTCAGAGCAGCAATTCAAGTGTGAAAACTACCAAGTTTAACCTAGCTGGTTAGATAACTAAAGCTGCTCACAGCAACACTAATCAGCTAAGACTTGAACTCAGATCTGTCTGGTTCCAGTATAGTCTGTTTACAACATAGAGCTGCTGTATAGGCTACAGTCTGTTTTCCCTGTTTCATTCTTGGTACTTGCTTCCTAAAACACTATTTGAGGAAGATGAAGAGAGCAAGAAAATAGCAGAAAAATGTCTCTGTTCTTCTGGAGTGATGCATAAGTTCCGCCCTTTATTATGAGTTGGGATAGACAGTTTCTAGATGTCTGTGGAAGGCCAGGTAGATATCTGAGGACCCAAACTGACCATCCATTGTAAGCACATCACATTATTTCTTCCCTATGGTGGATGGGTTTGAGGCTTATGTTCCTTGGTTGGACATAGTATTTGAAGGATTTTATGTCCTGGCCTTGGCAATATTCCTAGAACTCTAAGCTGATATAGCATGGTGTCTACAGCTGCTTGGAAATGCTTGGAGTTGTCCTCACTGATAGTTATTTTCAGCCTGTGGTCACAGTGGTGTCTTCACAGCTACATGGCTTACACAAAATACTTGCCTGGTTCTCACAAATTTTATCTGCCTTTGCTCTTTGCTTTGTTTTTGTTCTTTGTTGTAAATGAAAGCCCACAACTCGAGGCTTAGTCCAAAGCTCAAGGATCTGCCAAGTAACTCAGAACTCCCCACTGCACCAACAGACTCCCTTCCACATGTTCTCAGGAAAGAGCACAGAGAGGCAGGGCCCCTCAGGGGCAGTGTGCCTCCTAAGCACATTCTTGAAAGAGAGAGGCTATTTGACCACATGTAGCCCTTCTCATATGCTGCAACTATACCAGGTGCTATGCCTTTAACATCTCGCTTCACTCTCTTCATCTTCTGAAGACACATTTGGCAGGTGAGGACAACCGGGAGAACACAAGGTCAGATGCTTTCTCACATTGATGGGAAGAGGTGGGGGCAGGTTTCAAACCCAGTTCTGACCACATACGGGTAACTCTTCACCACTGTGCCATGCAGGCTCTGACAGCTGTGAGGAACAGAGGGGTGCTTCATTTTCAAAGTCTTCCCACAAGACTTCTGAGCCTGAACCCAACAGGGCTTGGCAATGAAAGTAGGACCTGGTGCACTTGTATGGGTTCTTGCTGGGGCTGTAGCTCAATGATGTCCCCCAACAGGAAGAAATGAGTAGAATGTGGGTCGTTGTGTTTTCTTGTCACCTTTCTAGTCTGCGTTTCTAACTTCCCCTCTCAGGTGAGTATATGATAGCATTATTCTTGCTGCTGTCTGATACTGAGATTCGGGGCTGGGAAATGGCTCTGTGCCCTAGGCTACCTAGGGGCTGGGGAGGGGGTGGGGGGCAGGGTCAAGTCCAAGCCCTGGGATCAGTTATGAGTTCTGTGTGTGCTCTGGTTTTATCGTGATCAGTCTTTGCACAGCAGCCATGACGGCAGGAGGATGTCCAGGCTGCTCTCAGAGCTCTGAGGTGCTGAGGCCCTACACCCAGCTTTAGTGGGGACACCCAGCAGGATGCTTGTGGTCCGGAGGCCCTCCTCCGTCACTATCATCGCCTCATTCTCCTGTGTGGCTTACTGCTCATGTGCCCAAGGGTCTTTCAAAGACAAGTTCCGAGAGATGCACACCACGTAATGTCCCCAAGGAGAGCAGGGAGAGAGGGACTTAGCTGTGCAGGAATCAGGCATCTGCCTTTGGGGAGTCTAAGCACCCTAGAGCAGGGGAGGGTAGCCAGTGGGTAGGAAGCACGACTGCCCCAGCTGCAATTTCCCAGCTTCTCTCTGGCTAACAGATCTGATCTGAGTCATGAAAAGCCTCCCATTTAGTCACTGAGGCCTCTGGAGTCCGGGTGGCCAAGGCTTCCTGCCAAGCCCACTTCTGCTAATAGCAGTACTATTATAGCGGCTTTTGTATTAATTTTCTTTTCTTCCAGGAGCCCCAAGGTCTTTAACAAATGCAAGAATGATGCTGCAGACCCAAAATTAGAAACTGAAGGAAAGTAGACCCCTCATTCCAAGTCTACTCTCTCAATGGCTTGGCCTACTTTCTTTCAAGGATGGATCTTTAAAAGTTTATAATCCTGGGTGGTGACTGGGGTGGATTAAAGGAGATCAGAGGCTTTCCTGTTGCTTCATGCCCCCCTTTCAGCTTTTAGCATCTCTTTGCGTGACTTTGCAGCTGAGCATCTTTGCTGCTGCATCTGGATGAACTAAAGACTGGATCTGAGAAGTCATGTTCAGCATGTGTGGCTAAGGGTGTACACACAGGCAAGAGGAGGATGCCTGTGTTCTCTCTGCCTCATTCTCTTAAGATAGAGCCTCTGGATAGAGAAAGGTTGCTGGCCAGCAAACGCCAGCGGCCCTTCTGTTTCTAGCTTCTCAAAGTACAAAGGTTACAGGCATGCATATTACACACAGCGTTTTGGTTTATTTTAACATGGCTTCTGGAGATTTAAGCCCAGGTCCCACACAGCAAACACTTTCTAAGCCATCACACACACTAATTTTATGTAATTCTGTTTGTAACCTATAGTTTGCAGTGTATTTTGGTCATGTTCGCACCTCATTATCCTTTCTTGTCTTCCTCTGACTTGCTGATTCTACACCTCTTCCCAACCGGTACCTGCTTCTGCTTCCATACCCATTTTGTGTGCCCTGTGAACAGTCAACATCCCAGCACTTGGGCAGGATATGAGTCCCAGGAGTAATAGATGCCCATTGCAAAAAAGAAGCTTCTCTGACCAAAGCTGACAGTAGCACTCATCTGTGGTCATAAACATGGATATCTGGAAGGCAGTTCGATGAGCACATCACCAGCCTGCTCGTGTGGAGGTCTAGCAGCTTTTTGTCAATGTGGCTCACAACAGACAAGAACAGCAGACACCTTGAAGGACAGTGTCAGTCTAAAACGCATGCGTAACTGGACTCCACACTTTCTTCTACATCTGTGAGGATCTCAGGAGTGATACAAACCACCTCCCTTTCTTCTGTGCCCATCTGTGTGGGTCCAGAGGAAGAAGGTGCTGGAGGTAGGCTTGGCCATGGCCTGCCGTTCTGCCATGCCCGTTCAGTGCCGGGAAAGGGTGAGCGTGTCCAAGTCAGTGATACAGCTTCCAGCTATGTTTGCAGGAGTGCCCACTCGGCTTTGTTTTCTTTCTGTTGGGGGAGAGAGTGCCGTTTACGTACAAGTTGAGCATGCCCAATTGGAAAACCTGAGCTTGAAAATGTTTCGCAATTGAAAATAGATTTGAGTATACCTGCCATGTGACACATTCTAAATTCTAAAGGAGTGCCTTACATGTCATAGGTATTGAAAGAGACAGATTTGAATCATCATCTCCTGTTGTGTCACTCACCTGGCATGCCTACAAAAAAATCAAGACCAAGCCCTACTTGACATTATGTACACACTGAATGATGTCACATCTATAGTAATTTTTATAGAATTGTGTGAGCTGAAGGACTGAACACTATTGGTGTCTCCTAGTGTGTCCCCTATCAAGGGTGTCCAACCTTTTGCTTCTGTGACATGCCGTCATCACCTACAAAGCTCAGGCTCAAGAACCACACAATCAGTGTGGCATGGTAGTGCATGCCTTTAACCCCAGCACTTGAGAGACAGAAGCAGGTGGATCTCTGTTCCAGGCCAGCCTCAGCTGCATAATGAGGTAGTCTCAAAACAAGCAAACAAACAGAACCACACAAAACAAAACAAAAACACATTAAAAATGAACACTTTTTTTAGTTTTGTTTTTAAACGTTCTGTCTTTTGAGATACGGTTATCTCTATGTAGCTCTGGCTGTTCTGGAACTTGCTATGTAGGGCAGTCTGGCCTCAAACTCACAGATATCAGCCTACCTCACCCTAGGATTAAAGGCATGTACCACCATGCCTGGCTGAAAAGCTTAACAATGTTTTAAGTGAGTTTGTGACTGTATGATGGGTCTCATTCATAGTGGCCTGTGGCTCCGGGCTCTGCACACCTACTGGATCTTGTCTCCCTGCCTTTCTCACAAGTGACCAGCTTGGCAATGGGCCACTTCTGGCCATATTGACAAGTTTCTCATCTAACCTCAACACCGGCTATGTGTATAGGTGGCCATTCCTCAAACACATAAAGTGTGGAAGCCCTGCATGCCGTGGTTCCTCAGTTTCTCTATCATCTGGACAGTAATCTCAAAAGCAAACAAAAAAGAACATTCTGGGCTTTGAAGAGAGCTCCTGGGGCAGAACCTACTGTTAATTGGAAAATAAATAGCTCTCCCTTAAGCTACCTCCTCCTTTCAGGGACCACCCCCCTGCGAGTTGGACTAGGAGACAGTTATACCTCCTTTGAGGATAATAGTGACTGCACCTAACGCTTTGGGGGAAATAAATGAGACAATATACCTGACAGCTTTTTAAGCTCCCCCCTCTCCAGAAAGGTACCCTTGAAATCCAGGATCCAGGTGTGTTTTGCTTTGACTTGTGAATTTGGAGACGTCATGAAAACCTGAAACTACCAAACAGGCAAATTAAGGGGTGAAAATTAGCATCACAAGCAGCCTCTTGGCTTGACAAAAAGATTCACAGCAGGATCCCTTTAAATAGCCAGCTCCCCTGGTGCATTTAAAATATGACTCAATTTACAAAGATTTTGATTTACATATACCCAGTCAGGAACAGTCTATTACAGAAGGAGCACATATGCTTTCTATAATAAAGATCGATAACTGTGGGATTTAAAAAATACAAAATAATTATTCTCATCATCTCAGTCATGCAGTTAACACTTCCAGTGCCAGGAAGCGGCTCTGGAAACTACAGCTGTTGCGGGACGGGGGTGGGGAGGACCTGCTGGGAGGGTCCTGAGTGGTGGAGTGGTGAAGGGAAACTGTGCTGTCGGATGTCACCTGGTTGAAACAAACACCTGGGTCAAGGTTGCTTCTAAAGGCAACATTATATGCTACTCCTAATTGGGCTAAAATATTTCCAAGTTAATAAAAGATGAAAAATCTGTACACAGGGGTGTAGGGCGATCTCCGATGTCTGTATAACATGCCTTATATAGAAAAGAGATGGCTACAGAAGGCAAGAGAAACGAGTGAGCTCACTGTCCCACTTCTGTGTCTGGGAGCCCATTGAGGGTGTATGTGTATGTATGTGTGTGTGGTCACGTACGCATAGCAAACAGTTGGTTGGGTTGCAGGGAGTGTGCTGGTCAGAATCACTGTGTCCCAAAAATGTGCTCTTAACACCTAATCTCTAAAATCTGCAAAATATGCTGCTACTGGTTGAGGACAAATGAAGACAGTGGATAAGATTAAATTTATTTAGTAGCTGGCCCTAAAACATGGTGAGTGTATTGCAGGTTATCCAGATGGGTCTGGCTCACACAGGATAACCACCAGAATCTTGAAAAGGGGAGTACTGGGGTCGTGTTTCATTCTGCAAACAGAAGTGCCTGAGTTTGATCCACAGGGTACCCCAAAATGAATCGCTGCGAAGGCAGAGACAGTCGGATCCCTGGGGCTCGCTGACTAGCCACTGTGTCCATGGATGGAACCCCAGGCAATGAGCGCTGGTCTCAGGGGAGATGAATGGAATTTCTAAGGATGACACTCAAGGCTGTCAACATGCATGTGCATGCACATACATGTTTAAAAAAGGAAAGGGGGAAAAGTGGTGCCAGGTGATGTCATGTGTGTTATAATATATATGGAATTACATGCCATGCAACAGATCAAGGGGAAGGGAGAGGAGAGGAGAGGAGAGAGAGAGAACGAAGGCAGGCGAGCATCTGGTGCACGTGATGACATAGACGTTGTCAGGACCCTAAAGGCCCCTGAGGGGCTGGTGAGTGAATTGCCGGCACACCAACAATATGCACATTGTGTTGTGTTTTGGATAGAGATTTTCCAAATGTTGATTTGCTCCCAAATGGTTGGCACTATTTTAGGAGTTTCAGAAGTTGGACCTAGGGCCTGGATGTGGAGACACAAGCCTTTAATCCCAACACTTAGGAGGCAGAAACAAGCGATCTCTGTTGGCTTGATCTACATAGTGATCTAGGACAGTGAGGGCTACATCAGGATATCCTGTCTCAGAAGGAGGAGGAAGAAGGGAGAATGGAACAAAATGGTGGTGTACCTAGCTGGAAGGGCTGGGGGAGGTAAGTTACCAGGAAGCAGACTTCTGACCCACCCCACCCCTATTCCATGCCATTCGTACCGAAAAGTGCCATGAGGACTGTGGTCCATCAAACTCCTTTAATTGCTTCTTCCCAAGTATTTAGTCATAGAGATGAGAAATGATGGAAGGAAAACATGAGCCAAGGATTTTGAGCACTCCTTAGAAGCTAGAAAAGAAACAACAAAACAACCTCCCCTGGGCTCCCAGGGAGAAACACAGCCCTAAATCGATGTGAGTTTAGCCCATTGAGACCTGTTTCGGTCTTCTGACCTCAGAATCTGCAAGATGATAGATGTGGATAGTTATGTCATTAAATTTATAGTAATTTTTATGGTGAGCATAGAAAAGGACTATGGGGAAGCAGGCTTTTATTGCTTCCCTTCACATTCATGCTTGCTGAGACCTGTAAAAAAGGCCTCTGGAAGCCAGACATGCCTGTAATCGCGGCAATGGAGAGGCAAAGACAGGTGGGTTTCTGTGAGTTTAAGGCCAGCCTAGTCTACTTAGTGAATTCCAAACCATCTAGGGAGACACAGTGAGGCCCTGTCTCAAAAGTGTTATCTCTGAACCTGGACACGATTTCACAAATGCTTCAGGCCCCATGAAGCTACCCAATCCTAACCCCAAGGCAAGATGCAGAATGTAAAGGCATTATGGACTGGCCCTTGAGACTTCTTCTAAACCACGCAAGCAGGGAAGACCTAGATTCTCCTGCAATGCCTCTCCTCTTCCAGGTAACGTTCAGATTGCCGGAAGGCCCTCAGAGTCCATGGCACCTGTATAAGGCACCCCAGGTTCCTCCCTGTAGTATCGGGACCCGCCTAACACCTCAGCAGCTTCCTTCCCACTCTGCTTCTCACTGGCCAGCTGTTTTAGAACTGCAGTCTCTCGGCCTGCCCCTCTGTTTAGAACCACTCAAGGGCCAAAACATCAACTACTCTTGAAGGCTAGGTTGGAAAGTGAAGTGGATAAAACTATAGTTCCTGCCCTTTGCCGTCTGAGTTGACTGGACCCTGCTACATCTCTGCCGCTGGCCACGGGGAGTAGCACACAGGAGGTAAGCAAGGGGCTGGGGCAACATCTGTAATTGGGAGAGTGTTCCATTGTCTGTCACCGAAGTTCTGTTCTGGGCCAGCCAGCTCACAGCACCTACAGCTATGGTGAGCATCTTACTGACTGACCACTCCAAACTTCAGCCACATCTTTCCAATATGGATAAAATAGCATCCACCTCCCGGGGTTACCCTAAGGACCAGCTGAGCACCCACCTCCCGGGGTTACCAGCTGAGCTGGCCCAGTAAGTCTCTTGCATATTTACTACCTCAACAGAAAGGGAGAGCCGCTCCTATTATTTCTGTTTTTTGTTGTTACAAACACCAGTAAGATCGACCCTTGTTGTACTTTCAGCTGAATCCTTAATGAGACAAAAATTAAAATTTGGCCGCTTGCCCCATGACTGCCAATTAAGATGTACGACAAGGTCTTGAGACAAAGAATGCAGCATTAGTCGAGAAGCCAGCTTCAGAGGAAGAGGGTGGGGCAGGCTGGAGCCTAGGCTCCTTGGGCTAAGAGCACGAACTGGCAGGGTGTGGTGGTACCTTGCCTTAATCCCAGCCCTGGGGAGCAAGACTCATCGAGGTCTCTGCAAGGCTGAGAACAGCCTGCCCTGTGGCGTACTCCCCTTTCTGGGAGGTATAAACAAGGGCACAGGGAGGCCACCAAACTGACTGATTCATGTGTGGGAAGAAGGCTTTTATTAAAGATAATGAGAGAGAGAATATAGCCAGAGGCTTTTAGGAATGTCCAAAGCAGCAATGGCTACCTCTCTGGGCAGAGAGGGGGAAGGACAGATTGGCAAGGGCCAAGGCTGTCTCTCCCAGGAGCAGAGGGAAGAGTGGAAGCAAAGGAAAAACCTCGTGGGTTACAGGGGAAAAACAACAATAACAACAAAAACCCATGAGCTTCGGGGTGTTGGAGCAGCCTGGTAAGGACCTAAGGAAGCTAAAATGGGCTTTGGTATACACCATAGGTATACTTCAACAGGAAGCCAGATGCCTCATCCCCCAGAGGAAGGAAGATAGGGAAGTGGCTCTTCTTAGCAGAAAGAACTTTCCCAGCTTCCTGAGGAATGATGAAAGTACCCATCAGCAACCCTTGTGCTTTTCCTGCCAGCCTCCAGCCTGAACTAGGCCCAGGCTGTCATCTTGGATGTAGTCAGCGGACCTGTCTGTCCTTCTGGGGTGCTTCCTGTTTTCCTTCAGACCTAACGTGCAGGACAGTGGATGCCCTTACAGAACCGAGTGGGTGGTCCAGAAAGAGTCTGTGTGTCTGGGAGCCTGATGGATGTGGTGGTGAGTAACCTTGAGTGCAGAGGAGGGAGGGGCATGGGCGGCTGGGTTGAGGAGGGAGAGGCTCCCCAGCCGATGTTCCTCTAGGAAAAGCTATGGTTAAGTGGGGGTGACTGGCATACATGTTTGTTACCCAGGGTTTATTGTTGTATGTGTTGTTCTGATAGATTTATAAAGCATATGTTAATTCTCAAAACCGTGTAGACTCTGCCTCTGCAGTGACCAAAAGGCAACTGTGTTGTCTGGCTGAATGTGCTGACCTAAAGCTCATTTCCCATCCTTTTTCCCTCTCTCTCCTCCCACATTCACTCCAACTGAGCTTCAGAGAGTGAGGGAAGGAGAGGAATAGAAATGTGGGTCCTGGTGAGGGACCAGGAAAGCTCAGTGCCCCCCACCGCTCCTCCATCCTTTGCCACTGAAGTTCCCATCTGAAGTACGCCTTAGCTGGAGGAAGGAGAAACAAGTTGGCGCATTGGTTAACATGACACAAACTAGAGTCGAAAGAAGTAAGTCAGTGGAGAGCGATGCAAGAGGATGCCGATGTAAGGATTAAGAAAAGAAAGAGAGAGCCGGATGGTGGTGGCACATGCCTTTGGTCCCGGCACTCAGAAGGCAGCGGCAAGCACATCAGTTTGAGGCCAGCCTGGTCCACAGTGTGAGTTTCAGGATAGTCAGGACCACACAGAGAAACAGGTTTCAACAAAAAACGAAAGAAAGAAAGAAAGAAAGAAAGAAAGAAAGAAAGAAAGAAAGAAAGAAAGAAAGAAAGAAAGAAAGAAAGGAAGGAAGAAGGAAGGAAGGAATCAAATCAAAACAAAAAAGCAGGGCATGGTTCAGGGTACAAAGTACTTTCATAGTCAGAGGAAGGGAGAACAAGACAGGTAGGTGATACAGTCAGCACATTCTTCGTCGTCTGGGCAACGTGAGGGAGGAAGAATTTATTTTGCCTCATGACTTTAGAGATTGCAGACCATCATCCTCCGCTCCTTTGATCCTGGGTCCATGAGACAGAACATCACAGCTGTGGGAGGAAGTGGAGAGGAGGTCAGACAGAGAGGAGCTGGGGACAAGAAACAGCCTTTAAGGACACACAGTGATGTACCTCTTTCCACCAGGCCTTTCCTTCTCTAGTTCCTAGGACTTTCCAGAATAACACCATTGTTCAGGCACTAAGCACTTAATGCACAAGCACAGGGCCCATCCCATATTCAAACTGTAACATCTTACCAAGGATTGCGGGCCATGGTGGCACATACCTTTAGTCCCAGCACTTGGGAGGCAAAGGCAGATAAGTTCAAGGCCAGCCTGATCTACAAAGAGAGTTCCAGGACAGAGAAACCCTGTCTTAAAAAACAAATAAAAAAGAACAAACACAAGAAAATCTTACCAAAGACAACTCCAAACAAGCAGTCCCGATGAGATGAAAGGCAAGATTAAAGTAAAAAATCAGAAATTTCCCCTCCCGATTCTTCCCCTGTCTTAATAAATGGAACGACAGAGATTACCCAAATGATGATTATTCCCATCCTCATGGTTTCCAGGTTTTGTAACAAAAGTCACAATTACACAAAGACGCTTGCTTGTGAGCTGCTAGCCTTGCTGCATCACCCCCACCTTCCTCACGAAGCCCCTTTGGATCAGTCTCCTGTTTAATGAATGTGGGGATAGGGTAAACCGCTGGCAGGATGATACAAAGTGTTTCACAGTCCAGTTTCAGATCTTCTGTAACCCTGATGGCATGGCATTGCGGACCCCTGAAGCTGGAGAACTGGTCCCATTGCAACTGACCTGCTAAGGGTGGTACCACGGGGGAAGCATGCCAGGCCGCAATGGGAAAAACCAGAAATTGAAATAGATAGTGACCCCGAGAAAAACTGACAAATCAAACAAGAGACATTGTCAGGAAATTTCAGAAAGCTCTTGAATACTTCAGGGCTGGAGAGAGGGTTGAGGCAGCTAAGAGCTTGCCACGTAAGTATGAGGGCCTGAGGTTAGCTCTCCAGGACCTGTGTAAAACCTGGGCAATGTGGCTTGTGTCTAGAAGGCCATAGACAGGTGGATTCCTGGCATCCAAGCCCAGTGAGAGAACCTGTCTCAAAAAAAATGTCAAACAGAAGGGTTAGACAGATGGCTGGGAGGTTAAGAGCACTTGTTTGGGCTGGAGAGATGGTTCAGAGGTTAAGCAGACTGCCGGTTCTTCTAGAGGTCCTGAGTTCAATTCCCAGCAACCATGTGGTAGCTCACAACCATCTATAGTGAGATCTGGTGCCCTCTTCTGGTGTGCAGGTTTTGATGCAGACAGAGCACTATATATATAATAAATAAACAAATTCACAAAAAATTAAAAATAAAAAAGAGCACTTGTTTTTGCAGAAGGTCAGAGTCCTGGGAACAGGACCCTCATGAGGGCTCACAACCATCTGTCACTCTGGTTCTAGAGGATTTGATTGTCCTCTTCTGAACTCTGTGGGCTCCTGGCATGCATGTGGTACACACACACACACACACACGCACGCACGCACGCACGCACGCATGCACGCATGCACGCACACACACAGGCAAAATACTCAGACACATTTAAGAAAAACTGAGAAAAATAAAATAGAGAGTGACTGAGGCAGACACTTGAAGTTGACATTTAGTCTCCTCTTGTACATACAAATATACATGCACAGATGAACACATATACCTAATGTACTATACGTGCAAAATTAGTTGAAAGATGAATAAGATAAACGAAAGCCCCATTTATACTGTTGGCTGCAAAGGTGAAGATTGTAATGCAGTTATGCAATCGCTTGATTCAAATTTCCAAAGAGGCCGGGGCAGTGGTGCACTTTGAGGCCAACTTGGTCTAAAAAGCGAGTCAAGAACAGCCAGAGCTCTGTTACACAGAGAAACCCTACCTAAAAAAAAGAGAGAGAAAACAAAAAATAAAGCAAATGATATATTATTTTCTGTTCAAACTAAGAATTAATGAATGTGTATAATTATAATTTAAGTTACATTAAGTATATAGTTTGAAAAGCTTAATTTCTCTGATTTTTCCTCATAGTTTTCAAGTTTAACCCTTTCCCCTTCGTATTTAGTATAACACAGAGCATTTCAAATACTTTCCTTTTAAGTTGCCTGAGAAGTAAATGATGAAGACCTTTAGCTGGGAACACCAGGATCTATGCATATGGACATCGAGCTAGCTTCACCAAGGTCAGGACCAGGGCAGGGCACTTACCATCCATCTGCTTCACAGGAGAGTCACTGCTGGGGGTCTCTAGAACAAAGCGAACCTCTGCTTCCAGGCAAGTTTACCTCCCCTGCATTTTTCATTGCCATTATTTGCATCTCTCTGCTTGGAAAGCCAACAGTGCCCCTGTCATAGCGAAACACTAGACACTTGTCATCCCTGTTGCCAGCACTTGCCTGGCTCCCTCACCCATTGTTCTGAACAAAAAGGTCTCCTAGGCTTCTGACAATCAGATGCCAAATCCAAAAGGGAGCATCGATGGGGGTGGGTGGAGGTGTGGAGGCCGCGGTGAGAGAGCGCTGCGATTCTAAGGGGGTGCTGAGGCCCGGCCTGCCTGTGCACATGCCTCCGGAGGTCCTCTTGCCTTCTCTAGGGCAGGACAGGAAGGGCTTGGTCATCCCGCGTGTCTCTGGACGGACCCCACTGCCATCATTAGTCATTCAGAGGCATACACTGTCCTACTCTCCCTATTCCGGTGACCACCTTTTTGCTCCTTTGCTTCACATGCATGTGGAAAAAGCTCTTTGCTTCAGAGCACAGTCTAAAAGACAAGCCATATCTAAGCAACATTGTGGCCTCCAGGACCTCTGGAGAAGGCAAGGATCGCAGAGGGTGGCCAAGAATGCAAGGGACCTTGCGTGTTATCTTAGGTGGTGGGTGTACTGTCTAGTTCTCTTTTATCTTGGTGCCTGATGATCTTACTCCTAGGTATTATATTTACCCTTGGGGATGCTCTTCCTTTTATGTGACTTATTGTCACAGGTGAGGAAGGAGAGAAAAGAAAAAGGAAAAGAAAGAAAGGAAGGAAGGAAGGAAGGAAGCAAGGAAGGAAAAGGAGGGGCATGGTTTGTAGACCAGGCCATTCTATGCTAGCCTCCCTTGTCTACCAGGGCTCTTCAGTCTGTTGGCATTGCAACCATGGCGTTGTCATTTACAATGTGTGTGGCTGACTCATAGCTATCTTGAGATGGGCTATGGGCACAGGCTGGACACACCTTACCGTCTAGCCTCATCCTTGTTTACTGGTCCTACTGTCAATCACAGTTGGCACTTTGTTCATTACATCTGGGTGTCTTTAAGGACCCAGAGGCCACCCACTCTTCTCCAGTACTGTGGGGATTCTGGGACTGTTTCAGGCTCCAGATGTGGAGACAGTAAATGGATTCTTGCTTCTGCCCACATGGCATTTGAAGAAGGACAGAAGGGTCCTTGAATCTCTTTGGAGGCTTTCTTTTCTTTTTTTCTTTTCCTCGAAACAGGGTTTCTCTGTGTAGCCTTGGCTGTCCTGGACTCGCTTCGTAAACCAGGCTAGCCTCAAACTCACAGCAATCTGCCTGCCTCTGCCTCCCTAAGTGCTGGGATCACAGGTATGTGCCACCATGCCCGCTGGAGGCTTTCTTATTCCCGCTTCCTTCAAGAGACGCTATCCAGGGGACATCACCAAGAGGTACCCGTGTCTGCTATCTCTTGCTTCCGTCTGAGTATCTGACACCACCTCAGGATGAAATCACAGAATCTGCACATCTTTAATAGCATCCTTCTCATTCCCCCTTTTGGAACAAGGTCCCATCTTGAGTTCTGGGAGTACAGATGAGTGCCATCCCACCTGACTAATAGAATTATCTCTCTCTCTCTCTCTCTCTGTGTGTGTGTGTGTGTGTAAACCAGAGGTCAACGGTTAATTTTGGGTGTCTTCCTCAGTTGCTCTCCACCTCCCTCCTCCTCCCTTTCCTACCCCCACCTTCCTTCTTGACACAAGGTCTCATGTAGTCCAGACTTGCACAAAATTTGCCTGGTAGCTCTGGGTGACCTTGAACTCCTGATCCACCTATACCCTTGGTGCTGCAACTATGGATGTGCTCCCCTACCCACAGGCCAGCAGGGATCCAACAAAGGACTTCAGGAACCCTTGGCAAGCACTCTGCCACTGAGCTCCATCCCCAGCCCTCCATCTTAGTTTTTGAGACAGAGCCTCTCAGTGAACCTGGAGCTCACTGATCCAGCTAGGAGTTCCAGGGACCCTTCTGTGTCCTCCTGCCTAGTGCTGGGGTTACAGATGTGTTTCCCAAGGCCCTGCTTTTTATGTGGGTGTTTGTGTGCGAGTCACCTGCCCAGCCCAGCACTCCGCTTTTGAATCTCAAAGATAAATGTGCAAATGAATCTTGGGTGCTTCGGTTCCTTTTGGACATCCTTCCATTGGGATGGAAATAGCTCATAGCTCTCTAGGCCAGCCATGTGTTGTGTGGAGAGTTAACAGTGAGTGCAACACTGAAAGCACCGTACACACACACATACACACACACACACACACACACACACACACACACACACGTGAGTGCAAGATACTGCCTTCCCAGCCCACAAAGAGAGACCCCTGCTGGGAAAAACAGAGTCTGCATCCCATTCTGTTCAAGTTCAAGCATCTCTCTGCTCAGGTAGATGCCCGTGCTTTTTGTAAATACGGTACTTGGAAATTTCACCTTTCTGTGAACATTTATCTGGAAAGGAATCACTGCTTGTTGTGAGTAGTTAAGTTTATCCAAAATACAAATCTCTTAAAACCTGTGCACTTAAATATTTGTGGTCCTGTGGGATGTGACCAGCATCGTCAGGGATGGCAGAGTTGAAAGCATTCTGGGTCATTCTGCTTTCTTTAAATCTTCTCCAAACACTTTAGGTTTGGCAAAATGAGCCTTGTGTCTGCCAAGCCCCTGTGCCTGCAATTTGTAAACCTCTGTGTATTTTCAGGGAAATGTAGTCCATATGTTTCTGATTGATTTACACTTAACTCATCTCAACGTTGCTTTGCTGGTGTTATTTGATGTCCAAAGTGCCTCAGAGCCTGTTTACATCTGTCTAAACAGCTCTCCGCCCCAACCCGAGACTCAGGAAGATCTGTTTTGCCAAGAATAAACTAAGTTGAACCACCCTGCTGCCCCTCCCGCCTATACCCCCCACGTTTGGAACAGACTCAGGTTGATCCTGAAATAAAGATCTGAAGAAGCTGTGTTTGGAGTTGACGGAACACTACTGGAGCACAGGGCAGCCCTGTGGGGGCGATGCCGCTGCCGACACCAACCGCCAGGGCGCCAGGTTTCTAGCCTTTCCCTCTCAGGCCCGTTCTCAGCTGTGACTGGCCAGTGACCTACCTCCATTGTCTCTTCCTGTAGGACTCTGTCACTCCGGAGAATGGAAGAGATTTTCTGCAATGAACAAAGAGATCCAAATCTCCGGTTCCCTTGCCAGATTGGTGGTAACATCTTGTCAAGCAAGACTGTGGTTTTCAAACAAAACAAAAGCAATCTTCAGTGAGTGCTCTACACCGCCGAGCCCTAATTTTAGGTAGTTTGCATTTGCCTTGCAAATGAGCCCCCAAATTACTAAGCCACAACCATTTAAAGCCGTCCTACCCAGTGCCAGAAGAAGCACTGAGTACACGCGGAAAGATGTGCACGCACTGATCCGCCATTGTGGAAGTGGGTAGTCAGAGGGTTTGAATTCAGATGGTGTCTGTAGCTCTGAAAACGGAACAGGACGGGGACAGACTCACTGCATCTCTCTCTGTCACGCACTGTGGAGGGAAAAGGAGAGCTCGTTTAGAGGTGGGCACTGAGGCATGGGAAAGTCATCCCTACTTGTATTTGTGACAAAGAACTAAATAATGTGACTTCTCTTAGTTTTGTCTCTGATGTTAATATCATGGCGGGGGGCGGGGCACAGTCCAACACACATCTATTGCTTTTTAGAGCCCGAAAGGTGCTGAGAAACATGTCCTGGGCAGAGGGAATGTTGAAGCACTCAATGGGGGAGGAGAGTAGAGTGGTCCCTGATGCATCCCAGCAAAAGGGGATAAAGACACAAGACAGCCAGGGTTCCCTATCACAGGGTTAAGAATTTTTGTTTCTGTGTTTAATTCCTATCTATTCTCATTAAATTTTAAAAGGCCTTTTAATTTATTTATCTAATTTCTCTCTCTCTGTGTGTGTGTGTGTGTGTGTGTGTGTGTGTGTATGCATTCATGCTTGTACTTCATGGCATGCCTCTGGAGGTCACAGGTCAAATTTCAGGTGGTGGGTCTTTTTTTTTTTTTCAGCCATGTTGGTCTTGGAGGTTGAATTTAAATTATCAGGCTTGGTGGCAAGCACCATTACTCAATGAATCATCTTTCTAGCCACAGAACAATCTTAATCTGTATTAATTAATAGTTTGTTTTTTATTATTTTCTGGCAGACTGAGGGAGAGAACTGTGTTTACTCTGTGGATCCCTCCAGCGGCCTGGAGGGGTCAGACTTGAAGTGGGCACTGGGCATCCAGGACGATGAATGTGACAAGTGGCTGACTAGCCATCTGTCTGCATGTGGATGAGATCCTCAGGAACCCTCAGCTGAACATGGAAGCAGCGTGTTCTCATACTGTCTTCTTGGGATCTATCCATTATTTGAGCATTAGGGGAGAGCCTGGAAACCTGGGGCAGGGAGCCACTGGTATCTCTGTTAGCTCTTGCCATGGCCCACAGCTACACTAGCAAGACTCACTAGCGGCCTGGGCATGGGTGACCTGACACAAAGATACCCTGAATTGACCCGAACCAGGGGACAGATACTTTTCTAAACACCATGAGACAGTGGCCTTTCTGGCATCCAGAAGTGACTAGTGTGGTACCCAGGCTGTGTTCCATCATTTGGCCTCCACTGAGCCTGAGTATATGACTGTCAGTGTGAGCTGAGCTATCATTGGCCACCTCAAATCTCCCTGGAGCTCAGAGGAGAAATGTCTCACGTTACAGTGACTCCCAAGGCCCTAGTTTGTTTTTTTTTTCTTTTCACCTTTAAGTTGTGATTTTGTTTTGTTTTGTTTTGTTTTTGAATTGTGGTGAAATGCACATTGTATGCAGTGTAGCATATTAGACATCTTCATGTGTGGATTCAGTTGCATTAAGTACAACACTATTGTTGACTGGTGTCTACTATCTCCAGCATGGTTCTCTTCCCAAACTCATGGGTACCAGAAACCAGCACCCACTGAGTGTCACCTTCCCCCAGGTGCCTGGCCCTGCCTCCACAGCCACCACTGTACTGCCTGGCCCAGCCTCTCTGTCTCTGAATTCGACTATTCTGGATGCCTCTCGTAGGTGGAATCAGACTGTACTTGTCAGTTAGCTTATTTTATGGTCTCGCCATGTTTTTATCTTATGGCTACCGAGTTCTCTGATGAATCAGATGTTCCCACCACCACCATATTTTTCTTTTGAAACCGCAGCTAGCAAACAAATCCAAATCTGTGTCTTATCCAAAACAAACATGGGTGGCAGCAGTTCCTGCTGCTGCCTTGTTCTGCGTTCCCTAGCTGTTTAAGGCCTGGCATTTTCTTTCTAAATAATGATTTCTCATACAGTTCTTTACACTGAGACCTTTCTGTATACTATCTCCAAACCTTTGTAATAAAGAAGCAATTATGATCACTAGGGGATTGGCCCTAGTGCTTGGGGAAGTGTTCTCCCAAAGCCAGTGGCATGCTTACCCCTGTTGGGTTCTTCATGGCCATTGGCCCTCACTGTTGCTGGCTCAGGCAGCAGACACTTTCATTGCTGGTCTCTTCTTCTAGATGCTTCTCTCCACTAGGAAGTCACTGTCTCAGTTAGGGCTAATATTGCTGTGAAGAAACACCAGGACCAAAGCAAGAACTAGCTCTAGTTCCAAGAAAGAGTTATAGAAGAACTATTTATTTGGGGGCTTGCTAACCATTTTTATAGGGTGAGTCCATGGTCACCATGTCAGGGAGCATGACAGCAGGCATGATGTGGAAGCAGCAGCTGAAAAGTTATATCCTGATTCACAAGTTGAAGGCAGAGAGAGAAAGCACGAGACAGGGACAGACAGACAGAGATAGAGACAGACACAGAGAGATAGATACAGAGAGACAGTCAAACAGACACACACACACACACACACACACACACACAGTGGAGGAGAAAGGGAACTGGCCTAGAAAGGGCTTTTGAAACCTCAAAGCTCAACCCCAGTGACACACCTTCTCCAACAAGGCCACACTCTGAATCCTTCTCAAAACAGTTCACCAACTAGAGAGTAAGCATTCAGATACATGAGCCTAGGGAGTCATTCTCATTCCAACCACAGTCTCTCTGCTCAGACCATAACATGGAACCCCAGGTTTCCTTATCATGTGTATTGATCTAAACTAGTAAGTCTCTAAAGCCATCTTGGGGCCTGTAGGTCCTTCAGGGACACCACCCATTGAACACCTTCTCCCACAATGGCTCTTCATCTGGGTGTGGGGACACACTGGGGTTGAGGACAGAGTTGTAGGTGGGAGGAATGGCTCCAGTGAGAAAGGGCCAAAATATTTTTTAATTTAAAGCTAATGCTAGCAAGCCAGAATCCCAGTTGTTTTTCTTGGAGTGATTCCTCCTCATGGGGAGTTTGATGGTGGCTTCAGGCCCTGAGGAGTCACGCCTTTGGCCTATACTCCACTGATTCAGCCTGAGAACCCTGAGCCAGTGGTGGTGGGACCTGCAGCAGGCCTTTCTGGAGCTTCTCCTTCTAGTGCCCCTTCCCACCTGTCTAACTCCCCCGTTCTACTTAGTTTTCAGTCAAGGAGGACGGGTCCGTGGGGGCTGTACGGGTTTCAGTCAGAAGACCTGAAAACTGGCCCTTGGTATCACTAGCAGCGTGCAGGCTGCTTTTACCTGTCTCCCATCTCCCCCATCCTCACACTGCTAATTCCCTTCTTTCAGAGCCTGACAGACTCTGGGAGGTGAGGATGACCACACATTTAATGATCTGCAACTACCGTGATTAAGACAGAGATCAACTGATTATTATCCACCGAGGATGTGGGTGGTGCCCAGTTCTTCTACACCAACTCTGTGTTTCTCTCTTCACCTAATGTTAAAAAAAAAAAAAATTCCCAGAAATTAGTTCATGCTGAAGGATCCTAAAACGTGGTCAGAACCTGAAAGCAGGCTCTAAGAGCTGGCTGCACAGGGGTGCCATACAGGAACTTTGCCATTTCTTTTTGATTGCTTTGGTGTTTTGAGACAGGGTCATCCTGTGTGATTCAGGCTGGCCTTGACTTCATGATCCTCCTGCCCCAATCCCCTTTGTGCTAGGATCGCAGGCATGTGCCCCACCAAGCCCGGCTTGAGAGACATTCCGAGTGGAAGCTCAAGGTAACTTTCCTAGTGGTTTGGCATTGCTCATGGTGAGTGTTTGGGTGAGCTCTGGTCTAGACATCTCCCTGCCATAGACAAGAAGGTCTGTTCTGGTCTTTCAGGGAGGTAGGTGTCAACGCATCTGTGCTTACAGACTCCAGCCAAGACTCCACCCAACTATGGAGCCCTCCTCCCTAGGTCTGATCGCCATTTATTGCTGTGTGCTTCCTTCTGCAAAGACTGTAAGTGGCTTGTGATTACCCCCAGCAGCTTCTGGGTCTCCTCCATTTCTGGTTCCTATTGCCTACCTCTCTGAGAGGTGGGATTGCCATCTGTTTCTTCTTGCTATTCTTTGAGGCTCTTGTTTTCTGCAACTCTGACTCCAGCTCTTCATTCCTTCTCTACACTTTCTCCCGTCTGGAGTCTGGGTTTATTTTTCTTCCTGCCTAACTACTTCTAATATACTAAGTCAATAAACAGATTCTCTGTGGTTACATATGGCAAACAGCTGAGATTTACAGTGGAGAGTAAAATTTCCTCATTTGGGAAAAAAAAAAAACCCATCATTTCACAGATTTTAAAAGTGGTCATTCTGATCTCCAGGGCAAATAAGAGTGTTTTATAACCTTTCACAAAAGCTTATGCCTTGATTAAATTTTTATTATGAATTATTAATTAAACCAAGGAAATGCAGAGGCCCAAACCTTTGCTTAAATTTGCTCCAGATTGAGACACAAACCAAAGGCGGCAAGAAACCCTGAAGGGGAGGTTTAATGATGAGCAACACATATAAAGCTATTCCAGCACTTTCATCTGCCAAGAGGCTCCAAACCAGCCATGTAAATGAACCCACATGCCCAGCCAGAACCGAGCTGGAAACAGGCCTGGAAGAAACAGGACCTTCCCAGCCTCTGCTGCTCTCCTCCTGGCCTGCAAGTCCTCATTCTATGGAGTGCTGGGCCTTTAGACATTCAGGTTGGGTTCTGTATGAGAGTTTCCTGGAGACCCTTGAGCTTTTCTCTCTGAGTGAAGCTGTTACTAGGCAGGGAATAGGAAGCAGGAGAAAAGAAAATCAGCCTGGCGTCTTAGAAGCCGAGCCAGAGGCCACATAAAGTCAGCTACTGTTCTCAGGTCAACTGATTGATTTAAGCAGGCTCTTCCAATATGGTTTCATTGAGTGCGGAGGCAAGTGCAGAATCCAGCTTCTACAACCCTTGTCGTTCCCTCCTTGAAGAAAGGACCCTCTAGCCTTGCTTGGGGGTCAATAGTATGTACAGGCATGAAGAGAAGGGTGGATCTGTACTCTCTTTTTTCTTTTTGGTTTTCCTTTGTTGTTTTTTGTTTTTGAGACAGGGTTTCTCTGTGCAACAGCCCTGGCTGTCCTGGAACTCTCTCTGTAGACTAGACTGGTCCCAAACTCAAAAAGATTCACCCGCCTCTGTCTCCTGAGTATGGGGATTAAATATGCGTGATACCATGCCCGGCTCAAGGGTATCTTTTTTCTTGGAGAGAACTGACTCCTAAAAGTTGTCCCTCTGACCACCACTCATAACACACACACACACACACACACACACACGTAGACAGGCAGAAAAATTAATAGAATTAAAGAGCTGTCAGTAACTAAGGGAAGCAATTAAGTCAAGCAGTCCAACCCAATGGTTGCAAGTGCTGTCTGTAGACCTATCTCTGTAGGACCCACCCACTTGGAAGTGGGCAGGCTTTCCTGAGGATGGCACAGAGATGAGTGTTATAGTTTGTACCTTAAGTATTCTTCAGAGGTCCAGGTGTTAAAGTCCTGGTTCCTACTTGGAGTTAATGGGAAGTGGTGGGAACTTTAAGAGATCAGGCCTAGTGAAAGGCCTTCAATGGCACGCGCCCTCAAAAGGGCGCCTGTGGAAGCCTTGGCTCTTCCTCTCTCTTTTCACTTGCTAGCCATGATTTCAGCAGTGCTGCTCCATCACACTCCCACTGTCCTGGCGAGTTTTATGTCAACTTGAGAGAAGTTGGAGTCATATGAAAGGAGGGATCTCGATTGAGAAAATGCCTCCATAAGATCCAGCTGTAGAACATTTGCTTTATTAGTGATTGCTGGGGGAGTGCCCCGGTCATGGTGAGTGGTGCCATCCCTGGGCTGGCAGTCCTCAGTGCTGTAAGAAAGCGGCTGAGCAGCCATGATGAGCCAGCCAGTAGGCAGCGCCCTCCATGGCCTCTGCAGCAGCACTTGCTTCCAGGTTTCTGCTCAGTGTTTTCTGAGCTTTATTTATTTATTTTTATTTTTATTTCTGTAGTTTCTTCCCTCAATGGACTGTGACTCTAGATGTGTAAGCAAAATAGCTCCTTTCCCTTAGAAGTTGCTTTTGGTCTTGGTGTTTCATCACAGCGACAGTAACCCTAATTAGACGACCCACCATCACGTGCTACCAATAAGCCCAGAGGGCCAATCAAACATGGACTCCAAACTCTCAAACTACTAGTCAAAACAGTTTTATCCATATAAGTTGATGATCTCAGGTATTTGTTACAGTAATAGAGAGCTAACTGACTCAGTGAGTCTTGAGAAATGATTAAATAGGGTTGTGAAGTGGGGAGTGTGAGGCCATTGAAGGCACATGGAGAGCATGACTGAGGGAAAAGAGAAGGAAGAGAGTGTCCGTCCAAAGAGAAGAAAGACCTTCCCAGACTGGGTAAAGAGGCTCACGCCTTCCACCCTAGCACTTGGGAGGTAGAGGCTGGTGGATCTCTGTGATTTCAAGACCAGCCTGGTCTACATGTGAAGTTCCAGGCCATCCAGGGCTGCATACTGAGATGCTGTCTAAAAATATAAAAACCACAAAGAAAGGAAGGAGGAAAAAGGAAGGAGAAGAAAGGGAGTGAGCTTTCTGAGGTGTGACCAGTTCCTGCATCAGTGCTAGCTTCTCCCTTCCCTGCCTCCTCTGGCCTCTTGGGTTTCAGTAGGAACACAGGAGTAAGAGATGCGTGCTGCATGTCTTTTATGACATTCACTTCAAAACAAGGTAAAGTGGCTTGTGCCTTAATCCTAGTACTTGGGAGGCAAAGGAAGAAAAACCAGAAGCTCAAAATCAGCCTTGTTTATTTAGTGAGTTTGAGGCCAGCCTGGGCTACATACAACCCTGTTTTGTTTTGTGGTTTTTAAGGAAACGAGGGATGGCCATCTAACCCTTTGGCTCAGGACCCGGGGCCTACACTTCTGAGTGTGCTTCTCACTGGGCTGTGCCCAGCAGGAAGCTGACTTCCATGACTCAGAGGACAAGAGGGTAAAGAACTTCCCACTGCTCCAGGAAGTGACCACGGCCCCCAGCCCCTTTCCCCCAGTATCTTTAGGCGTTCCCTAGCTGTGCCTGAGAGAGATACCTCACGGAGACTGGCATTTGTTTGGAGCTTTTCTGTGTTGAAGTCGGGGCTCGTGGCAGATTGGCAACACCGCTCCTGTGCGTGACATCACATAAAAGAGCTGAAAGAACCCTGTAGAGATAAGAATGATGGTGGAAAGAACGAGGGGTGCCGTTTCCTTTTTAATATCTGCCATGAATCACAGCCCCAAAGGAAGACAGAAAACACACACGGGCGTAGGGTGAGGAACAGGACTGCTGTGGGGTTGGGCTCACGTCCTGGCCGCGGCGTTGCCAGAGGCTGAGTACATAGGAGGCAGGAGGGCTGCCCCAAAGGGTGGGGCTGGGGGCTAGCCTTGGCTGGCAGAGTTTTGTAACTGATTACATATACTGTGCAAATCTGTCAGCTCCGGTACCCACTTAGTTTGCCAGCACCTAATTAATACCTACTGTGAACTTGGAGGAGTGATGACTACCTACCCATCCCCAATAAAGGGATTGCTTCAACCCTGGAGGACTCCTTCCAGGAAAGTCCTTCCTTTCCTTCTTCTCCTCTACTCAAAGTGAAAGCAAGGGCAGAGATTCCTGGTTGGAGCTTCTTGAGGTGGAAAGGTCTCTCTGGAGAACCTGCTCTACCCACTCCTATGCTTTGGGAGTTCTTCCTGTGGGGAACGTAGCTGAGCTGCAAAGTTCTAGTGAATGGTTTTGTTTTTTTTTTTAAAGCGAGATGGTATCAGGCCGGGGTTTGGAGTAGTTTAGACTGTAACTCCTGGTTGCTGACCTGCTGAACCAATAGCTTTGATAATGGGAACAATTGCTCTCAGGTTGGAGGGGGAGGCAGTATGTAGCTGAGGCAGGGGATTGCTCAATATTTCAACCTCAGGGAACTTGTTTGCTGAAAACTCCTACTGTCCTCCATTACTACATCTGAAAGCACAGGAGTTTGCTGGTGGACGCTAGGAGAAAGGAGGGAGGGGACCAGCCACAGCATCTTTATTTCTGCTTATTTTTATAACAACGGTGGCAGGGCGTTGGAAACCAGGATCTCCACGTCCTACTCTTAGCTACATACCAAGCCTGGCCCTGCTTCCTGGTGACGGGGGCAGATAGGTGTTCCACGAACCCAGGGGACGTACTCAGTGGTCCCCTCAGTAGGACTGGGTTTTCATAAGGTTAAGGGTCATGCGTGTTCCTTAGCCAGCCTCGTAATGGGAAGTGATAGGAGGATGTGGAGATGTAGCTAGGGAGTGAGAGGGTATGTAAGGAGGGACAGGAATGAAAACAAAGGAGATGGCTACCGGTGAATCCTCTGGCCTCTTGTGAGACATTTAAGTGCCCAGCTGGTTCAATTGGGCGCTACACAGTATGTTCAGAAGGTCTCAGATGTTGTTTAACTCAGCTCATTCTGGTGTTGAGGCAACAAGTCAGTCAAGAAAGGTTAGGGGGCCTTGGCATTGGGGTCCAGTTTCACGTTTCCTCACTTTATTTACTGAATGGCATTTAGCTTGCATATATGGTAACATGGTGGGTCTGTGGCCCAGCAGTGCCTGGGAGCATCTCCTGTCCTTGCTGGTAAGGTTCAATGTTCCCATCCTTTATCAGTGCAAGTTGAGGAAGGACTCAGGAGGTAAAGCCATCTGTGTTAGGGAACCTTGGCTTTGGGATCCAGTTTCACATTTCCTCACTTTATTTACTGAACTGCCTGATGCCTTCGGCAGGCTACCTTTAGGGTCAGTAGGGAGAGAGAGCATAGGCAAGCAAGGCCCACTGTGACTCCTTTGCTTGCTGCCCCCCCCACTTCCTTCTTTTGGAGGTGGCAGTTGCTGGACATGACCCTTGAAGGGAAGATCAACTGCCTCAGATAGGACAGCCTTATCTCTGAGGGTATTGCGAGTGTGCTTCCATCCCCTTCTGTCCAGATCTGAACAGGCAGCCAGATAAACTGCTGTGTTTATCGAGTCTAAACCATTGTCAGAATGCAATTAGCCTGGGAGGCCAGTGGCTCCAGATAACAATGCCCGCAGCTGGATTTTGCTGAGGACCCAGCACCACTGCTGGGGACACCATCATATCACCGCTCCCTAACGCGCTCCGAGTCTCCTTCCCCCCTGCCCTAAATTTTAAAGGGGTTTGATGTCCTACCACATTTGTTTCGGTGTTCTTTGCCCACAGTGGGAAATAAAACCCAATGGCTTTTATAGGTGGATAAATCCTTTTAAAAGGCCCTTTTGTTATCACCGTGGGGTTTGTGGGCACTAAAACTGAGTTTTAAGGGACCGATGAAACCCTACAGTAACAGTTCGCTATTTCTGGAAGGGACCCCTTCCTGGTATAGACGAAGAATCATAGCACAGAGGGCCTGGGACTTGTCAGAGGAACATGTTTGTGAACTTCGGGCAGATGCAGGTTGGAAGCTTGGTGTGGCCACTGACCTGGGCCTGCCCCTGGATAAACTCCTGGAGCCACCATTTCCTCATCTGTCCAGGGAAATCCACAATCTGGATCTCACAGCACTGTTGGGAGAGAGGAACACTGTTTCCCTTGGTCAAGGTCACAGAGATAACCAAGCAGGGCCAAAGCCAGAACTCTGGAGTCACATCCTGGCCCCCAGTTATTTCATTCTTTCCACTTCACTCTCCCATTTACCATCAACTAAAGCCAGACTCTCCTTGCCCCTCTCGAAGTTCAGCAATGCCTCACTTACAGAACCTCCAGATGGTCTGAGCTCAGTTCTGCTCAGGGGCTCATGTTTATACGATGACAGCATCTATATTTTTTCTGGATGAATTAATAATCGACTTTGCCATTGTATTGAGGAAAAACCAGACATCACCTCATGGTCTCAGAAAGGGAGCGTCATTTTTCCCGTTCCTTCTGGCAAATGTGCTACTTAGATTTAATGGCAGCAGGAGAGGTCTACGTGAGCTTTTGCCCAGCTGAAGGGTGTCATTGGTCCACAGCCAGGAAACACCCCATTTCCTACCTGATCCTACCTCATGGCATTCACGATTGGGGTTCTGACTGAAGTCTCGGGACTGAACTCAGCCTGAATTTGAAGCCTGGGCATCCTCTGAGCCATGGACACTAGGTGGCACCACAGGAACATGGCTAGGACAGGAGTGGCCCTGGGAAATCTTTTGGCAGTCCACCAGCTGCCTCCACCAGATCCCTTTATCCGATGGCTTCTGTCGTAGGACATCCAGGTGGTGCGCGGCCCGGTGAGGGCATCTGTCCTTGCTTCTGTGGCCCATCATTTGAAGCACCTAAGGCCTAAACGCTCATGTCCTCCATCACTCCTCCGCCCGCTGAGGTCACTCCCTGCCCGGTTATTAATTACTTGTTTGCTTTGAGTGGCATCAGCAGGAGGGTTGGAGTGTTGAGCAGGAGGCTGTCAAGGCCTACAGATCCCTCACCCCCACCCCACAGGGCTCCTGCGTGTGCTAGCTACAAGGGTCTGCCTAGGACTGTGCTGGTGGTAAGGGGCGACAGCAGCCTAGCTGTCACCAGCTCCAGGCACTGTGTGCCCCTCCCCTTCCTCATGCCCCTTTCAGTTCTCAGAGTCAGGCTGAAGCTTCTCAACTTTCTATTCCCATCAGTTCTCTTTCCTGGGAGCTGCAGATTCTCTGTTACATCTCAACCCAAAAGGTGGTCTCTGCAGCTCACTTGCTGTCCGAGATCCTTCCTGTCTCCGACACCATATCCTTTGCCCCATTCAGGCAGCATCTTGGACTCTTTGGTCCACAGACCCGCGTCCCCGCCCTCTACTCTCCAGCATTGGTCCCCTACCTCCACTGTTGCCGCCTTGACCCCACCACACTCAGCCCCACTGGGCCACATTGGATCACCATTGAGTTCCTTTGCCAGGGTACCTCCCTGCACGCTGGAGGGAGATGTCCCCCAGCCTGCACTGTCCTGCTTGTGCTTGGTACTCTGAAAAATTGGACATGAATCCTGGGGTGACTGGTCCTTTCTGCCCCTTCTAAGCTGAAAGCACATGGAGGCATGCACACCTGTTGGGCTGTTGGATTCGTGGCAACTTGACTTCACAACAGTCTCTTATCCCCTTCCCTAGAAACCCTTTTGGAACACTGTGACTTCTATGCCTAGGGCAGGGCTGGGTGTTGCTGTTGGCTGGAACCACAGGTCCAGGGAAATAATTCCAACGCGAGCTTTGACCATGAGAGCAAAGGTACGATGGGCTGGATATAAAGCGTTGAGGTTGGCAGAAGAGAAAGAGAGAGGACAGGTTCCAAGATCAGGGCTCTCTGCTGCAGCAGAGCTGAAAGATGGTGGGCAGACAAGGTGCTTCATGTCTTCAGCTCAGTTTCCTACCACTACCTACCTCACAAGAGGTATGATCTGATCTAAAGCACCCTGGGGCAAGTGAAATGGGCTCAGTAAAGGGAACCAGTTACTGCCAAACTCAAGCCCTTGGCCCAGCCTGTTACCAAAATGCCCTTGTGGGAACAAAAAAGGCACATTTTATGTACCTTTCCTCTCCAGGGTACAGGGAGAACACCCCAGAGCTCTTGAAGAGGATGTGGCCACGAATAGGAGATAAAACATGTGACACTGAGCACCTTGGCTTCCTTATTCCTTCTGTGGTGGAGTTTTATCTAAACCCTTGCCTTCTGGAATGTTCTAGAATACTAGATGCTATTGTACAGTAATACCACGGGGCCTGCTCTTGATTTAAGAATTTAAATATTAGGACTGGAATGTAGCTCAGTGGAGACCTAGCAGGTGCAGGGCCCTGGCTTTGATCTTCAGCGCTGTCAAAAGGGGTATCACCTTTAGGATGCTCAGGAGGCCTCGCTAAGTAGTCCATGGATGAAGCCAATGGACTTGGCTGCATTTCCACTAAGATCCCTTCCGAGACACGCAAACCCTTCCTCAGTTTGGGACTGTGAACACCACTGTGGCTGTGAAAGCTGCTTGCCTCAGGTGGACAGAAACGGCACACAGCTCCTTTCTCTGTCCCCATCCTCTGGTCCTTGGGACATTTATCAATGCTATGAATGACACTGAGGTAGCAAGCTATCCTTAAGTGTGAAAGGCACAGATTATCGATGGTTTTGCGTGAGGGTGGCTCCTTTTCTTGCTAGCCAGTTTTAAACAGCATTATTAAAACTAGCTTGATTATTTTGAGAAGGTGGTCCAATTAGAAGCTATATGCTCCTTCAATGTATGTGTTTATACATAGTGCTTCAGATAAAAATACATATTCATAAGTATGCACATCGTGTGTGTGTGCATGTGCACACGTGTGTGTGTGTGAGAGAGAGAGAGAGAGAGAGAGAGCGAGAGAGAGAGAGAGAGAGAGAGAGAGAGAGAGCATGTGAGCATGCTCTCTTAGCAATTTAATTACCTGGGCTAAATTGCTAGAAGAGATACCCAGAAATGAGCCCTCTTTTCTGGGGCTAGATTCAGAGCAGAGGCCACCCCAGAAGGGGATGATGCCTGTGTTTTCTCGATGACTTCACAATGGAAGTCCCAACTACACAGGGCTCTCTGGCCCAGCATCTTTGGCACAAGCCGATTCTGACCTCTGCTGTGTGTGTTGGGGAACTGGGGCAACGTCCTTGCCATAGCTCCGGGGAGACACTGACTTCAGGCTTTGTTTCCAGAGCCTGTTGTCTAGCTTTCTTAATGAGCAAATATGTTCTCTTTAAGGAAACAAACAAAGCAGAAACACCAATTCATCTGGATTTTCTTCATTTGTTTTAAATACAAACAAACAAAAGGAGGGTGGTTATTTCTGCACCAACTCTTTCCAATGCAAGTTGCCTCACCGCTTGGGGTGTTTGGATGGTGCTTGTCACCATAGGACCCACAGGGCCAGTTCCAACTGTTACTCAGTAAGGCTTTTTTCTTTCCAAAATTCCCAGTGTTCCTTTAAGGCCCATTTAGCTGCGGGTTTTGTTTATTCTCCCGGCAATCAGCATTTAAAATAAGACAAACAAGCATTTTTTTCCTGCGCTGGGAATCCCTGCCGGCTAGCCTCCACCTGCACACCTGAAGCCAACGTGTCCAATTGAATTTCTCAGTAACCTAGAGCCCCTTCAGAGACCTGCCCCCTCCATCTATCAGGCTGGGAATAGGGAACTTGAGCAGCATAAATGCAATTTTAAGAATTGCTAATGACGCTAGAAATCTGCAATGCAATTAGCATCACTGGATTTGGCACTCCTCTGAAGACACAAACCTCCCTGTCATACTGCAATGTCAAGTGGGCCCACGTGCACCCAGCCCAGTGCTGGCTATGTTGGCAGCCCCTACACACCAAGAAGGGGTTGGTTTGGGTTCCCCTCTTCTTGTGTAGCTGGTGACATCTTTGTATCTTTTCTGGAGAGGGGGGTGGAGGGGTGGGAGGTTAGATGGAGGGGTGGATTGTAACCTTCCATATTCAATCTTCCAGTAGAGTCACTCTGTTATCTAGGAAATAGGGTTCCACTTTGTGAGCTCATTTTTTTCCCTAGGATTTTGGTTCAACCTTGATTTCTCCTGTTCTGGATCAGTAATTTTGGCAGAGTTCATTGTCATTTCTACAGTTTTGGGGACTCTCCTACCACTATTACTCTTCAAAGGATCTCTCTCTCTCCTTTCCTCCCTCTCTCCCTCCTCTGATTTCTTCACCTTCTTCATGTTCCATAGGTGAGAAGAGTAGAAAATGGCTCATGAAGAGAGGCAGAAGAATAGGCAGTTGGGGTAAGGTATGAGTATGAATTATTAGACTAAAAATGAACCCTTACTTTTTCCTAGGAAAATTATTTTTGCTTTCTGGAAAAATAACATGGGCCAAGCATGCAAATCCTGTTAGCTGCCTAAAAGGCTGCCAAATGCCACAGATGATCTTGGTGGCTCTGTTCGATTCAGCAAAGGTTTCTACTCCGGGGATCTTCTTCCAAATCCAGAGGCCCAAATCAGAAGCTCGTAGAGGGGAGCTGTTCTTCCAAGATTCCAGATGTCTGTGAGACAACACGCTATGGGGCAAAATGATTTCACCCTTGGGAAACTGGAGATTTTTCAAAGTTATGTCTGCAAAGCCGGCTAATGCAATTCCCCATTAGTACATTAAAGTGTGCCCTTATTAATTCAAACATAAAGGCAACAAAATAAGCTGTTAAATTTAAAATATAATACATATATAATGAGGAGAATGTGTGAAAGCCTTATTCAAATGAAAATACAGGAGTGTTTGAACTACTGAGGTATCTTTTGTATTGAATTATGAGCATATGTAATAGATTTAATTATTAATTTCCCCATTGTTCTATGCATACAGACAGGGTTCAAGGCACAGTCATTCTCTGTCTTTCATAGATCTAATTTGTATAATTATTGCCTGAATAAAGAATTGCTCCAATTCCTAGCTCTTTTTCTTTCTCCCCCCCCCTTCTAAATACTGTTCCAATGCTGCATTCCAAAAGGCGAGCACCTGCCACTTCTTCAAAGTCAGCTGATCATTTGGAATGATGGACGGCATGGCCGCCGATGACGTCTCCTTTCAAGTCTCTTTGTCTAAGTGAATTATCGTGCGTCCTTTTAATTTTATTGAACAAATTACATTTGTCAAGGTCTATCTTTGTAAATAAATGATAACTAGAGACACATGGATGCGTATTTCTGCTGTTCAAGGGCTCTTGTTCCATTTCTGGAAGCCAGATGAACATGGAACAAAGGAGAAACTTTCCTCTAAAAGCAATTATCTTTCTGCATTCCCATCAGTATAATTATATTGCAGGGAATTTTAAGGAGCTGTAGAAGTAGAATTGAATGCTTAAAACTGTGTTTGCTGAATTGCTATGCAAAAGTTGAACAGGCTGTACGGCATCAGACAGAATAGAAGCTCTCTCCTGGCCACATTTCCCTAAGTTCGGAGTGTGCCTCAAGGATGGAGGCAGTGTGGGGTGACCTCGGCCATGTTTAGGGGTCCTGTGTTTCTTGAACAGAATCTGTAATGACATTTCTGAATCCCGAGGGCTGTTGGCAAGGTGACTGGGAATGTAGACAACAAAACCACCCACTTCCAGTCTATTTGGAAGGCTTCTGATTTGCTGATTTCTCCCTGCCCGGAAGAGAAGCCTACTAGCTTATTAAGCGCTCCCTGAATGGGGTGGAATAACGAACGGGCTGTTTGTGAGTGGTGCTGGCAGCAGTTACTTTAGCCCCTAAAGCAAACCAGCAGCTGACTTGGACAGGTATTGAATGTGGTTTGTGTGGCTGCTCTGTCAATAAGGCATGTCAGCAAGGGTCGTTTCTTCTTCATTGGCTTCCCCACAATTTAGTGAACTGTAGCTAAGAAGTGAGTTGTGCTATCTCATTACTGATGGCTCAGAAGTAGTTTGTGTGCATGTGTGCGTGTGTTCATATGCATGTGTTTATGTGTGTGGGTGTACATGTGTACTTAGGTATCTTTCCTTAGGACAGGGTCTCTTGCTGGCTTGGAGCTTGCAAGTTGGCTAGGCCAGTGAGCCCCGACGATCTGTCTCTACCTCTCCACCACCAGGGTTGCAGTCACTCTTGCCAATTTTTAAAGAACCACCAAAAGGACATTTTGGGATCTAGATGGGCATTGGTGAGAGGTGATGAGAGAAAACACCAGAGCTGTGGCTGGATGTTATTTACTCTTTTACATGCTCTCTGTCTCTGTCTTTCTCTTTGCCAATGGCGGAGATTAACACGCCTAACAACCTCTATCATGGTTTTTTGTTTGTTTGAGACAGAGTCTCAACAATGTAGCCACAACTGTCCTGGGACCCATTATGTAGACCTGAAATCCACCTGCCTCTGCCTCCGAGTTAAAGGCATTTGTCACCGTGCCTGGTATCACCTTGCTTTTTTGAGACAGAGCCCCTTATTGGGACCTTTGGTTCACTTTTGAGGCTAAGTTGGTAGGTCAGTAAGACCTAAGCATCCTTCTGCCTCTGTTTTCCTGGTGCTGAGACTATGACTCTTTCCCCCCATGGGTTTTCAGACTCAGCTCAGCATGTTTTTGCATCAAACACTTGCAGACTGAGCTGTTTCTACCTCCATCCAGCTCCTCTTGTCCCCTCTGCAATAGATTAGATTTTTATCAACAAGGCACTCCTGACTAGAGGGAGAGAAGAAAACTGTGATGTTGAGTTATTGTCGATTTGCCATGATCTAAAATGTCTTGACAGACAGGCCTCTGGGCATACTTCATGGCTTTAAGTGAGGCGGGAAGATTTGCCCACTGTGGGTGGCACCATTCCCCAGGCTGCGGATCTTAGATTGTACAAAATGGAGAAAGTGAACTGAGCGCCAACATTATGTCTCTCTGCTTCTCATCTGTGGGTGTTTTCCTGACATAGTGGACCAGGACATGGGACTGTGAACCAAAAAAAAAAAAGCCCATCTTTCCTTTGCATTTGTCAGGGTAATTTATCATAGTGACAGGAAAAGAAACTAAGCCAGTGCCCTACACGTATATGTGTAATTAGAAACTCAAACCCTAGACCCTTCACCTCCACCTGGGTAGACAGACTTCTGCTTAGTTCTTTCATTGAAAAAGAACATTCAATCCGCTTTAAGGAGCATTTTAAGTCTCTGGGGAGGAGACTCCATGCTTCTGATGAAGGATGGATTTCAAGGTGTTAAATTACTGCTGAGCCAACAGCAGTGGCTCAGTTGACTGAACGATATGGGTCAAAGGCACTTTGCTGGCTGACATCTTGGCCTTTCTCAGGGTTTTGCACCACAGAAGATCATCAGGAGTACATGTGTCAAATGGTGTTAGCATGAACCGCTTTGCTTCCTGGTGGGCCACCCCAAGGAAGACTGACAGGTAGCTCTGGGCGACAGAATGTGAGCATTCAGGGACCGTGCTGAAGGGAGTTGGAAAGACTTTTCAAAGGCTTTCTCTCATAGGAAATGACAGAATTACACCACCGAAGGCCAACCACTTAGACAAGGGAAAGCCAGGTTTTGTCGCAGGTTGCTTCCTGGTCCTGAAGATATCCTGTAGCCTACCATGTGTGAGAGTCTGACAGAGTGTGCAGCGAAGGCCTACAAGCCAGCGGGTGAGCATGCTACAAGCCTACACACGCTAGGAGGTCTGGACCTGGTCAGTGGCTAGGGTAGCTAGGAAGGGGCAGGAAGAATGGGGGCCGGAGGATTGACCTCAAAGGCTGGAAATCAGGAAGCCCGATGAAACTCACCAGGCATCTTAGAATGCAAAGGCCGTCTTGGTACTAACTGGAGGTCCCTGGTCCCTTCATTGTTCTGCTGGGCCTGACAGGGCTTTGTTGTGGGTTTGCTCCGTGTGGCGTGACTCTTCCTAATGGCGCTTCTTTCCTGGCCTGTGGCATCGTTGTTGTGTTGTTGAAAAGTCCCTCTCCATAGTAACAGAGCTTCCACGGAGTTAACACCTCAACCCATTAAGCTTAAGTGCTTTTCAAAACAGTTTATTATTGGCTGAGTGTTTGTGAAGCAGCTTACCTTGGACTCCGACCGCTTCAAGAGGTTTGTGCCTGTCTTGTGTTCTGCAGGAGCAACACCACGAGCCCAGCACATTCCAGCAGCCTTCCCTCTCCCCTCTCGCCCGTGTGCGGAGGCCACGAAGAATTCTGAATTTAGTTTTTATATTGTTACTTAGCTTACAGAAAGAGGGATGCCATTGCTTTTAAAATGCAATTTTTTTAAGTTGTGTTTTGGGGGGCTGGAGAGATGGCTCAGTGGTTAAGAATGCTCGCTGCTATTGTAAAGGACCTGAGATGCATTCCCAGCACTACCCACAAAACCACCTGTAACTCCAGCTCTAGGGGATCTGACATTCTCTTCTGGCCTCTGCGGGCATCGATGCACATATGCACACACATTTACATGATTTTAAAAGTCTTTTAAAAAAATTTCCCTTTATGCAGATGGAATATGCTTGTTTGGGCCAGATGACGGGAACTGAAGGATGGGGTTGTCTGGGTTGTCACGTCTGCATTCTCTCCGGTCCCTTGCTGATACCAGTTTCTCTAACTTTTGTTGGTAGACAGGCATATATATTCATGCCTCAGTCACAAAGTGACAGCTTGGCTGTCCCCAGGAATAAACGTCATTAAATTAATATCGTGCTAAAATTACTTAAATAGGCATGGCAGTGTTTTACTGAAGAGCCTTGACTTACAAGCAAATTAGACTTATTTGTGAGGTATTTTGGGGGTGGGGGGACCTGCTTTGTGTTGTGTGCATGGGCGGCTGTTAAACATCAAAGGATCTTGTTGTGTGACAGATACAATGGAGGAGTCACTGGCTACAGTAGACCCATGGCAGGCTTCTTGATTTTTTTCCCCCCTGCATACAGCATAGAGTCTGCAATATGGAAATGATGCATTTAAGCAACAGGATAGATAGCTTAAGCAAATACTAGACTAAAGAACCATGATAGCAAACCACAGGGCACCCTTGTAACAGGTAAGATAAGTGCCATTCATAAAGGGATTTTGATTTCAGCCCCTTGAAAAGGAATGCTAACATAGTGACAGCCGCTAATCCTGAGGTGGGTACATCATGGTGAGGAGGCTAATGAATAAGTTTTAGATCAATCTGTGGCTAGCTGGAGTGGCTTCAGGTCACCTTACTGCTTTGGGTTGTGGCTGGAAAAGCCATTGTGGTAAAATAGAGGCTAGAATAAGAGGTACAAAGCTCACCCCATTCTTTGCTTCAATTCCATGGCTATGAGACATCAGCCACCCTTTCCTGAAGAAAGAAACCTACATCTTCTGGGAGCTGCCTCACTCCTCAGTGGCGTGGTGGTTTCTCCTGCTTCCCGACACGTCTGTGTAGGCTTAGCATGTGGAAGCCTGGAAGAGTCTAGTGCACCGCATTCTTTGACAGCCGAGGGACTTGGCCACAGCCAGGTCCAGTGAAGAATCACTGGCATCTGGGCTTCTCTTTGAAGACCTGACAACAAAATAGAGGGTGGCTGCCGTAGGGTGAGGAGGGAAGGTTTGCCTTAGGTGTGGTGTGCCCTTGACTGGTGTATGGTGAACAGGAGCCTACCAGGAGATGAGGGTAGACCCCTGCTCCAGTACAACCCAAGGTGAGATGCCAGGCTGCAGGTGTTGCTATCAAACTCAAGTGCAGGATTTGTGGTGGGAGCTGGTGGCAGTGGGAATTTGTATTGTGCAAATCAGATTGTCTTTTGGGAGTCCTCACTCATCACTTGCTGTTCTCAGTGTGGTCCTGACTAAGCAAAACCAAAAATTCCAACAATAGATTTACAGGAGGATACTTGTGGAGTACCATTGCAGCTATTTTGAACACTTCCCTCAAGCAATCAATTGCTTCTCTGTCAACTGTTTTCCTATGATCTCTGTGTCACACATGTGTTTTCAGTTTCAGGTCTGGTGTCTTTTGTGTTCTCACAGGTGATTATGACGGCGGGACTCTCTCTGTCTCTGTCCTTCTGCCTCTCTCTCTGTGTACGTGGGTGGAGGGTACATGCATGCCATGGTATGTGTGGAGGCCAGGAGTTGATTCTTTCCTTTTCTTATATGGGTTCGTGGGATGCAGTTTACGTCATTAGTGTTGGTGGCAAGCCCCCGTACTCACTGAGCTAGCTCATGGCTTCACCAGCCACAGACTTTTACCTAACACTAGGAACTTCTTCATAAGACCCTTCTAAGGTAGGTGCTATGATTATTCTACTTTACGATGGAAACAAAGGTACCAGTGATAATCCGTGCAAGATGGCACTCTGGTGTGTGGTGCAACAAGACTCAAAGCCAGTTTGGGGCGTGTGCTGTAATCAGTGGGCCCCTGGTGTCCTTTGTTCTTTTTTGTGTGTTCGTTTTTGGTTTTATTTCTGTCTTGTTCAAGACAGAGTTCTGGCTGCCTCTGCCTTCCTGTGTCACTACATCCCGACTACATGTCATTTGTTCTTGCAAGATATGGGATTGCAAACCCAAGAGATGAGCAAAGGGCCCAAAGGTTGTGAATGTCCTTTCAGGGACACAGAATGAATGAATGATCCCTGCTCTCATCTGTGCAGTCCAAGGCGTTGAGCCACTAATTTGTTTTCACTCCTGTGTAGCTGCATCTGAACATTCTTGACCATCCACCACCGAATAAGCCATCATACTGGAGAGAAGACTGAAAGAGACCCAGTTGCCAGCCTCACAAGATTACCAGCCATTCTGGAGAGTCAAGAAGTTACACAAGAATGTGTAACAGAGATGGAAGTGTGGACTAGCGGTAGCTGGTGTTGATTAGACCTTTTCCTAGGAATTGGCTGTCAGTTCTTTCTCAAACTACCATACACAAATTCAGAAGTCCTTCATTTGTTCAAGTCACCCATTCATTAACTCAGAAGCAGTTATTAGGTACCTTCATTGCTTCAAATATGTTGGTGCTTAAGTACTCTATATTAATGGGCATTGAGGTAGTTGCTTGAGAGACAGCTCAGTGGTTAAAGGCACTTGTTTTCACATAGGATCTGGGTTTGGTTCCCGGTACCCAGAAGGTAGCACAACACATAGCTCTAGCTCCAGGGGATCCTACACTCTTTTATGGCCTCCTCAGGCATGGGGCATGCATGTGGTGCACATACATACATGCAGCCAAACGCTCATACACATTAAAAAAAAACAACGTACACACACATAATAAAAGGCCTGAAGAGGCAAGATTTTGCTCCTTGTCTTCAAGTTGCTACACATTTAAAGTAAGGAAAGCAAGCCGGCATGTTGTCTTGGCTTGTGAACATGGCCGCCACATCATAGAAATAAGAGTGTAACCTGTAGGGAGGAGTTCCATTGCTGGATTGCAGTATGACCTTGAACTTCTCCAAAGCTGGCATGATGCTCCGGAAGCTTCATTCTGCAGATGAAGAAGCCGAAGCTTACAATGTTGTCACTAGCTAGAGAAATATTTTAAAAACCGCCAAATTCTGTGATTCCCTTCCAATCTCTAAGACTTGTCAATCTTTACTTGTAAATGATTGTTGAATTTCTCAATATTTAACCAGAGCATATGTTAGGGACTTTGGCAAGCTGCAGGTTTGAGAACAGTGTATCATGATGGCTCCTTAGAGCCAGCAAGGGAGCTTCAATGGAAGAGCAGAAAGCTATACAGGAAATGGGGGGTGAGTACTCTTGGCATGGGGTGGGTGAGTAGTGTCCTTCTCTGTTGGCCACGGCCTGCATCTCAGCTGGGGTCCTGGAGTTCATCCTGGAGACGGAGAACAGGGGGTTCTGTTTCTCTCAGGGGCAGCTAAAGCACCTTAGGGTAAAGCTCAAGTGCGCTAAGCCAGAGGTGTGGAAACCATTTTCCACAAAGTGTTACAGTCTAGTTCTTTTAGCATGAGGATGCTGGTAGCAAAGGAAGCATGGGTGGTCCAAAGCCTATGGGGATACCTAAGTGTTACAGCTCTTAGTCGAGCTGCTGTGCTGAGCACGGCAGAGGTATGGCCAAGGGCCATGCCTGGTCAGTTTGCAGCCAAGACGCAGGCCTGGGCAGGCCTAGTGAAACGTGACCCTGCAGAGGATAAATGATGAATCTTGAAGTGAGAAGGTTCAAACATGCACACCTTTATTCATGTGACATCAAGGGCAATAAAAACCCTGGGCAGAGGGAGGGGTTTTGAAGGTGAATATGTTTGATTCACTGGGGTCAGGGAGTCAGAGATACTTAAATGGTCATATCACAGAAGGAAAATGCAGTACTTAACTATCCTATGGGGGTGGGGGTGGAGGGGTGGGAATGTGGGAGTCTAGGGGGTGTTCGGTGTGTAGGGGTGTTGTGATCACCAAGTACATTTGAAGGTCACTGCTGGACTAAGATCCTTAGCAAGGTAGGCCATTTCTAGGAATTACTAGATGCTTGTTAGATCAGTTTCCTTATCAGGAAACAGTCTGGCCTATAATCTGCCCTGAGGGCTATCTGACCTTCTTACAAGACTTGGAATCACCCAGATAAGGGGAGACTTCAGGGCCCCACTGAGAAAAAGGAGTATATCATCATAGACCGAGTGCAAATGATTGGCTATCTGGAGATGACCAACCTCAACCTTATCCAGCAGAGCCCCACAAGCGGCAGCCTGGATGAGGACTTCCTGAGGGAGAGTGGTTGGCAGTTAAGCAGGGCTGTAAGGAATAGAAGCATTCAGGAGGGTGGGAAGCAGAGGAGGCAAGAACAGAAAGAGTGATTTCTTAGGTGTAAACCTTTAAAAAAAAAAACTCATCTACCACTCATTTTCCATTATAAGGACACTATATTGGACTTCTGTATTGTGCTTGGTCCTTTGGATAAAGAGATGAAAAGTATCTACTATTAAGCTCAGGAAACCATGTTAGAAGATAAACCTCCAAACATTTTTTCATCAGAATTTCTCTGAAACATTAACTTTTTAATGTGTTTGCCTGTTGTGCCTGCACACATGTAAACACATCCGTGTGTGTGCCTGGTGCCTGTGGAGACCAGAAGAGGGGGTCAGATCTCACAGAACTGGAGTTACAGACACCTTGAAGATGTCATGTGGGTGCTGGGAACTGAACCTGTGTCTTTCACAAGAGCAGCCAGTGCTCTTAAATGCTGAGCCATCTCTCTAGCCCCAAGCAGAATTCTTATGAACACTTGACCCTTGTTTATTGTTATTATTACTATTTATTATTATTTTATGCCATGGATTAAACCCAGGACCTCACACATGATAAGCATGCTTTTCACCGTTGACCTACAAGCACCATCTTCACAAACCGGCTTTTAACATTCATTGGAAGTTTTTATTTCTTCAACAAGAAGCCTCCTCTCATTTAATGGTCCTTTTTGTACGCTAGACTTGAGGGACAAGAATTCTGAGAGCAGAGTCATTGTTAAGCAGTGAGGATATCCTGAGTAACCCCTGGGGATGGATATTGGAAGGATTTTAAAAAATAGGGAAAGAGTGGGAAGAGAGAGAAAGAAAAGTGCAAATATGGAAGAGGGGAGGAGAGGAGAGCAAAACGGGGAAGGGAGAGGAGGGGAGAAGAGATAGCAGCACCTGTTTCTCTGGGTTAGATGCTCCCCTGGTTGAGGAGCCACCCTGGTGTCATTAAAGTCTTAAACGAATTTTTGTTCATTTGTTTTGTTTGATACAGGGTCTTTCTCTGTAGCCCTGGCTGTCCTGGAACTCACTGTGTAGACCAGACAGGTCTCAAACTCAGAGATCCACCTGCCTCCACCTCCTGAGTGCTGGATTAAAGGTGTGTGCCACCACACCCAGCTGGTTTTTGCCAAAAGCTCTAATTCCAAGCATGCTCATGAGCAGCTGTCCAGAGGATTCTAAATGCTTTCTTTCTTTGGAGCATCAAGTTGGCTACCATCATCAGGGAGAAAGGTGGCAGAGGGCCCAACTCAGACAATTCAGAGACAAGGATATGGTAAAGTGGGCACCTTACAACCTCAATACATCCTCTCCTGAGTGCAAGGGGGCCGTTTCCTCAGCTGCAGCAGCATTGTGGGGTTGGTAGATGACTAACTTATACAAGGTGTTTATTGTGATAAAAAAAAAAATACTTGGCTTGGGTCTGAGGTTTGGGTCCGAGGCATGGGTGTTTTTACTTAGCCGTGTGTCTTCTTCATAACCCAGTAATGAAGGGCATATGGTGACAACACTCTGAAGATGTGTATAGTTTTGTTTGTGATTGATATCTAGCTGCTGGCCTTGTCTAGATTCTGCATGAGAAATCAGTCTATGGCTTGGTGGGTCCATGTACATACAACTGACGGTTGAAATTGGGTGATAAGGATTCTTACACGGCTTCCTGTTTTGAGGAGTTAAGATGCTCATGGACAGTTTCCCTGGGTGGGAAGGAGTGATTTTTCTCTCCTAAGAGATTGGTCATCTATTTAAATCACCTGGACCCCCACCTCTATTCAGTCACTCAGACACCCACCTTCTGCCTTGGTGTTGCTTAAGGTCTTCTCCGGGCCCCTCTCGGGCCTCAGCCTGGATCCTAAGCCTGACCTCCTGTTAGCCTGGATCCAGGAGTCATTTCTGTCTTTTTTATATCTCCCCACGTGGACAGGATGCTTCTCATTCTCTCCTGCTTTCTGGAGTCTTTGTTCTTCCCCCTCGAGGGGACCCTGTTTTGGGACAGATTGTTTTCTGTTGAAATGTTCCAGCCAGAGGCCTGTCTATGGGCCTCAAAACTTCCTATGTGTACTTTTGATGTCCTGGGCACCCCACACACTGTGGCTCCTATTCTTCCCCGTCTCCCTGGATGGTTTCTTTGAAGATCCCATAATCACATACTATATTATTCTGAGAATATAGTTGCTTCTGTCCCTCTGGGAAGAGACCTCTGTGTCTTGATAGACTCATTCACCTCTGGGTATTTGGCTCTCTGCGATGCTTGATTCATTTTTCCTATGCTACCCTTTCTACTGGACCCAATAACTTCCTAGTCTAGGGTGTATGTGTGTGTGTGTGTGCCTGTGTGTGTGCATGTACATGTTGGTGTGTTGTGTATGTTTGTGTGTGCACGTTGGTGTGTTGTGTGTGTGTGCCTCCTTGTGTGTGTACATGTTTTGTATGTGTGTGCATATGTGTATGCACACATGCTTTCTCTGTATTTGTGTTTTTATCTTCTCAAGACAGGTCTTTCCTGTGTCCACCTGTGCCCGAGGGTCAGTCATAAGTGTCTTGGCCCTCTGAGGAAACTCACTTTGGTCTTAGGCACAACTGTCCAGCAACTTCTCCATCGTGTGGTCTTCCTTACTTGCTGCCTTGGATTTCCGCCGCACTTCAGGGTTCCTGATTCCCCACTCGGGCCTCCAGTGTCCTGTCGTCACCTAGCTCCCTGGACGGATCTGCTTCCTCCAGTCCTCAGGCTTGGAGCTTTGAGGCCAAGACACAGTTAGAAAGCCAGTCTCCCCCAAGAACAAGGAACCCATTCTCTCTTTGGCGGGTTCGGAATCGCACCCTAGTCCTTGCAGCCTTGTGAGAAGAAGCCAAATGTCCATTCTTGACGCGTGACGACTGAGGCTCACTGCACACTGCTGTTATCTCAGCAGGAGAGCAATTTGCAGCCATTTAAAACCCTTTCACTCCTCCCTTCCCCTCTGTGTGTGTGCTTCGACACACACCAGTCCATATCTATTAGTGCAGATGGTGACAAACGAACGCCCCATTGAAAGGGTTCAGAGCAGAGTGGGAAATGGATTTTTGGCCTCGTTTCTGGCCTTATAAACAAGAAAGCTTGAATGATTTTAGGTTCCCGATTCTTGCCTCAAAAGAGCACAGTTTGCTTCTTCCAAACACAAGAGGTTGTAAATTGGTAATTCATCTCAACCAAAGGCCACATGATGAGCAATTGTAGAAGTATTTCTTTTTCTTGTTGTGCAAAAGGGGAACCAGACATCTGAGTTCCGAATACAGCTGGAATTCGCCTTTCACCATTTGCAGCCCAAAGGCTGGGTCTTGGCCAGCCCTGGCTCTGTAGCACCTCCTGCCTTTCCTCCTGCAGGGCCATCACAGGGTAGGTAGCTTCTGCATTGCTGTGAGCTTGCTGTTTGCCTTTTCTTTTTATTTCTTTTTTTTTTTTTTTTAGAAAAAAAATCTGCTCTAATCAAAACACTTTACTATATTCCTTATTGTCAGCTAATCCTGCATGAACTCATTAAATAACTGTGTGGGTTATTTGCTGTCAGTGAAATTATCAAAGGCATTTTTCAGTTGGGGCACGCGCAAAACATATGCTTCTGTGCCAACTAAAACAATAATGAGGAAATGTCACCATCAGTCTTGACCAGATGACCCTGCCCATTTCAGATTACCTCTTAATTTCAGCACAGGGGTCATCCCGCGAATTCTTAGAGTACGTCACTGCTCACCACTCACATGAAAATGATGTGACCTATTAGAAAACGCACTGTACTCATTGCAGTTAATGAGATGTGAAGAGCCCTGTAATGTGATTTGCTGGGCCATATGCTGTAAAGGGACACTGCTGATTCCAGTCCTCCGTATTTAATTTGAGCAGTATGCAATACCTTCTTCATATAGCTACTTATACAATACAAATTAACTTGGGATATAAAAAAAATACACCATTGTGGGGTTTATGACTTGGTGTGGTTCAGTTTCATGTCTTGCATGGAAACATCTGTAAGTAATGTGTGCGGGTCTAATTTTAAATCCCGCCAAATATTTTCCGTTTAACATTTGGTTTAACTGACAAACTTGCAGAGGTAACAGATCCACCCGTGCAGTATTCCCCAAAACCAAACCATAGACCTATTTTTGCTGTTGTTTTAAAAGAAAATGACTGTAATTCAAAATTTGTCTTTTACACATCAGTGCTTACAAAATGTAGCCGATTGAACCTCTTGAAGATCCTACTGCAAATAATCCGTTGCCCCTAAAAGTAGTTACCTTGGTTTTGATTCTTCCGTTTCCGGTGGAGAACCGTCTGGAGACTGGAGGGTTGGCTGTGGGATGGGAGGTGGGAGGAGCCACGCTGGTGGGGAAGATAATGGTTGGTGGGTAGCACTGCGGGAACGGGCAGACCACGCCGCTTCAGGGCGTCCAGGAATCCACACTGCATTTCTTTACTAAAAAGTTCTCACTTATTCTCAGAGGGGCCAGACCCTCCGCCCTCTCCACGGATCTGAGCTATCAAACTGGTGGAAACCAGCCCCTTCTTTGTCTGTTAGTAAGGTTACTCAATAAAACAGAGAGGGCCCAAAATGTGAATTTCAGATAAATCACAAATACTTTTTAGCACAAATGCATCCCAGGCAGCATTTGGGATGTACTTATATTTAAACTTGAGTGTGGCAATATCTGGAATCCTGTATTCAGTTGCTAAATCAGGCCAGCCTTTCCACACCCGGCTTTGCTGACTGCATCCTCTGGTTGGCCCGACCCCCGCAGGTGGGTGGGCAGAAGCCATTAACAGCTCCTTGGGGATGGGGTGGTCCCTGGGAGCTCCGCTCTGCAGTTAATAAAAGCCTCCTCCCCGGGGCTCCGAGGAATGCTGACTCAGCATCCAGGCAACTGGGATGCAGGACCCCAGAAACATAATTAAACTGTTTCCACGACTGACTCGAAAATAAAAGTGTATGTGTGCGGAGGGGAGGGAAACTTGAGGGGGAAGTTAAACAACAAATGGCGAGGTGTGGCGTGAAACCTCAGGGAAACTGTCGGTTTTGCTTCAAGGGAATTGAATTGTGAAACTTGCAAGTTGCGAAATTTCACTCGGCTGATGCCTGTGAGAACCGAAGTTTGCTTTAATTGTCAATTAAAGCTGGGATCTAAAGAGCCTGAGGGCGGTGCTGGCCCGAAGAGAACCCGGCGTGGGCCGGATGGATGACAGCACTGGCCACTGGGGGTCAGGATAAGCTCGCAGAGTGGCCCTTAGACCGGCTGTACTCTGCCCCGGGAGGCAGGGCCTGCCAGCCAGGGCCTTGCAGGCCCAGCTGGTGAAGGGTGCGCCCTCGAACCTTCCAGGTTGCTGGAATGTCAGGTACTAAATGGCCTTCACCAGAGTGCAGTCGGCTGTGTGCAGATGACCGCGTCCCGAAAACAAAAGAAATGTGGCCTTGCTGAAGATTTTATGTAACAGAAAATGATTCATTTGCATTCACAAGGAGTCTTAAGATAAAAACAGCCAAGCCCTGAATGTTTTGCCTTATAACTTGTTTCTTAGATGGAGGGAGGGAGAAAAGGAGAGGAGAGAGACAGACAGAGACATACACAGAGAGATACAGAAACAGAAGAAGAGATAGAGAGATCTCTCTGCCCTACACAAAGAGACCGAGAGATTAAAGAAGATGGCGCCCCTCCCCAAGCATCCCACCGAAGTTTAGATGTTTGTGCGCTGCTGTTGCCTTCAGATCAAGGTTGCTTTCTTGTTAACCCGAGGATGAGGCCTCAGAAGACGATTCCCCCACCAAGGGATTAACCGAGAAGGACAGTTACGGAATGCGAGGTCTCTAGAGACTCGAGATCAAGGAGTTGAAAATGTTTGTAAGGAAAAAAAAATTCCTCAGTGGCTTGGGAGCTTTATGGAGACACTTTAAAAGAGACTCAAAATTGCCCTTACTTAAGAGCTTTGGAGATCCCAAATGTAAGCCTCTTTTCTGTCGCCAAGAAGGCCACTTACTCATTTGGTGTGCCTTTAATGCTTAAAGGAAATGCTGGGCTTCCTACTCAGGTCCCCAAACAGAACTCTTACAACAAACTTTATAATTTTTTGCAAAGTCCATTTTTTTTTTCCCTTAGCGCCTCAGATTTCTGTTCTATTTGGGGATGCTATATTGAAGAGAGACTGAACGGCTTTCTCAGAAACAGCATGAGAGACATGCATGGGGTCTTTCAAGTGGCGGGGCTTCTCAGATTGAGGGTGGTGTCAGAAGGTTCTTTGATGACTGTCACTTGGTTTAGAGATGGTCCATCATGAACATTTCAATCATGCATTCAGCCGTCTTTACTGAGGATTCTGCATATTTGCAGGGCTGGTTACCAGGGACGCACAGTTTCCAAAAACAGTCAGAATCTAATGGGGAAGCGGAGGACGTGAAGGGACATGGTAAGATGTCCCTGTCTCGTGGCCTGACACAGTGTTCTTGAGAGTGAGGAAATCATTCTTTTCTTTCTGGAAGGGGGAGAAGCCACAAGTTTATTTAATCTTTTCTAGGCAACTTTATTTTTATTGCATTTTTAATTTCCTCTCTTGCATTACCGTGACCCCTTTCCCTGGCTTCCCACGCCTGGTGCTTAATTACTTATCATTAGCAATGTACACGGGGGCCTTGCTGCATATTTATAAATGTGATCATTAGTACATGGGAAGACAAAGACTTCTTTAAGGCTGTCATTAGTTATTCTGTTTTCATGGAAATGTTCATTAGGAGAAACTACCCACCTGGTTAAATAATTATAATTAAGAATTGGTAATCTCCTCTGCATTTTTAACTTGATCTTATGTCTGTTTGCATGAGGCTAAACAAGCCTTATTTGGCTAGTATTCTATCATCTTTCATTTCTCAGGGGTTGTCAGCAAATACAGACTCCTTGTTTTAAACTGTGGGTGCTGACTGATTTACAGCAATGGTGGGCATAACTCTGGTAACCTGGTGGTTCAGTCTCTGAGCCTGCAAACCAGCCATGGAATGGTGAGTCACACGGTGCTTTGGTTGCTTTTATTCCCTGGACTTTTGTCCAAGTCTGTCCTTAAACTCCTCGACCAGAGAGATGACAGGCTGGGAAGCCACAGGCCGTGGCTCCATTGTGTGCCAAGTAAGATGAACAGCAGTTGGATGGCATGGATGTCAGTGTTTGTGGTGTTGATTAGGGGTGCCCACGGCAGCCTTGTGGCTGTGTCCTTGCCAGTGCCCAAGCAAATGCAATCTAGCTCTGGAGTTGGTGGCAAGTGGTCCATGAGGCCTATCACGGACTGGGAGACAGAAGCACAGTCAAGGAAGAATGGCTGTGCTACCACCCACTCCCTTCTGCCCGGCCCCGTCCGAAACAAACTGTTCCCCTGGGCCAATGAGAATTTGCCAACGATAAACCACAGTTGTGGGAAACGCTGGGTCAGGATATAAATATCATCTGTAAACAATTAGGCAGCGCTGCTCATTCAGGGCCATTTTGAGAAGCTAAGGAAGTCTGCCATCAGTTATATCTCCAATTACCATAAAAATATATTAGCCATTCATTCATTTATTAATGATTCATCAGTTAACCACACATAATGAGCAAATAATTAGCAGTGCTGTACGCTTGCCAAAATTGAAAAAGTGTTGGCATTTTAAAGATGAAAGGTTGCATTTATGCAAAAGTCTGGCGATGATAAAGTTAATGTGGGAGATCATTATAAAAGCGGCTGTCCTGCATTGCGGGCTGAGGTACCACAAAACTTGCCTAATTGAAGTGAAATTAACATTCTCCCTGAGTCTGCGTGTTGCCACACACAAACTGCTGGCTTTCTCCTGGAGATCTCCCTTCAGTAAGGTACACCACACAATACAAGTTAATAAAATGCCAGACAGCTAGACTGTGGGCTTTGTTTGCTTGGTTCAGGGCCTCGTGGAAAACAATAAATTGCATTCATGTCAGCCGAGGCCCATCCCTTTGCTAATTACTGTTTGGTGCTGAAATGACTTCTGTGAAATTGGGAGCGTGAGGAAACGGAGAGCCTTACAAGGGGGGCTTTGCAGAGTTTTGCAGTAAATGTGAGATAGGCCTCAGGCACACAGATGTTAAAACACTGAATTCCCCCACAGATTACACTAATGGAAACCCTGTCAGGGTAAGTCAAATCCGGGTCTGTGGTCAAAATCTAATTAAGGTTTCTGTACTTAAAAAGAATATGAATGCCTTGGGGTGGCGATGAATGTATAGGAAACTCACTTGTTTGTAAAATTGTTAGCATGAATAGTGAGCACCACGGGGCTGTTGCCTGCGATGTAACACCTGCTTTCTCAGTCGTACTCTGCTTTGCTGCATGCGCTGGAAGGGTTGCTCTGTTGCTCTGGAGGTCAGCGAACCCCTCTCCAGCCACAGCGGCCTCTGCCTTAGGGGTCCGGGACAAGGCAAGATTTGAGGTCATGGTGAAAATGGATCCTTACAAGTTGCCCTGGAATCCCGGAGGATGCCTTTCCCTGCCACATGAAAACCACCCCAGATGATCCTGCCCAACTGCCTGGCGCCACTGAGGAAATAGTTCTTGGGGAGGGTGTGGGGCTGGCCAAATCTTTCCTATTGGGGAAACAAAGGGTCGTCCGCTTGCTGCTCGCCCTCCAGCCCGGCCCGCCAGCCTCCCGGAACAGCTGCAGCAAGCAAGCATAGCCCTGCTTCTAATAGAGGAAATGAATTTATAATGCTCCTGTCTCTTCATTTTCACCAAGCACAAATTTCCCCTTAAATACTTAAAAACAACACCCAGAGCTGGAGACACCTTAAATTTCGAATAGATGAAATCTTAATCCAGCCTGTTGCCGAGTCTGAGTTGTTATTAAAGAAATAAATTTGAAACAGCAAGTGGTTTGAGAATTTTTGAATTTAATTATTTAAATCTACTTAGGGTAACTCTTGTGTGCTATTTCAGTTTCCCGTGGAGAACATGAATTCTGGGAAAGGTGTCCCATGCAGGGCCTTGGAAATATTAACTTCCATGTACAGCTGTGGCAGAGTCGGACAGGCTCTGCCACCCTCCTGCGAGAAAAGGAAAAGGAAAATACTCGGATGGCTTTTCTTCCTTTGTGACATTCAGTCAGAGAGCACGGGTCGTATTTTTTCAAAGAGGGAAGCCAAGTCCTCCTTTCAGCTTCCATCAGCCTCAGACTCACTGTTTAGACGTCATTCATTTGAAGCTCAGAGAGCAGGTGTGCGTGTAGACACTCACAGAGCCGCATTCGGGACCGAAAGGGAAAGAGAAGTTTCCACTGCCACGGTGGAAATGGCCAGCGACTTATTTAGTGCGTTCTCTGGCTTGGCGACTGTTTTGACATTTGTGAAAATGGATTGTCTGTTCTAAGAGACAAGTTTGGGCCTGAGTTCCTTGGGCCTTTTTGGTGTCATTGCCATCCTGGGGCTTGCTTTAGTTCTGACAGCAAAGAAGCCCTTCCACATGCTAGGAGCCTAGCTTTTTAATGGTGTCCATACTGGGTGCGTGCAGGATGTGTGTGTTTGTGTGTGTGCATGTGCGGAGAAGGTTGGGTAATTGGGGGACACAGACTTGTGGCAATCTTCCTTCCAGTTCCCTGGGACTTTGCCATGAAGTCTGAGAGGTTTGGGGGCCCCGTCTCAGAGGGTTTGGTGATCACACACCTGCATACTCGCTGGAGTGTACACCCACACAATGAGACCCTGGGGCTTGAGTCAGAGAAACAGCAAGCATCCAATTTATTTCTCTGTCATGCTGGCTATTTGATATTGTAGCAGTCAGGACCTTGGAACTGCCAAACAGAACTTTCCCACACCCAGCCCAGACTAGCAGGAGGATATTGACTTGGAGAGATTTCTAGATCCCGAATTCTATTATTATTATTATTCCTGCTCAATATAAAAATCTTCATGGAAGCCAAAAGTCTTTAAGGAAAAGGCAGGTCTTAGTATGGGGCCCAGCCTCAGCCTTGCTTCCAATAAATGCAAAGCCCTGTGGAAATTGCATAATTCACAGGGTTCAGATGAGTGAGTGTTTTGTCATTCAAAGGAGCAGACAAGAAGTTAGATTAGGGGTTTCTCCAAGAAGTGAGGCCCTTAGCCAGGCTCAGAGGTAACATCAGCAACGACAGTAGCACAGACTTACAGCTGATTTGGAGGGTTTAATTCTTCTTAAAAGTCTACATACATTTATGAGATGGCTCCTTTTCTTGTAGATGCACTAGGACTTTGGGGAGGAAAAGTCATGGTTCTGCTGTTGGGAGGTTTTCCATCAAGCTGACAAAGTGGGCTCCCCAAAAGTATGAATCAAACTTCACAGAGCCAAATTCTGTATCATTGCAATGCCCAGCGTGTAGGAACCAGTAAATGTTTGTTGAGTGAGTGGGTCTGTTGAGAGGGGAGTGTGATGCCTCCTGCCTACGGAGTCGTTGTGGGAGATAGACATCAACATTTACAACTCGGTTCGTGCTCCATGTGCAACACAAGTACAAATTATTAGGTGTCACAGTAATTAACAAGGGTCCCAAGTAGGTAGTTACACTGCTTTTTTTTTTAAATGAAGTTAGTGACATTTATATTCTTTTGTTGGGCAGATGGTAGAATATCACACCTGTTGGAAAAGTAGGCATTTTGGGAAGGGGCATTAATTTGGGACTATTTATACTAAAGAAAACACACTGACTTCTTAGTAAGGAGATGTGTGTTGCTGCCCCAAGGAGCAATCCAGCTGAACACTGCAGCAGAGCTTCAGAGATGAAAAGATCACCATTTCTCTCTCTTTCTCTCTCTCTTTCTCTCTCTCTTTCTCTCTTTCTCTTTCTCTCTCTCTTTTTCGAGACACAGTATCTCTGTGTAGCCATGGCTGTCCTGGACTCACTTTGTAGACCAGGCTGGCTTCAAACTCACAGCAATCCTTCTGCCTTTGTCTCCCTGAGTGCTGGGAAGACATGTGCCACCACGCCCGGCTTACGTATTGTTTATGCAGTGTTCTGCCTGCATGTGTGCGTGCAGGTCAGAAGAGGGCACCAGATCTCATTATAGACGAGTTATGAGCCACCATGTGGTTGCTGGGAATTGAACTCAGGGCCTTTAGAAGAACAGCCAGTGCTGTTAACTCTGAACCATCCCTTCAGACCCCGATTACCATTTCTTAATGTCCTGCTTTCTGTGTTTCTGTGCTCTCTGGACTACTGGTTTTAAAATTTTTTACATTTAAAAATTGTGTGTGTGTGTGTGTGTATGTGTGTGTGTGTGTGTGTGTGTGTGATAGCTCACATGTGGAGGTGAGAGTGCAATTTGCTGGAGGTGGTCCTTTCCCTCTACTACGTGGGTTCTGAGGATTGAACTCAGGCTGCCAGGCTTGGCTGCAAGCACCCTCGCACACTAAGCCATTTCACTGTCCCTATTTCTGTTTGTTGGTTTGTTTGTGTCTTGTTGTGAGATAGGGGTCTCACTGTGTTACCCTGTCTAGCTTGAAACTTGGTATTGAAAGCAGCTGGCTTAGAATACACGGTGGGTCCTTTTGCTTCTTCCTCCCTGGTGATGGGATTACAGGCACAAACACATACCTTTCTGGACTGGTTTTGAATCTCCAACTTGTCCTCCGCCTTTTCTCTCCTCTCGTTTTCCTCTGCTCTGTCCTTTTCTTCTCCTTCTTCTCTTATCCCTCACTCTTTTCCTCTTTCCCCTTTTTCCTGTCAAATTTTCACTTCTCAGAAAGCACCTCCAGCTACGTCAGGGCTTCGCTCAGCTGCCGTGTGCTGTGGCTCCTGGATGGACCTCCATGCTTCCAGCTCTGGGTCGAGGAGCTCTGTGCCCACAAAACTGACAGACTCCTGGCCCTGCAAATGCCATGCTTGAACTAGGGCCTTTTCTCCTGCTACTCTTTCATGGAGAAGATTTCTACTCCGACACCTTCCCATACTCTGTGTTTATTGAGCCTCCCCTCTTTGAAACCCGTCTTTGCTTCCTTGATTTTCACTGTGTCTAAGCTCCTAATGCCCACAATTTAGCAACTCTTTCATTGTACTCTATAATTTAGCCTTAGCTTCCCATATAAGCCCTAAGCTTCTTATAGCTAAAAGAGGCTACAGTGCTTATTATGTACAATGCTCTGTATTAAGGTGCATTGCATTATTATTCCATTTAATCTCCATGACAACCCTATGAGGTGGGCCTTCCCTCTACCCCCATTTCCATTTTACAGATAAGGAAGCTCAGGCATGGAGAACATGCCTGATTCACCCAAGGTCACACAGCAACTAAAAGCCAGGACTGGCTTCAACAGGACCGCCTGTTTTGTACCACCCTGATCCCACTCTGGGAACAAAGGGCTTGCTCCTCAGCTGCTGTGTGCGCCACTGGCTGGCAGCCTCATCTGTGAGTCTTCTCGGCTGTCTTCTGCTGAACCAGGCAGGCCTCTTCACTCGATGTCAGCCCTCCTTTGCTGGGATGGCACGTCTCCACAAAACACTGTTGCTGGAGTATGAAGATCTGTTCCTTGAGCGCAGCTTGGGGCACCTTCTAAGTTCAAACCGGCTTCAGAGCCCTGGGTGAGGTCAGCCGAGGCGTTTACTCTGATTCCAGCAGAGCTCAACTTCTCCCTCAGCCCCACAGGTTTCCTTCTTGTTTTCCTTTCTACGAATAGCAGTCCCTAAGAGAACTCACTAATAACTCTCTTGTACACAAATATCTGATTCAAAGTCTGCTGCTTCTCAGGGAAGCCAACCTAAATAGTCGGCATAAAAGTAGTCAGGACAAAGTGATGTGAAGAGGGAATCTGAATCTGGCTACCTCCTGGCCATGGATAATGAGGACCCCATCTCTGGAGGTTTGTGAAAAGGAGACAAAGCAATGTCAAGCTGGAAGGTATGCTGAGAGATAGTCAGAACTATGCTATTACTGGCGGCATATAAATACTTTTGAAAAGGAGACAATTAATTTAGCAATTAGTATGAAAACCTGAAGGCCTTACTGATTACATATAAAGCAAGCTGGATCCTTTATAATTAGGAAGCAGAAATTCATCCTAAAATTGACAGGATTCCAGAGGACTTTGAATGCTCAGTCCAGGTGAAGGTACTACTTTTGCCAGGCCAGGTTCTAAGAGCAAGACCATGTGTGTGTGTGTGTGTGTGTGTGTGTGTGTGTGTGTGTGTAGAATGGCGGTATCTGAGCATGTCTACAAGTCCCCGCCCCCTTTGGGCCTGTAGAAGTTGGCCAGGCCTCTCTGTTAGCTGCTACGTTGTGCTGCTCTTACCTGAAGACGGTACAGAAACCTCTGCCCCAGCTGCAGGTAGGGGCCCAGTCTGCAGTGCGTCAGTCAAACAGAGGTTGCTACTCTTAGTGGCTCATTTGTGTTGTTTCCCAGGCTCTCTGGCTATTTGGTACCAAATTAGCATTTCTGCTTCTAGTCTCCCAGGCTAGGCTGTCGGGTGGCATTCATCATCATGTCCCCACAGCCTTCTCAGTGTTATCTGAGGCCTGTTAACCACTGCATATTTCTTTTTTTCTGGGGGAGGGGTAATTTATTTACCTTTGTTTTATGTGCATTGGTGTTTTGCCTGCACGTATGTCTATGTGAGAGTGTCAGATCTTGGAGGTTCAGACAACTGTGAGCTGCCATGTGGGTGTTGGGATTTGAACCCTGATCCTACTGAGAGCTAAGTCAGTACCCCTAAACAACTGAGCCATCTCTCCAGCCACCCGTTGCACATTTCTTAAGCAGCTACTATGTGGTAGGTTTTTGTCTTTGGTATGGGAAAGAGGAAAATGATTAAGAGAAATAAGATATTTCCCCTTTCTTTCAGGAGAGTCACAATTTGGTGGTAGAAAGAAAGAAAGAGACAAACCAACAAACTTAGCCAGACTGTTTTTGAACACGACAGTAAATGTGGTGATAGAGAGGTCATAAGAGTGCTGTGATTGGGAGAAAGATATGAGAGGAGAGCTTGTGGGAGTCAACGGCTGAGCTCCCCTTGTAGGTAATGAACAGGAGATCTGGACGGAGGGCTATTCCAAGCAGAGCAAAGGTTTGGGTGCTGAATCTCACAGGCACATGTTGTTGTGGTGGAGGTCAAGGCAAGGACAGGGTCACAGGTTTTTCTGCTACGGATGACACATTTGGCAGGGATGAGGTTGTCTTGTGTTCTCTGCTTTCCTGCTTGCAGCTGTAGCTCCTCTTTCTTAGTTGTATCAAAATTGAGTAGCCTCTTGCCACAGACACCACTTAACCCAGATCCACCGGAAGCTTGGCGTAGCATGGAGGATGACGCGCTTGTACTGACATAAAACTTCAGTCATGGCAGGTACCAAGTGAAGCTGGTGCCTGAGCACAGATCCTTGTGGTGACAACTCCATGTCTGTGGCTTCTTCTAAATGGCTGGTAATGCCTAGTTGGCGTTTTATATATTGTTGAAAATTGACTATTTCCCCCAATTTATTTAGGATAGTGATACCTAAAGGCTTGGTAGAGGAAATTGACAGTTTATCATATAGCCAGAGCTCCAGAACACCAGCATTTTGATCCGGTCACGCAGAAGGCCCTGCACGCTGAGGGTGCATGGAAAGGCCTCATTGGCTGAGATCAGGTCACTGTGTTAGTTAAGCTCATGGATGGCAATTCTAAAGATGGCTAACCCACACAAGACCATCACATAACCAGAGCACAAAAATCAAGATTAAAGACAGCACCGAATCCTAAGGTCATCATGGCTTGGATCCTCCTCCTCTTCCTCCTCCTTACAAGCTAGTAATCAAGTTTAAACTAAATTCCAAGCACAAGTCAACATTTTATGTACATGAACTCAAATATGAGATAGAAGCCACCATTGTCTACTTACTGACCATAAATAATGCACAGCTGTAAGTCATAATAGTTTAGAATAGATCTACTGTGATGGAAACCACGCTTGTTTATAGAAATGGGCCATTACTGATTCTTTCTGATGACAGCTGGATCATGGCCTAGCTCTTGGTTTTCCTTCGTGCCCCATCTGGCCCCCATGGAGATTGCTTTAACACAGCCAAGACACCAGCCTGTCTACTGCATGAAGGGACTCTCGAGGGATGCTCCGCTCCTGAAAGATGACCTTGAAACTATGCATCACAATTGAGATATAAGCTATCCTTTAGAACAACTTTTTTTTTTTAATTAATGGCAATGACCATGTAGGACAGCCAGGAAAGAGAATACTTCAAGTGAGCACTGGAACAGTCCTTCTGTAAGTAGCCTTAGTGAGCAGAACACCTGGGGTGGCCTGAATGTGGGAAAAGCTTTAAAAGGTGTTCGCTTTAATCTGTTAAAACCACGGTGAAATTTAGTTCAGATGTTATATGGATCTGGGTGGAAATGGTCAGATTTCCACATAAATGGACCAACTGGGAATGGATAATCCTCTAGAGATTGCTAGCTTTCTAGCCATGCCTTCCTCCTTACCCACCCAGCTGATTCTCTCTTCCGTCTTCTCTCCCCACAGCTGCCTTTAATCTCTAATAAGGTGGATTCTTCAAGTGCAGTATGACTTCCATTAAAGCTCAGTGGTTCCCACAGAGATTCGTGTGATTGTCTTGCACAGAAGGGGTCAAAGCCCAGATGTCAATTGGCGGAGGTTCCTGAGCTGGACTGAAAAGGGATGTGAGTGGCACCCGGCTCCCCAAAGACACCGAGCACCCCTTCTTGGCAGTCACGATAACTATGGGGACTCAGATGGACTTCTTCCCAAATCTAAGATGCCGGTTCCATCAACACTTGAGTCATAGAGAGGAGGTGGGAATGTGAGGCTTGTGGGACCCAGCTCTGTCACTCTGTCCCTTGAGGAAGTGAATTTCCTTACTGGAAGCATGGGGAATGAGGCAATGATCTCTGAATTTCCTTCCTACTTCAAAATTTCATGAAGGGGAATCACACACGGCCACCTTGGATGGTTATATTGCTACTGTATGTTTTCTTTAAAAAGAGTCTCAAATCCATCCAATATGAAGCAGATTAGTAACGGGAACCAGAAACTCGGCAGAGGCCACCCTCAGATTCAGGGAGTTTACTACCACTCCCGGGATGTTCGTGTTTATTTCTCCTGACTCATAGGTGGGGTCCTATCCTAGGGAAGTAACATATGAATCCAAGTAGAGGGAGAAGTTTTCTCCTTCATCTCTCCTTCCCAAAACAATCTAGCTTAGTTCATCATCTTGTGTTGACATTACTTATGAATGCTAATTAACTCATAAATGCTAATTAATAACTCCATGAGCTTCAATTTACTGGAAAATATAGGCATCCAGGTACAGTGTAGACCTGGTCTCTAACTCAGAGGATTTCTCCTTCCCTGAGCTAAGAGCATGGAAGGGATGACTCTACTGCACCATGAAAGTTAAACAATATGCATTGAAGCTAGAATTAAATTCTCACTAAAGTATCATCCTCTTCTATAAGAAATAAACCAGGGCTAAAAACATCTGTTTTAGTCATTGTTCTCCAGAGAAGCCAAATCCATAGTAATAAGTTGTAGATGTACAGAAAGAGATATTGGCTCATGAGATTATGGGAGCCCAGAAACTGGTGTCTGTAAGACAGAGAACGGGAAGCCTGTGAGGTATTTCCATTCAACACATCAAGGCCTGAGAACTGAGGGAGCTGGAGGTGTTGGCTCCAGACGGAGTGTGAAGAAGGTGTGCAGACCAGGAGCTGATGACTCAGGGCAGCAGAAGGTGACTATACCAGTTCAACCATAAAAAGTCAACTCACTCTTCTGCCAGCTCCCCTGTCTAGTCAGGTACTCCGTGGATTGGATGGTACCCACCAGCTTGGCAAGGGTGATCTCAGCCTTTCTATTCAAATACTGATCCTTTTCAGAAATAGCTGCACAGGCTCACAAAGAATTAGTGGCTTACCATTAGCATCCCTTAGTCAAGCTGACATGTAAAAGTGATCATCACCTGAGCAAACAGCAAGATCAGCTTGGACTGCCCATCTTGGGACAAGGTTGAAGCACAGAGGTGGGCAGACAACCTGTTTTAGCCTGACCTTGGTGTACACAGAAGTGTTGTCTCCTTGGTGCAGGGACCGAAAAGTGTAGAAAGGAGAGCTTGGCCAGGCTGGACCTGCAGAAAGCCAGTGGGGCCCTGGGGCATATAAGCCCCAATGCCTTGGCTGTCTTATAGGTAGAGCTGTACTGACGGCCTATTCCAGTAGGCGGTCAGCTGTATGAAGGCTGGAGGGCATCCTAGCCGGAGCCAGACCCTTCCCAAAACAGGGTTGACTCGAGCTTAAACCTATTGTCTTTCTTGGGAAGCCCTGTCTTTTCATGTGCCTTGTGATTAGGGAGGTTCAAGTGCTTTCAGCATGTGAGGTAAGTCTTGGTCTTGAGTCTAATGGTCACATTACTTGGGATTTATCACACCTCGTTTTAGTGTGGAATTCCCCCACTACAAGGATAGAGTTATTGACTATGACTGCTCTATTCAAGGCTTTCATAAACTGAGGCAGAAAAGTTCTATAGCTTGGGCAAGCTTACAGCTCTAGGAAGTAGTCGTGATCCTGGGATGGGTTATCTGCCTTGGGTGCAGCTGCTGGGGCCCGGTCTGAGGCAGGTGGTCCTGCACACAGCATTGCTCTCTGAGAGTCCTCATCCTGTCCTTCAGAGCTGCCTTCTCCAGCTGCAGCTTGGGCCTCATTTCTCCTCCCAGCTGCCATTTACTTCTGAGCCTCACCCCAACCTCTCTCCCCACAGAGCCTTTTTGAAGTGGAAGTCCCTCTTTCCACAACAGTATTCTTCAGGCTTCTCCCTTCTCTCCTCTCAGGCCCACCTCCATCCTGTGCAGTTCTGTCCCTGGTTGTTTTAAAAGTCACTGTTAAATAAACCCAGAGCAGAATCCCTCAGGGAGAGATCTGTGACAAGGGGGTGCAGAGCTAAAGGTGAATATTCATATCCTTGTGTAAGATCCTGTCTGGGAAGCAGTGCAGACAACTACTTTTGGATGAGCCTCCTAGGTGTGGGAGAGCTTTTCTCTGTAAAGAAAAGGAATCTTTGTCAACCTTGTTCTCTGCCCAAAGAGGCTTTATGGGTAGAGAGGATGAAGCTAGAGGCAGAAGAAAGCATTGCTGACTGTATGTCAATCCACCTGCTCTTTAAGGTGAGCGTGGGAGGGGGAGTTTTTCCTCTGGGCCTCTTCTGAGAGATGCAATGAAGACAAGGTGCTTGACACCTCTGGCATTGTTCTCTGGGACAGTCAACTGCTATCTTCCCTCCCTGGGTGGTGTGGGACAGAGACAGGGCTAGTGGCTGTGTCTGCCAGACCCAAACACCGACAGCTGTATGGTCCTAGGATAATTACTCATATCTGTTTCTTTTCCCTTCCAGGCCTTGGAAAATGTGCCAGGAATGGACGCTGTGCAGTGTGATGACCTGCAAACGCAGCCCTTCCATTTATGTTTCAAACTCCAAGTCAGCCTTCTCAGAGTCTGAAGCAGAACTACAGGGGATAATGGGTCAGATGCAATTAGCAGCCTGGGGAGCTGCACACCGCCGTCTGATTTATTTATTATTTATTTATTTTTGCCCATCAGCTTCCAAGAATGCTAGTGCTTAAAAGCAACCAAACAATTGCTCTATTGTACTGAAATAAAGCCCAGTTCACTCAAAAATCAATCGCACCACCAGGTGGAGCACACTCTGGCCCCAAACAGCCACGGTTGACCCCCGCCTCCTCCCCCCAGTGAAATCTTGTCAAATTAAAAACTTGATCCAGAAGTGGCACAAATAGGGGGATGAATGGGATGGAGTCAGTTCCTCTCGGGCGAATTCTTTTCTTCTCCCACTCTTTTCCTTCTTTAGAAAAGAATTCACCATTCGAGTTTCATCAGCGTTGGCAGCTCTGCAGACACGCAGCCGGTCCACCCTTTGCAGTTCGGTATGTTACTTTAATGTGACTGAAAATTAAAGGGCAATGTTGGGCCAGTGCAGGCGGCTCTGAGAAGCATGTGCGTCCATGCAATTCTCTCGTTTAATTAATAGTCTTGTAAACTGTTTGGTGCACTTTAAGTCAGTCGAGAAGCACAGCAGCTCCATGTTAAATACCCTCTTAATATTTAATAGGATGTGAGGAGCACATGAGAGCATACAGGCCCTTCTCAAGTTTCACCGTCTGAAATTTTTCAAAGCTGACCCATGTCAACCCGAAAAATGTTTAACACCCTGGACCCGAACACAAGAAACCCTGTGATGAGCAGACATTCAATTACTTTTTTTTTTTTTTAAATGAGAAACATTTTTTTTTTTTTTTTTTTTGTAAAATAGAGGCTCTGGAAACTAATTGGCAGCTGCAGAAGTAGCAAGTGAGGGCCAACTCTTGGGGGGAGCTTTTACCGAGGAACAAGACTCAAAAGAAAATGTGAACAGCGGACACCTTTGTTTCCAGTCAAATGAGCTGATTAAGAAATAAACCATCTTAATTCGTTCTTAAAATGGAGAATTAATTATTTATATGATAAAAATTCAAAGAGGGTTATTTAAGTTCTGTTCTTGCGTAGGAGTGAATGGGGCAGAAAGAATGATTCTTCGGGTCCATGTCTTAAAGCCGTTAAGCGAAACTAGGGATTAAGAGTTCCGGTGGTGGGGTGGGAACTGCAGTCAGGTTCCGTGCCAGGCTGCTCGGCTTGACTCTCAAAGTCTAGACTGGTCAAGACACAGCCAGGAAATGCGAGAAAACTGCACTACATAGACTGGATTGTGATGGCTGAACAGCAGAAGAAAACAGCTATTTTTATCCTGGCCCTGGGGTGGCAGAGGCAGGGGGATCTCTGTGAGTTACAAACTGAGACCTTGGGGCAGGGGAAAGGAGAGAGAGAGAGAGAGAGAGAGAGAGAGAGAGAGAGAGAGAGAGAGAGAGAGAGAGAGAGAGCGCGAGCGAGCATAGCAGACTGGTGGACACAGGCCTGCTTTTAAGGGACCCGGGAAAAATCTGCAGGAACCCATGAATAAGCCGTTCTTTATTTTACTGACAGATGCATTTGGACACAGGGAAACAAGGCACTCTCAGTTATTCCTTGGATTCTGAAGGAAAAAAGTGGGCATGTAACCTTTGACACTTCAGGCTCCAGCATCTCAGTCGAGCCCTTTGGCCCTGACCTCTTCACATTCCAATATCCTGAAGCCAGGCTCGCCCCAAGCCTGTGCTGCAAATTATCTTGGTGTTGTGGATAAACACTCATGGGTCAGGTATGGTCTAGAGGCCACCCGCACCAGGCCTACTTGATAAACTTCTGAAGCTATGGGCTTCTGGGCCCCCTAGTTACTGAATTGGGTCGAGTGGAGCCCAGGTTTCTGTCAAGACAGTAAAGGCAAGAATCGCTACCCCAGGCTCTAGTAAGAGGCCGCTAGAGTAATTCTTTAACAGGTTCCCTTGGTGACAATCATTTGCTCACATGTGGAATTCTGAACACAAACCCCTCATTGAACACAAGTCCCTCAGGCACATTATTCATTTCTCCTCCTAAGTAAGGGGGTGGGGGTGGGGAGGAAAGCTCTTTTAATGTAAGTCCTACTTGAGATGCTATCTGGCCAGAGACAAGGGATGGGACAAAAGGGCAGGGGATTAATGAAAAACAGGACCTGAGTCCTTGCTAAAATAGAAGTGGATTCACACCCCATGCCTCCTGAAGCCTAGAACATGTGGCAGTTCGTGTGGGGTGTGTGGCTTGTGTAGAGAGAGGCACTGCTTCAGAGATAGAGGGGGACAGACCTCCCAGCCAAACCTGGAATCACGTGCTCTTGGGAGAGGCACCACCTCTTCTGTGAGGAGAGGCTCTCCAGAGACGGTGAGCACACTGTATTGCCTGAGGAGTCCGGATTAGTGGGTTTGCATGCTTCTACCTTGGTTCCATTTCTTTGAGCTTGGCCCAACAGCTTGGCATTTTCAGTGACTATTGGTGGAGTAGAAGTCACAATTCTCTCTCAGTGTTAGGAACCCAGAGGAAGACAGTGCTGGCCAAAGAAACCGTAGCTGCAGGCGTCAGCTACCATCTGTATCTTCTTTGAGTGTTTTTTAGTTTTGACCAGAAAAATGCTGAGTCATGCCTGGCGGGGTGGTGGTGGTGTGTTTGGGGATAAAGGCAATCTCTTGGCACTTTGAGGTCTATTATACTCAAACTTTAAAGCAGCTGGTGCCAACTGGAGTTCAGGATTCAGTTCCTAGGATTCATTCAAAACTATAGCACTGGGAAGGTGGCTTCTTTGGCAGAAATGCTTGCTGAGCAAGTACCAGGACCTAAGTCCCACCCCCAGAACCCACATTAAAAAAAGCTGGGTGTTGTAGTGTATGGATGTAACCCCAGTACTGGGCAAGCAGAGGCAGGTAGAGCCCTGGGTTTCACTGGCCATGGCCAGCTGCAGGCAGTGAGGGACTCTGTCTGGAAAGAGGTAAATGGGTGACAACCCCCACCTCTGGTATCTGTGTGCATTTTTGTAGTTGCATGAACATGAACACACACACACACACACACACGCATGATATTTATAAATGCAGCTTTTATTGTGCTTACAGTAGCAGCCCTTGCCTATGGAAAACGGCTGCTTACATGAACTTCTACAAACCCATATCCTCTTTGAGATAAAAATTTCCACACTAAATTTCATCACCCTGCTAGAGTTTCCCTTGGAATGTTTGCGCTAAATTCCTTTCTCCCTAATGGAAGTATACAACATAAAATCCAGCCCCAAGACTTTAAGACAAACACATGGGAATGCAGGCACACACGGACTTGGAAGGGGCGTTGGACTAAGGAAAGTAGAGAGACTTTGGAGGAAAAAGGAGGTAAGAACCCAATTAATTAAGAACTAAATTTACTTGGCTTCCTTGGTATTTGGAAGGCTTGAACGTCAGGACAGCCTATGCCTTCATTATATGCCACAGGCGATCCCAGCAACTAGGTTTGCTGAAGGAAGTTGTTGGGCTTTTTTCTTTTGGTATTTCCTGACTTTGTATGTACAGTTGTGAACTTAATTAGCACACTTGTGATTTTGTACCCTCAGGGGGGAAAAGGGCAAATTTTGTAAAATGTAAATACAGAAAAAGGAGCCTCTTTCCTTACTGGTGTTCAGTCATTTCTCTCTCTCTCTCTGGCTCTTCTTCTCTCCCTCTTTCTTTCCCCTCTCCCTCTCTTTAAGATTTATTTATTTTATGGGTATGAATGTTTTGTTTGCATAATGTCTCTCTCTGCACCATGTGCATGCCCAAAAAAGCCAGAAGAGGGCACTGGATCTCCAGGGACTGGAGTTCCTGGTGGCACTGAGCTGTGGGTGCTGGGGCTGACCCCGGGTCCTCGGGAAGAGCAGCCGGCGCTCTCCCTGTCGAGCTGACACTCCAGCTTCCCCGTCCTCTCTGTTGTGCAATAACATCAGGAAAAATGAAAGCTGCAGAGTCCAGTCCTCAGGCCCACAATAACCACAACTTCCTCTCAACCTGTTTTACCTCGCAGACCTTCCGACATGCTTTTACGTGAGCAAAGACGGAAGCAGGGGCTAGCCCACTGACATCATTGCATGCTATGTGTTTTTATAAACATTGTATTATTCTTATCTGGAAGGGGCTTGAATAATTCTTTTTGAATCAAACTCTAGAAAATTGATCAATATCATTACTTTCATGAAGCAAGCTTAATCCAATGAAGTTTCTTCTTTGTCCTTATTCTTTCCCTCCTTAAAAAAAAAAAAAATTAGAGCTACAACTTCGGTGTGTAGTTTGAGTGTGAAGCTGTGGCATGGAAAAGATGACATTTATAGATGAGTACATTTATATTTAATTTCTTCTGTGTCTATGTGTGTGTGTGTGTGTATTTCTACTTCTGCTCATCAAAGATACAACATCATAATTAAGGACACTTTATCCAATGAAGAGTTTTTTTTCTGTTCTCTTCAGTAGGCAATTTAATTACAGGGCTAATTAGGAACATTGTGGGTGTGGGGATGACAGTGATTGTCTTTAACTGGAAAGTCTTACTACTTCCAAAGCAAGGAAGTTTTTAAATTATGGAACACTTAAATAATGGATTAATAAGTCAGAAAATACAAGTGTATGAAGGGAGCAGTCACATGCTCCTCAGCTGGCAAAATCTTTAATGGGAGTCTGATCTCTTCATCTAAATAATTACCCTTCTGCCTTTGCACCATGCTGGGCGGTCTATGCTGAGGCCCCAGGGGATCCATGTGCTGAACCTCAGGGCTGGAATTTCTGGACTAGAGCTGGGGCAGAAGGTGGAACAGCTGAAAGCTGTTTGGGAAGAATACCATCCAAAAGGTGCCTGGGTGCATGGAGGGACTATGTTTGCCTCCGCTACACCAACCTGAGAAACCGAGCAAGGGCCGTCTCCTCAGCCTTAGCTGTGCAGTGTGCCCTCCGCAAGCGCTTTCTGTGCCCAGCCAGAGCAGCATTCAGAGGTGGCTCAAGGGTGAATTTTGGAAGTAGTTCTTACGCGTATGGATGGCTCTTTGGGTGGTGAGCTCACCAGCCAGTGGTAGGAACCGGAGCAGAGTAGATTCATTTATCCCTTTCCTGTCTGGCCTGGGATTTGAGGACTCTCTGAGGACTCATGTGGCGCAGGAAATAGTAGAGGTGCTAATAGCTAAATGTAGAATGGCCCCTGTATTTTAAGATGATTTCTGCTTGATCTATTTAACGGAACCATCAGTTGCTCATTCATCAAATATTTGTATTCATGGGAGGGGCTACTGTACGCAAGATGTCCATACAAAGACAGGAATACCAAACACAAACACACCCAACACTCTGAATACAAAGTACAGGAGTTTGCTAGAGGATTGATTTTTGCACATGCCCAAGAGAAATCCTAGGTCAGGATCTCATCCCTCTGGCTCATTTCTTAGAAAAACCTGTCTGGAAAGTTAAGGTCCCAGAAACACAAACTTTTTTCTTGAAACTTCTCAAGGCAGGCCAAGTTTGAAGGATGTGTCTGATGAAGTAGGATTTTTCAGTTTTCCATGGTGACTGCAGGAGAAAGTCAAGGACAGAGCTGGGGCTCTGAAACCCAAAGCAGGTAATTCCAAAACTTGATTTCAGTCACTTGCCTCATTCAAACCCATTCTCCCCTCAGTCGTGAGTCATGGTTCTTACCTACAAACCAGAATGTTTACTTGAGCTTTTAATGTCTTTCTGTCCACAATACAGCCAAGGAAGACTCAAGGCCAGACTAGAAAGAGACTGAAGGGTAAACCGTGGGTTCTGGCCAGTCCCTACACCAGAGGCTAGCCCCTTGCCCCCCACACCACATTCCCAGCCAAAGCAGGCTGGAAACGAAAGCAGAGAGCAGTCAGCTCCCATCCCCTGCTAAAAGCACAGTGTCTTCCTGAGGGGGTGTCAGCCCCTCCTTTCTCTCTCCCTCTCCCTCTCTCTCTTTTTCTTTTTTGAGACAGGTTCTCACCGTGTAGCCCTGGGTGATCTGGAACTTGCTATGTCTATCAGACTGGCCTCAGATTCAGAGACCTGTCTGCCTCTGCATCCCAAGTGCTGGAATTAAATCCAGCTGTTCCATCATGCCTAAAAGAATTTTTAAAAAATTAAATTGCATTTATTTAATGTAATTTAGTATGTGTGTGCACGCACATACACACACGCACGTGTGGAGGTCAGGAGGTAACTTGTGGAGTCTGTTCTCTCCTTCCACCATGTGAGTTCCCACGACTGACCTCAAGTGGTCACACTTGGTGGCCAGCACTTTTACCCTCCGAGCCATCTGGAAGGCCCACACCCCAGAAAGTACTTTATTAAAAAAACTGGACCAACAGAAGGAAGTGAATCAAACGAGTTTCACCCTTGAAAGTTACTTTTTCACCTTTTCTTGTATTAAATCCCTCCAAGCTTCCCCTTTGTTTAAAAAGCTCGAAGACAGGGCTGGAGGCCAGCCTGGAGGTCAGGCTGGAGGCCAGCCTGGAGGTCAGCCTGGAGGTCAGCCTGGAGGTCAGGCTGGAGGTCAGGCCCAGCAGTGGAGAGAACTTGCTGCTCTCACAGAGGACCCAGATTTGGTTCTCAGAGCTCACAACCACCTGTAACTCTTTTCAGGATATCCAGTGCCCTCGCCTCGTCTCTTACATGCCTGCACACATGGAGTGCACACAGAGACAAGCAAGCATGCGTGCACATACGTGCTCCCCCATGCACCTACTAAACGAAGAAAAGATTGAAAAGCCCACACATACGATAGAGGGGGAGGGTGGCATGATTTTAGCTCAGGCCTTGGAGAGATGACATACGCACAAATGACTACCCTGCAATGACAAGGATGCAGGTTTCGTGTGTGAGCCACTGGTAACACACGGTCTTCTCAAAGCCAGCACATCGAAAGCTTGCTCTCAGCTGGGCTCCTTGGGAAAGGGCTTCATGAAGTGGGAAAACGAGGTCCAAGCTGGGGCTCAGGTTAGGGAAGGATGGCCAAGCAGAGTTGGGGAAAGAGCATTAGAGACAGGGCGCAGCATTTACACTGTGGGGGTGTGCTAAGTACTTTGCAAACATCTGCATTTTCACCAGGATCCGCCAGGGAGGAACAGTTGTTTCCCCTCAGACAAGAAGCTTGGAAGCCACCACCTCAATGAAGCATTTAGCGGGTGTGAGTCACTGTTCTGAGCGCTTTCCATGTATGGAGACTCTTAGCTGCCATAATACCTCCATGAAGAGGACACTACCACGCCTGTTATTCCCATCTTACAGAGAGATATACAACCTGTCCCGTGCATCCCTCTACCGAGGGGCAGAGCCAGGCCTGGGACTCAGCATTGCCTCCCAGGAGACCTTCATTTTCAAAATAAGGTTCTAGTTGAGATAGAACTTTACATGTTCACAGGGTAGTGAGAAGTTGCTACACAGATACGGTGTGAATCGGTCAAACTGGAGCAATAGCATTTTCTGTCTAAGCATTTATCACATCTTTGTCCTGGGAGGCTTCGAGTTCTCGTCTGGCTCTTCATAAAATGTATGGTAAACCGCAGTTACCTTACTGCAATGAAAAACACTGAGGTTTTTTTTTAATGTGTGTGTGCATAAGTTGTGTGAACGCTTGTATGTTTATGTGATTTTTTTAATGTATGTGTGCATATGTTGTGTGTATGCTTGTTGTTTGTCCTACACCCAGTTTGCATATGAGGGCTGGGGACAGTGTTCGGTGCTGTTCCTCAGTTGCCTCCCACCTTTCCTTTTTTGTTTTGTTTTGTTATTTTGTTTGTTTATTTGTTGCCATGGAGGGAGTGGCTCCTGGCATTCCTTCCCAGATGTGATGGACTGGAACCCCTCAGAAACCCTGAAGCCAAGGAAATCCTTCCTCGGCTACAACACAAAAGGAACCGGATGCAGTTCCAGACGGCTGGGAGCAAAATTCCGCCAAAGCACCTTGGGAGCCCCGCTGGTGCAGAAGGGCTAGACGCGGGTGTGCTGCGGAGTCTCCGGGCCTCTCCCACGCAAGGCAGCGCTGTTTGAAGCATTTTGGTGGAGGATTCTAGGCAGTGAACCTAAGATGTGTTAGTCCGGGGGATGAGGGACTGTCACAGCCTGATCACTACTCCATCCTGTCAGTATGATTTTCATGAGTCACTTTGTTTCAGAATCAGCTGAATGGTGAAATATAAGAGGGATGAGCAAAGGCCTCAGATTTGGGGAAACAAGCGCACAGTTCCTGAAGCGGTTGCCCCTGTATTCTGTCACTGGATCCCATGGATTTGGGAGGAAGAACAGGACACCTCTAAGGTGCAGGGTGGTAGGGACTCCTGCTTTTGCTTTCCAGAGGCCCTGTCCTTTTTTGAAATACTTACTATAATTTTACGTGTGTGTGTGTGTTGCCTGCCTGCGTGTCTGTGTACCGTATAGGTATAATGCCAAGGGAGGACAGAATTCCCTGGAGCTGGAGTTACGGATGGTTGTGAGTCTACGTGTGGGTGCTGAGAACCACAACCAGGTCCTCTGGAAAGCAGCTGGTGCTCTTCACCACGAGCCGTCTCACTTCCCTCACTTGTCCTCACTTTCGAACAGAAGGACACGGGCAGTCAAGACCTGGGAAAGGCAGAGTTCACACCAGGATGGCCAGCGTCCCCCATGAGAAGCTGGGGAAGGAGAGCAGAGTAGAACAAGCAGGGATTCGGAGCAGAAAGGCAAAGCCTTTGCTTCGTATTCATAAGTGGTGTGCAGAAAGCCCTAAGAATAGAACTACCATTCCCTGGCTGGAATTATAGACTGTGTAAATGGAAAGAGGCGTATCTCCTTTATATACGTTCATCATTTTCTGTTTCTTGATTATGGATAAGATGTAACCTGCTACTTCAAATACTGCTGCTGCAACTCCCCACCACAGTGGACTGTACTCTTGAACTGTGAACCAGAATAAGCCCCTTTCACGGTTATGTTAGTCAGAGAATTTTATCTGGACAGCCACAGAAAAGGAAACTAGCATAGTTCCCCTCTCTCCATCAAAAGGAAGGAGCCAATGTCAGTAAGAAAACAAACCTTGACAGATTCATTCACCAAGCCTTAAGCAGATACCTGCTGTAACCTTGGCACCAGGGATTCTGAGGGGAAGTAGATTCCTCCAGTTTCAAGAAACTCCTGGTAAATGGACCATGGGCAGATAGACAAATAGGCAAGAGTGACCATGACAAAGAGTGGTCTGAAGGCATGCTCCTGGGGGTGGGGTGGGGAGTGAAGGGTACCATGTCAAGTGGGTCAACTCTGTTCTAGAACCTAGGCACCTCAGAGGGTGCATATGTGGCCTGCAGTTGCTCAGAAAAGAAGGCTTGGTAAAGGGAGAAAACTTATCAGGCAATGCAGTTTAAGGGGCTGAGGAAAGGCTTAAGGACATACTTGATTGTCTTCAAAGTTCACAGCTTTGAGATGTCCATGTCCTCAATGGCCAAAGTCCCTTGTCACTTTTATTTATTTTAACTAGGAAAGGCTGCCAGACCCAACTCTCTCCTGTGCCCACCTGAAGGTAGTGGTGGTGGGGGTAGAAGAGGGGACTGATCTTGGGCTTTGGCTGACAGGTAAAGAGACACATTGCAGAGTGCTAAGTAGCTGGGAGCCGCCGAGCCAGCTCTGTGGGGGACACGCAGAGGCTGAGGGGACAGCTGACTGGGTGGCCTGGGGTGGGCTGGGGCTTTAAGCCAACTGATGGCAGTTTCTATATATTTCCTGTGAAAGAAGCAGAAGTTGAGGCCTGGATCCCAAAGGGCATTTAGTCTATCCTCCTGTCTCTCTTTTTAATTTTTATTTTATTTAAGTTTATTTACTTCCCATTCCAAGGGTGTCCCCTCCCTCCTCTCCTCCCAGTTCCTCCTTTCCCTCCTTCTTTCCCTCTCCCTTTCCCTCCAGAAAAAGGGAGCCCCTCTCCCCATATCAATCCTCCCCAACACATCAAGTCACGTCAGGACTGAGCATATCCTCATCCAGTGAGGCCAGGCAGGGCAGCCCTGCCAGGGTGAAGTGATCCCAAAGCAGGCAATGTAGCCCATATTAGAACAGTGGTCCCCCACCCCACCACTCTACTTGCCAGCCGACCCACATGAAGATCAAGCTGCCCACTGGCCACATACGTGCAGGGGGCGCAGGTCCAGACCATGCATGTTCCTCAGTTGAGGTCTCAGTCCCTGTAAGGCCCTGCCTGGGTCTGGGTTAGTTGTCTCTGTTGGTCTTCTTGTGGGGTTCCTGTCCCCTCCAGATCCTTCCATCTTTCCTCTAATACTTCCATAAGATCCTCAGAGTTCCACCCCATGCTTGGCTGTAAGTCTCAGCATCTGTCTAAATCTGCTGCTGGGTGGAGCTTCCCAGATGACAGTCATGTTAGGCTCCTGTCTGCAGGCTTAGCAGAGAGCATCATTAATAGTGTCAGAGGCTGGGTCTCTACGCGGGTGGGTCACAGGTTGGGCCAATTATTGGTTGGACATTTTCTCAACCTCTGTTCCCTCTTTACTCCTGCACTTCTTATAGGTAGGGTAAATTTTGAATCAAAGGTTTTGTGGGTGGGTTGTCAGATGTGGGGAGAATGGTGGTAGGAGGTGAGAGGGCTGGGAAAGAGAAGGGAAACTGAGGAGGGGCATCTCTGTGGCAAGCTGGAGGCCTTCAACAGGATAGGCTCCTGCGACTCCTAATGGGGGAGCGAGAGGGGGAGGACATGGAGACTGAAGTGATCACCTTCTAGCCAGGCAGGACTCGTAGTGAAGAGAGGGGAACAACATCCCTCCTGCCTCTATTTAAAACCTCTTAAAAACGGAGCTGTTTGTCTGAGTGGATGAAGAACAGGAAAGCATTCAGCGGTTCAGTGACCTCATGGATGAGACTACCAGTTGTGGCCTAGCTGACTAGCTAGGAGCTATGCTGGGCTGTCTTCACATGTCCTCACGCTACCGCTGCTACCCCAAATGAGACCCCTGTCTGAGAGGGGGTGGGCAGGGAAACTGAGACCAGACAACTTGTCACCTGAGTCAAGGGCACTCTGGGGATTAACTCCAAAGCAGTTTCCCACCACTGGGTAATTATTTTGTTGGAAATGAAACCTTTGGTGTTCCTTGGCCTCATTTTGACACCTGCCACCCTTCCTTACCCTCATTGGAGTCCTATAGTAATGTCATTAAAAGCCCTGGAAAATGTCAGCTGAAACCAAGGTTTCTGTCGGTTATAGCCTATGAAAAATGTATTGGATTTAATATGTTTGGTTTGGGAAATCAGTTTTTGTCCACTATAACCAATTGTCTATAATAACCATGTCTGTTGTAAGTGGTGTGCACTGTAATAACCCTCATATAAAGGGTAAAATGAAAGACAACCATTTCAGATAGTAGCCGGAGCCGTATCAATATAGATCACTGCCTACGTACATCAAATGATTGATGGCTATTTTTAAGGCTTTTCAATTCAATGCCAGTGCCATCTAACGGCAGTAAAGCACAGAGTATTTGCTGATACCCTTCCTGATAAACCGTCTGGTTGCAAGAAAGAACAGTGTAAGAATTGAAAAGACACCAGGAGCCATTTCTTGAATTGAAATGATCCATTTCCAGTATCTGGGCAGGAGGGCAGCTTCGCTGCAGAAGCTGGGAGCTTGCTGGAATGCACAGAGGGGTTCTGAAAGAGCACTCCCTCCTGGCTAGGGAAAGGCTGTTTTCTTCTGGGGAGGAGAATCAGGAGATGCAGCATGGAAAGAGAGGACACTCCTGCTCCCAGTAGAAGCAGAGAGAGAGAGAGAGAGAGAGAGAGAGAGAGAGAGAGAGAGAGAGAGAGAGAGAGAGAGAGAGAGAGAGAGAGAGAGAGAGAGAGAGAATTTGACCTTCATATGGTAGCAAACCCTTGCTGCTGGAAGCACTGGCTGATTCTTTTACTCCCACAAGGTGGGTATTCTCATCGGTCTCCCACCTTGCACAGAAGCTGAGGGCCTTGTCCATGACACACAGACAAGCTGAGTCTCAAAGCACAGACTGCCCCTGGACTGTCAGCTCTCTGCCTGTCCACTGTGAGGACCGGGACACATGTGCTCACTTAAGTGTACTTCTTCAGCATAAATGCTGACAGCTTATGAGGCTCTTTGGAGCTGACATCTGCACCCACAAACACTTGCTGCTAAGTTCTTCTTAGCCCTGCGTTACCCCTTTGGTTTCAGCTGCCAGCCTCTCCTTTCCCTAGGAAAGTGTCCCCATACACATTCCACAGGCTGTCCTCTCCCCACAACCCTAACAGGAGCCCACGTCTCCTCACAGCTCACTTGGTATTCACTTTAAACATTTATTTTCGTAGTTGTCTTTTCCTTTGTGTGTGTGTGTGTGTATGTGTGCTAATCCCTCAGTGCTGACTATCAATGCCTGGAGGCAGAGAACACTTGGCATGGTTGCCCCTCAGTGGCAGCTCTGGAGTATACAGTAGGCTCCAAGGATTGTTAAAGCATAAGGAGAATGGAAGGACAAAAAAGCTGGTATTTTCTCTGTCCTTCTTGCCCTTTATCAGAAATGAGAAATATAATAAGTCCTTTCCTTAAAATATCCGTGTTTTGGTTTAGGAAGCCAAGTTCCGCCAGAGCCAGGACCCTCTGACGTGAAGTCCGTGCTACTTGGAGAAGTCTTGTTTGCAGGTGCTTAGTGTGTCCTCCTCGTGAGGCAGGTTAAACCTGCCACCTGTTCTCTTCTCCTCTGCTTCCTCCCAAGGAGCAAGAATCAAAGGGGCCATCCCACTGTCTTTTCAGAGCCCTCCGGATGTGTACTCGCCTTGGGAACACATGCAGACACTCACAGTTCAGCATACCAGCCCTGTCTTTTAATCTTTGGTAAATTGAACCAAGCGTGGAGAACTTGCAGGTGACAAGCGGCTTCCCCGAGACTGCAGGGATGAAAACTATGTCCGTGCAGTCCCTAGAAGTCCTCCAGTGTGCCCCGAGCGTAGAAAGAGAACCCTTGATCCCGGCTATCAAAGGGTGCAGAAGGATCAAGAATTAAAACGGATGGTGTGCCAGACGCCACCTGCAACAGAAGGTCATTACTTCCCCTCGTTAAAGCAGCCTCAGTTCTGGGGCCCGATCTGAAGCTTAATTGAAATGTTTCAAACAGTGGATTATAACGAAGATGAGACATCTCCTGCCCATTTCGTGACCTCTGCTAAGAAAGGCAGATTGGTAATAAGGTTGAAAAAAAAAAAGAAAGAAAGGAAGGAAGAAAAAAAAAATCTAAGCGCTTGCCTGAAGACAGCCAAGGCCTCTTAATGATAGAAGCTGTGCAGCCCTCTTGGTAAGGAGGGCTTTCCAGGGAGTAAATGGGACAGGGATGATAAAGATCAGTATGAGCACTGAAGACCGAGTTCCCGCCACTTCCCTGGAATTCGGCTCCCTGCCACCGTCCCTGTGACCTCTGTCCTCCCAAGCAGGAACAGAGGGACATCAGCCGTCGCATTTCCCCCGGGACCATAATTGCCCGTTGTTCTAAACGGCATTCTTGTGGTACAGAGGGCCCATTGCGTGGCACGCTTCTTTTGCAATCTCTCTATCTAACTTGGGTAACCATGTGTGACCCGCTTGATAGACGAGGCTGAAGAGGGCCCTCTGGGTCTGTAGAGGATGGGAACTGCATCTGGAGAGGAGTCTGGCAGGAGATAGCTCAACTCTGATGCTATCAATTTTTCTACATCCTGGAAAAAAAATCACAATGCTACTACCATTTATGCTTTTCACACGATAATAAATCGCAAGTCATATTCCTCCAGAGGTTTCAATGCCTCCGGGCTCTCTTCCCCTTTTTGGTATGATTATCTGCTCTGGCAATGAAGCTCATGTCTGAAGTCTTGTGATTATCTCAACCTCCAGCTGGTTCGTTGTGAAAAATCTCCATTTGGGGGATGTTGTTGTAGCAGGTGACATGAAAGCTTGTCAGAAGCTCCTGCGTGGTACAGCCATTCTGGCTTTGGACTAACGGGTCCTAACCAGGTGCATGTTTGAGTCTCAACAAAATGATTGCTCATTGTTGAGAATGCTGCAAGTACTTGCTGTGTGAGGGGTGGCCCACAGCCTCAGAATATAGCCTCTATACTTGATAGAGACGAGAAGCCTTGGGTAGTGGACTTAGAGGGGGAAATGCTTGCTGTACAAGCATGAGGACATGAGTTCAGATCCCAGCACCCACCTGAAAGCTGACTGTCGTGGCAAGTGTCCGTAATCCTTGTAGCGGAGCTAGAGAGAGGCTGAGACAGGTAGATGTTGGGATTGATTGGCTAGCCAGTCTAACCAGATTGCTCTGCTCTAGGCTCAACCTGGTTTTAAAAAAAGAAGGGGGAAGGCAGTAGAGAAACACATTGATATTGACATCTGGCCTACGCACACATATGTGCACATACCACATGTACCCTCCCTCTGCTCTGCATTTTAACAGGAACCCCCAAGTGACCCAAATGCACACTAAAGTTTACGAAGGCCTTTAGAGTCCTTCTGGAAGCCACCCTGGCTGGTGGGTTTCAGGAACCCTCTTAAGTGTTCCTACCATAGAACAACTTTCTAGGATTGGAGTCTGTTGATGACCTTATGAAGCAGGTCCAGAGATATCCCTTTCTTTCTTGCATAGTTCTAATAAGAGAGGGTTAATAAGCCCTTCCATAGCTAGAGCTGTATTGCAATCAAGGGTCCATGGAGAAAGACAGCAGGCCCAATGCCAGCCACTGGATCCTCTGGATTAAGACTTCTACACCAGCCTATGGCAAGGACTGGTACTTACCCATGACTCTATTAAATCTTTGTGTGGTGGCAAAGTTTGAGCATCACTTAATTCTCCAAGTGAAACACTAGCTGGAATCGCCTTTGTCTGTAGGATGGCACAGAATAAGCAATCACTCACGCCTCTAGGAGAGCTCCGAGGGAAAACTCCATCCTACCTGTTCTACTTCCTGCTGGAGAATGCTTTTGCAGTAAAACCTGGAGAGGAATGTCAGACTGCATAAGTTAATTTTTACTGTTGCATCTCACTTTGGCTGATTCTATCTCATTTAATCCTGATATAACTTTTCCTTCAAAGACTGTTCGTGTTTTTTCTCATCTATGCATTTGTTCTTTCCAACTTTCTCTGTGTGCTTCAGCCCTTGCCTGCTGCTTGGTTCTCTTCAGCATACTTAATTCTCTTTCCAAAATAATTCCATTGTCTTCCTTTCCCATCGTAGCCTAGCACAGATGTACCTGAAAAAGCCTTTGTTAAAAGGTCTTAAAAGGCGCTTCTGAGATGTGTCCTGGTATGGTTCTGCTTAGTTCTGTAGAAATCCAGCTTTCTGGACTTCTTGGACTCCAGAAGTTCAGGGCTAGTGTCTGAGAGCATGTTGTCTTTTGAGTCTTTCTATGACCATTCTTGAGAGTGCATCGGTTTTAGGTGTTGGTCCAAAAGACCTCACATTACCTCTGAAACAAGTCTGATCTTTCTGCTAAGTAGCTCGTTTTGCCTCTGGAAAGGAGGGGTGAAGGTCACTTCTGCAAACATAGACATGGCAGTTTGTAGGGGAACATCAAAGCCTCAATGATTTCCCCCCCATTGAGTCGAGAGCCTCAAGCCTCATCTTCATCATGTTAGAGCCATCTCAACCCCTTTCCTGTTATACCTATTGGTGCCCTCAATAGCCAGGTGCTTGGGCACACGGAGCTCTTTATAGCTGCCCAAGAACACCAGGCTGCTTCATCCTCCTGTGGGAGCACTCCCTCACCTTTGCTGTACTCACACCCCTGTAAGTAATGCCACTGTTCAGTTACATCCTGTGGCTACAATCCCTTCCCAGGGGGTGATATAAGCAACAGCTACCTGTTCTCCTAAGGTCCTGGTGATAAAGTGAGGCACAACTCTGCCCAAGTTCACTCTGGGAGAACCAATGAGTTTATTGAGTTTTCATACAGAGCATATGTGAGGGGTTTCATACAGGGGTGTGAGCGCTTCCTCCCCCAGGAGGTCACACTTGGATAGCATTTATCAAGCAGGGATCAGGACGGCCCCTGATTTTCTGGAGAAGCTCTTCTGGGCCTTCTGGGTCTTCTGGGCCTACATACTTTAGCACCTCCCCTTATGTGTACATAAGGCTACAACAATGCACAACAAACAGGTGGATACTCGGGGTGAGGGGGAGGGTGTTGATAACCCACCCCACCCCTCCACGAGGGGATATAAACAGTCATTATGCTCAGCTGGGATGATGTTTTACAAGAGGGTGCCGCTGAACTCCCCAAGATGGTGCCTGCTTGGATCAGAGGACAGTTACTTACAATACGTGCTCTTATCATGATGCCCACAACCTATTGGGGTATCGCTACCCATGTGGTATATATACCTGCCTTGTGCACTTTTGAAATTTCACTTCTCTCTCTTATCAGCTGAACATTTGGTTTGTGAAGTCAGAGACACTGACTAAGTCACATCAGCATCTTCGGTGTCTGCCTCACCTGCTTCCCACAAATGCTTGTGGGACAAATGAATGCATGGCCTTCCACCACAGGCTGCCTTGGACTTTTTAAAAGAGTGCTTTGTATAGCCCTCCTTGATGGCAAGCAACAGAGACAAATTTGGTTATGGAAAAAGAGAGAGAAAATGTGTTGTAAGTATTCCAGGATGTCCCATGAGGCACAGGATAGGAATGCAGCCAGGATCTAGGACAAGGGTAGAACTTAAAACTATGAACAGATAAAAGAGCCATTGGGACCTCTGTATTTCTGCTTCTATATGTTTATCTGTCTTTTCCTTTCCTCTTAGCATTATCTGCTTCTCTGCTTTACCTTTCTCTCTTCCCATGGACTTCTTGCTTTGCCCCTCAGGTACCTGAAAAAAAAATCATATATACAGGGACACTTAGAATCTGACACATGTTTGAGGAAAGAATGTGGTTGGGCCTATCTAGGTCAAGTGCCAGCTAATAGATTACTCTGTATCTGGGGAGAACAACAGAGGTCCCAGGTAAGAAGCCAATATAGACCTTCCCAAATGTGGCCACCATGATGACAAGATTGGAGAGGAATTCAAATGCCAGACCAGAGATGAGTTTAAATGGTTAAATGGTACATAATAAACACTGACTCCAACCACATGTACCAATGGATTTTATTAAAGCATATTCCTCTAAAATTAATTTCTATAGGCTTGTGAGGGTCTTTATGACTTTAATGTGGTTCTTTGTGTGAGTACTTAAATCCTTGATAATTACCTCTTAATATTTTTCTAGGAAAGTATGAAGTAATATGTCACATAAGACCTATATTGCTCAGTTATTTTATATGAAGTATGGCAACTGGGTGTCTGGTTTTCCAGGGTTTCCTCCCTTCTGCTTGTAGTTAATGACTCAGAGTAAAGCCTCGGTCTAGTCAGACCACTGGAGGGGCTGGCTGTGATAGAGCAAATGCAAAGGCCAGATTAACTCCCCAAATTTCAAAACTTTTATGAAGGAAAAATGTGCCACTACAGTGAATTATATTTTCATTTTCTTCCCAAATCTGTTCCCCTAAGGATCCCCACAGAGTATACTCTGTTTAAAAGGTAGCTGTCTCACTCAGTTCCTGTTGTCTAGAGGTTAGGGACAGGGGGCATGCTAGCAGTAGCAGATGAATGTGGCACAGATCTGAAGGTCCTTGGAGCTAGGTTGGACAGTCTGCCAATTAGCGCAAATGTTGTTTTACAGGTAGAAGGGCCCCAAGTAAGGTGAACTGGAGCCGTCTATTGAGGTGGGCCCCCTTGGAAGTTAGCTTCCCTATAGTTTGCTGGACAACGAAAATGGATTTATGTATCTTTCATGTCTGTTATTTGAGGTATTCTCAGTGGATGTTGGCACAAACATAAAAATCCCACATGCATCTCATTACCATCAATTTTTTAAACACCTATTTATAGAATTATCTAATTAATGCCTGCCTCTCCCACTGGATTGTCCATCCATGAAGGAAGGACTAGGTGGACTGGGTTACCTTTGTGATCTCGGTATCTAGCTGAGACCTGGAACTCGATGAGTGTTTGTTGGATACACAGATGGGTGGAGTTGGTCTGTGATGGTCCTGGGAATGGGAGGGCATTGGGCAGAGGCTGGGCACTGAAAGGATGTGGGTTTTGAGCCACAAAGTCAGGGTTTGTGTCCTGCCTTTTCTACCAGTTGACAACTTATTTTTGATCATTTTGCTACCTATTTTTAGTCCCCTTCCTTATTCTCTAAAAGGGAAAGAATGCCTATGCCAAAAAAGTAGTGAAGAATGAATGAGATAAGAGAAACACTAATTTATATAAAATGCCAAGTGTTAAGCGTGGCGACTCACACACCTGTAATCCTAACGTAGGGGAGTCTGAGATTTGAGGACTGTTAGTTCAAGGTCAGCCTGAGCTGCAAGACCTCATCCCAAATATTCTCCTCCCTTCCCTCTCCTTGGTGTGTGTGTGTGTGTGTGTAGTTGTGCAGTTGCTTCCTTGTCTTGAATCCAAGTGTCTGTGAGCACCTGCATGAGATGTCCATAGAGATTGGGCCCATTAGCATTCCATCATTGAAGGAACGAGGAGAAAGGGGCTCATTAAGTTCCTCCTTTTGGGGGGATCATGTAAGACGTAAACAATGGGCCAGGCCTTGGAACTCTGTAGCAGCATAATTACCCAGCGAACTGTAGTGTAGTTTGTCATGAGTCGTCTATGCTGTGCTTAAAGAGTCTTCATTGGTCCAGATGCCCATAAGTTGCCCAGGGGACTTTCTGGTGATATAGCTACTTTTGAGTCATTATGCTTCTGGAAGCAACCTCAGTAAACCTCAGTTCACCACACTGGACGGAGATGGAATCTTTTCTTTGGTCTGACTGTATCTTCTCAGAGTTGAATAGTGCACTCAGAAAAAACTCATGTAACATATATATTATATATGTACTATGTAATAGTCATAAATACATATATAACACATATACTGTAGAGCCAACATATCATGTTATATATATGTATATATAATATCATATATATAATATCATATATGTATAATATCATGTATATATAATATCATATATTTGTACTGTCTTTAGAAATGTAAAGACAGCCAATTTTATAGCTGTAAACTAGTTTAGTGAGTCTTTCAACAAGTCTTGTTTTATGAATGAAGCAGAAGAGATCAGAAGTTAGATGTTTTTGTCCGAAATCACCCTTCTGTCTAGGAAAAATATGAACTATAATATGGTTTTGCCACTCACATTTTGAGTACTGAACATATGACCACTTCACCAACCTGTCCCATATTTACCTAATCCTTATATGACCCATGAAGCAGGTTATGCAAAAATAACACAATTTTATAATTGAGGAAACTAGTGAAAGGGAGGAGCTCCCGTGCCGATTCCTCGTTGGGAGATGAATGTCTACCTTCTCCTCTGGAAGGAGGGGAGGATCCAGACAGGACTGCAGACTCCACTACCTGGAACTGCATGAGACTGGAGTCGAGAGCGGCACGTTGTGTTTTGGTGAAGACAAAACCGTGATATTTTAGCAAGGCCAATATTGATGAAGATGGACAAAGGATGGGGGAAAGAGATGTTCCATTTAATTTAAGCTCATTCTTATTTTTAGAGTTTTTTTTTTACCAGCACATATTAATTATGCATAGCCGGTTTTGCTATGGTATTTTTCTACACGGGCAGAATATACTTGGATCATATGCACTTCCTGTCACCATCTCTTGTCCCTGCCCTATTCCTGTTGTCTTTTCTTCTGAACTAGCCTCCTTCAACTTCTGACCATGCCCAGGCACGTCTACCCCTTGTCAGCTGGCTACACCATTGACTAACGTGTCGTTCCCTAGATCATATGCACTTCCTGTCACCATCTCTTGTCCCTGCCCTATTCCTGTTGTCTTTTCTTCTGAACTAGCCTCCTTCAACTTCTGACCATGCCCAGGCACGTCTACCCCTTGTCAGCTGGCTACACCATTGACTAACGTGTCGTTCCCTACCCTGACAACTATTATTCACAGCGGCTTTGCATCGTGGAGCCTTTTTACCACTACTGTGTGCCACGTGAGCATATGAGGAAACTGAGTGAGGTATAGGCAATCTGACTTGTGACCCTACTGTGTGCACACGTGGAGCGCCACATCCCTGAGCACAGAGAACATGCTGCTCCTCTTTTCAAAGAGTCCAGGGAAGCAGGAAGCACTGGACAAGCAAACCACCTTGGGATAGAACTGCTAGCCTGGCCTGAGCCTCTGTATTGACCAATTCTTTGCCTTCTGCTCACTCCGATGCTGGAGCCCATGTGTCGCGATTCACCTGCGCAGCCATCCTGGAAACAGGCAGGTTCATTACCCACCAGCCTTTGATTTGGGAGAGTGATGTGCTGAGGTGGATTTGGGTGGCCTCCTCCTGCCTGGTTCTCTGGCTGTATTTGTAGTCATGTTTGTGCATTAATATTTTATACTTAGCTAAATTGTGCACATTGCATTAAAGTCCAGGTTTGCCTTGTTTAAAAAACATCCAAATTGGGATTAAGTATTCAAGCGGTAATCTCTTTCCAGGGCGTCTGTCTATTAGATTTGCAGGACATAAAGAGGGTTATTGAAATACTGTAACTTTAATATTTTTATCCTTTAGATTGAAATGACTTTTAAATGAATTTAAAAATTGGGAAATGGATTGGACAGACACCAAACACCAGCGCAGCCTGCACTATGTCCCAGGCCGGTTCTGGCGGAGCCCGCCTCTGTGTCAGCTCCCACCGCCTTCCTCCGCTCGTGCGCCGCGATGCTCTGTGTTCTGCACTGAACAGTAAATCCCCTTGGGGTTTCGATCTCTGCCTTTTTCCTGTTTGTCAGAGTGCTCCATGTGGACACAGTTTCCCTTTCTCTGTCCCTTTGGGCTGTCAGCAAATTTGATGCAGCCATATCTTGACTATCCCCAGGAACGGAGCAGGGACAGGGTAAGTGGGGCGGAGGGATGAGCCCTCCACATCTGTATTTAATTGAAGGGTGTACAGCTCCAGTTAGAATTCTGCAAATATTGAGTATGAATAATCAGGTGAGACACATACTAGTATAAAGAAACCAATAAATTTTATTTTGTGGGACATTAAAATAAAATTTAGATAAAAATTTAAAATCATAGCATATTCCAAACAACCATTTGATAGCTACACATAAATCTATTTTAGAGATATGCAAGCACAAATTATGAAATGCCAGGGCAAGTTGATTTAGGCTGCTTTTTCTCTAATATAAATAATGCAGAGTGCCGCAAATATTCAAGTACACTTAACTGAACATAATTAAAATATTGGAATATATTTTAAAAATAAATAATTAAGCAGTTAGAAGTATCTGCAGCACTAATTCAAAGTGATAGTTACATGGTGATTATCTTACGCAGTTTACCCTGCACTTTTGCTTTAGAAGGCAATAATAAAATTTGCATTTAATAAAAATTATAATTCTGTAATATTTGGCTATATGGGCAGATGCTATGTCAAGTACCAAACACTATTCTTGTCTCTCTGATCCAGCAACAGATGAATGGAGAGCAGACATCCGCAGCTGAGCCGAGCGGCTCGCCTGCTGAGACATGCTGATTCCCATGATCATGCTTGTTAACCCATGTCCATGTTTTCTAGATGCTGCACTCATTGAGGCCAGAGACCCGAGTGTCTATGTCCAGGCCCGAGGACAACCCTAGGGAGTAGTCATGGGGTTGGTTAAATGTTAGTCAGAGATTGAACTGAAGGGTGGGTGTCTACCCCGGCCTTCAGTCCTGAGCATAGCGGATGTGCTCAAGCTCCAGGCTTTGTGCAGCAGCCTCCATGACCCCCTGTCTCTCTAGCATTCTTCTAGATGCCATCAGGGCTTGGTCTCTTCAGTCTTTGTCCCAATGTCACCTCTTCTAGGAGGCCTTCTCTGCCGCTCTCTATAAAGTCACACCCATCTCAAGTCACACTTCATTCAAAACGCCACAGGAAAGGCTATGCAATTGTCACTTATGTATTTGCTTCTTCATTTGTTTGCTTATTTATTTATATCTTCTAGCATGCTTTAAAAAAAGCAGCAAGCTCCATGAAGGTAAAGATTTTCTTTTTCTCATTGTTGTGTTGCAGTCAGAACCCATAGCAGAGGCTCAACAGTAACTTGTATGAGTGGGTAAATGAACAACTGAGCTGAAGATGGGGAAAATGTTTGCTGGGAGAGGAAAGAAAGAGTTATAATGTAGGGTAGGCTGGGTGGTTAGAGGTCCTCAGGATAAGGTTAGCCACACATGTTGTCTTCCTTTATCATTTACCATTAGTAGCTCCTGAGTGAAGAGGGAAACTGGACATTTTCATTTCCTTTAAGTGAGTGCGCAGTGCAGCGTTCTGCTGGCTCTGGTCTCATTTGGAAATCAGAGTCTGCTTGGAAACCGTGACCCAGACGAACAGCACTTAATTGTTCGCTCTGTGGCCGGGATGGATTTCTTTTCCCTCCATGGGGACTTAAGTCCCTCATTTCTCCTCTCAGCTGGCCAATCTGCTTGTCCTTGCAGCGTGTCTTTCTCCACAACCAAGAGTCCCATAAAGCCCTGAGTGCCCCTCCCCCCACTTCCCGATCCAGGAGCACCAAAGCCTGTCAAAAGCTCTACGTCTGTCGCTCTGTGGGATCTTGGGCAATAGGGTAGACTAAAGATGTTGCAGGTTCCTGTCAGTCTCTTTGTTGAGAGGTGTCTAGGCCTTGCTTAATAGCCTGTGGTGAACATGGAGTCCACCCTGAGGTCCAAGCTTTCAGAGAGCGGAGGTGTCTGTGTCCCCTTCCTTGAGGGATGAGGAGAGGAAAGGGAGGGGAGAGAGGTGTAGGGTGGGGCACAGGCTCAGACTCCTAGTAGTACCTAGCCTTGTATCTGTTCCCGGAAAAAATCCTACCATGTGGGTGATACATAATAGAAATGAGTAGGATCACCAGGAGAACCGTGTAGCTGAGCCCTGACCAACTCACATTACCGTGAGAAATAATGGATTTTTTTTTCCTTAGGTAGGGTCTCATGTAGCCTAGACTGTCCTCTTAACTCATAACATATCCAGAAAATGGCCGTGTGCCCTCAATCCTGCACCTCTACCTCCTGAATGGTAAGACTGTGGGTTTGCCCCGCCACCCGTGATTTACCCAGTACTGGGGATGGAAGCTTGGCCTTCATTTTGCTGGGAGATGCCAACTGACCTCCTTGCCAACCCTGCACTGTTGTTTCAAGGCTTAAGTATGGATGATGACTTCTTATGCAACGATAGGCAACAGAGATAGGCAGGTGGCAGGACCTCCTTTGTTACTGTTTTGGGGATCAAACCCAGGACTTTATGCACACTGGACAGTGCTGTATCAGGTCCTTGGGTCATTAGTACATCTTTGAGTCTCCCTTATTTTCACCTGGAAGATGGAAGACTAACCTCTACTTCACACAGCTGCTCCAGAGCTTTGTAAAGTAGCTAAGACACAGTCGCTCACTAACCATCTTTCCTTCCTTTGCCTTTCATTGGAAGGAAACTCCAGGCTTAACCTTCCAGTTTCACCACTCATGCAAACTTCCCTTCGCCCTGCCCGGTTTAGTGACAGTGACAGTTTATTTGGGGGAAGATGACTTGCAGCGCTTGCACCAGCAGGTACGGGCAGCTTCATTTGTCAGTGCTTCAAGGCGCTACGCACTTTACTTGTGCTCTGAAAGCACAAATCTTTCTCCCAAGGATTGAACTGTGGCTGTTTGTTCTGGTGCAGCAACGGGGAAGCCGGGAAGGCACTAGGCTGGAGGAGGAGGCTTCCCCCACCCCGGAAGTGGGAATGTTCCCTGCATTCCTGTCCTCTTCACCTTCTTGGGAATCGCTTAGCCTTGGGAGGACAGGGCTCAATTCAATTCTGCCCTTCTGAAGCAGTGGGAGCGTGTCCCTCCTTTGCTTGATAAGCCACTCGGATTCATGATCCATCAGACCTTCACTTGCACACCAAACCTCTCCATTCTGCTCAGTTTTGTAAAGACGGGAGAAGAAGGTGTAACTTATTTTGCCCTTACTCACAAGTCCTCAGACATGAATCCACACTTTTCCCAACTGGAGAAAAAGAGGTAGAGACGAAAGACACCTGAATTCAGAAATGACCCGACACTCCTAGTTTTTCCCAGAGAGATCCTTTGTAACTTAGTACTGGGATGCTTTTTGGCATAAGGGCACAGCCCTGGCAACCCATTAATGTGAACTGTTTCATTGTTCGAGGATGCTCTTTCTGCCACAGAGAAAACAAATGAGAGTTTGCAATTTGTGAGTTTTAACCGTCAACTGGGCAATCACCTGGAACTGCCTGTCAAGATTGTGCTAAGTGAATTGCTATGAGAAGGCCCAGCCCAGTGCAGGTGGCACTATTCCCTAGGAAGGAGTTCCTGAACTGAGTGAGGGTGGGGACATCAGGTGAGCACCAGCCAGCAAATGGACACATATGCACTCCTTTCTCTCTGTTCTTGACCCTGGATGTGAGGGACTGGCTGCTTCAAGTTCCTACTGCCTCAACTTGTTGGAAATAATGGACTGTAAACCGGAATGGTAAGCTAAAGCAAACACTCCCCCCAACCCCCACACTCCAAGTTGCCTTTGGCTAGGGTACTTTATCACATCAATAGAAATGAAGCTAGGACATACCTCAATCTTATTATGCAACTGATACGCCAATATTAAAAGAAAACACTGTCATCTCTCCAGTAGAAGGAAACACCTCCTGGATAAGGATCAGGGTTTATTTTTCAACAAAGTCAGAACTACTCAAATCTGACATGATCACACAGAAATAGAATATTTCTAACACTGATTCCTTTCTCTGTAGTTACAGGGGAATATGAAATAGGAAGAGGAGAAATCACCATAAAATATCGCCGGTTTAGTGAAAGCTTTTCCAGTTAAAAAAAAATTTTTTTTTCCAGGCTCAATCTCAGGGCCTTGTGCATAGCAGGCAAGTGTTACAGAACTGAACTACATCTGTCACCAATACTTTTTTTAATTTTTATTTTTATATGAATTACAGTTTATTCACTTTGTATCCCAGCTGTATCCCCCTCCCTCATCCCCTCCCAATCCCACCCACCGTCCTTCTCCTCCTATGCCCCTCTCCAAGTCCATGGATAGGGGAAGTCCTCCTCTCCTTTCATCTGACCCTAGCTTATCCGATCTCATCTGAACTGTACAGCTGAGACTTTTAACAACACAAATAATAATGATGACTGAGGAAAACAGGAATGGTGAGGAGACAGAAAACAAAAGAAAAAAAAACCTTAAGCAAAAGAAATAATTGCAAAAGGCCTGGATAATGAATAACTATAAACTAGATGCTTTACACATATATTTTTACACGTGTGCATAATACAGCAAAATGCCCCCATGATGACCTCAGATTCCAGAAGAGCACTTGAGCTTTGGAGTCGTAGCTAGGGTTTGAGCTACCAGGTCCCATTGTTTGCTTCCAAACGCTGACGAGTTGGATCTGTGATGGCTTGGTGATAGTGACTGATGAAAACCTACGGCTTTCTCATCAATGTCATTGTCAACTGGCTCCAGCCTAGAGGAATGTGGGAGAGCCTTTTCTCCCACCTGAGAGGGAATAGGAGTGTCTTGCCATCAGGCAGTTTGGGTTGACGTCCTAGGACATGCTCCTCAATTCTTTGGAACCTCACTTGAGCATCTGCACTGTGCAGTAACAGGTCTGTCTGACAGGGAGGTCATGCCTGCACAGGAAGAAAGGCACTCCTGAGAGTGGGTCTGTCGAGGGAACCATGATGGAACTACACTGGGTGGAGGTTAGGTGTGCGAATGACCTGCTCGTCTAAGAACTCTCCTGCCCAGTTCCATCTGGCTTCCAGGTCAGTGAAGAGAAGGTCCTTGGTAGAGCTAAAGTGGATGGTTCCAATTCAGAGAAGTGACCAATATTTATGAAGAGGAGCGGAGGTGTTCAACAAGATGACTCTTTTAGACTCTGATTGCAGGGGTTTTAAAGTGACAAGCCAACTCTAGACAACAGCTACGACATTTTAAAATTCAGGTCTCATCATTCTTACCTTTGCCCCTGTCTGTATCCCTACTGACTTGCCGATTTTGGACTCCTTGCTCTGAAGCATAAACTACTTAGTATGACTGTAGTATTGTTCATCTCCCACCTTCCACTCCATTCTCAGGTTTTTAAAAATTCTATACTTTCACAGTTACACAACACACAGACACACACAGACACAGGCAGAAAACACATACACATACACACACAATGTCCTTTGATGAGAGTCCTTATTATCCTCCTTTGTTACCTTCTCCTCTTCCATTGAATTCCTTCTTCCCAAGTCCCTCCTACTTTTATGTCTCTGTGTGTGCATATGTGTACATGTGTGTATATGTGTGTGTGGGTCTGAGAGAGGGGGGAGGGGAGAGAGAGAGACCCACTGTATTTAATTACCATTACCTTCATGAGCGTGGGTGGTGTGTTATTTACTTGAGCAGGGGCAATGTGCCAGTAGCTACAGCAGCCACTGAGGAATGTGACTTCCTCTCGCACCACCTTGACTCCTCATCACTGCCCTGGGAGTGTCGAAGCCTTATGAGCACCACCCCCCAATCATCCATCCGTGATAGAATGTTGATGGGCCTGATACATGATGGGTTGTGAGTTCATGGTGTCATAGCCACATCACACTCAGAAGTCTGCACTTCACAGCACTCTTTCCCACCCTCTAGCTTTACATTCTTTCCACTCCATCTTCTGTGAATGGGTTTACACTGCTTATAGTAGGAGCTATGTGTTCCTCCTGTGGAGCAGACTTAAAATCCAATTAGAAAGCACTTGGTTATCCCTATAATGGCCAGGCCACTGCTGCATCAGTTAATGTGTCTTACCTGGCAGGGTGGTATTATAGTTCTCAGGTTTTAGAGTTGGGCAAGAGCACGGATAGGCTTTCTCTCCTAGCAACCTGCATAGTGCCTTCAGCACTAGCCAGAGGGTGGAAGCTTTCATCTTGGTTTCAGCTTAAGTTCTCTAGCTTGCATCCAGAGTGTATTGTATTTCAACAAGAGTCTTACCATGTAGTTCCGGCGGACGGCCAAGAGGGATGGCAAGAACCTGTCTTGTTTTGGGAGCCTCCTGAGTAATTGCTGGTAAGGAGGTATCTCAGAGCTGACACTGGGTTATTTATTTATTTGTTTGTTTACTTGTTTGTTGTTAGTAATATTGTTTCTAGGAACAGCATTATACAGCCACACAGGACATTTTCCTTAAACTATATATTTTTTAATTTTAAAATGTATTTATCTTTGCATTTATTGTGTGTATGTCTGTCTGTGTGTCCTAAGGCATGCATATGAATTTGAAGGTCAGAGAACAATTTGTAAGAATTAGTTCTCTTCTACTGGTTCTGGGAACTGAACTCAGGTTGCCAGGCAAGGTGGCAAACACCTTTACCCACTGAACCATCTCGCTGAGCCTAACATATTTTTAGTTGTCTTGTAAAACAAACTCCCACGTTTTTTTAATGACTCTTTGTTTTGATTAGTCTGCCTCCTCACCCTCTCCTCTCCCCATCATCCATCCCAATCCCTGCTTAAACCCTTCCATCCTCAGTACTTCCCCTCTACGTTCATTATCACCTATGTTCCCTGTCCTTCCTTGTTTATAGAACAACCACTTCCCACGGCCCCTCTGTAGTTTGTTTGTCTTCTGTACGTGTTCTAACTTAAAGACAAAAATGTACAAGTTGAAGTTAGGACCCGCAGATGAGAGAACACATAGCGTTTCTCTCTCTCGGCCTGAGTTACTCCACCCATTACGATACTTCCCAGTTCTTCACTTACATGGACGTTTCATTTCTCGTTACAACTCTTGGGTATGTATATTACTTCACTCTTAGTTTTTATGAGTGTTTCAAGGCATAGATTTGATGGCTTGAATCTTAGTTATCTCCTGTGTTGAGGTTTGATCTCCAGAAGATGGTGCTATTGAAAGGTGGTGGAATCTTTACAAAGAAGTTAGTTATTTGGGATGTTCCCTGAAGAACACTCTGGTTCTTTCATTTTTGTTATATATATATAATATATATAGCTTCCTGGTCACCAAGAAGTGAGCAGTTTTGTTCAACCAAGGACAAAGAACAGTACTCTCGCCCTCTGTGGAATAATGCATTTGAACCCATGAGCCCAAATGGTCTTTCATTTTAAGTTGTTAATCTTAGGTATTTTGTCACAGTAGTAAAAACTAACGCAATATATTTATAATTTTAATGTATGTTTATTCAACCTTCTGAGTGACTTACTGAAAGTAGGCTTGCATTTACTTTCTCCTATGTAAAGTTAATTCACTTACACTTTTTTTCTGTAGCTCTTGTTTTTTTCCAAATTTGATTAATTTTTATGCTATGAAAGTTTATATTTACATTTCTTCAGTAATTTTATGTCCTGTGTACTTAGTTATCCAATTGAAAATTTAAAAGTAGTCCCGTAATTATACAAATATTAATTACCTCACCACTGTGCTGGCTAGTTTATGTCTACTTGACACAAGCTAGAGTCACTGGAGAAGAGGGAAACTCAAAGGAGAAACTGTCTCTATAACATCTCTCTGTAGGCAGCTCTGTAGCAGCCGTGCAGGGAGCTAGCTGGAACCCAGAAGCCAAACTGTGAGCTATGGAGGGTGAGAGAAGTGACCAGAGCCCTTAGGAGAAGGCCAGGAGATAATGAGTAAATACCAGATAAACAGGACATCGACTCACTTACACTTTTGAAATTTGGTTTTGCTTTGTTCGGATTGCAATTGTGGCTTGGTTCTTCCCTCTTGAAATAAGAAAGAATCTATTTATTTTATTTTATTCTACAGGAGCCCACAGTTGAGAGACTTAAGTTTTTAAAGAGATTTTGGAGTTTTACAAAGACTTTGGATTTTTAAAAGAATGTTTACATATTTTAAAGAGACTTTGAACTTAAAAATATATTTATTTTATGTACATTGGCATTTTTCTTGCATGTATGTTGGTGTGAGATTCCCTGGAACTAGAACTATAAATAATTGTGAGCTGTCATATGGGTGCTGGGAATTGAACCCTAGTCCTCTGGAAGAACAGCCATGCTCTTAACTGCTGAGCCATCTCTCCAGCTTTTGAGTTTGAACTCTTAAGTGTTTGAATTTTTTTTAAGACTGTGGGACTTTTAAAATTTGGAATATTTTATATTGTGATGTTGAGAGATGAATAAGAAAGGAAAGGTTGTGGCTTAACACTGATGGGCTTGTGTGTCAAGTTGACAAGGGGTCAAGTGTGCTAGTTTATGTCAACTTGAAACAAGCTAGAGTAATTAGAGAAGACCTCCATAAGAATCGGCTATAAAGGCCATTTCTTGATTGATGAGGAGAGCCTAGCCCACTGTGGGTGGGGACATTCCTCGGCTGGTAGTCCTGGGTTCTATAAGAAAGAAGGCTGAGCAAGTCATGAGGAGCAAGCCAGTAAGTGGCACCCCTCCATGGCCTCTGCATTAGCTCCTGCCTTGAGGTTCCTATCCTATTTGTGTTCCTGTCCTGACTTCCTTCAATGATGAACAGTGATATGGAAAGTGTAAGCCAAATAAATGAATCCCTCTCCAAGTTGCTTTGGTCATGGTGTTTCATCACAGAAATAATAACTCTAACTAAGAGAACTATCAAAGAGTATGTGGCTGGATCTAAGACTAAGAAACTGAGCTGACCAGCCTATTTGCTTTGTGTGAGGACTATTCTGAGTAGTAGGTTCAGATAATTGTTTTAATAACGTCTTTCAATAGGATTCATTGCTTATGGATCAACTATACTAATTTTAATCTATCTCTGTTGCATTTGTTTTCTTTCCAAAATATTTCTTTGAATAATAATTTTTCATGTATAATTCATAGCAACACATTTTCCAGTCTTTGCATTTCTGCAAATGTATTTATTTTGCATGCGTGTAGACACAAGAACCTTGTCCTGTCTTGCTCTCTCCCCTTACCTGTGATCTCCAGAGATGGGCCAAACAGAATCTAACCATGCCTTTCCAGGTCCTAAAAATATTATTACTAGGTCAGGCCACTTTGGCATAACCACTCACTTACAACCACTCACTTCTTTGATCAAATGGCATAGAAAATTGGGTCTTTCTGGGTCTTCAGGTCATTGTTTTGAAGCCTCTTACATCATATAAGACTTTGTTAAACACATTTGTTTCTCTTCTAAGAGTGTCAGTCATGACCCTTGTGATGGGTGGGGAAGAGGTATGACTGTTGGACTTCAGGCCCAGGACAGGCAGCTGAGGTGCCTTTTGAACCAAGGTGAATCTTACCTTCCATTTCTCCCAGCATCCCTCAGTCCCTACCTGTAACAGGGCATGGCAGGCATACCCTGCTCTCTACCCTGAACTCTCCAGCCCAGACACGGAGGCTCTTCACTATATGATCCAGACATTTTGATTCCCTCCTCTCTTTCTGTGTTTCCTCTCTTCTCCCCCTGCCCTGATTCTCCTTTCTTTTCTCTCTGATGTGCACTCTCCCCCAACCCTCCCTCTCCTGATTGTACCTCTCCCACTGCATGGCAGCTTCCTTGGCCCCATTCCTTGGAACCTGTGAACCTTCTGAAAGCTGTTCCCTATAATCCTGCACTTATATACTTTAATGCATTTTGAATTATCGGTGGAGATAGCCTATCATCAACCTCTTTGCCCCTTGAGTAAAAAGCAGATAGTTTGCAGGCATTGCTCGCTTTGGTGGGACATGCTTAATAACCTAGCTAGCAGTTTGTAGGTGAAGGCAGGGGAGTGTCAGGGTTGAGGTCAGCCTGTGCCATGGAGGAAGAACTTGTCTCAAAAACAAACAAGAAAGATAATAAAAACAACAAGAAACATTTTAAGGCACTGATATGTTTACCTTTGATATATCAAATGTTGATGAAAAGTCTTCCAACCCACCATTATTATTTTGTGGATAGACTATTTTTTCCCTTCTGATAGCTACATTTCCTTCTGATTCTTATGTCTTTGGAACTTCACCAGACCGTGTCATGAAGCTGCTCTTTTTCCTTTGTTTTCTTCCTTCCTTCACACTGTTTTGTCAGTTAGTAAGTCTTGTAAGTCTAAAGACTCCTGCCTGTCCTCATAGAACATCTTTGCTTATTTCTTCCCTTCTTAATCCCCATCTAATGGTTCTAAAGTCACTGCTAGCCAGTTTTTGATGTTATGGATTTGACTTTCACATTTGTTAGCTTGTCTTGTGCCCTGTTTCACAGGCTTCCTTGCAAATGGACGGGTGATATAGATACAAGCCCTGACTTTCTCATATTTGCTAGCTTCTTGGGTTTGATAGGTTTCCAAGTTTTTTTAGATCTTCTTGTTTTGTTCATAATGCATTCAGTTATTCAGATTTTTCCACTGAGTTTTTAAATTTAAATATCATGCTTTTCTGTTTCCAAGAATTAGTTTTTTGTTCTCTGAGAACTGTAAGAAAGCAGCATTTTGTTTTTGGTTATTGGATAATTGTCTTCATGAATCTTTACTGAAACTAATTGAAATTTAAGCAAAATTATCTTGTACTTTCTGACTAATCTCCTTTCTCTCTGAGGTAAATTACTCCCTCTCCCTTTTTCTGCAATTTTACAGAATATTTAATAATTCTTTGAATGTGTCCCCATATATATATATATATATTTATATATTTTCTTAGGAGTTCTTGAGCCTCTAAGAGAAATTAGAAAACTGGTTTTCATTTTAGTGACAATCTCTTGAAATATTGCTTTCAGGTTCCAGAACATTTTGTGTAGAAAACAATGTCGGAATCTATGCTTGCATTTGCATTTATTGTGCCATTTGGGCCCTGTGTCACTCAGTTACATCAGAGGCCAGTGCAGGAGGATAACTTCTACAAGCAGCACCTGACCCATGTTAAGTAACATGGCTCCATTCTATCTTACTCATAGGTGGGTGAATACATACTGTAATATTGAAATTATATTCATTTTGAGAAATAAAAACCATTTATAAGTATTGGGGGATCATAATATAAACTAGAACTCTTGGGGGGACCCAGAATGGCTGGCAACCCTATTCAAGACTGAATAGCTTTTATTTATTTTTACTTAAATTCATTTATTATTTATTTAGGATTTAGGTTTTGTTTGTTTGTTTGGAAAGAGGACCTCATATAACTCAGGCTGGCTTCAAAGTAGCTATGTGGGCAAAGATGGTGTTGGCATGATGTCATGGGCCCAGCACTCAGCAGGTAAAGGTTAAAGTTGTGTTCCTGGGAATTGAACCCAGGATTTCATACATGCTAGTTTGGGTTTTATTGATATGAAGAGACACCTCGACCAAGGCAAACATTTCATTGGGGCAGGCTTACAGTTTCAGAGGTTTAGTCCAATATCATCAGCAAGAAACATGGCGGTGTGCAGGCAGACGTGGTGCTGGGGATGCTGAGAGTTTTGAGCTGAAGGCAGCCAGGAGGAGACTGAAGTCCATGCTGGGTGGAGCTTAAGCATAGGAGACCTCAAAGCCTACCCCCACAGCCTCCAACAAGGCCACACCTACTCCAACAAAGCCACACCCCCTAATAGTGCCATTCCCTATGGGCCAAACATTCAAGCACTTGAGTCTATGGGGACCATTCCTGTTCAGACCACCACACTAGGCAAGCTGTCTGCAAACCAAGCTGCACCCTCAGCTCCAAGAGATGCTGCACTTTACACTTCCCTCCACTGGCCATTGTTATCAAACCCAATACTGTCCCAGAGTCCTCTATGCTTCAATTTCTGCCCACTGCTGCTATAGAACCCTTGCTAGGCATATCACTCTCCTCTCCAGGGAAAAATTCTTCAAGCTTTAACCAGAAGGCAGAAGCGACTAACCGCTAGGTGATCTGCAGGCATGGGTGGGAGGGTGGGGAGTAGGAGCGTCATTGGTTCAGCTGTTCCAAACGCAGTTCTTTTAATTAATTGCTCTCATGGTTTCTCACTCCCCTCCCTGCCACCCCCTCCTGCCCCTAGCTTTGCATTTGTTGCCTCTGAGCTTGGAACTTGGCCAGGACTGTGCTGCAGCACAGTCTCATGTCCCTGTCACTTGGGTCTCTGGTGCTTTCTGCTCCACAGGAATACCTCCATTGCTTGTCCACTTCAGTAGCACTCTACTATTCTTGAGCAGCTTTCATTGCCTTATTTTATTTCACTTGTCTGTCTATTTGAGGAGTACTGGGAATTGAGCCCTGGGACTTACACATATTAGCCCTGAAGCCTTTCTCTGAGTTACACCCCAGCTCTGGTTTCATGTTTCAAAACTTACCTTTTCTATTCTCTATTCAGATTTTTTGGAGGAAGACAAGGCAGGTATCTGCATTCAGAACCTCACTATAAACCAGAGCACCCTGCTCCCTGACTGAGTTTTTATCTGAAGACAGATGTGTCTGTTTTCTTGTGTCCAATCTTAACACAACAGCTCAGTTACACTGAGAAAGACCCCTTAGGAGAATGCCAGCCTTTCTGTTCTGTCTGCTCTGTGCTAAACAAACTCCCAGCCCTTCATTCTAGAAAGGAACCAATTCTTAGGAGAGAATTTAATAAAACTCCATTTAGTCTTTACTTGGAAGTCTTCTCAGTTCACATCCGGATTGAATTAAAGATTCTCAAGTAGCTAGGCGGTGGTAGCACAGGACTTAGAAAGCGGCAGGCAGATCTCTGTGAGTTCAAGGTCAGCCTGGTCTATAGAACATATTCCAGGACAGCCAAGGCTATGTAGAGAAACCCTGTCTCAAAAAACCAAAAACCATTGTATGGCTTTGACTTCTTTGTCAAAAATCAGGAGTCCGTGTGTGGGTTTATTTCTGGGTCTTTGATTCGAATCCATTGATCCACCAGTCTGTTTCTATGCCAGTACCATGCAGTTTTTATTACTGTTGCTCTATAGTACAGCTTGAGATAGGGGTGGAGATACCTCCAGAAGATTTTTTTATTGTATAGGATTGTTTTACCTATTTGGGTTTTTTGTTTTTGTTTTTCCATATGAATTTGAGAATTGTTCTTTCAAAGTCTATAAAGAATTGTGTTGGCATTTTAATGGGAATTGCATTGAATCTGTAGATTGCTTTTGGTAAGATGGCCATTTTTACTATGTTAATCCTACCAATCTATGAGCCTGGAAGATCTTCCCGTTTTCTGATATCTTCTTCAATTCTTCTTCAGAGACTGGAAGTTTTTTTCATACAGGTCTTCCACTTGCTTGGTTAGAGTTACACCAAGATAATGGATAGAACTAGAAAAGATCATCCTGAGCGAGGTAACCCAGAACTAGAAAGACATGCACGGTATATACTCACTTATAAGCAGATATTAGCCATGTAATGCAGGATAACCATACTACAATCCACAGACCTAAAGAAGCTAAATAACAAGGAGGACCCTAGGGAGGATACTTAATTCTCATTAAGAAGGGCAAATAGAATAGACATGGAAGTGGTTGAAGAGAGGGAACAGGACAGAAGCCTATCATAGATGTTCTCTGAAAGACGCCACTCAGCAGGGTGCTGATTCAGATGCTGCGATTCAGAGCTAAACTTTGAGCAGAGCACAGAGAGGCTAATGGAAGAGGGGCGGGGGTAGAGGGGCCCAAAGGACACAGGAGCTCCACAAGGAGATCAAAAGAGACAACAAATCTGGGCCCAGGGGGGGCCTAAGGAGACTGATGGACGAACCAAGGACCATGCATGCAGAGAATCTAGGCCTCCTGCTCAGATGTAGTCTACATACAGCTCAGTCTCCAAGTGGGTCACCTACTAAGGGGAGCAGGGGCTGTCTCTGACATGGACTCTGTTGCCTGTTCTTTGATCACTTTCCTCTGGTGGGGCAGCCTTACCAGGCCACAGAGGAAGAGGATGCAAGCAGTCCTGATGAGACTTGATAGGCTGGGGTCAGTTGGTAGGGGAGGAGGACTCCTGCTTTCTGAGGACTAGGGGAGGGTATAGGGAGGAAAGAGGGAAGTAGGAGTTGAGGGAGGGGGATACAGCTGGGATATAAAGTGAATAAAAAACCAAAAAAAACAACAAAAGATTCTCAAGTCTTCTGAACAGAAAGGAAGCTCTCCTAACCCTTTGCTGAGTCTTTTGTTCTTCCTCATAGGAAGCGACTCTAGAATGCAAAATGTAATCTGGCTTCTAAAGAGAGTTGGGGCTGGACTGGTAAAGAAGAGGTCAAGAAGACAGTGGGACAAAGACAAAGCCACATTCAAAGTTTGTGCAGTTGGAAAAGGTGAGTGCAGAGTATCCATGCTGCAATAGTGAAAGAAATGAGGCCTTTGGAAAGTTCTAGAATTTCATGAGGTGTTTGAATTTAGCCTTGCCCAATAACTTGAGGAAGAATACACATAATTAGGGTGACGTGCAAGCAAGTGCTTATGAATTCAAGTTGTTAAATACAAAGAGAGAATAACCATGTATAGACCAGACAGAACGATGGTTAGTTAATGATGTCTCTGGTATTTGTAGATGAGCTGCCATTTGGATGTAGTAAACTGGGCTGCTAAGTCTCCATGTGAGCCACCTAGTAAGGGGAACAGGGGCTATCTATGACATAGACTTTGTTGCCTGCTCTTTGATCACTGTTAACAGAAGTTTTCAGGAAGTGAAGCAAATGACATTACAACCCTCACTCACTCTGTCATTCGTGCAGCACAAAGGATAAGAGTCACATGGAATGAAACGGTGCTGAGGATACATACAGAGAAAGAAAGGGAAGAAGAGACCTAGAAGAATGTCTTTGCATCTAGACCTGCCATGACCATTGCGGATACATTAGTTATGGATTTCCCTTAACTTGAATTCGCTTTCATTACATGCAGTCCAAAGATCTCAAGCAGAGGCACAGCGGCTGAATGGAGTTAACCCAATGGATAGGAGAACCAAACTTCTTCTGGTCTCTGAATTGAGGGTGAAGCCTCTGGGGGCTGCAGCATCTAAGCTGGGCCAAGGAACTTCCCAGGAAGATTAGAACTACAGGGATGTAGGGATGGTGGAAACAGTGGTCATGGTGGGGAGACGTTAAGAGTGCTAGGTGGAAGGAACGTCTTGTCTTGTGTGAATACCTGGAAACAAGAACCATGTGGTACACTGGGGAATTTCCAGGTCTCTGCCATGCTTCCAGTGGGGTGTGCATAACTGTTTTCTGAGAGGCAGCAAAAGGGTCACTAAAACGCTACTTGCTATGTGGTCTCATGGAACAAATAGAAAAAAAGATGTCACTGCCCTCAAAGAAAGAAACACCCCCCAAGAAGGGAGGCTGGATACAAATAGCCATGAAATTAAATCATGAGACACGTATGTGAGATGAGGGAGTAAGTCATACATTGTCAGGTAGATACACAGGTGTGAGTACAATGAGGGCCAAGGTCAGTGTGAGTCCCAGCCAGGGTGAGGTTTGGACTGACCCTTGACTAAGGGACAGAGTGGGGTCCAGGGCAGGGCACAGTTCTTCTGTGGACTCCTGAGGATACCAGCTGGATGCTGTAGGAAGTTGAATCGGAGGGCAGTGGGGCACAGGCTTGGAACAGTAGGTCAGAGCCAGCTTGGGGGAAGGCTTGACTGTCTAGTGCCCATAGACTTTATCTCAAAGGCAGCTCAGAGCCTGAAGGTAAGGAGCGTGAGACACTGAACAAATAACATCAAGGAATGATTCAGTGAGCTTGTGAAGTAGGAGCTGCTGGAGTTGGTAGGCAGGCCTACTTGGTTATAGCTGAGCTGGGACAGTGACAGGGACAAAGGCCGAGCACATGGGCTTGGTTTCCTTAACACGAGGAATAACAACAACAACAAAACAAAAAGAGAAAGCACGAGTAGGGCTGTCTGTCAGACAGAATGGACTTGTTATCCCAAGGAGGATGGCTCTGCCACCACCGTCCTTGTGCATGCTCATTCCCTGGGGAAATGTGCAGCTGCTGCTGCAGCAGCCTTGATGGAGAAGGACAGGGATGGATGACAGAAGTGATTATGCAGTGATGCATAACAATTGAATCGCTGTAAGTTACACCTCCTGTGTCAATATGCAGAACTGGTTTGACTGAATTCAGTGAAAAGAACACCTGAATCCAGGAAGACAACACTTTTTTTTTTTTTGATTCGTCAGCACGACACCAAAGGCCCTGTTTAAATGCTTCTCTTTCTCTAAGAACATTCTGTTGTTACCCAGGAAAATCAGAATCATTACCTGGTGGGCTGTAAGGCTAATGAGGCCAGCGTACCGTAGTTATCCTAACAGTGGCCGCTTAGCCCCCATAGACTTCCTTCAGTGATGTTACTCAGCAGATATGTGCCTGGGCACACCAAAGCCTCAAGATGCTGGCTGTGGGGCACAGGAAGTCTTCTTACCTTCCTCCTGCCCTCTGTCCCTCCCTGTTTCCCTCCCTTCCTCCCTCCTAATCTCCATTCCACCCTTGCTCCCTCCCTTCTTCTTTTTTCTGTTTTGAGACCTAGTCTCAAATTCACTCGGTAGCCAAAGACGACCTTGAACTTTTCATTGTCTTGCTGCCGCCTGCAAGCAGTAGGATTATAGATGTCCATGACCATACTCGGCTAGGAAGTCCTAGTTTCAAATCCCAACTTTGGCTGGCTAGGTGTAGCACTTCCATTTTGTGGACCATCAATGCCTCAGCTGTAGGCTGGAGAACACAGTGCTTAAGAGATGAGACATGTTGATGGGTCGTGTTTAGCATGCGAGTGTGTACACACGTGTGTCTTTGGTTGTTGCTGCTGTTTAGCCCAGTTTAGAGGAATTCAGAGAAGGCTGACTGAAAAAGAAAGAGAAAAGAAGAGACAAATGACATGGAAGCTAAATTGCTGGTAGATGAGTAGGATGAAGGACAAAGAAACAGCTCCAGGCAGAACCTCCCCTCCCCCATTACCTCCCAACCAGCCCAGTTGTCACTACAGGCTTCGGGTAGAACTGTGGCCCAGCTCAGGGAGATCCCGGACTAGGCCAGAGAAGCAGTTCTACATCTACCCCGGGCTGGGGCATGAGGCTGACGGTCACAGGCTTCTATGACAGTTCCCATTCCACCTAAACAGCCCAACTCCTGCCTGCGTTCCTCCCTCCCTGACAGAGCCACCGCCACGCCTCAGGGCAAAGGAGGCAGAGAAAATGGTCCTGATGGTTCTCAGCTGGCCAAGGTAGGTTTAAGAACCACAAAGAGCAATTAGCAGACCTCTTGGTGTGCGTAGGGCATGGCTGGCTGTAGGCCCCGCAATCTCTCTCTTTATTCACATACTGCCTCTAGGAGTCCCTTCTCCCGGTATTCCCAAGAAACAGTGAGGTATTGTTTTAGGTGCCTCTTGACTCTGCAAATAGAATTACCAAGTCTGCTTGTCTTTTTTCAATAACCTCCTTCCCGGGAACCATTTCCTCTCCCACCATGGCAGGAACAAGGCTGCGAGGCAGAGGGCGCTTCTCCCTGGGCCGGGGTCTGCAGGGGCAGGGGCGCCCCGTGGATGAAAGGCTCAACAGACTCTAAGTCATTATGGTGATCAAGGACAGAGGGAACCTTTTGCGTGTGTAAATGTGGATGCTCCCCCGGTTTCTGTGATAGATGTGTTCCCAGAGCCAATACAGCAGTGTTGAATTCTTTTTAAAATCTGAAAGACCTGCAGGCTCTTCGCTCCTCTTCTTAAATCCATTTCCCCGTTGAGATGAAAAATGTAA
>CM053744.1:7516882-7561042 GCA_028658305.1 Pachyuromys duprasi | reverse complement strand
GGGGGGAGAGGGGGGAGCACAGAACCTAAGTAAAAGAAAGGCACCCAGTCCAGTACTCCAAAGTACGGACAAAGTAAGGTGAGAACAGCCAAGTTCTGCCTTGAAGCATGCTTAAAATGGTGAGTTTCAGAGTCTGATGGATGGCATTTAAGGGTCAACTCCTCCACGCACCACGTTAAGATTTCAGGTGACCCAGTGTCCCCACCTACAAAATGGCTGTAAAGTGACTTCCTCGGAGGGCTTTTGTCCTAGTTAAGAGATCATGCCTGTCCCAGTGTATACCTTATTCTCTGGTCCATGGTGAGTGGTCATCCAATGCTAGTTTTAATGCTAGCTTTATGGTTATGTGCAGTTGTGTGGTTGGTAAATGCTAGCTTTATAGTAAGAATTGTGTGGTTGTTACCTCTAACAAGAACAGGACAGCATCCCAGATTGCTTCGGAGGGAGTGGCCAGCCTAATTTCCCAGCTGAGCGTGACTGCGTGCTTGGGGAAACACACAGACATCTGTCCTTGTGTCTGCCGGAGGGCCACTTACTCCTGTCACCAAAACTTCTCACACATATCTTCTCATGGGTATCTTCACAAGTGTCTCTGCGAAGGTCCAAGGTCTGGGGCTGAAGCGCACACATGTGTAATGGGTTGTGTGACAACATGAGATCCAGGGAGCTTGTGTTGTGACTTGTCATCTTTGCCCCTAGCCCGGGGCTGGGAGGTTTGAGCTGCGATCAGATATGAATCATGGCAGTGTAAGAAAATGAGCAATGAAGGAAAATGAGCAGTTCCAAAATACCCTGTAGGAAAGAAATGGTCAGCCACATGGTTTCTATTGAGTGTCCCCTAATTAGGGTGCTGCAAGCTTCTGCAGGGGTGACTAAGAGCTGAGACAGAGACAAGTGTGTTATAGATGTCCTTGCAACTCCAGGAGCAAACCTTGTTTCCCTCCTAAATAACTCCAGAACATTACATGGCATTAACAAGTTTCCCAGGACAGGGACTTTGAGTTTATTACTTGTTCACATTGTCATCAGAAATTAATTTTGTCCCTGAAAGACAAATTGGCTGGTAGCTTATGAAGTTAAATGGGAGGAACAAGTGTGCATCTGTTTCTCCTGTATTTTGTCTCCTTGGTGTCTTACATATAAATGAATCAGAGTGTTCAAACTTAAATTAAGATCTTTGGCTAGATAAACAGTTAAAACTGGTTCCCATAGCTACCTCTCACACATAGCTGTGATTGCATTATAATCCCCGAGTAATCAGCTCTAAATGAAAGAAAGATGATAAGGGCGCTCTTTTCAGTTTCCAGTACTGATTTTTATTAGCTCTCAATCAGTCTGGGGCTGCGCTGTCTTTCATCACATTGTGGAAGTGTTTGTAGAATCATTAGAGTAATAAAGTGTAAATCTTACCGAAGTGCATTTTTCTTGAGGTGTTTTATATAACGAAAACTCTGAAGATTACACTGGCTGGTACAAGAAAGATTTGTTTCTGCTGCGAAAGTAAGAATGTAATGGATGCTAGATTCATTTAATCTTGGCCAGAGCTGAAGCCTAATGAATTATCTCGGCTAGGTAAAGCAACCGCTACACACTCACAAGGGAAGCTTGGACTTCAATCTTCAGGACTGGCCATGACCCCTTCTGGGGAGAGCCTCACATCCACAAACCAGTTACCCACAAAACTGCAAGCTTTGCCACTCACAGCGGGATTTCCTTAGCAAACTGGTGTAATCCGCTAAACAACCTGCTTATGCCGACATTGAAATATTTGTTGTGAGATAAATCTGTTTAATGATGTGTGGTTGTCCCATTTCTTGTCAGATAGTACGGTGGCCGATCTGCTCTGCCTCATTTGGGCTGAAGGTTGCTTGGTGGGGACATGTCGAAGCGGGAACTTTGAGAGTTAGTTCTGGTTTTTTTAAAGTGTGTCCAAGAGGTGGTCATGTACAAAAGAACATGTGCTGACTTTTCCCATCTGTTGTAGGGTTTCCACAAATTTCCAGGTAGATGCGGGCAGTAAGCAGAGTTCCTAATCCTGACATGCCCCTCCTTTCTTATAAGCGTTACCATAAACATTCGACAACATATTTTACCTATAAAAATGCCTGAAATGTTGGGTTTTATGTTTATGTTAGACCAAGCATGTCCCTATATTTTAGGTGTGGTAGTCTTATAACTCACGGGGTGCTAATATGAATCTTCACAGCAAGCAGAGTGTCTGTAGGATTCAGGTATCCAATCAGGGGTGCCATCACAAAGGCATCCCCAGGTATCTTTTTGATTTGTATCACTCTGCCTGAATATAGAAGAATTTGAGCCCAGATAGAAGTTTTTAGAGAACAACAAGAAGAAATCGCTTGATTAGGGTGGGTCAAGATGATTAAGGAAAATCTTGGTTTCTTCTTCTTTTTTTTAACCCTTAGGTAGTCTTAAGAAAGACATCAAGGGAAATGTAGCATTTACATTTAAAAATACAGGAGCCTGGATCCAAGCATTGGCTCGCTTTTCTTTTTTTAAAGAAAGTAAATAAAATATTTTGCTGATGATGGCGCTTTCTGTATGTGTTTGCATGTTGGTACCTAAATGCAATATGTCTGGAAGATGTTGCTATTTCACACTCCACGCACAAGAAAGAGTAAATTGTAGGTCCTGATTATCAACAGATAACAAGACATACTGTATATAAATAAATGCTCAGCATCAAAACCCATTATTGGATTAGCTATATAATCATGTCTCAGGCTGTAAGCCTGTGCTGACAAATGAACACTTTTCATTTGGCTCAAGGTCCTCATCAGCAACGGAACTAATTTTACATTCTCACCCATTAAGTGAATAAGATGTGGAAAAAGCTGTCTGCTTTTTGAAGTGTAAATTTGCTGCTACAGGCTGTGCAGACCAAAGCGCTTTTGAAGCAGGCAAATGAGATCATCTCTAGGGACATGCAAACCTCACAAAGTTTAGGTCATTTCTGCTGAAGGGATGAGGTGTGTATATGTGTGCTCCGCAGACTCATGTGACTAAGGCACCCGTGGACGCTGGGCTGTGGGGGTTCTCTCAGCCAGAGAGGATGATCACTAGGTAAACCTGGGATAGGGTTGGGAGCCCAGAGTGGTGGACTGATAGGCATGACCTCCATGGACTCATATGTTTGAATGCTTGTCCACAGGGAGTGGCAGTATTAGGAAGTGTGGCCTTGTTGGAGGAAGTGTGTTACTGTGGAGGCATGCTTTCAGGTCAAATATGCCCAAGCTTTGCCCAGTGTGGTAGATAGTGCCATTCTGCTGCCTGAAGATCAAGATGCAGAACTCTCAGTTCCTTCTCCAGTGCTGTTTTTGCCTGCATGCCGCCATGATTCCTGCCATGATGATAATGGCCTAAACCTCTGAAACTGTAAGCCCTCCCCAGTTGAACATTTTTTTTTTTGTAAGAGTTCTTGTGGTCGTGGTGTCTCTTCCCAGCAATGAAACCCTAACTAAGACACCCAGTCTCCTCCACCAAGGCCCCATGGCTGAAAGTCTGAGAGGGGTCCCCCAGTGCTTGGCAAGACTGATAGGTAAACTGTCACATCTTGAGAAGGTACAGGCCATCTGCTCTCATGTTCTTTGAGTTACCTTAACTATGTGGTGTATCAGAGACTCCACAGTTGTGTCCCTAGGAAAGACAGAGACTCCACGGTTTTGTCCCTAGGAAAGACCTCTCCTTTGAAATCCAGAATTCTACAGACACCTCCATGTATCTGCTCAGAAGGCTTATGTCTATCTCAAACTTGTCATATTCAAGTACGACCATGTTGTGCCCCTGAAAGAGTGTCTTGCCTGTGTGTGTGTGTGTGTCTTGCCTTTTAATTACAGGAATTGTCTCATTGTTCTTGTCCTATACAAAAATTTTTTTATTAATAGCTTCTAAATTAGCATTAATTCATTGTGAAAAATAATGTCTCAACATTTTCTTATGTGCATGAAATATACTTTGATAATTTCCCCCCGTCATCCCCTCCTGCTGATGCTTTTTCTACTGGTCTTCTTTCTCTTCTTAAGTACTGTCCAGTATAGATTTGTATCTTTCAAAAATCTAGATTCCATGGACGAGAGAAAATGTGGCATTTATCTTTTGAGTCTGGTTCATTTTGCTTAGCATGATGGTCTCCAGTTCCACTATTTCCTGTGAAATCAGGATTCCATTCTTCTTTATGACTGAATAATACTTTTTTTTTGTACACAAAATTTCTGGTTTTGTTTTTGATTCTTTGATCCAGGGTCTCTGTACATAGCCCAAGCTAACCTTGAATTCACCATTCATCTGCCTTCGCCTACCAACTGCTGGAGTTACAGCTGTGTGCCAGTGCTCTTGGCTCCCTTAATGAGCGTTTAGGTAGTTTTCCTAATTTATCAGCTAGAAAATTAGAAGTCATTTTTTTTTCCAATGTTTTTATTACATTCTGTCTGTCTGTCTGTTTGTGTGTATATATGTGTGTATGTATACAGAGGTTAGAGGACAACTTGCTGGAATTGTGTGAGTCCTGGGGATGTAATTCGGGTTATGAGGCTTGGCAGCAGGTACCATTTCCCTTTCTTCTAGAAGTCATTCTTGTTTGCCTCTCTCCCCAGGAATTAGATACAGTCTATCAGTGTTCAATCTGATTTATAAAAAACCTCAAATGCCTGTGGATACTGAAGCATCATCCTTCATATGACATCACCCTCTGCCACCTTTACTCTTCTCATGCCTACCTCACGCTAACCATGCCCACCTCTTTCTAACCTTCCCCATCGTTCTAACCATGTCTACCTTGTGCCAACCCCCCTTCTTCCCATGAATATGGGATCAGTGTTCCAAAATTGTATGTGCCATGGGAACAACCAGGTCCTTGTTCAGTTGGGTCCTAAATGCATGTTGAAATATTCAGAGCGGGATAATATTTGAAAATAGGGCCACTACAGATGTAATTGGCTACTATGATTCCATACTGCAAGAAAGTGGGCCCTTCTGCAATATGGCTTTTGTCTTCTAAAAGGACTGCCCTGCAGTAGCTGGTGGAAGAGAAGGACAATAAATAGTCCTGTTCAGAGAAAGATGATGTGCTAGCTCGTGGAATTTCCTGAAGACTTCCAGAAACTACCATAATCTGGGAGACACATCTGAGACTGCTTTCCCCCTCTAAGCACTCAGAAGAACCAGCTCTGACCACAAATTGATCTTGAAATACTATCCTCTAGAACTTTCCATGTGTCAGCTCTGTTGCTTACTCTAACAACTGAGTACGGCACAAAGTCCTGGTTCTCTCTCGTTCTGAGCCCCAGATTCCATGTTATTTATCTTCAATCTCAAATTCTTTATCATAATCATGATAAAGATAAACTTCATGACCTGGCCCCAACATAACTTCTTCAGTTTCATCTTCCAGCACCGCTAGCCTCATTGTCTCCAGTCACATCAACTACTTTTCTGTTATTTAGTGATGTCAAACTGTCCCTTGTCATGACTTTTGCACACTGTGCCCTCTCCTTGGACTTCCTGTCTCCTCTCCACTTTTCACTTGCCTAAGGGCTACCCTTCCTCATCCCTATCTCTGCCTCTGCCTATTTTTTTAATTAAAACTACTTAGTGCACTCTATACTCAATTCATATTCTTAGATCTTTGCATTCTTTTTGGAGCCTAGTCTATACAGACCCAGAGAATCTTGTCACTGAAGTTCACCAGTGTCTCTCTGGTTCTTGACACAGTGTCTGGCTTATGCCAAGAACTCAGCCTGTTACTCTTTGGTGGATACAGGAACAGAGGTTGTTTAGAGAGATGCTCTTTCCCAAGCCTGTCAGCTAGTTAGTCATATCCAGCATAAACCTTTATTCTTTTGGTTACTATTTGGAAAAGAATGTTCCTTATCTACGAAGCATCTTTTGGCTTTCTTTTACCGTAGGAGAGTCTAGCTCAGGATTTCTGTCAAGAGCAGCAGGACCTGACCAAGGATATAGGTTGGAGTGATAGCATGGGGAAGACGGGCAGTAGGTGAGATCTTTCTCCATTAATTTTACCAAGATGTCTGTGAAGCCTGTCTTGGTAAGGATTTGTCCTCTTGGCAGGCATGGTGCACCACTATATAGAAATGCTCTGTGATGTCAGCCTTTGCCAAGTAAAAAAATAGGAAGTTATGTGGGTGATTGTGGGGGAGAGCACTAGCTGTGTCCACCAAAATCTGTCATTTCTTCCTGGACATAAAATTAAATCACATTCCCCAACCTCTCTTGCAGTTAAGTTGGTACATTTCTCAGCCTCCTTTGCAGTTAGGGTGGAACATTTCCCAGCCTCTCTTGCAGTTAAGGTGGTACATTTCCCAACTTCCCTTTCAGTTAGGGTGGTCATATGACAGTTCTGTCCAGTGGTGTGTGGGCAAGAGTGATGGTGTCTGTTTTAGGTCCAGTTCACCGAAAATCCTCCCTCACTTGCTGTTCATCTTTTGCTACAGTTTATTGGATTTTCAACGTCTGCAGCAACTGTAGAAGTGATGGTTGAAAATAGGAATACCTCGCCCTGGGTCTCTGATGTCCAGATGGAGAAAGCCTTCCCAACAGGCCTGAAATGATCAGGTAATCTTGGTGAACACTTTGGATTGAAGCACTGAGATTTCCAGGTCCCCTCTGCCTTCACCCCTGACCATGCCATGACCCTTCTTTAAGGAGTTGACACTGCTGAGAGGTGAGACCAGCAGATGTTGAGTTGCTGACACTATCCCCTGACGGAAGAGAATTCTCAGAGGGAGGCCAATGGGCTGCAATCCCTGCTCTCTCAGGAACCACTCAAAAGATCTGAAAAGAAAGATGATAACTCATTGTTCTAACACTCTACCACAGGAGGGAGGGAGGGTGTCTGTGAGATGCCTCTCCACTTTCTGTGCTACCTATGTCCTCTCTGGTCTTGACTCTCTCAAGGGCATCACAGGGGCTTTGAAATCAACAATGAGAAACAAAAATTGTGCAGTGGGACTCAGAGCCTTGAAGGAGGAGAAAAGGGCAAGTGAGCTTTGAGGCATACTAAGACACCAGCTCTCTTCTCAGTGGCTCTGTCTTTAGGGAGGGTGGGGCCAATGTCTCCCTGGTCCCTGGATGAGCTATCTCAGTCCAGTGATTGTTAGATTGTTAATACTGTTTGAGAAATGACCAACTATTCAATCTCATTTTTATGTCACAAAAACCTTGGGAGGAGACAGGACTTTATTGTAGATAGTGTTGTTTGCCCACTGGGATCAGAGCAATTGCTGTCCTGTATGGATCTTGGTATGCGGAAAGGGACATGCACAATCAGGTGGGATTACCAAATTCCTGTGACTGAGAAATGTGAGCGACAGTAGGAAAGGCCTCCCGTCTCTCTTCTGCAGGCCTCAGTGACTTCAAAGGTCCTCTATAGGTGGAGCCTTTGTCAACCTAGCTCTGACAGATTCTGTCCAAGATTATGGAGCCCTTCTTTGACTTACACTGCATGTGAAGTGAGAACAAGATGCTTTCACTAAGTGAAGCCCTGCTGTATGCTATTTTCCAGCACAGTACAACCTGTAAGAACTTACCGCTTACTCAATCCAAGAATGGAGTCTTGGAGACTTCTGTGTGAGCCTTGGAGAATTCTTGGAGAGGCATGTGAGAATTCAGAGTGCTTGTGAGAAAACTCCAAGAAAACAAGGCAAGAGTCTTGTAACCTCAGTTTCTTCAAAACATGGAATTGTCCTTCGAATTGTTTTCATGATTCTCCCAGGTGTAACGGAAAGAAGTAAGTTTACTTCAGCTGTTGTTATTCATATGCTTCTGTGGAAAAACATGTTTTTGACTCTTGTGGGTGACTGTTACCCAGTCACCTTACTGGGGTGACTGTTCTTAACCCCCAGAGTATAAATTGTCTGATGCTCTGAATAAAGTTGGCTATTGAATAAGACTTTAGTCTTCCTCATTTTTTAGGTCTCACTCTCCCAGGTTTATGCCACCAACTAGAGCTGTAAACAACTCTTTATTTTGTATGCACTGAACCTCAAATCTTGTTGCTTCTCTCTGGGTGGCCTGGCTGCACTTCACAGGATGCCAGGCCTCTCCCAGCCTCAGGGGTAAAATGTGGGTGGATTAAGTAGGTCATGGTCATCTCAGTCCCTTTTCAGGGGATTATATGAGGAGCAGGCATGTCAACCAGGTCTGGCCAATAAGATGCCTGGGGAATTCTGCTAGGGGAATTTTGAGGAAAATTTTCCTCATGTCTAGACCAAGAAATAGGAATACTTCCTTTCCATCCCCTGTGGCATTCATGTGGGACTCTATGAGACTTGGAGCTGTTACAAGCATCTTGTGGCCATAAGGGGAAATGCCAGCATTTAGAAGATGACAGTATGAAGAGAAGACGGATCCTTTGGAGGCAGGAAAGTGTAGGGAAACCTTAGCACCCTGGACTCCAACTGACTTGAGCTATTCATGCTCACCTTCTTTCCCAACAAAGTGCTTAGCTATCTGGCTGCACAGGCACCCTACTCCAAACAATGCAATAGGTCACTCCTCCCTAGCAACCCCTTGGCAACTCCCTTTTTGTGGTCAAACACATTCTGGAACATATCCAGTAGCTATGGACAATAGGCTGATCTAGTCTGGACTAGTTTTGGGTACATGTGCAGTAAGACAAACTGTGTCCTTGAAATGATTTTTTTTGTATGTGTGGGAAATCTTCTATTTGCCATCTTATGCCCAGGCATGATTGGGTGTGCATTTGATTAATAACAGATGTATCACAGGAAAGGACATATGGAGTCAACTAAGGCTTCCATGATCTAAGCCTGTCAATCAAAACAGAAAACCACTCACACTCCATGCTTTAGCAAGTAAAGCATGATTTACCACTGATTTACCAAAGGAAGCCAGAGTATCTACTCCTGCTGATCATTCTAGTTCAGGTAGCCTGCTGCTCCCTTGTAGCTGTCCTGTACTTCCATTTCATCTTTGAATAAATTTTTTTTTCTTTGTTATTGGTTGTGCTTTTTCAAATCTTCGAGCATGATGCCAAGAACTCCTGGTCTCCAAGAGACCCCAGCAATGCATTTTAGGCTCTTTAAGTCAGCACATCCGTATAGATTATCTTTAGCAAGGAGGAAAGTGAAGTCAGAAGGGTCTGAATGGCTTGCCCAAAAGTCTTGGCCACCAAGGTAGCAGTTGGGTTGTCTCATTCACAGTTCTTCTCTTAAGCTGTTCTGTGGAGAGCAGGTAGGCTTCTTTTTCTTATTTTATTAAAATTTATTTATTTATTAAATTAATTACAATTTATTCATTTTGTATCCCAGCAGTAGCCCCCTCCGTTACCCTTCCCAATCCTACCCTCCCTCATCTCTTCCCATGACCCTCCCCTAGTCCACTGATAGGGTCGGTCCTCCTCCCCATCCATTTGATCCTAGTCTATCAGGTCTCAATCGGACTAGCTTCTTTGTCTTCCTCTGTGGCTTGGTAAGGCTGCTCCTCCACCAGGGGGAGGTCATCAAAGAGCCAGCCACTGAGTATATGTCAGAGATAGTCCCTGTTTCCCTTACTAGGGAAACCCACCTGGTCACTGAGCTGCCATGGGTAGGCTTCTTTTTAACCTCCAAATAATTACTTGGGGATGAGGGTGGAGAATTGTGTTGGGGAACTTCTAAAACCACACCCAACAGTAAAGTGGGTTTTGAACAACATGGTTTTAAGGGCAATGGGTAAGAATGTGGTACACCTTCCTCTATCAAAGCAGTTCCTTAGGTTCCTTCTGAGTAACAATACCGTGACAGAAGTGGTATATCTATCAGCTTTCCACTCCTGAGTAAAAACTCATTCCAAGATTTAACAGTTTAAAAGACTATCTTATAGTGTCTGTAATATGTGGGAGTGTGAGTGGAGGTTAGCTGAGTGTGCTCAAAATCTACCCAAGCACCTATGTGTGGCTGCAATGTCGTCTGCAGTAGAGACCATGGTAAAGTGTAGACAGGTTCCCTCCAACAAGTGCACCCCTGGTTATTGGTAGCACTTGGTTCATCATAGGCCATAGTCTGAGGCTTCAGCTTCCCACTGGCTGTACCTTGGGTTCTTGCCTGTGGGCTCCATTCCAGGGCAGCTCACCACACTGAGGAAGGCAGAGGGGACTCCAGGAATGAAGCTGAAGTTTTCTGTAGGCCAGGCATAGAGGGGACGAGCATGATGATGTGCTGTGAGCACTAGAGATCAGGAAGCTCAGCCCTACCCTCAGGGGAGAAGCTTGCACAAAGCCGACCCTGGAGAGTTAGGGGTCAGCAGGCACCCTTCTGTCACAAGGACAACCGTTTCTGTGATTGTTTTGGTTAATTATTTTGCCTCAAGCATTGTGCTACTTCTTTTCCGAGCTCTGTTTTCTGTCTCTGTGGGCTTAGGCAATAACCACAGGGTACCTTGAGTCTGCTTTCTCCATTGAAAGATTAAGCATGCGCCACTATTATTATTACTAATCACAATAAATTATGATTCATAACAATAATATCAGAAAAGGTTCCACAGGGACTGCCACTAATATTGGCTTTCCATTGTTACCTTATTTTCCCCTTAAATTCTGGTTACGTAGTGTGTGTGTGTGTGTGTGTGTGTGTGTGCATCTGTGTGACACTCAACACTAGCCCTGCTACCTTGCTGCCTCAGTTTCCTTCCTAGGCAGGATATAGCTAGACTGATATAGCTAGACTGAAATTTCCTCTGGGCATTGACTTGTTCAAAGGAATACCCAAAAGGCCAAGAAAGAAGGCAGAGTCTCCACTGTTTGGCGGTTCCTTAGACACCAGATGCAGCCGTGGTGCATTAACAACAACAACAAAAAGGCAACTGTTCTGAGACTTGGGCTGAAGAAAACAATGAAGTAGAAGGAGTTGATGTGGCTCAAAGTAGCCAAAGGGTTGTGGGGGTGTTACTAGCCTACCAGAGTGGCCAAGACTCAGGAGAGAGCTGGACTTTTAATAAAGGGAGGCAGATTAAATTAATCATGACAGGAAAATGAGCAAGAAATGCTTTCACATTGTTATTTAATAAGAAAAATGTGTAATTAACTGATAAAAATAGTTTTTGCAAGAAGCAGGCAGTTAAATAGTTTATAAAGCCAGCCGGGCCTGATGCTGAGTGTCCCTGACTGTTAGCAATCAGAATGCTTTTTATATGGTGTCTTTCTTTGGAAGCCATCTCACCACAGACATTACCTCATTTGCTTCTCAGCCTAATGAGTGCTTTATGGCTGGGAAATGGAGGCATGGGTGACTCCGGAGAGATAAGGAAACTGAGGCTCAGATCGAGACACCCGGCTGTGGCTGTAAAGGGCAGCTACGGGGGAATAGACCTCAGGCTCTCTTCCCTCTTGCCTTTCAATCTTATTTTCTGCATTAGCTGATGAATCTGAACAAAACAATTGCTCCTCTCTTTCAAAGGCTGCATGGAGGAACCTGGGCTGTGTATTCTGGCCGATAAGATCCCAGCCTTCTGAATGGGAGGTGGGGTGGGGAGAGATCCTGGCATTTGCCATCTGCTAAGCCTGTCTTTAATCCTCAGCAAAGTAATGGAATGGAGATGAAGAAAAAAAAAACGTGCGGGAATCAGGAGCATAATGCCACCATGAGCAAGCAGCTGTCTGGATTTTTAAAGAGCAAATTCCATGAGACAAATTTAATTGCATTTTTTAATAGAATTAAAAAAAAACCCTTCTACCACATTAGTGGGTGAAGGCAGTGAAATGGATGCATCCAGAAATCTCACTTGAAAGATGAATTCAACCGAGCAGGTTCTGAGCTCTGTCTCCCGGATGAAAACCTGGCTGGACGACCACGTGAGCAGCCGGTGGGCGGCTGTGCACTGGCTGGGAGACATGGTGGCCATCGAGTGCTTCTGGCAGGCTCTGAGATGGGCCTGTATCTATAGTGCATCCTTATTAATGACTTGCAGGAGGTGATGAGCAGAACATTAATTAAATGTGCACATGTGGCCAAGTGGGGAATTGGCGGCGAAAACACCAGAGGCAGGCACATAATATCCAGGTACTTGTTTTTCAGCTTCTGTGATTTGGCCTGTGAGAAGTGGCTTGACTTTGTGTCCTCCCCCCGCCCCCCTCCCCTTCTGTCTCCTTGCTGTTTTGGGCTCCAACCAGATTTTCACTTGGTGCAACAGGGGCTGTATCTTTAGAACAGGCTCATAAATCCCCCTGCCAAACACCAGGGTGTGTACAAGTTGCCACTTCTAGCCTGATGTGCTGAAAAAAAGGAAGCCTGCAAAAATTAATATTGATCTAGCCAAATAATGAAGCAGCTGTGAAGATGCTTCACAAACACCTCGCCCCACTTCATGGCCTGTTCACACACTGGAAGGGGAGAACAAACAGGAAATGCAGTCATTGGGAGGTGGGGGTGCCCTCATGTCCGGCTGATGTCCTCCGAGATAGGTCATTTGACCTCTATTTCGTGTAGGCAATTGTAAGTTAGGTAGTGTCTTCAATACTAAAGCAAATCATGTGGCCCAGTGGAGTCCGACAGGGACACCAATTCCCCCTTCAGCCAGTGTTTTGCTCTCTTCTTAAGTGATCATTCTGGATAATGCCAGTAGGGTGGCCAGTAGATTTGTGACAACTGGGTCTTGGCACTGTCCTTATTAGAACTAATATTTATTTGACAATGATTCTGTTGCCAAGAAGGAAGAACAGCCTCAGGAGAACACAAGCAAGTGCTGTATGTCCTGAGATGCTAGATTATCTTTTGTGTTTTATTTAATTTGGGAACCATTAGCCAAACTCTGGGTAGACAGGGAGATCTTTGTAATGGGAAAGGTGACCCTATGGAAGCCTGAAATTTTGTTGTTAAAATGGATATGTGTTTCACACACACACATGGATGGACATACTCATGGACACACACACACACAAGATAACAATAATCTCCAGTATTCACTGATGGTTATGGGGTATAATTAAGTGATTTAATTCATGTACACTATTTCAAAGGTCAGAATTATTACTATATTCCTTATTTTACAAGTAAAAAAAAAGTAGTCAAGACTGGTCCAGAAAACAGAATACAGAGTAAACTTTGAAAACAAGGATTATAGACAGCTGAGCTGCCCTGAGGCACAATTCTCTAGCCAGGGATCATGACCATCACCCAACTTTGACGCAATGTCATTTTTGGAATGGATGCTTATAATAACTAAGCTAGAATCCAAGGCCAGGCAGTAAAATGAGCTCTTTAGTTCCAGGGGCTGAGATTGGCATGAGGGATGGGCTGAGGTGAGGTCCTGGTGGCAGCTCCGAGAGCATTTTCTGCTCTTCCGAGTGACTTGACTTTGGCTCCAGACACGAGGGGAAGCATAGTGTATGACTTGGCTGGGAGGCACCTCTGACGAGGCACTTCCATGACCCTCTTTGTTCTGTTAGCACGGATCTCACCCCTTCTTCTGGCAGCTTGCTGAGCCACTTACTCCACACTACCTAAGATGTACTTAGGGTTTTGTTTTGTTTTGTTTCAAAACAGTTCCATGTCGAGGAATGATTTTTAGGGTAGACATGTTATTCTAGCACCATTTGTGGATTGACACCCCCACGTTTGCTATCCTTCTGGTCCTGGGGAGGTCATCTATTTACCCTCTTGGCTGAGATGGCAAGGGTCAGCTGTTCTAGGAACAGATTGACAAAGCACACAGTTTCAAATCAGGGCAAGGGACCTCTCAGTAGTGACGAAAACCACTTCTGGCTAAAGGCTGTAGTTGGATGTTTAAGGTGCTGTCCCACGGGAAAATAATCATTGTATTTTGCAATGATTTTATCTTTCGGTGATATCCCTAAAATGTGCCCCACACCTTGTGTGTGTGTGTAATGATGAAGCTGACAGTGACCAACTAATGACAATGTCAAACTGTGCTTTTTCTGTTAAGGTGGCCACACATGTAAGAGAGAAGGGCTAATCACCTTAAACACACACCTTAGGAAAATCTAGTCTTGGGTGACTTTATGGTTTGCTTGTAGTTAAGAGGATGCAGGGAAACAATGCGACAGGACTTCTAAGAGTGGGTCACAGAACTTCCAGTAGGTCCTCTAGGGTTACTGGTCTGGGGCGATCAGTTGCTTATGTTAACCAACTCCCCTGAGATACTCGTAGGGGAGGTGAAGTGTTGGGGCGCTGGTCAGCAGAACCAACAGAGACCAGGCCTTTTGCCACTCTTCACATGGTTCTAGACGTGGGAGCGAATATGTTTTGAAGCTAAATATGCGCAGATTACAGAACAGTGAATTTCACATTGAGTGGATGAACCTCACAGCTAAGTCCTGCCTGAATTCTTGACTTGCAAGATCCACAAGATAGGATAAATGATGGTTGTTTTTGAACTTGTTTTAAATTCTAGGGTATTTTGTTAGACTTGAGAATGGAACATTTCTAACTACTCACATTTAATTTCATCCCAGTCCTATATACCATAGAGAAGACAAAAATGAAAATCAAGGACATTTGCCGATGTATCAAGGAGCAAGCTGACATGGCCGGCCTCACCATTGTCTCCCTGTTAACACATGCCCCTCGGAACAGGATCAGCCCACATGTGGTTCCTAGCTTGCTTTCTAGTTAGTGAAATGGCACCAACAGCTCTGCCTGAGCCATGGCAACATTTCCTATGCCCCACAGTGTTACCCACACAAATTAATCAGATGTAAAATACATTGTGGTCAAAATTCCCAGCCTCAGAGGCATGCAGATCCAATGACTGGGGAACAGTTGGGTCGTTTCCTTTGTTCAGGACTGTGTCACCAAATTTGGAAGGACATTGGGTTTTGGAACAGGTCACCAGCTCCGAGGGCAGCCATATGGAAATATGTCTGTGCTTGTGGGATCTTCTGTTGGAACTAGTCTTGTGAGTGGCTTAGTGTCAGTTTTTCTGAGTGAGACTTCTATAGGAGGCAGTCATCCTTCAGCTGAGAAAGCCCTTCTGTTGTCTTCATAAAGAACAGTGTTAAACAAACAAGAAAGAGCAAACGTTCCATCTCCATTTGCTGGCTAGTGAGTCCCTGGGATCTGCCTGTCTCTATTCCCTCCCTGCTCTGTGCTGGGACTGCAGACTCTCACTGCTGTCCTCAGTTTGTACGTGGGTGCTGGGGATCTGAGCTTGGGTTTCTATGCTTGCGCAATAGGCACTCTGCCCACTGAACAGTCTCTCCATCCTTTCTTGAACCAGCTTTATTTTCATTGGTTGCATGTTGCTCTATCTAGTGTGGGTGCTTAAAGGAAAGATGCAGCGTCTAGATGGCAGCTCCCATACACAGCAAACAAACAGTAAGCATTCAATGAGGAGGGCTGGGGAGATAGCCCTGTGGTAGAGTGCTTACCATGTATACATTCATGAGCACCTGAATTCGGATTTCCAGCACCCATATAAAAAAGTTTGAACATGCCAGTGGGCTTTTAAAAGCCCCAAACTGGGGAAGTGGAGACTCAGTGAGCAGCAAGTTCAGCAATAGATTCTGTCACACACACACACACACACACACACACACACACACACACACACACACACACACCATACATCCCACACATGAACACATAGATCAACACATACATAAATACATATAACACCTAATGAGTAAATAAGTCATTATCATTACACATGTCTCCGTACATATTTTGCGGCATACCCAATGTTTTAGGCTCTGCTGAGTTGGCAAATGTGCCTCCTCCTGTGTATGAGTGTGCCTGTATACCCAGTGGAATTCGAGTGTGGCAGGTGAACCATAAAAGGCCATCTTCCAGGTGGACAAACCATGGCACTATTCTCTACCTCAGTTTGCTTCTTACAGAGCACAGGTTGAAGTGGGGTGGCCTTCTAGTCCCCTTCCGTTCTGCATATAATCACGTTGATTCATGGGGTGGGTGGGTGGGGGCTGTTATATTTTCATTAAATGTTGAGTCTAGGAAACTAGTAGCAAGAATGCTAAGCACAGTCATACAGTAGGGATTTTTAATCCAAACATTATTTATCCAGCACTAATCAAAAATACAATGAAAGGATTTAAAAAAAAATAAAAAGCAAACTGAGAATCCGCCAGACATAAAACAAATGCTTTTCTCTCTGGCTCTTACGGACTCATTCAAACATCTGGGGGATTTACAGGTGTTAAAATTGCCCCTTGAAAGAAACCTTTTTATTTCCTGGGGTGATGGAAATATATTGATAATTACAAGAGGAAATGAGTTTTTTAAAATAAAACAATTAAAAGGGCTTAGCATTTAAATGAAAAAGAATGTAATTTTCCTTTATTTTATCTGTCATTAAATTGATGTTACAAGCTATTAGGAGAGTTTAGTCAAGGCCGATTTTCAAATATAATCTGTATTGAAGTGGAAGGTTGGAGGGGAGGGTGGGCACAGATTGGTACCCATATACTTCCACAAACACATTCAAACACACACACACAACACACACATGCCTCAAAGGAGCCATTTCTTTAAAAACTACAAATGCCGAGGCAACAAACAAAAAGTAATATACAAACATGACAAAAGGAAGCAGCATCTGTAATAGCCCCTGGTAAGGGGCTATTCGTGATTTAGTTGGAATAAATTGTTTTATTTTCTCTTGTAGGTGTGTATGCACGTATGAATGCATGCTTGCATATGTGCAGGTGTTCATGTATAGGTCAGAGGTCAACCTTTGGTGCTGTACGTCAGTCATCATTTACCGTGTTTTGTGAGTCAGGATCTCTCACCAGTTTGGAACTCACCAAGTTCCAGGGATCCAACTGTCTCTGCTGCACCAGTGCTGGACTGTGAGTGAGTACTACCTTTCCTGGCTTTTACCCCCCTGGGGTCTGGGGCTCAAACTGAGGTAACAAGCGCTTTAGACTGAGCCACCTCCCTAGCCCCTCTCCTTTTTTTGGCAGTAAATGCATGAACAGAATTAGGAAAGATCATTATTTGATATCTGAGCACATCTGAACAGACCTGGGATTGCTGGCAGAGGTTACTGACATGGCTCTAGATGGCACCCCAGACTTCTCCTAAGTCTGTTCAGGGTCGTTATGTGGGTGCTCCCAAACTAGTTAGGACAAGTAGGAATGTTTATGCTCTGAAGACAAATAAATGTCTCACATAAATCAGTGCCTCACAGATCTGGTTGTAATTTAACAATAATCAGTACTGTGTATTTATCAATGTGCACCACTAATCACAGTTAAAACTTACAACAACATTAATAGGGCATATTGCGTTTATTACTGTTTGCAATGATAATTAAATAGAAGCAACACATACATGTTCATATTCAGAGTGGCTGCCTTTTAATTTGGGTCATCAGCGTGTGCTGGGCTGGGCTCTGAGACTAATAGCATTTGTGAGCTGCCTTTGTGAGAACCTCGCAAGACATGAGCTTTTGTCCCTGTTGGTAGGTGAGAAATGGAAACTTATGACAAGGCCTGTGATTGCACAGGCAGGAAGCTGTGCAGGCAGAGCCAGAACACACTCTGCAAGGGCCACAGATGAGGATGGTGTTGCTAGGACTAGCCCCGGCGGTGGCTGGGAAGTCGGGGGAAGGCTCCGAGTGCTTGCTCTGCAAGAGTGAGGCCCTGAACCTGAATCCTCAGCAGCTACCTAAAAAGCCAGGCCTGGCTTGAAGCACCTGTAACCCCAGCACTGGTGAGGAGAAACAGATGAATCCCTAGAGGTCACGAACCAGCCAACTTCATGTGCTGACCACTTACATGCTTCCAGTTCAGTGAGAGACCCTGTCTCAAGGGACTGAGGCACAGAGCCCTCCTGTTCTGGTCTCCTCATGTCCACCTATAGGTGTGCACCTATGTGCATGTATAAACACCCACAAGCACACACACACACTGCAAACCAAAGCCTCTGGGATCTGAACGTTAAGACTAGGCTGACTGGCTTTTTCTAGAGGAGTCCTGCCGCAGCTCAGGGCTGGTGGGAAAGATGCTGGCATCGTAGCCCATGCTCACTTGGGGTTTTGCTGTTGCCTCTGGCTTCGTTACCAGCGTCTTCCTGCAGGGCCCAGTAGCTGCTGTTCTTCTGTGTCATCTCTGTTTTCCTTCTTCGCTCCGTATCTACCTAGTCTGTCCTTGCCTGCCTTTCCTCTGTCCTCCCTCTTTACTCCCCATAGCATCTCAGCAGCTCATGACAACTTCTTCCCATCTCTGAGACATTTCAAGTTTTCTCAGGAGAACAGGGGAAATTTTATGATTCTGTAACTGGAAAGCCAAATTCTTCACAGAAGAAGTAACTTGGGTGTTTGGAGACAGATTAGGGCGGTGGGAGGAGAGGGTGCAAGTGTGCCTGGGGTGTGTGGATAAAATATACGCTGTTGAGAAGGCGCCATGTGTGGGAAACAAAGAAAGCACTGGAGACTCGTGGGATTTGGTGTGTGGGGCGGAGGGAGCTAGCTAGCCTAAGAGGCTGGAGTTGAAAAGTTTGTGGAGGAGACGCAGAACTGTCAGGCATTTGGAGGAATGCTTGGGTATGGGCTCTGGTTGATTTTCTTTATTCCCACAAAGAGCTGAGGGGACCCTTCTGGCCTCTTGAGTTACTCACCTCCCAACAGCCCCAAACTGCTCTATCATAAATGACACCAGGCAGTCACTTTCTGTTCTCATTTTTCTTCTCTGGCTAAGTGCCAGCTTAGGATAGTGAGCTGGTTTTGAGGAAGCTCAAGTAATTGGGGCCAAGGAGTTAGGAAGGAAAGCTAGCAACCCTGACAGGTAGAAGAGAGGCAGGGGCCAAGTGATTAGAAAGAATCACTAAATGGTCTATGTCATAGACCTCCCTCTGCAGAATGAAATAAAACAAACAAAATTCACCCTGGGTCTAAACCGACACAGACCTAATACTCCTGCCCAGAACCCATCACCAAAGGAAAGCCCGCTGTCTGGGGAGTGGTAACAGACAAGGGCATCAAGGCATGGGATCCAGCAGCACAGGGCTCAGTGGTCATCAGTGTTGGTACGACAGAAGGTGGCCACGGAGACACTTCTTGCCTTGCTCAGTTATTCGCACAGACATGCCAGTGGGAACCGGTCCCTTAAATTCTATCCCTGAGTGTGAACTGTGAGTGGAAGGCCCCCTGACGTGGGAAATTTGTGCTGAGAACGTGGTCAGAGATCCACCCAGGGCAGCCGTGGTGAAGGACAAATCTGAAATGTAAGGTTCTAGATTTTGAACTGGATAGGTGGTTTTGAAAATGGCTATTACACAAGCTGCCATGGCACACAATTGTAATCCCAGCACATTGGGAGGCTGAGGCAGGAGGATCGTAAGTCTGAGGTCAGTCTGTGCCACATGGTGAGAGCTTCTCTCAAAATAATCAAAAACAAGAATGAACATTGTATGTGCCTGGGGACGGGGCATAAAAATACCTCAAGTCTCTCATCAGTCAGCTCATGAGATGGGAGTGGGGATGATCTTTCTGTGACTTGCTTTAGATTCTGAAGGTGATAGCTTACATCTAGAAAATTGTTAAGAATCGGCAAACCGTGGGTGCCTTAGCCCTTAGTCAGTAAAACAACTCCAGAGAGACAGGAAACATGCAAACTTCTACCAGAAGAGGAAGAAACAATCTCAGCTAAATGTCTCAGACTTGGAAAACTGGACACTTCTCACTTCACTTTTGTGTAGCAACAGGAATTTAAAATGAGAATCCTCAAGCTGAATGGAAAGATGGGAATTCAGATTGCCTACCTACCCCTGGGACCGTGTTTATGATGGGATGCAAGAAAGTTCTGCTTGTCATGCGCTGCCTGGCTCCTCCTCTTGCCAAGTGTATTCAGCAAGAGTTAAGTCTGTTCACACTTATTCCCTAGTTTTACCAGACTGAGCCAGGAAGGTAGGTGTTGAGGCAGAGCAAAAATTCAGCCCAGAGAAATTCCAAGAGATGTCACTAGATTCACATTTACTAAGTTGTACAATGAGATTGCAACAATCTCCCTCTCATTGGGTTGTTGGGAGAAAGGGAAAGGATCACTCTTGCAAAATACCCAGTACATACTCAGACCTTCTGCTCATGGGAAGTAGGAAGTTTCCATAGCACAGGAATTGAAAAGTGAATAGAACAAACCCTCCTTTTAAGATGTCCAGAGAGGAGGGGCTAGGAGAAGACAGGTCAGCAGGTAATCATGATATATGGCCCATAGTAAATACAAAATATAATAAGCAGTATGAACATATATTGGGTCCTTTTTCGGGAGAAGCTTCAGTGCTGCAGGAGGGAGAATCATTAAGGGCGAAAGGGCCATCTACTTGTCTTAAGCCTCTGCATGCGAAGGAGGGAGGTCCTGGCAAGGCCATAGCTGACATTCTGCTGTCCTCATGATGGATGGGGATTCGTGAACAATTGAATTGAGCCTCTGCCATTACAATCGATTGTTGGGACAGACTTCTTGATAGAAGCCAGGGGGCCACAGTGTGGGTCGGTGGTCACAGTGACATGAGACTTATGGCTTTTCCTAGGCTTCCCATGAGTCTTGACACACACCCATCTGCCTGGGACCCAGGACCACGCTGGCGGTAAAGAACAAGGAAATGAGGATTGAATTAAGTCACCATAGATCTAAGCCAGATGTGTCTGGCTCCTTTTCACCCCCTCATCCCCAAAGCTTTAGAGGTCATTGCGGTGAATGAGATGGATAGGAGAGTTTCAAATGTAGCTCCTATTGCCTGAGTCTGAGGAAGCCCTCACTCCAAACCTGTCTACAAAACAAGGAACATGAAACCTGCCTTCTAAGGATTCTTGGACTTTGTTTTATTAATATATAATTTACAGTTCATTAAACTTGCCATTTTGAAGTGCTTTTGGTGGTTCTTAGTGTATTTCCAGAGTTGCAGCACCTCAATCTGATTCTTGATATTCCCATTGCCTCCAAAAGAAAGCCAGGGCCATCAGATCTAACTTCTGGCTCCAAGGCTCCCACAACTTCAGATCCATTTTAATCTCTGTAGATTTAGCAATCCCAGACGTTTCACATAAATGACTCATGCAATATGTGTTCTTTTGGGCCTGGATCTTATTCTTTTTCCTTTCCTTTTTTCCTTTTTTCCTTTTTTCCTCTTTTCCTTTTTCCTTTCCTTTCCTCTCCTCTCCTCTCCTCTCCTCTCCTCTCCTCTCCTCTCCTCTCCTCTCCTCTCCTCTCCTCTCCTCTCCTCTCCTTTCCTCTCTCTCCCTCTCTGAGATAGGGTCTTAGTAGCCCATGCTAGCTTCAAGCTCACGGCTGAGGAAACTGATGCTCTCTCATCCTCCAGCCCCACCTCCTGAGTGTGGTCTACCCCACCATGCTTCTTTTATTTGGCAGAAGGCCTTCAATATTTATCAATTTTCTTGAGTACTTCATTTCTTTCTATTGCTGAGTAATATTCTACCATATGACAGTGCCATGTCCATCCACTGGCACAACCGATAAAGAAAACTTACAACATGATAACTTGAAATACAAATGACACAATTAAAAATTCATAAAATCTCCCACATGGCTAAATATAACATCGGAATGCTTTAATTTACATCTCTCCAAAGAAGATATACGGATGGCCATGTGTTCATTGTTTATAGATACAAGTATCTTATCATATATCTTGTTTACAAATATCTCTATCATGGCTCTTTTCATTTTCATAGTGGTGTCCTTTTGTAAATAATTTGAAACTTTTAGGAAGTACAATTATGTTTTTTTGTTTTTCATTTTACTTTTGATGTTGGATGAAGAAGCCGTTACTTAGATCAGCAGTATAAAGATTTTCCCTTTGTGGTTTTTACACTTCAGCTTTCTTATGACTAAGCTTATAATTCATTTTGAACTTTTGTTTATGCTCTGAAGTAAAAGTGTTCATCTATGTGTGCATGGTATACACAACACACACATACTCACACATCACAGACACACCCGACACACACTACACACACACACTTCACACAGACAACACACATACATATACAGACCCCACCACCACACAAACACAGACATCACACCTACCACATTCATATATATAACAATACCACACCACAGCCACACCAGATACACACTACACATGCTACACACACACACACACACACACACACACCCTACTCCTTGGCTAATGTGAGTTTCAATGAGCTCCACATGGAAGATAGTCTTATTCAGTTTAATTACCATGACATCGAAGCCAACACACACCCACTTGATATTCCTGATGTTTGACCTAAGAGCAAGCACAGAGCGCAGTGGGCCCCGAATGTGGCCTCTATTATTGGGCTGAAAACCTCCATTGACTTGGGTTGGCAGCCTGCACCACTAATTGAGGACAGGGCTTGGCCCCATGGGTTTTATATAGAACATTCTCTTTATTTCTTGTTTTCATGGGTGTGTGTTGTGGGCTGGGGATTATTTTTATGTTTTTCCACTTCCTGATTAGTTTTAGGACTTGTTTATTTGGAGACCGCTTTAATAAATTTGCACAGCAGGGTGAGGTAGTAACAGGGTTGGGATATTTAACCAGACACTGCCTTCTTCTCAGTTTGGTTTTTGGTGTTTAACTTCAGGGTACAGTCACTCTAGTGTCAAAGCCTTGCCAAAGATCACCTGTCCTGGACACACCCTGGGTGGCTTAATTGGAGGGCAGAGCTCTGCTCCTGAGTAACCTTGTACAATGGCTACCATGACACAGCACCACTGCATGCTGAAAGTGAAGTTGAGTTCTAAAGGCAGCTTCCTGTTCTAGAGGAAGAGCCCAGAGAAGCCCAGAGGCCAGGGACCCTTCACTCATTGGCATGGTTTCAGTGTGTGGAACAGCTCCATTGACAAAAAATGCCTGAGCATGTTCATGCCATGAAGTAGATGTGATCACGACCAACACAAGCAAGTCCCTGTCACAGTGGAGTTCCCCATGGTGTGTGTCTACAGGTGAAACGGTGATGGCTACGTAAAGGTTACAGCACTAATTGCAGAGTTAGACTGCTTGAAAAATAAAGCTGAGGTGCTAGAGAGGTTGAGTGGTTAAGAGCACACCCTGCTCCTCCTGATGAGGGAAGGGAGCCTCATGGAGAGTACCCATTTTTAGTTCTTCTGTTTTGTGGAGAAGTTGAGGGTGGGATGGGCAAGAACCAGTCACATAGACCAGTTATAAGGCTTTTGTGTAAACATGAATTTAGAGATCTACCTTACAAATAAGTCCTGCCTTTTCACATTTCAGTGTGTGTTCCTGGGTGGGTTCCTGTGCGTGCATGTGTGGGATGTGTATGAATGCTGTGGGTTAGCCTCTGCCAATGCTCATCTGAGACAGGGTCTCTCATGCCTCTGGCTTCTTTAGCTAGCCTGGACTAGCTGGGTAGTGGGATCCAGGCCTATGTCCTTTCCTTTTCTTTCATTTTGTCAACTTGACATAGCTGGAGTCATTTGAGAAGAGGGAACCTCGATTGAACAAATGCCCACATCAGGTTGGTCTGTATGCAAACCTTTGGGCATACTCTTGATTGATTATTGATGTGGGAGGGCCCAGCCTCCTCTGGGTGGTGCTACCCCTGGGCAGGTGGTCTTGGCATGTAAGAAAGCAAACTGAGAAAGCCAGGAGGAGCAAGCCAGTAAGCAGCTTTCTTCCATGGCCTCTGCATCAATTCTGCCCGGACTGCCCTCCTTGAAGGACCATAAAGTGAGATAAACCCGTTCCTCCCCATGTTGTTTTTGGTCAGAATTTTTTTTTTTTATCACAGCGATGGGAAGCAGACTGAAACAGGGCTGGGATTATGAGTGTACCGAAGTAGTGTCCTACTTTTGCATGTGGATTCTGGGGACAGAACCCAGGTCTCTGCACTTGCAAGGCAAGGACTTTACAGAGCTGAGTCACCTTCTCAGCTCCCTAGGGTACTGTATTTGTTGGGGCTGGCAGGCATAAGGGAAAATAATTCAGACTTTGACAACCTTTCTGAGAGAATCAGGGTGACATTCTTCTTCACCGAGTCTCTGTTCCTGCACTTACAAATGGACCCCAGGAGCCTGGCCTTTGGCGTGGTGTAGCTGGTTGACACTGGATTTTATTCTTTTTATTATTTTTTGTATTAATCACAGGTTATGTACTTTGTATCCCAGCCATAGCCCCCTCCTGTATTCCCTCCCTATCCTCCCATCCTTCCCTCATGTCCTCCCTGCCCCTTTCCAATTCCACTGATAGGGGAGAATCTCCTCCCCTTCCATCTGACCCTGGCTTATCAGGTCTCTTCAGGACTGGCTGCAATGTCCTCTTCTGTGGCCTAGCAAGGCTGCTCCCTTCAGGGGAGGGGGTTTCAAAGAGCCAGCCATTGAGTTCATGTCAGAAATAGTCCCTGTTCCCCTTACTAGGATACCCACTTGGATACTGAGCTACCATGGGCTATGTGCAAGCAGGGGTTCTAGGTTATATCCATACATGGTCCTTGGTTGGAGAAACAGTCTCATAAAAGATCCCTGTGCCCTGATATTTTTGGTCCTTGCGGAGCTCCTGTCCTCTGCAGATCTTACTAACTCCCCCTTCTTTCATATGATTTCCTGTACTCTGCTGAAGGTTTGGTTATGAGTCTCAGTATGTGCTTTGATACACTGCTAGGTAGAGTCTTTCAGAGGCCCTCTGTGGTAGACTCCTGTCCTGTTTCTTGTTTTCTCCCTCTTCTGATGTCCATTCCATTTGTCTTTCTAAGTGAGAATTGATCATCTTACCCTGGGTCCTCTTTCTTGTTTATCTTCTTTAGGTGTACAGATTTCAGTATGTTTATCGTATCTTATAGGTATAAATAAGTGTCTTTCTGCTTTTGGGATACCTCACTCAGGATGATTGTTTCTAGGTCCCACCATTTGCTGCAAATTTCATGATTTCCTTGTTTTTAATTGCTGAGGGATTTTATTCTTTATTACATTTATTTGTCATGTGTCTGCAGTGCATGTGTGTATGTGCATACCACAGCACACTTGTCCAGGTCAGACAACAACGTTGAGAGTCTGTTCTCTTCTTTTTCCATGCAGGACCTGGGAATCAAACTCAGGTTTTCAGGTTTGTCAAAAGCATCTTTACTCACTGAGCCATCTTATCTACCCGGAGACTGAACGTTTAGAGAGTGAGGACAGAACTAGGCTAGAATGGAGAGGGAGGAGTCACACATACAGGGAAGGGCTTTACAAAGGCAGAAAGTGGAGAGAGGTGGGTACTTCCAATGACCGTGGGGCACAGAGCTAGGGGGATGATGGCATGCAGTGATAGCTTGTTTTATTGAGGACGCACTGCCGCTATCAGCCATGTAGCGCCAGCCTGCCAGAGCCGCACACTGGAACTTATTTAAAGAGGCTATTGTAAAAGTCTCTGAGCCAGTTAATTACCAGTTTTTGTTATGTCAGGAAGTCCTCGAGTTTAAGCAGAAAGAAACCATTCATGAGTATGTTCCGGGTCTGTAGTTTAATGGGACAAGTAAAAAAAAAATTAAAATTTGATAAAATGATTTAGTTCATGGGAGGATTGAAAATCCTCACAAGAAAAGCTGAAATTACATATTGTGCTCTATTCCCTTCTAGAGAAGTCACTGAAGTAGCCGAAGACTTAATTGGACTAATGACCCATTGCTGTTATGCATAAAATTCTGGTGCCCATAGAGAAGTGATGAGGCTGTGGAAATGGCCTGTAAATACGAACCCAGTGAGCATGATGACCCCAACCAGGCTTCTGTGGTGCGTGACCAAATGTACAAAGAATAAAGGATGGCTGCTGCGTGGTGCACACTTTGGGAAGCCTCCTGGGACCAGGTTCCATTGTGCTTAGTGAGTTGAGGGCTGAATGTATGGAAGACATACGGAAAACAAGTCCAGTGGTTTTGACCAACTATAAATTCTGGATGATTCGGGAGGTGCAGATAGCAGGGAGTGCAGAGCCAGGGGAGGAGTCTTAAAAGGCACACAACGTAAATGTATCAGCTGGCGAATGTAATCGCGTGAACTGAAGTTGCTTGAGATAACAGGAGACCAGCTCTGGAAGTCTGTTTCATGTCTAGAGTTCCCATCTTGCTCACCTGTTTTATTTCACTCATGTCTCTGCTGGGACTGCATCAAATCCCCAGAGCTGATCTCTGGCGTGGCAGTTGCACAAACACCATAGTCATGGCATTCATCTCGAGAGCTTTCATCGGCATCACATGAGTTCAATACGCTTACGTTCTGAGGATTTGGGGCTGTCACTCTCACCGCCTTCTCGTCTACCATGTGAAGGTAATATGCCCTCAGCAGCAGTGTGCCTGGCACAGACAATATGGGAGTGTACAAGAAGAAGCCTGCCTGGGCAGGCTATCCATTGGAAGAGCCTGTTGGGACTAGCTGCAGAGGTGGCTTCGGTTTTTTGAGTTTGGACACCCTTAAACAGCAGGCACAGTCCCACCAACCCAGGGACATTTGTAGTTCTCCTTTATAATCTAATCCTGGTGATTATAGCAGGATAACCGATAGAGGCTACTAAGGAACAAGTGGATTTTAGATTGCCGTCCTCAAAGAGTTGGATTTCCATCTTGCTTTATTTCCACTGTTGATTTTTCTTTGTCAGGTATAAGGTAGAACAGCTTATGACCCCAAAGTCTCTGTGGCCTGAGAGAAAAGTCTTTGCAATTTGCACTGAAAGGTAACAACACCATTAATAGATAGACTTTCTGAGGAGTAAATGACATTCATAAAGATTGTAGATGATCCCAAAAGAGAGTAAATACAGAAGTGATGTGGCAGGTCAGGCGAGAAGAAATAGGAACAAAAAACAAAACAAAACAAAACACAAAAACCGAAAACAATGGGGGCTGGGGAGATGGCTCAGCTGCTCTGGCAGTGGAGTGGAATTTGGTTCCTAGCACCTTTTTCTGGCAACTCACAACAGCTTGTAACTCCAATTCCAGAGAATGCAAGTCCCCTTCTGGCTTCCTCAGGCCTGCGTGCACACACACACACACCCAGCCCAAACAAAACAAAATCAAAATATTAAAAAAAAAATAACAACAACAAAGCCCAGTGGACCATAGTGAGTGAAAAACAAGAGAAAGGTGTCATGCAGAAAGAAACCCAAAGGCTCAGGTTTGATACATGGAAAGCAAAAGACAACTAAAAGGGTCAGTTTTTAGAGGCTCATGTCACCCACGTGATTGGGATCACTTGGTCAGGATCTTACCTGAAAAAGTACAAAGGTCCTCTCAGCAAGACAGGGATGACAGAATTTCAGAACAGGAAGAATTCCTGGGCAGTGCGGTGCCAGGAAGGGAAGAAGTCTTGTGCATTTGTGTGTGCAGCTTGAGAGACAGCCTTGAAGTTCCACTCAGATCCCCGGGACCTGTGCCTATTGCCCCCTGTGTAATAAAAAGGGGGCTTTGCAGACACAATTAAGCTAAGGGGCTTGAGGTCTGACTTATTGAACTGTCAGTCTTCCGTGAAATCACAAGTATCATTCGAGGGAGGCTGGGAGTGACTGTTGGGGAGGAGAAGGCAATGGATGACAGATGTAGGAACAAAAGGTGTCACAACCCATGGTCATAGGCCAAGGCCAGAGAACTCAGGCTTTCCTCTAGATCCTCTAGGAAGAGCCAGTTCTGCTGACATCTGGATTTCATCCCAGAGAGACAGTGAGAATGACGCCAGACTTCTGAGTCCCACAGGTAGCTGAGAGTAGGTTTCTTTTGTTTCAAGTCACCAAGTCTGTGGTAATTTGCTATAGCAGCTGTAGGAAGCTGATACAGTGTGAGAGCTTGGCTACAGTTGTCCTTTTCAGAGCCTCAGTTTTCCCAACTATAAAATGGAGGTGTCATGTGTAATGGCTGCCCTCCATATCATGGGTTGGCTGGGAGGTTCAAATGAAACAGTTTGTGAGACTGCTGTTCATTACTAGCATTCGGTGTATACCTGTGAGTTCACAGTGTTCTCAAAGGACACTTGTCACAATGGTGGCTTTTCAATCACATTCATCCTGAGCACAGAGGGACCTGGCTAAAGCCAAAGGTTCCCTTGAACATACGGAGGCTAATATTGGCAGTGGATGGAGAAGAGAAGAAGGGAAGAGAGGGTGAGTCCTAGGACCAAGGTGTAATCGAGTCACAGGGCACCTGAGACTTGGCCTGGCTGAGGAAAAGGCTCCCAAAGTTTAACCTGGACCAGTAGATCTGGCGAGGCTAGAGGTGAAGTAAAACAGCCCCTGAGTTCTTTGTTGCCTGAAGGAAGGGGTAGAAGGAACTGGCAGCTGGGGGTGCATTTCTCATTTGGGGGCCGGGCTAAGCAAAACTTCTTTGATAAAACTGGCCATTGCAGGCCAGAGATGTAACTCGGTGGCAGAATGCTCGCCCAGCGTGTGCAGGGCCGGGATTCAGTTCCCCAGTAGTGTAAACAAGCTGAGTGCAGTAGTATACACTTCCAAGCTTAGCATTTGGGAGATCAAAGCAGGAGGCTTGGTGGTTTAAAGCCAGCCTGGGCTTCTTCTGGAGAGACTGTGTGAAAAGCAATCCAGGCAGCCAGGTGTGGTGGCACATGCCTATAATCCAAGCACTTAGGAGTTGAAGGCAGGAGGATCAGGAGTTTAAGGGCATTCTTAGCCGTATAGTGAGTTCAAAGTCAGACTGGATTATCTGAGACTATCTCCAAACAAATAAACAAATGGGCTGGAGAGATGACTCAGCAGTTAAGACAGATAGTTGCCTAATCACGAGGAAAAGAGATTCCCAGCACCCGTGTGAAAAGTGGGACAGGGGTCCTGCAAACCCTCTAACTCCACCTTCCCCTGCCACGGTGAATGCATGGACTCATGAGCTAGCATATACAAATGCATGTATGCACACGCGCGCACACACACACACACACACACACAAAATCTTGAAAATAATCAAATAAAAACCCACAAGTCTACAAATAAAAACCAAAATAGAAACCTAGGCATTGCCTCTTACACCTCTGGCCTCCTGAACTGTCAGAGAATAGATTTCTTCTTTTGTTTGCTATTAATTAAACAAAAAGTGTGGGGGTATTAGGGAATCAAGGCCCTGCCACTAAAGTATATTTAAAACTGTTGCTGAGCCAATACTGAAGTCGTTTTTATATCTTAAATTTCTTAGAGTTCTTTGTTGCTCTTGGACTTGATTATAATACTGGTGATTGTGTCTATTGTAGCAAATCGTTTGTTGAAACCATCATTTCCTAAATGCCCCATTGGTAAGTGTAGTGTTTTCCTTATTGATAACTTAACAGTAGCCAGTGCCCCAGAATGCTCAACCACCACTAGAATAAGTAAAATACCACTGATAAGTCTTTGATATCCTTTAAAATATTTCGTAGCTACTAACACCATATTCCCCAGAAACCTTGGAAAGTGTGTGGCTCATTCCTCACCCCTGCTTTCTCAAGTAATAGGTGTTACCATCTACATGACGGAATTTTGCTGCAGAAACCGTAAAGTCACACCATGTGACAGAGCTCATGGGCGGTTTATTAAGGGAGTCGATACAGAGGCGGCCCAGGGTGAGGGTGGCAGGAAAGAGAGGAGGACTGGGACAGGTCCTTTTATAAGGGGATGCAGCGCATGCACAGAGGAGGACATGAGACTCATGGCAACCAAGGGAATATGTCGTATTGGCAGCTAGTAATGACATAATTCTGCTGTCCTGAGTCCCTAGGGTCGGCCACGGGTGCCTTTTGCTAACAACAGGCCTTTAAGAATGTTGGCTGAAACAAATACCTAGTTTCTTCAGGCCACCTGTGGACCAGGTAGGGGTGTGACCGGGATCTCTAACACTCAGGGTCACTATCATCCCTGTACTTTATGTAGTACCTTAGGTCCCCTTGGTGGAGATACCCTCCTCAGACTGACAAGGATCCAATCCACAAATGATACTAGCTCCCACATGTCTGCAGCAAGTAGGTTCTCATCTAAATTAAGATAAAGTTAAGTTAGATAAGGACGTTAAGTTAAGGTAATCTTCCAGCCACAGAGAGAAAAAGGCAGGCTCCCACAGGCAAGAGCAAGGAGACAGATGAATGAAGTGAAGGATGGGTTCGAGGGCCTTGTCAGTTGTCTTGACAGCAGTATGTTACAGATGTGTGCATACTGATCTGCATGACTTAAGTAAATAAGTCATTTTCCCCTTTCATGTTGCATTTCTGAGAAGGCCTGTCAGTCAGTGCACCCTATAGCCATAGGAGACTGGCTCAACTTGCCCCACAGTGCCTCCAAAGAGATGAGGTCCATACTAGCTAAGTACATGGCTTGGCACATATACCCAGTCCTCACATTACCCACTAAATTCATTAATGATGTGTTCATTGCTGAAGCGGATGGGTGGGCCATCCTTCTGATGCTGCCCGACCTTTTGTGGATTCTTGGCTCCACTCTCACGTCCTCTTCTTCTGACTAACTTGATATCTGAGGCTACCGAGTTGCAGGTTGCTTCTCCCAGCTCCTTGTCCACTCTTGGCCTCTTTCGGTCTAGTTCCTCTCAGCCCAGAGCTCTGGACCCCACCCTGTTCTCTCTTCACCCTGTGTTCTCTCTGAACTTCTCATGATGTGGTCTTTAGATGCTGTAGCATCTGAGTCTATGCTTCTACAGGAATGGCCCTGATGTCCCCACCTTCCCTCCATTGTCCTTGCACCATAAACACCAACCATGACAGATCCTTTGTAGTCTCAAATTAATATTCCGCTCTTAGCCCCCATGTTCTATCTCTACAGCTCACTGTCTTTAGCACCCACCCCGAATGATCTGTAGCCAGCAGGACCACATTTCTTCTACCTTTTCAGCGCCCCGCCCCACCTTACCATCTTTATTCTTGGGCCTAAATTTAACCCCAGTCCTAATGATCATACTGTATTGACCTTCTTCTTATTCCTCTCACAGTTCATCAAATAACTTCTCTTCTCCCTCCTCTAATCTTTCTTTCTGTCTGTCCCTCTTTGTCTCTCTTTCTGTCTTTGTCCTCTCTCTCTCTCTCTCTCTCTCTCTCTCTCTCTCTCTCTCTGTGTATGTGTGTGTGTGTGTGTGTGCTTGTGTGTGTGAAGGTAAACACCACAAGGCATGTGGAACTGGGAAGACAGCCTTGAGTATTGATCTTGCCTTCTACCCTGTCCAAGGCAGGCTCTCTTGTTTGCTGCTTTAGACTGTCTGGCTTGTGAGCTTGAGCGAGTCTGCCTCTCACCTTGTGGCAAGAATGCTAGGACTGCAGACTTGTGCCGCTGCAGCTGGCTTTCTATCTGGAGATACAAACTCAGTTCTTCACACCTGCCTGGCCAGTGTTCACGAGGTGAACCATCTCTCTAGCCCTATTGCATTCATCTGGTGAAGCTACCATCTTTATTAGTTCCGTGTCCTTTCAACCTCCAGCTTACCTAACTTCCTCCCCAGTGCAGGCAGGCTCTCAGCTGATGATCTTGCTTCATCCTTCACTGAGGAAACCAAAGTGATCAGAAGAGAAAGTCAACACCCAGCAACACCTACTGTGTCTGTCCCACGGACTCCCTTTGGAAGGCTGTTCCAACAGATGAGCCATCTATCGTGCCATCTGAAGTCAGACCCGTTAGCATGTGCAGTCTGCTGCATCCCAGCAACTTCTTGGGATAATGCCGTAAGATTTGTTTCTTCTCTTTGTCATGTCATACAACGTCCCTGGAGCATTCCCGATTGATTGGCTTCCAATGCATTTACAATACAAGACCTTCCAGTGGCTTCTCTGACTCCAAGTGATCCAGCCCTCCTGCTGATTTGTCAACCTCACCTCTTGTGTTTCTCTCCTCACTTCCTTCACTGCAGACTCTCTGGCTTCTGTGTTGGTTTTTGAGCATTAGGAAGTCTTTATCTTCTCCATCTGAGATAGTCTTCCCCCAGATATCTGCTTGGTTGACTCTATAACCTCTGTAAAACCTCTGATCAAGTCTTACTTCTCAATGGGGCCTGCCTTGACCACCCATTCCAGTTAGAATAGCAACATACCTGTCCCAACCTCAGCACCCTAGTGTCCCCATATCATAATCTTGCTTTTGGTTGGTGGTTTATTATTGTTTTATTATATAGTTTATTTATTTATTTATTAAATCTACCGCTACCCCACATGCCTCTATATTAGAACAATCTCCAATGTCTCTTTGCTTAGAGACATTGCCACAGAGAAGCTGCTCAAGAAAATGTTGGCAAATGAACGACTACTGGAGTGTTTTGTCTATGTGGCTACTCTCAGCTTTGTAGTCTCTTCCGGCTTTATCTTCCTGGCCTTACTTCCTATTGCATGAGCTCCTGTAACAATGAGCCTGCCATTCCCCACACATTCCTCTGTCCTTCCTCTCCATCACTCTAGGGACTTATTCTTGTTCTAGCCTGAAGACTCTCTGGCCATCTTCTGCATGTGCCACACTCCTATGCCATACTATTCTCCTCTGTTCTTTTTGGGTATTCTTCAGTTTTTATCCAACTGAGGACTCTACCCAAGAGCAGGCCCAGGTAGCCTGTCTTGCAAAGCACTCCTGGGAGTTTCAGGTTCTCCTTTGTGCTCCAAGAGACCTTGTTGGTAACTATTACAGAGGAAGAAGTGAACATTTATCTTCTCTATGGTCCCAGGGCCCCCTTAATGTTTGTCATCATGTGACTGAGTATATGTAGAACTGTCTAGTTATAGAGGTCACACCGCTTTATAGTTCTACCAAGTATTTATGAGTACCCACCCCAGCTGGTGATGTTTTAAAACTGTTAGTTTGTGGTTGGAGAGGAGGCTCAACAAGTAAAGTACTTATCTTAGAAATATGACCAAAGCTGCACTCCCAGAACCCCTGGGGAAAAAATCAGCCATGGCAGCATATGCTTGGAATCCCAACATTATGAGGCTGAGATAGGAGCATCCCTGGAGTCTTCTGGCATTGGCCTAGCCTAATGGATGAGCTCCAAAAACAAGATGGAAAGTACCTAAAGAATAATTCTCAAGGCTGTCCTCCGGGCACACATCTGTACTGGCACACATGTGAACACCCAACCCCCAAACACCGTTAGTTTGACAAGGGGAGTGGAGAACACTTGCTTTTTGTTTTGTTTTAATTTGTATACCTTGATTATTGATGAGTCCATATATTTTAGTTTTTTATTATTCCTTTTAGAAAGCATTTGTTGGTCACTTGTGTTTCTTCTGTGAAGTATTTATTCATAGCCTTTGCTTGTGTTTTGGTGTATTTGCCTTTTCCAGTTCAGGTGACTCATTGGTTATAGGTCTTTTGATAGAACACTAGCTTAAGATGTAGAACTGCTGGATTCTGTGATTGCCCTTATCTATAAAGTGGAGATAACCATGGGTGGGTATATAATCCATTTTAAGAAGTACACATGATGAAGAATTAGCTATTCAGACAAGCCCGTCTATGACACTTAGCCTGGCTCTCTTACAGGGAGTTTAAGAGGCTTAAATGAATTGAAAGTAAAAATACTTTGCAGGCAACACTTATGGGCCAGAATGAGGAACTTACTAGTCTATCCTTAAAAACCTTCAAGACATTTCCCTGAAGTAGTGCATGTTTATTACCACAGGAGGGAAATAAAACTGGACCAGTTGAAATCACTCACACTCACCGGTAACAGAACTGGATGTTAGCCTGCGATGCTGACCCTCTGTAGCCTGTGGTCTTCCACTGTGTAATTCTGCAAGTCTTTAAAAGGCAGGTCAGCATCTTTCTGGGCATAATATGTAAGATAGCCTGCTAAGTGAGGGATATTAGCTAAAGCTATGCAGACACATCCTGGATTTATAAGATGAACTACCAGGTCTCATTAATAATATTACTGTGCAACAATTATTTTCTTTAGAAAGACTGTGTGGCAGAGACGTGCAGTGTTGGGTTTGTGTGAATGCTCTTGGTTCAGAGGGCTAAAGGCTATAATGATTTAAAGTCATGGTCATCTTGGATAACCTCTTAGCTCAGTCTCATTTGCAATAGCCTGGGTTACGATGAGTCAGATTTACAACTCTTATAATGAGGCTGGGAGAATAATATTTCAGCATTCTAAAATTTCCAAAGAGGTGTCACTTGTTTCATAATCCCTGAGCTCTGCATTCTGGACATGTGAAAATAAACAGACTCTCTAAAAGAATGATATTTCTAGAAATATGAGAAAAGTTTAATTCCTTTTGTTTTATCTCCAGATGTTTTCCAGCAGGCAGGAAAATCTCCATAGAATGCAAGTTTCCTAAACAAATAAGATTTCTAAAGAATGGCCTTTTCCACAGAGCTCACTGGGTTTTAAACACACTAGTCATTGACTAGATAATACTTTGAAATTTGAAAAGTTGATTCAAAGTATTTCTTAGGGATAAGGAAATACATTTATAACCTATCACCAATGTTTTTTCTTGATCATCTCCTGGAGCTAGTGTTTATAAGAGGATTCTAGTAGTCAAAGCAGCAGGTAGAATTTATGAATAAGCCTGGGCCAGGCAATATGGAGATTGTGTGAGCTGAATGAGAATGGCTTCCCCACAGACTCACATATTTGCATGCTTGGTCACAAGGTAGCAGAATTGTTTGAAAGGATTACAAGTATTAGATGTGACCTTGTTGGAGTAGGTGTGGCTTTGTTGGAGGAAGTGTGTCACTGAGGGTGGGCTTTGAGGTTTCAAAAGCCCATGCCAGGCCCAACTTCTCTTTCAGCTGTCTGCAGCTACTTTTCCAGTGCCTGCCTGCACCCTGCCCCACTTCCTGCATTGATGGTAATAAACCTTTGAAGCTGTGAGCAATCCTCTCACACCCCTCAGTTAAATCTTTCTCTTATAAGAGTTGCCTTGGTCACAGTGTCTCTTCACAGCAATAGAGCAGTGACAAGACAGGGATGTTAAAGTTGAAGTGTGTCGGCCATTGTGATGGCTGACTTTGGTTGCCAACTCTACCGGCTTGAGGAGATGCCTTGAGGTGAGTACACTGACCCCCTTGAGAGACTGTGAGGATAGAAGAGAATAGCCACGATGGCTCTGCTCCACTTGACTCCGTTGATGGGTTTAAAGTTGGGAACGACTTTGGGAGGTCACAGAGCCATGCAGATACTCTGCCGTGTAGAGAGTGGGCTACCTGCAGCATGCCTTTGAAGGATGTCTTGCTCTCTCCTCCTTTTGCCTGTCTTCCCTGCTTCCTGGCTGCTGCTTCTCTGTCCTTCCACGCCTTTCTGCTTTGATGTGTTGCCTCATCACAGGCACAGAAACAATGGAACCAAGCAGCAATGGATGGAGACCTCTGAAAGTGAGCCAAAATAAACTTCTCAAGTACCTTATCACCACTGACAAAAATACTGACTAGTGCAGTGTTCAGCCTAGTGGCTGGAAGATTAAGAAAAAGGTTTACTCTAAGAAAACAGTAATTTGCAATAAAATTTAGCAAATGAGTAATTCCACAAAAGAACAAAACTCAATATTAAAGATAAGATGGGTTTTGGTGATCAGGCAGACTCCTTGGAGCAGATAGATACAGAAAAAGAAGACTTAGGACAGACTAGAGTGTGGTAGAGACTCCAGAGAGAGAAGGAACAGAGGCAAAGTCATATTGGACTTCAATAGTGTGGGACAGAGGGATGAGGAAGGGGTGGATTCTAGCTAGGAGAGTAGGTGGAGGGCAAAGTGTGTGTGTGTGGTGGGTCAAGCTGGGCTAGAATTCTAGAAAAATGACCTCTGGAGGGATGGGGATGCTGTCATCTACCTTTACTCTTTATTATACCTCAAGTCCTTGGCACAGTGCTTTTCCTACGTTGCTCAAGGATATTGATGATCTCGGTAAAGGTACAAAGGAAAGAATGAAAACTCCCTAAGAAGCAAAGGAGAGCGAAGGCTTCAGGTCAGTCTAAGTATTCTTTTGTCTAATTAATTCGCTCTCGTTCAGTTAATAAACTCATCTGCTCGTGTCGTAAAAAACTTCAGTTTTAGACTAGTCATTAATTACTTGGAAACAAAACAAAAAAGTCAAGTAAATGGGAGAACCAAATAATCTGCTTTTATGACTTCAGCGTTTCTGTTTGTTTGTTTTTAACATCAGTAAATCTCATTCATCAGCTCTTTGTAGTCTTATCATATCAAGGCTTAGGCTTTCTTGAATAAGGGCACACTAACTGAAGTTTTTTGATCATTTGCATAAACCATACCCAGACTCAACACCTATCTTTTTAGCTTTGGGACCTTTTAACCTGTGAAGTGGTCTTAAAGACATCCTCAGACAATCAGAATGCAGAAGCATCACAGAGCTTTAGTTTAGTTCATTTCTCTTGCCAACACCCACTAAGCCTACAATTCTTTTTTAACTGTCTTTACTAATTCTTTCCTAAACCACTTAGTTTTCATAGGAATAGCCTTTTTGTTCTGAATACTACTATTTCATTAGGTTGTATAATATTGTCTGAAACTATAAGGACTCTCGAGAACTGACATCATGGGTTCATTTTTGGTGTGTGAGACAGGGTGTGCAGCATAGGCTGGCCTTGAACTTGCGGTGCTGTAATCTTGGCCTTACTCCCTCAAGAATACAGGTGTGCACTCTCATGCCTGGTTTTAATTTACTTTTTTGTTTTGGTTGCGGTATTTTATTTAACTTGTCCACTTAAAAATTGGACAAAAATTGAACTTAATCTAAAAGATCAACTTCGATTTTTTTTGCACCTCAATCCTGGTCTTTATGAAGAGAGATAATATAAATGTAGTTTTCAGATCAGCATCTTAGCTAGGTTCCTTTTGTTATAAACACCATCACCCAAAGCGGCTTGGGGTCTGCTTCAGCTTACACTTCCATATCACGGCCCATTGTGGAAGTAGGTCAGGGTAGGAGCTTAGGGCAGGAACTGAAGCAGAGGCCATGGAGAAGTACTGCTTACTGGCATGCTCTCATGACTTGTTCAGCCTGCTTTCTTATATAGCCCAGGACCACCAGTTCAAGAAAACACCTGACAAGCTTGCCCGCAGGCCAATCTGGAGGGAGCATTTTCTTAACTGAGGTTTTTGTATTTCCAAATGATTCTAGCTGGTGTCAAGTTGACAACAGACACACACAAAAACACCCAGGACAGTCAATATAATTATAGGTTCAGGAGTTTGTACACAACTCCATTTTGATGTAGTTTGTTTGCTCTAGCAATGGGAACTCTCTTGCTAGGATGGCCTCTTCCCAGCATTTCTTCTGCTGTTGCTTTTCAGCATGATTATTTGTGTTTGCATGACTAGAGTTGAGTATCAATCCTCATGCTAATTCTAAAGAACCACACATAGCTGGTTACTACAGCAATAAGGAGGTAGACGGGTGTAGCAACTGCCCAACACAGTAGTCAAACTGGGAACTTAAGAACTAAGCCATTAATGGCTCCTTCTGGCAATGGCAACCATGAGGTTTCTACCATTTTCCCTGTGGCTTTAGACAGTGCTTATACTTCTGTGTTCCTACCCCCCCTCAGATTTTTATAATACAATATTTCTGACTGTGAGAGCAGAAACAGGGGCTAACTAGAGTGGCCTCAACACTTGCAATGAGGGCCTTGTGTAGTCCAGGGGGACCAGAAAGCATTCTGAGTGGGAGCCGAACTCCAGTTAACCTTGGGGTTCTGAGAAAGTGCTGGGCTCTGCTGGTCCCTCTTTCTGTGGTTGCAGAAGCCTCCGTCAATCCTGACCCACTGCTTATAAACAGACTCAATGCCCATTTGCCTTGGAGTTGTCCTGGGATGCCTCCCTTAAAGACCCCCCCCCCAAATACTGTTCAAACACTATCAGTTCTCACAGGGCCCCTCAGGGTGCCCCTTAGCCGGCTCCAGGAGTGAAGCTCCAGGGTGTATAATTGTTTTTTAGCATAAATCAGTCCAAAGTGAGGAGGGAGGCTCTGGGGGACCATGGAACAGTGTCTGGCATGCTGCTGATACGCCTCAAATAGCTCCCAATAAAAATGGACATGGTTTTCTGGTACACTAGGCAGATTGTTTGACTCTTGGGGAGTCGAATACTTGGAAGCAGAAAAAAAAAGAGAGAAAAAGAGAGATGGTTTCTGAGGCTTGGGCTGTTATCCCAGTAATGTTCATTTTTCCTCATCAGAAAGACTAGTTTTCTGCAGGAGGGGGAGGAAGACAGGTCCACATGAGCATCCCAGGCGAGTACTCAGATCTGTGACTACACAGAGAAAGAAGAGTGAACCAGAGCCAGGAAAGGATCTAGGCAGTTACGAAGGGCTGTCCTTTCCTTTCCTGTACATATATAGCCATCATCTAAAGAAAATGATTTTGTCTCTGAAGGCCTCTTTCTCTTTCCCCAGCAAAATGAGGGTAAACTGGAAGCATTTGTGAAAGTCCAAAGCCATTACCCATGTAGGTTCGTGATCATTCAGGGTACAAGTCACTTGATTCATTCAGGACCAATCTATGGATCCATCTGTCTCTTCATGCTCTCTTCTCTCTTGAGGACAGAGGATGATCTACCAATGTTTGTCATCCCATTGATCTTCCCATGAGACTATTTACTGACCTTGCCCTTCAAAATGATCCCACTCAGCAAGAATAGTTTCGGACACAGAACTCTTTGCCTAGAGGGATATATTGAGGGAGTTGAGATGATTGAGGTTGTCCCCATCTTCTTTTATGAAGTGTGTGCTTATGTGAAGGCTAGAGGCTTATATTGTGTGTCTTCCTCACCACACTCCACCATGTATTTTGAGGCAGGGTCTCTCCTGGAACATGGAGCTCTCCATTTTCAGTTAGACCAGCTGGCAAGGGACTCCAGGGATTCGGCTGTCTCCTCCAGCCCCAGCCTCGGGTTGGGGACTATAGACATTCTGCTGACCCTGGCTTTTACTTGAGTGTGTAGTTGGGACTTAGATCCTTATGGCTTGAAAGCGCTTTACTCTCTAAGGCACCCTCCACAGTCTCCACTTAGGGAACATTAGAGATTCTTTCTATTACTCTGCTCACCTTCTTTTTTTAATTTTTTATTGTTTTTTTAACCTTTTTATTTTATATTAATCACAGGTTATGTACTTTGTATCCCAGCCATAGCCCCTTCCCGCATTCCTTCCCTTTCCCCCCTACCCCTCCCTCATCTCCTCCCTGCCCCTTTCCAAGTCCACTGGTAGGGGAGTATCTACCCACCTTCCATCTAACTCTAGCTTATCAGGTCTCTTCAGGACTGGCTGCAATGTCCTCTTCTGGGGTCTAGCAAGTCTGCTCCTCCCTGGGGGTGAGGGGGTCGAAGAGCCAGCCATTGCGTTCATGACAGAAACAGTCCCTGTTCCCCTTACTAGTGTACCCACTTGGGTATTGAGCTACCATTTGCTACATTCAAGCAGGGGTTTTAGGTTATATCCATACATGGTCCTTGGTTGGAGAAACAGTCCCATAAAAGACCCCTGTGCCCTGATATATTTGGTCCTTGTGGTCTGCTCACCTTCTTTAATGAAGGTCAACCACCCCAGTCTTCCCTAAGCTTCCTACTACCAAGCAGACAGTCCCTCCCACTATAAAGCAAATCTGGCTTTTCTGTGAATCCTGCAAATCTATCAGGTCAGGAACTCAGGCAGCAGAGCAGGCAAGCCACATGCACATGGCTGTATCCAGATACCACGGGCTTTGTGATCCCTTTGGAAGCTTCCTTTACTGGTTTGCTGTACAAGACGATCAAGCATGAGAATGATGGAATCAGCTGGGAAGTAACAAACTGCAAAAGGTCTCTGCCACAAGCAAAGAAAAAGTAAAGTGCAGGCATATGAAGAAATGGTCTGATGGCTTGATCTGGCAGGTAACAAGTGGAACTTCATTGCTTTCTATTTCGCAGGGCTGAGGTACAGCAAAGAGGCTCTGGGTGCATTTCGGGAAGTCTTTGGTGCCACTTTTGAGACCTGGTGAGGATGCATAGGAACTGGAGACCAGAGCCAGTGGATGGGGCTAGAGGGCTGGCAGGATGGGGAGAGCCTGAAGCAGCAGGATTCCTCTGCATTGCCATCTGGCTTCAGTCTTGTGGGCTTTGGAAAGTGAGTTGGTGTTCTGAAGGCCAGGCAAGAGGGACCCTAGTGCCAGGCAACGGGGTAAATGGGAACTCATTTCTAAGCCACAGATTCTGGAATTTCCCATAATTAACATTCCAGTGGAATACTCAAAAGACCTTGGCCTCCAGTGGGCCTGGAAATTAAAACGGGATAAAGTAGTTAGGGTCTAGTTAGAATGGCAAGGCTCTGAGGAAACTTGTGCCTGCTATTCATGAACTGTGACACTGTTGTATTTTTGAAATGACCGAAGGCTTAGTTCTTTAAGAGTGTTAGTTCTGACAGGTTTGTTCAGAGAATATGGCTTAGAGATCAATGTCCTGAAGCCAGAGAGACAAGCTTGTTACTCTAATGACACTGATGTCTAATGCTAACAAAACTGGTGACTAAATGGAGTGTAGACTCATTTGATCCTCATGATGACCTAGGAACAATTGTTACTACCATCTCTATTTTCCAGAAGAAAACAAAAAACCAAAAAACAAAACCCTGAGACTTGAGGAGTGCAGGCAGCTAGACCATGGTCACAACAGTTGGTAACAGGACTAAGTGTGTACCATACCGAGTGTGATCCGTTCTAGATTTTGAGGCCTCAGAGAAGAAACTCATGGCAGAGAAAGTAATACTGTCTGTCTATCTATCTATCTATCTATCTATCTATCTATCTATCTATCTATCTATCTATCTATCTATCTATCATCTATCCCGACTATTCACATTTTCTCTATCCCTCTCTTAAGAATATAAAAGTAAATTGTTATGCTCTTTAAGATAACAGCAGATCTTTAAAATAACCCACACTCCAAGGTCTAGCAAGGATGGTGGTGGTGGTACTGCTATTGCTGAAGATATTGATGGTGATGAAAATAATGAGTGAATTGACTATATGTCAGATGCTGTACTAAATTCTACAGGACAATCATTTGATCTCAGCTTGACATGATAACAAATTACTCTGGAAACAGATTTCACTCATGAGAAGTGACAACAGGCACAAAGACCACAGGGAGGAGTCTGACAGAGAGTTAGAACTTAGTGCTGGCTCTGACAGGGACAAGTGGAGATTTATATACGATAGAGGGTAGAGATGGTCAGTAGGGAATGATTGAGGCAGGAAAATCAGAAAAAGACAGTTTGTGGCTAGATCAGCTTGTTGAGTTGGCCAGCCCTGGGTGCTCACACACTGAGGTGAGGATTTTGTTGCTCAAATGGAATTCTGCAAGGTCAGAGAGGGAAGCTGAAGGTCAGACTCAGCCAAGCCAGGGACTCAGGGGAGAGACGACTGGAGTTTTGCACATCCATGTGAGCGAGAGATGTCATCCCTAAGTCTCAAGTTAGCAAGGTACAGAGGAAACTTAAGGTCTCAGTTAAGAAGTAATGACTGAGGGCTGAGCTTACCTCTTTACGTATACACGTGGCACACCTATTACTGACATGCCCTTTCCTAAACCACTGTAAAATGCCAACTCACATCTGTCTTTGTTGATTTTTCTGTTGCTTTGAGAAAATACCTAAACAAAGCAGAGCAAGCTAAGGAAGGAGAGACTTTTGGGGGCTCACATTTTGGGGGCCTAGACCATTGTGGCAGGGAAGACATGTTGGGGGAGCTTGAGGAAGCTGGTCATATTATATTCACAGGAAGAAGAGAACAATGGATGCTGGTGCTCAGCTCGCTGTCTCCTCTTTGTTTAGCCCCGGACCTGAGGCCAGGGAATGGTGCTACCCACTTTTAAGTTGGATCTTCCCACCTCAGCCTAACAAGACACTCTCTTGCAGATATGACCAGAGGCTAGTTTAGTTTAGATAATTCCTCACTGTGGAGCCAGATGCTTTTCTCCTGGGTGATTCTAGATCCTGTTAGGTTGACAGTATCAACTATCACAATGTTTGATGTGATAATCACGAATGACAGATTGACACTGAATCCCAACATTTCGTTGGGATATCCTTTCTACTGTGTTTGAGCATTTGGGGGTAGGTAGTATGTTTAATATCTGATAGCATTTTTAGACTTTGTGTCTAAATTCTCACACTTTCATCCACAAGGAACATTTATTTAGGTCTCAGAGCCTGACTTGGCTGCAAACTTGTCTTTGCTCTACCATTTCCTTTTCAGAGTTAGAAGGGAGCGTAAGATGCCACCATGAAGCCTGGCTTTCTCTCTTTGATTGGTCGTTTTGGAAGTTGTGTTGCAGATCAGACAAACATAGTGTTTCATGAAATCCATTGGTGTTCAAAGGTACAGGGCAAAATGACTTCAAGTGAGAACTCTTTCCAAACGGTTTCATGCCTAAGATTTAAATTATTTATTTGAGAAATTAATCAGTTTGGTTTTTAAAAGTTATAGCAAGGCAGTCTTTTTCCCCCCTTCTGCCTCTGATGGATAATTGGAGGGAATTGGCTTTTAGATTATTAAGATAAAACACGAGATTGCAAAGATGCTGTGTGAGCCTAATGCCTGGGGGCCTGCCTAGGAGAAAGGCTCTCTGATGATTATTGGATCCCTAGGTGTCGGAGACTGAAGGCGCCTACAGCTAGCTCTCTCTATCTTTTGTTTAATGCAAAGCCTTGCACACCTGGGTACCACACACTTGCCTGTTAAATGATACATGGAAGCCTGCTTGAAAAACGAAAGGCCTACTAGAGAGGTAGCTTACTTCTTGGTTTCTCAGCTTTCCTTATTTTATTTGTTAATTAACTTTTTTGGATGGTACAGGTGTGCTGTGAAAGTCAGAGGACAGCTCACTGGAGTCAGTTCTTTCCCCGGGATCCCAGAATTGAGCTCAGATCATCATGGCTTTGCACCAGCGCTTCTACCCATTGCATTATCTCACCAGACTCTTTCTCTACTGTCCTTGTGTCTGTGGCTGCTCAGGTCCTTCCCAGAATGGATGGTCACCCTCATAGGTCCGGTGGAGACAGCGATTCAGGCTGTCACTGGCTGCGGGCTTCCTTGTGCACTCTCTTGGTACTTGTCTCAACACAAGATCCTACTTTAAAAACAGAATTTACTCAGTCACCCCAGGCTGCTGTGCCTTTGCTTTTGGCTGCTGACACTCTACATCTGAGGGGAAATTGGCCTCAAGCTTGTAGACAATGCAGAGACTTTGTTTCTTTCCCAATGTAACTTTTCTACTTAAAACCGCTTTACCAAACAGAGCTTCTTCCTTTTTCTTCTCTTCTGTCTTTTTTCCCCTCACTTTGTGTTAAAGGTATCAAATCACAGCTCTTTAGAGGTCCTCTCTGTGGCCAGATTGAGGCTTGGGGCTTCTTAATCATTTTTAACAGTTGGAATCAGTGTGTATCTTTTGTATGAGTCAAGCACATGCTAAGTGCTTTGTGGATACGGATTTCATCCTTAAAACAGGCATATGGGGTGGTAGTCTTACAAAGCCCGTTTCACATGAGAGAGACAGAAGGAGCAATGAGGTCAGGCGATTGTCCCAGAATGCCTCCACTTGCGAGAGGCAGAGCCTTGACTCAGCCTGTCAAATTTCCATCCTCACTGTTCTAATTGTTGTCATGTACTGTCTCTTCTTTAGAGCCGTGGCCTTCCGTTTTCTTTACAACAATCTGACAAATCAGGATCCCAACATGCCTACTTAACAGGATAAATATTTGACCTCAGGTCTGTGTGCTTCCAATGCTCACGATTCTTTCCACTCTTTGAATTGTCTTAGAGAATGACAGACTGTGTGGGCCCCTGTTATCTGCCCAACAGTTTCTTCCTCAGGCCACTGAGGTAGACAGAGATATAGTATATATGGTATCCCAGCAAGTACACTAGCTCGCTCACTTCTAGGACCAGTTTTTTGTTTTTTGTCTTCAGATTTTATGTGCTCAGTCAATATGTAAAGGAGCTCAAGACAGAGCTACTGTGATTGAATTAAGGGTCAGGAACCAGTTTCCTTCTTGTGCCAGGGTCCTTGCAGCCATCCTCCCATTAAACTGTGAAGGTTACTAGAAAGCACACAGTTCATGACCTAATCTATTCCAAGTCAGGCATACATGGCTTTCCTGTGTGTAACTCATAGCAAACAGAAGAGTACCTTGAAGCCAAGCCCAAACTTCTCTGGCTATATGCATTATCATCACTATCTCATTATTAGATACGGCTTTTTAAAAAAAATTATTTTGACCTCCATATTTTTAATAATTTTTACTTTTTATACTAATCACAGGTTATTTA
>CM053744.1:7461785-7516782 GCA_028658305.1 Pachyuromys duprasi | reverse complement strand
AGGCCCTCTATGGTAGGCTCCTGTCCTGTTCCCTGTTTTCTCCCTCTTCTGATGTCCATTCCATTTGTCTTTCTAAGAGAAGATTGATCATTTTACCCCGTGTCGTCCTTCTTGATTAGCTTCCTTAGGTGTACAGATTTTAGTATGTTTATCCTATCTTATAAGTCTAGTACCCACTTATAAGTGAGTATATACCGTGTGTGTCTTTTTGCTCCTGGGATCCCTCACTCAGGATGATCTTTTCTAGATCCCACCATTTGCCTGCAAAGTTCATGATTTCCTTGTTTTTAATTGCTGAGTAGTATTCCATTGTGTAAAAGCACCACACTTTCTGTATCCATTCCTCTGTTGATGGACATCTGGGTTGTTTCCAGGTTCTGGCTATTATGAATAAAGTTGCTACAAACATGGTTGAACAAATTTGAGCTCCACATTTAATGGAAGGAAAATTTGACTCCTCCCTAGACAGAGATTGGGAAGTGATACCTATATGGTCAGGTTATGTGCCTGGGGTAAGGAGTACTCTGTCTACCTCCTCCTACTTCTTCATCTTTTGGTACATTTTCAGTAGGTGACAGTTTGTCCTTGAGGCTTAGCTGGTAGATATTGCCAGAGGTGGGCATGTACCATCTCTAGGCCTGACCCAGAGGCTATCTGCCACAGTGCTATCTCCTGTTTATTTTGGCTAACTGGGAGGGGTGAGCCAGAGCATGGGAAGAGCTGGGCTCCAAATGGTGAGGTTGTGTGGAATTTTTCTCAACGTATTTACCCTGGCTGGGAAAGAAGCTGTAATCGTCGAGCCTTGAGGCAGGCCATTGAGCTTTGCTCTGTAGGCATAGGCACAGTGATGGAGACCACTGCCAGAGTCAGACAATTCTGGGCTCTAAACAAAGTTTTCTTCTCAGCAACTGTGTGACCTTGCACAAATTACTTAACCTGTCAGAGTTTCAACTTCATTCGTAAAATGGGAATATAATAACACTTACCCCATAGGGCTGGGAGAGAATTCTATGAAAACATATGTATATAGTGTCTGTTACATTGCAGGTGTGGGGAGATTACAGATTTACTCACACAATCCAATTGCGCGAAGAAAATGTAGTTCCTTTATTTCTCTATAACTGATTGAATTTTCTTCAAGCTTCTACAGCCCTGGGGTAGCAGGGAAACAAATGTGAACTTTAAATGAGCCAATTAGCAATATGCTAGTCTCCTTGTACTTTAGAACAGTCCTTTTCAGGTAACGCTCAGGTTTCCAGACTCTTCCCCCTAACGATGGGTGGGTGGATTTACTGCATCCCTATGACTAGCCCTGGAGATCTTAAGGCTGGTCTCATCGGGAACTCACTGGCTTGCTGGATGATGTCCTTCTCCTGTTCTGCTCACTGGCCCAGCAGGTTCCATGTCAGATTCTGAGTTCTGCCTGTGATGGCCATGTGCTTTCTGGCCCTGCCTGCTTCTGGTCACAGGGCAGAAGGCGGTGATTCTTGAAGCATTCTGATGTCCACAGGTCAGTTCCTTTCAAGTTCTTTCACTGGAGGCACATGAGCCTGTCTGTGACTTAGCTGCAATATGGCTATCACATGAAGGCCTCATGCGGGCACTGACCACTGCAAGGCAATCTCTCCTCAGAGACAACGACAAGGAGCAGGACTCCTTTGTTTTTCGTCAGTGGCAGATAGAGTTTAAGGTGACGCTTATGATACCTGCTTTTCCAGGCCTGTGTCCTTGTGTAATCCTTCAAGTAAGGATGGGGCCAGTGGTTGAGGCTAGCCAGTAGATGACAAGCATCTGCAGTTTTACTCTGCCACTCTTGTTATTATGTTTATGGAAGTCTATTTTGCTTTTGGACTTATTCCGGACACTCTTTTGTTGTCTTGATGAAGTGGCATTGTTGGGAAAATTAGTGTGTCAAGGGAATCTGAGTGACCCCAGAAAAGTTGGAGGACCAGTAGGATTTGAGGGTAGACAATTGCACCAGTCAGTTAGAAGCCAGGACTCTCAATAATACAACTGGATGGAAACTGCCAACAACCTGAATAAACTCAGAAGGGGAGTCTTTTCTAGTCAGCACCTCCTGGACTAAGGCAGATTAACCCCCCTGCCACCTCAACAGTGGTTTTATGAGACCCTTAGCAGAAGATTCTGTGTATCCTATCCTGTGTGGTAACACACATATGTTATTGTAAGGTTGTAGTAAGTTTTTAGGTAGCAATGAACTTTGAGTAATAGAGAAAGCATGAATGTTATTAACTTCCCACATCCGTTATCCCACCACACACAGCTGCCTGAGGAAGTAGTTACTCCCTCTATTTATTTTGGGTTCAAGATGTGAAGTGGCTATCTTAAACCGTAATTAGAGGAATAGCTAAGAATTAATATTATAATTGTATAATCCTGATTATAAAATTCATTATATTTATTTTTCCCCTTGGATTTAGTTGGTCTGAGTCTCACTATATCCCCAAATCAGAAAGTCATACAAATCATTTTTTGCTCTATTTTTCTCTGTGGTCTAGTTATGTCTATAGATTTTTTCTGGTGTAAGGAAGATTTTTCAGGTCTTGGTAGCTCATCTTTTTGTTGTAGTAATTTTTCAAAAAGGCTGTTGGGCTATATAATGTTTATGATTAGCCCTAAGATTATCACAATTGACCTGGTAAGCTAGAGTTAGACGGAAGGGGAGGAGGTCCTCCCCTATCAGTGGACTTGGAAAGGGGCAGGGAGGAGACGAGGGAGGGAGGGTGGGGTTGGGAGGGAATGCAGGAGGGGGTTACGGCTGGGATACAAAGTACATAACCTGTGATTAATATAAAATAAAAATGTTAAAAAAAGATTATCACAATTGTATTATTTAACCTGCTATCAAAAATAATGAGAAAGAAGCACCTGTTAGATTTATAATTGCCTTATTTACCTTGGGCCGGGCAGATATTTCACTTATACTTTCTCAATAACCTCACCATACATCTCCCAGCCCCCACCCAACACCATCTGCCGTAACCCTCCTCATCTGGTCTACCTTCTAATCCCATTGCACTTGCTTATATTCTTCATCTGGGCCTTTTCATGCCATTATTGGAATCCTTCCTCGGCCCATGTGTGTTTTCTCCAGGCTAACCCATCCTGGCATTCTCCTCCTTCCTCTCTTCCTGTCAAGATGGAAGTACAATGATACAAATGCATTGACTGACTGGATTCCCCCAGGAAAATGTCTATTGGAAAGATGACCAAGAGAAGTGACTATTCAGTTAGATCCCGTGGAGAACAATCTCAGGTCACGAGAGCTGGGAGGTAAGCTATGAGCCCAAATACTGTTTTGAAATGAAAGGAAACCAAGGCTTAGGAAAGTGCAATAAAAGGTCACTCTGTTGGCAAAGCCGAAGTGGGAAGCAAAATTTGCATGTTTCAGTTATCATTCACACAGGGCATCCTAAAAATGTTGTGTTTGTTGATCTCTATGCAGCAGCAAAGTCTTTGCTGACCAAGTTTATTAATGAAAGAAGGATCTGCCTGGGCAAAGTGGCTACTATCTTCTGCTAAATGGCACTAACACTTGGCGAAGCGCAGCCCACCAAGCTCTAGGGACAGGCTGTGGGCTTTATGTACTGTTGGCATGTCTGGTTCTGGTTAGAGCCTTCTGGTGTTGGCCAGAGATGGAACTTTAAACCATACTTCTATGCACTCTCTTGTCTACTCACTCACTTCCTTCTTCTCCCCCCGCCCTCCCTTCTTTCTTCCTTCCACTGTTCACTACCTTCCTCTCTCCTCACCTCTTTCCTTCTGGCTCTCCTCTCTTTCCTTCTCTCCTCTTTTTCCTTATAAGGAGGCTACCTAAACCTCACCCCTTTGTAATCTTGAATTTCACATAAAACACTGGAAATACATGACAGCTCTGTGAAAATGAGTGAGAGTTTAAAAATGTTCACTATGTTTTATTATTTTGGGTCTGCGTGTATATGTATGTATGCGTACGTGTTGTGTGTATTTGCTGTATATCTATACATGTCTGTGTTGTGTGTGCACATGAGTCAGTGTGCTTAAAGAAGGTGCTGAGTCCTGAGGAAGACCCGGCGGGTCCTGCTGTGTCACTCTGTGTGTCATTCCTCGGAGACAGGGTCTCTCACTGACCCTAGAGCTGTGCCGTTGGCCACCAAGCCCTAGCGACCCTCCTGTCGCTGTTCCCCATGGTGCTGTTCACAAATGAGGCCACAACAAGCTCTTTACCCTGGTGACGATCCCAGAACTGATGTCCTCATATCTGCTCAGCAAACACTCTGACTCCCTGAGCTGTCTCTTCAACCCCCTTTTCTCATCCTTTTCACTTCTATAACTAGAAAATGGCATGGAGCCTAGCAAACAACCTTTGCAAAGCATGTTTTTATTCCCAGTTCTAATGGGTGGGCTCTCCGCGCTGTACAGCCCCAAACACTGCTAACCTTTGCTTTGCTGTTGTCTTTTCCAGTCTTGCCAGCAGTCGGCTCACACAGCAAGCGTGGAGTCTCGGCATTTGAGTGTGGTGAGAAATGACATAGGGTGGCTGGTTATGGCTTCACAGAGATGTGAGTTCAGAGTGCTGTGATTTGGATAGGTCGTCTGCAGATCACATCCATTGTCTCAAATGTCCTGTCCATGAAGTGCATGCAGACTTGCCTTGAAAGAGGTGTGGGTATTGGCTGCTTCCAGCCTTTCCTGAGTGGACTTGCTTAATTTAAGTTTACGAATGTAGAAAGACATTCTTTTACAGTCTGCCATCAATTGGAACTTATGAAAGACTCTCAACAGCCAGAAGATTAAGAAAACCAGAAAGTGCTAGAAAGTACAAGGGTTAAAATATTCTGATTAGTAAAAAATAGTTTCTTATAATAGTTCTCAAAATTGAAAACCCAAAGTGAACCCTCATGAGTTTAATAATTTCCAAGAAAACTGAGGCTTTTAATGTTCTTGTTCCGTTATAGATAATTTCCCTTCATAGGAAGTCTCTAATAGTGGTTGAGATAGGAACAAAAGTAGTTAGAAGAGACAAAGCGGGAGAAGTAAAAATGGCATTGTGTGGAGATAAGACAGATCCCTGCCCGAGATGCTGAGACTCAGGTGAACACCGTTCCTTTGTGTGGTTGGCTTTTGCACCTCTAGGACCAGTGTGCTACCTCCGCACAGACCTTAGACAGCTGCTCAGCTCACACTCTTTGGGTGAAAGGGTGACTGTGGGATGGAGTGCTGGAGAAGGAGGAGGAGTAGAGAAAGCTAACTCCAGGGAAGCTGAGCTGAGCAGGTGTTCACTGCCTGTGCCAGAGAGCAGAATGAGGAAGGGCGGAGGCCACCAGAAGCTGGAGCGAGGAGCCTCTTGCTGCTTTCATTGTTACTCTTTTGTGTTCTTTAAGGATAGAAACAAGGAAGAGAGATCAAGAGCAGAGGGTTCTACCAGGAATCGCAGTCAAATGAGAGGGCTGATAATTTCACGTTCCCCTTTTCTCTCTGAGATGGTTTAACCATTGGCCTAATTTTCAATTGCTTCTTTTGATTTTTATTTGTCTTTCTCACAACACCATAACAAAATCTATCTATTCCTTTTCATATCTACTCTGGACCTATCTGAGTGCTATCGTTTGATGCCTATGAAATAAACCGGTAACAGCAGTTGATAACTGTTAGTGGTTCTACCCATGTGAAGAACCTCAACCGCTCTGTGATACAGGGAACCCAGAGCCTTTTTCTCCTTTCTTCCTTTTGACTCGTACAATAAGGAATAGGAAACTGAATATAACATGAAAGGGGAGAACTTTTCTACTTTTGCACATAGTGTCTGCAGAAGAATAAACAATATACTAATCCTACACCAATTAATAAAAAACAATACATTATCAAACCAGGTGTGGTGCCACATGCCTGTGATTTTGGCATTTGGTGGCCTGAGGTGGGAGGATTGCTGCAAGTGAAGGTCAGTCTGATTAGACAGTTGAGCCCCTTCTCAAAAACAAGATAAAACAACGACAGCAGCAACAAGACCCCCAAACCAACCAACAAACATACTTGCCTGTTAGCTACTTAACTAAAGTAAGTAGTTGTCACTGCTGATGGAAAGCACATCCCTAAGCACGGCAAAAGGTCCTTGGAAACATAGTGTATAATCTGTTTTCATCTCAGAGGATGTCATAAGGTCACCAGTTTCTCTCAGCAGCAAAATCCTATCTATTACTTGCTCTCCAGTGTTACGAGTAGGGAATATTATGCCCAAAGATAATGGTTTGAATACTAAAAATTAGTAATCTATGTATATGAACTTCATTGGGAAGTTAGGACGAAAGAAAAAGAAACAGGACCAGAGGCAGCCTGGAGAACGAGTGAGCAGTGTCACTCTTTGATTTGACATGGTGATTACCCAGGCTCCACCTGTTCAAACAGAGGTCAGAAGATTCTAATTACGACAACAAATGTTGACAGTTGGAACGCTGTTGGTGTGGTGTATCCTGTGCTTTTACAGGGGGTGCAACCCTCGCCTTTTCTAAGTCAGAGTTGTTTACAATAATCTTATGAAACTAATGAACCTCCTTCCTCAGAAAAAAATGCACAAATACCCCAACATCCGTCATACGATATCAGGAGTTCACAGATGCATAGTCCTTTCCACATGTTCCATGTCAGACACCTTCTGCTAGGGAAATTCTCAATGCTCCTTACATCTTGTCCTGGAATTATTCCAAAGCAGATGAGATACAAATGCTCCTGTCTATGGCTATACGTAGTGTGGTGACTCCGTTCTGTATTTTGGTGGTTGTTGTTGCCAACAGTTACCCTATCAGAAAGTGGACTTGCCATAAACAGCAAGTGTTTGGCTGTGGTCACTGGAAACAATTTCAACAAAGCTTCTGTGGTTGGAAAGAGTGAAGGAACTAAATGAGACACAAACGGTTCCCTCCAGTCTTTGAGGGGCCTGTGGGAGTTGATAGGAAAAGGGAGACGACCTTGTTGGACCTGTGTCAATGTAGAGGCCTCAGAGCCAGCATGTAGCAGTGACATGGCACATCTGCCCTCCAGCTGTGATGAGCTTCAGCCTGGAGCAGGTAGGCTGAGGAAGAGGCCAGGAACTGCAAGCAGAACTCTCCTTCCCTGCAGCCTGGGCAGATTGTGTGGAAGTGTGTTATTCGGATGCTCCTGTGGGGGTCACACCTTCAAATGATCACTCCTCTGTGTAGCCACACTTGCTTGAATCCAGACTGCTCTCTGCCTCTCTTTGCCCAGCAGAAGGTGGTGAGACTGGGACTGTTCTGGCTGGAGTCTTAAAGATAACTTAGCAGTGTTTCTCTTTTGCCTTTTTTGAACCCTGAGCTGCTGTATATAAAATGTCTGAGCTGAACCACAGGCCACGTATAGAGACCATGTGGAGAGAGAGAGAGAGATTCTGAGGCTCCATGAAAGACAACCATAGAATCCTGCCACCGTTGCAAACTGAGATGCTGCACACTGGAGCCCAAGAAAATCTTTTCACTTTGTTGCTCGACACCAATCCATCCTTTCTGAAGTATCAGGCATGGAAGCCAAGAGGCTGTTTTGAATGTTTTGGTCCAGCAGAAGACCTGGGAAATATGAGTGAACCATTCTACTATAGTTTATCTAACCTGAGACCTACCACAGTGTAAGAAACAAACCAACAAACAAAACCACTTTAAAAAAAGGTACCAAGCTATCAGGGGATAGATTTTATGTAGCAATAGATTATTAATATTGTAAATTTTTTATTTAGAAGCAGACATAGCTATAACCTAGACATGCGCATATGTCCTTGGTTTGCGACCAGGCAATGAGTCCAAGAAAGGCCTTGAGAGGGTTATTCATAGACACGAGAAAAGGCAGAAAGTTGTGATTCAGAATATAAATAATTTTAAATACTTGTTCTTGATTAGGGTTGACATTTCTATGATGCCAAGTTTGGATTGATTCATTTCTGAAGATTTGTTTATTTCAAAATAGTTCAGGCCAATCGGAACCTAGAGGGTGATGGCCTGGATTCACGCTTCTCTTTGCCCCTGTCTCCAAGAAGCTCATGTTCTAACGTAGAAAGCAGAAAGCTCAGTCTGGACAGAGCATGGAGACAGTACAGCAGCAACAGAAGTGTGTCATCACAGTAGCAGGCACTTACTGTCAGTCTTAGCATGCACCAATAACCTCATTTTTCTTAGAATATGAAAGGTAATTGTAGCTATTTTATTAAACCTCATTGAGATATAATTCTCACATCAAAAGTTCACCCCGTTAGTATGACTCATGGCTATATATATATATATATATATATTTCAATAGCCATTATCACTAGAAAATTCCAAAGGAGCATCAGCTCCAACACACACAGACACCTACTAATCTGTAGACACTTCCTATTTATTCCCCTTATCCCACTAGCCCCTGGCAGTTTCCAGTCTTCTTTACTTATTGGTTTACTCATTCGGAATATTTTATATAAATTATTCAATAAATTTGTGGCTGACTTATAGTATTTAGCATGCTTTCAAGGTTCATCCATGTTGTAGTAGGTATTCCTACCTTTTTCTTTTCATTGATAAATACCATTTCATCATATGGCTATTCTATATCTTGTTTCTTTGCCAGCTTGATGGGCATTTCAGTTGTCTCCATACATGGCTACTATGAGTAATGCTAATATGGCAAGATTTGTATAGACATATGTTTTAGATTTTCACAAATACTTACCTAGGAGAAGACTTGCTAGATCATGTGGTAACTCTGTGTTTAACTTTTTAAGCAATTGATAAACTGTTATTGTCTGCCTTCTTTATTTTAGCTACCCTAGTGGGTGTGAAACAGTACCTTGTGGTTTTGATTTGCATTTACCTAACACTGCTGGTGCTAAGTATCTTTTCATGTGCAGTTGGCCATCTCTGTATTCCTTGAGAGATGTCTATTCAAATCCTTTCCCTCCTTTCTGAATTGGATTATCTGTTACTGTCTTTCTCTTGTTGAGTTGTAAAAATTGCTCATCTATTCAGAATACAAACCCGTTACTAGATACATGTTTCCTCCCATTCTGTGGTCATCTTTCTACTTTGACAGAGCCCTTTAAAACACAAAAGCTCTTTCATTTTTATGAAGTCCAATCTCTTTTACCCACATGCTTTTGAAGTCATAGTTAAGAAATGCTTTAATCCAGGGTCAACAAGATTTATTCCAGTGTTTTCATGTAATATTTTTTATTGTTTAGTTCTTGTAATTAAGACTGTGATCAGTTTTGAGTTAATTTGTGTGTATGATGTGAACTATGAGTCCAATTTTGTACTTTTTAAGGTTAATATTCATTTATCTCAGCACTGCTTGTTAAAAGATCATTCTTTTCTTGTTACATCATCTTGAAATCCTGTAGAAAGTCAATTGGCCATGAAAGACAAGGTCTTATTCTGTTGACATCCACGTTTATCCTAAAGCCAGACACTTACGTCTCTGTAAGGGCTGTATGGGGAAGGGTTGCTTAAGGGCCAGGAAGCCTGGGCATTTTCTTTAAGTTTGTAAAGTTAATGTGCAGTGAAACTAATACTAAAAATTTGGATTTTCTCATACCAAAGGCTCCGCTAGAAAGTTAATATTCCCCTGTCACAGGAGGAATTACTGTGGCATGGGCTTATAATTAGGCAGAAATGCCAGGGTAGAAGAAATTTGAATTCAGGGGGGGAATACCACCAGTAGGGATGTAAGAGTATATAAAGCAAAGCCAAGACTCAGGAGGTAACATGAGTGGAAAGACGCCAAGATACCACAATTAATTAGAGCATTTGGAAGCTCAGAGGAAGCTGGGTAACTAGTCTGTGTGGGTAAGGGAAGATTTTTAAGAACTCCTATTTACCAATGTCACAGATGTTCTGTAGCAGTTGGCAGGTGTGTTGGATAGGATAGGAGTCTTGGTAGAGAGGGAACAGAACATTTGAAGGTATTAAGAATACAGCATAGCCAAATACTGCAAGAACTCAGCAGAAAGCCAGGGGATGTTCCACAGCCTGTTAGAAACAAGACTAGAACGTTTAGGGTAGATTATAAAGGGCCTTGAGATATATTGCCAAGGATTTTGAGTTTTCTTTTGAACAATGCAGACTAGGGAAGAAGGAATGGCTGGGAAGGTAGGAAACGTTGACTGGAAACTATTGTAGGTGAGTTGGTAGGGCTGGGAAGAGGAGGGAAGTGTCCTGGGGTGCATTGCTGATGGCACTTGAGGGCTAGTTTGGGTAGCAGAAGGAAGACACTGGAAGGGAGAGGAGGAGAGGAGGAAAAGGAAGAGAAAAATAAGAACAGGAGGAAGAGAGAGGGAGGAAGGGGAGGAGGAAAGGGTGAGGAGGGAAAGAGATGGGAAGAAGAAGAGAGAAGATAACTGAAGATTAGCAAAGGAATGGGGAGGGGAGAAAAAGGAGAGAGAGAGGATGGAAGAGAAAACATGGGAAAAATGGACGTATATGTCCATTTTCATGGACACATTAGTATGTGATACCTCCACTAATATACTCCTGTTTGCTGGTGGGAAACTGTACTAAGGTTAAGAAATAGCCAACCACTATACAATGACTAGTCAACTGTTGATAGACATTTGGGGCCCAGTTCTGTTACAGCCCAAATTTCCCACTCAGTCTTCCACACTTTGTTGCCCGGATCTTTGGTGCAGAGTGTAGAACGACACCGCCTACGAGGGAAGAGGCTGGTTTATCAGGCTAGCACACAGGGGTACACATGGGGCACACGGCAGTGAAGGCTGTTCCAGTACACCTGCTTTTCAAGAGAGGCCTGAGGATTGGAGCTGCCAGAGCATGTCTCCTACCCAAGAAATACCGAGGCGTAGCAGGGGAAGCAGACAACATTGTCCAGAGAACAACATGCTGTATAAGAGAAAAACAAGAAAAGGGCTCACCAAGTGGATGAGAAACAGGAAGGCTGAGACAGCTCTGGCACCTGACCTCAAACACAGCCCGATTTGCACCCACAGAATCTTCATTTCCAGGGCTCAACCAGGCTTGAGTAAGAGAGGCCTGGGCCTCTCCTCTCAGTTGGGGACAGCCAGCACTCAGTCACTGTTTTCCTCACTGTGGTGACTATTCCATGCGTGGAGCAAAACTCGGGAGCTGCTCTTTGAAACTAGCCTTCGCCAAAGGGCATAAAATAATGGCATTAGATAATTTCTGGTGGTCCCTTCCAGTCCATGGCTCCATCCGTCTCCAGCTTTTAATGTGAGACTAGTAAATAAGAACTATCTTGAAATTTTGATTTCTAGGCCAGAGTCTATCATTATACTTCCAAATTTTATTGAGAAAATATTTGAAGCCAAACAGAGACTTTCATTTTGTTGACTTTAAAGAAAGCTTCATTCATATTCATTCGACAAATATTCATTTATCACTTGCGCACATAAATAGTCCTTTGCTGGGTGCTGTGGAAAAGCTCTGGGACATACAAAATCTCTGTCTCTGGCTTGTTTGTAACTAGCTAGGGCGGGGGCAGAGGAGGAGGGCCCACCTCTTTTTTTTTAACTTAATTAATTAATTAATTAGTTTGTTTATGACAAGTTATTCACTTTGTATCCCTGCTGTAGCCCCTCCCTTATCTCCTCCTAGTCCCTCCCACCCCTTTTTCTCCCCCTATGCCCTTTCCCTAGATCCCAGATAGGGGAGGACCTCCTCTTCTATCTGACTGTAGCCTATCAAGTCTCATCAAGGCTGACTGCATCATCTTCCTCTGTGGTCTGGCAAGGCTGCACCCCCCCCCCAGGGGGAAGTGATCAAAGAGCCAGCCACTGAGTTCATGTCAGAGACAGTCCCTGCAGTCCTTACTAGGAAACTCACTTGGAAACTGAGCAGCTTCCTCTGAGCAGGGGGTCTACGTCCTCTCCATGCAGGGCAGGCCCACCTCTTATGTGTAGAGCTAAGTATCCATGGTAATTAACAAAAGGCAACCCTCTGAGAGTGATTTCAAGGCAACCTAAGATCTGACCTCACACAACATGGATCACAGAAGGCTAGAGGCAATGGAGAGACAAACAGACAGAAAGACTGGCACATGGGGATGTGAGGTCTGACTTAAAGTCTGACTTGGATAGTCAGGGATGAGTCCAATCCAGAAGGGAGGAGAGAGAAAAGCTCTGAGTAGAAAAGGAGTTAACATTAACCAGTTTGATGTAAGAACAGGAGCCAGCTTAAGGAACACAGGGTCAGGAGTGCCCTTGAAATCTAAGGAAGAAAGGAGAAAGAAAATGATAGGTCACAGGGCCCATGAAGGCATCCTTCCTAGGCTCATGGACCTGGTGGGGGTCGCCACGGTCTCTCTCATGTGAAGAAACATAATTCCCATTTCCCCCTCCCTTGGAAAAACCTACTCACTACTAAGGGTGCATATGACCTGTTCAGTTGTACACATTACCTGGAGCTCTGAGCCATTGCTGAGATGTCTCCCCATCACTGAAATGTCTCCTCATCATGCCTTAGGAAAGGCATGATGCACACAACAGTAGAACATGAGGAGAGCAGAGGCTGAGAGGCTGTCCAGTTTCTCTCGGTACCTCGACAGAACTGAATCCTGTGTCTGTGATCTTCGTGTTTGCTATTTACTTGGGACACAATCTCCATTGTGGAGCCTGGGGTGCACCCCCCCCCGAATATGTGTAGTGCCTGGGTAGCCAGAGATGAGGTCTAGGGAAAGGTTTCTTAGATACCGAATAACACGTCAATGATTTATACATAAATGAGTCAGAAATATGGAGATTAAGTTTTCGCTGAGATGCACATGAATTAAGGAGAAAAGTGTTTGAGGCAATTTAAAAAGCAGTGCCATGAAACCTGAAGTACATGGAAAAGAATAGGAGATACTGGTGAAGTCTCTGAACGGAAGGGGTTTGGTCTAAAGCATCCTCAGAGCCCCTCACCACTTCACAAAAATCTCATTTGAAGAAATTAACATGACTTTAGAGACTGGCTAAAAAGGGTCCATCTCCCCAGGTTTGACTGGCTCGTCCCCAGTCTAATTGTTCAGACTTTAATTTTTTTTTTGCCTTGTTCTGCAGTTCATGTCTAAATACTCAAAGATGTTTATATTGCATACATTCAGCTTTAATTGGCCCTTAAAAGAAGGTGTTGATTAGAATCTGCTCAACATCAACAGCTAGCTCACACAACATTCTGTAATTACTGTTTATTAATTTAGTTCAAGTGGCATAGTTGAAAGCCCTGTTCAGATGGGAGAAGTAAATTGTCACTGGTATTGAATATGTAAATTATGTGCATTGTAAATTTCCATGAAGAAATGTTTAAAGTTAGATGCAGTGCACATAAACCCTTCCGGTTTTATCTAACCCTGCCCTGGGAAAGGAACCAGGTCTTTGCTCAGAAAGCTCATGGCACAGCAAGCCAGTCATGGCAGGACCTCATGGGGACAGCGCATCCTACCTAGGGCTTGTAAAATGAGATTTTTGTAATCAAGCTTTGTCGTGTGTGTTCCCGTTTTCGTGGAACAAGGCAACGCTGTTGTGCCCTCTTTATCCTCATTCACAAAGCCCTTCCACGGAGTTCCCCATCAGACCTCTCAGCCTGTTTGGCAATCCCGTAAATTCCCTGGCTGCCTTCTAGAATGATGTTGTTGGGCGGCGCGCTGAATACAAAGGGAACTGAAGGCAGCGTTCTTCAGTAAGGTGCCAAAATAGGTTACTTTGAGGGTGCTGTTGTTTTTCTTCCCCCGGAGTGGCAAAGATGGCAGGAACTAGAGCGAGTGCTGGCTTGCATAGGAAGCCCGAACTCTCTGATCTCTGGAAGGTGTATTAAGGGCTCTGAGTAGCCCTCCCACGGGGTGTGGCTTAGCATGGCTGCAATTAACTTCATTCCATTAACAATTGTCTTGGAGTCCTCCTCAATTAAGGTGGTATTCAGTGAATTTTTTCTTCAAACATCAACCAAAACGCTTCTTCCCCCTTGTTGTAATGGGGTTTTCAGTAAGCTACTTAATCCGTTGGAGATATAGATGTATATATTTTGCCTTTAAAGTGGAGAAAGTAACAGTCCCTCCTCCAAGGACTGGATGCAGAGATTAAATGAGATAATGTTGGCAAAGTCTTAGCAGGGTCTGTTCAGAACACCCAGTCAGTTGCCGTTAACTTTTTTTTCTTTTCTTTTTTTTGTCACTGTAAGTGTTTACATAAAAGGTCTGGGGGTGTGGCTCAGTGGTGGCGAGCTTGTCTAGCATATATAAGGCCCCACGTATATCCAGCACCCCCAAAATGTTGATATGGCTGCTGTGGGAGTACTGAGGTCTCCATTATTTATCTATCTCTGTGAACACTTGCGTGGCGTGTACATGCGTGTGGTGTGTGCCTGTGGAGGCTGGGGGCCAACCTCAGATGTCATTCTTCAGGAACGACACTTTGTTTTTAGGAACGTGCCAGGCTGCTTGGCCACTGAGCCCTAGGGCATCTGCTGGCCTCCGCCTCCCCAGACTGTGGAACAAATGCCCATCACCACACCCAACTTTTTCCGTGTCCTCCAGGGACTGACCTAGGGCCCTAATGCTTCGGTTGGCTTTGCTGGCTGAGATTTCTCCCCAGCCCCCTGTCTGTCTATTTCTTTGAGACAGAGTCTTGCCATATACTCTGAACTGGCCTCAGAGTATCTACAACTGTTCTCAAACTTGCAGTCATCCTCCTGCCTCAGCTTCCCTGAGTGCCTGAGTTACACACTAGACTCGAGCCACCACGGCTTGTTATTTTATATATTATTAGAAGATTTCCTTTCTACAAATCTCTGACTGTCTAGGATAATCATAAGTTTATAAATAGTCGAAAGATATTTTAAAAATTTAGAGATGAAAACCAAAAACTTAGGGTTTGAGAATCATGAAAACTCACTTGAATTTCCCCCCCCCCCAAAAGGTTGAAAAGAGTAGTTGAGGCAAAACATACATCTGGCTTCCATGCCACTGAAGCCCACCCATGCCCATTTGGGCCTTTCTGTCTTTGTATGAGTTTTTGAGGCCAGATGTTGAATGTTTTCAATTTTGCAGAATCTGACTATAAATGAACTGGGGGGGGGGGGAAGGCCCAACTGTTACTGGGACTAATTATGACGGTTCCAAGGAGAATGTGCATGCTTTCGCTTTTCCTTTATGAAGTGCTCCTGAAGAAAGCCTTGTGATTGAAATAACCCTCTTGGATGATAGCTGGCATTTTCAGAAGTAATAATAATACCACTGCAGACACATAGAGCGGAAGCCATGGAAATGCAAAGTGCCACACAAATGCTGCCTGGTTTGTTGCATTACTCTCCTGGGAGACAGGTGCCAGCAGCTATTCTTCCTGTTTTACAGATATAGAAACTGAGGCACAAGGAATAACAGCATGAAGCATAAAAAATGAAAAGTCTATTCAGCGATGGAACCGGGAAGCTTAAAGCCTGAGACTCTGTCTGATCAGCAGTCCACCCTCAAGGATAGGGCTACTATTGAGAGCACAGGTCACTTGGGTGAAACCACGCTGTGCGTGCGTGCGTGCGTGCGTGCGTGCGTGCGTGTGTGTGTGTGTGTGTGCGTGCGTGTGTGTGTGTGTGTGTGTGTGTGTGTGTGTGTGTAGGACAGAGGTTACCCTCACGTGTCATTCCTCAAGACACTGTCCAACTCTTGTTTTTTTTTTTTTTTTTTTAAACAGGGCAAGGGACTTAACAATTAGTCTGTTCTTGCTAGCCAGCAAATCTTGGGGGATCTACCTGTTTCTGCCTTCCCAGCGACAGGATTCCCAGCATGGAGCACCTAGCTTTTCTAATGGATGGCTTCTGAAACCCTTGAGCTTGCTCCACAAGCGCTTTACCGATGGAGCTCTCTCCAGCCTCAAAAAGGGCTTTTAGCAGAGGCGAGTTTTAGCAGGGTTGTCTGTGCACTGCTGTCAAGTAAATCCCTTTCTCCTGTTGATCTCTGTTGAGATAATGGAGCCCTGGGCCCCCAAGTCTCTCCCATAAGGGGAGTTGAGCTACAGTGCTCAAATTGCCAAGTGAGTTGCTTGGACTCAGGCTTTTATAATCTCCCAATGCCCACCTACGCTGGCCTTCATAGGGTTTTGATAGGCTAGGAAGAAAAATGAGTCCTTCTAGCACTTTCCTTCCTCCAGGAGGCCCAGAGCTCTGTGCAGGCTGGGACTCTCTGGGAGATTCCCCAAAAACCTGAGTTTTGATTATTCATCTCCCTTCTCGATGCTAAGCCAATTCCTGCAGATTTCAGATAAATGACACCATCTTCAGGGAACTTTAATTTCTTGAAATGTTTTGTTTGTGTAGTAATCTAATTGGCTATTAATGTGTTCACTGCAGGTTGGACACAGACAATGCCTGAGAGGTGGGAGGAGGTGGGTGGGGAGCCGATCAGGGGGTCTGTCTTGAAGGAGGTAGAAATTCTCTGGGGGGACAGTAGTAAGCCAGCCTCAACCATGCAGGGAGCTGCTGGAGGAGGTGGTGGCGTATCAGGGCTGCCTTCTTAATTCTAGTCTATGAGGGATCCCAAGGGAAGCATTAGGGATGACTAAGAATTAGGCAAATGGAAGGTGGTGGGATGTTGCTCTGAAGGATGGTACAGCTTATGCAAATGGATGAAAGTTTGAGAGCTTGGGTCCCTGGCGCCGAGATGGGAAGCAGTGAGCAGCAGACTAGGGCTCTTGTGTATCACGCACATTGGAGGTATCTGGATGTCGAGAGGGAGGAAGGTTGAAGGCAGGCTTGAAAGATTCTTTTGTGCAAAGGAGAGCTTGAAGGTTTTTTTGGAGGCTGTAAGGTGTCAATGAAAACCACAGTGATGAGGATGTGAGCACAAGCAAGTGGAAGGCTTTCAGTTTTGAAGAAGCACATGGTTCTCTCCCTCACCACTGTGGCAACTCTCCTGCATTTATCAAAATATTAACTGAGGCCCTCCAGAGGAACAGAAACAGAGGTGTCTGTCTGTCTATTAAGTGATGTTAGGGACTTGACTAATTTAACTAATGAGACCATGGAGGCTGGCCAGTCCAGAATCTTCACGCTGGTTAGCAGACCGAGGAGCCAACATTGCAAGTCAAGCCTGAAGGCCATCTGCTGGAGGAATTCCCTCTTGCTGGGGATGGGGTAGAGTAGGGTAGGGACAGCATGTGTCTGTCTTCTATTCTATTCAAGCCTCCCACAGATTGAATACAGACCACCCACATTATAGAGGCCAACCAGTTTCATCCAAAGTGTACCAGTTTGGTAATCTCATCTAAAAATGCTCATAAAAATATTGACAATAATTTTTTTTAATCAGAAATTTTAGCAGAGTGAGTCTGCCTATTTCATTCATGAACCTACCTGTCACAGAGGGAAATTCACACAACTCCTAGCTGTCTTGTTAGGTGTAATATTTTAGAACTTTTGCCTTTTTGCCATAGGACTTGGATCATTCATGCATTCTTTAAAAATTACTGAGTGCCCACTGTGTGCCAAGCCCCTAGGGTCCAGTGGTAAGCAAGACAGACAGAGTTCTCAAGGACCATGTAGACCTCGTGGATGTTTCTGCTGGAGCAGCAGTTGGCAGCTCATGGCCAAGTCTGCCTCACAGGGAGGAGTTATTGAACCGTTGCTGTGTCCATTTATTTACGTATTGTGTGTGAGTCTCACCCGCTGCAGTAATAAAGTTCAGAGCTTACAATGGTAACCGCGTGGCCTGAAAATCCTGAAACACTTACTCTCAGGATCTTGATGCCTGCATTGGGAGAAGTAGATAATAAGGAAAAGAAAAGACACCAAATGATGTTGGGTTCTCTTCAGGTTCTTTCAAGTTCTTTGAAGAATTACTGCCAGACACATGGAAAGTGGAGTGCTGTGTTTGACACCGCGGCCACGGCAGGACTCTGTTAAAGTCCTGGTAATCAGAAGCACTGGTAATCAGGGAGGCTTCTTTGAGAAGCCCTGGGAGGACTGAGTCCCAGACACAGGGCACAGCAAGTTCCTGAGGATTTGGAGAGCCAAAAGCCTGACTCATTCTTTTGTTGCATCCACACCGTGCAGTACTGAGTTTCACTAAAGATGAGAGGTTGGCCTTTTGTTAAATGCAGTCTGACGGTGTCGGTTGTATCCATTACGACCCCAAACTCCATAATTTTCCTACAAGTTTTCTAAAATGCTGACGTGGCCTGAGGTGTTTGTGATGGCTAGCCTTGACCCTGGATATGAGGAGCACAGGGCCAGAAGGCACACCTCTGGGTGTGCTGTGAGGAAGGACGCCTCCTGTCCGGAGGGAATAATGCTAGGCTGACAGGCATGTGATACAATGCCCATCTCTCTGTGGGTCTGTGGGATCTGAACTCAGATCCTGTGCCTGCTCTTGCCCCTCCGAGTCATCTCTTGGCCCACAATTATTTTCTGTAACTGGAGTCACCATTCTCAAGTATAACTGACAGCACATGTCATGGTGTCAAAAGTTTGACTAGATGGTTAAGATGTAGAGGAACTGTGGAAAGTGGGTGTGGTTAGCGGAAGCGCAGAGCTGGGAGAGGCCTGTGGAGGGTCTGTCGTGGCTCTGGGCTCCTCAGTGAGGTGAGCAGCTTGCTACTGCATATATTCTGCGGGAGGCACAAAGCAATAGCTTTGCAGACCAATAGCTAGCCAAACTTGTGCCGAAACCTTGAGACAAAGCCAAATCTTAACTCCTTTGGAATTATTTCCCTCGGGTATTTGTCACTCACAGTTATGTGATCCAGCCTTCCTGTTGCCCTTTCTTGTCCCCAAATCTCTATTATGATGGAGTCCAACATGTAAACGCCTTAGTCTGGTGACCTGAACCCTCAGTGTGGTCTTTCCTGCACTTCTACCACAAAACTCTAGTGCATTAGCCTCACTCTCCCGCCGTGTTCTCTCCACATCACACTTCTGTATTTCCCCTTCCTAGTTACCTCTAGTTACCCTCCTCTCAGCCGGAGACTCGGCTCACATCTTTACCCTCCTGCAACGCCCTTGTTCCAACCTCCTTTCTCTCTTTCTCCTCTTCATGCCTCTTCTCATCCCTTACATAGTCTTTGAACTCCCGTTTCAGCACCCACTACAGTTTGCTGAATCTTGGGCTTCATATCTGTGGTTTTCTTTCAGCTGTTTATAAGTCTGGAAAGGAGAAGGCAGAAGCGGCATTGTCTCTCCCTGCAGAAGACACTGCAGCCAAAGAAAATAACGCAGGGCGGTGGCTCTCAGCCTTCCTGATGCTGAGACCCTTTAATACAGCTCCTCATGTTGTGGTGACCCAGAACCGTAGCAGTATTTCATTGCTACTTTATAACTATGATTTTGCTACTGTCATGAATTGTAATGTAAATATCTGAGGCACAGAATACCTGATAGGTGGCCCCTGCGAAAGGGTTCTTCCAGTCCAAAGGGGTCAAGACGGACAAGTTGGGAGCCTCTGACCTGCAGACTTCTTTGTGCCAGGCACTCTGGGAGACAAATGTGAAACATATAATCTTAACCCTTAGGGAGCTCACAGTGCAATGAGGCAGGGAGGGTCTCTCTCTCTCTCTCTCTCTCTCTCTCTCTCTCTCTCTCTCTCTCTCTCCCCCTCTCTCAGACACACACACACACACACACACACACACACACACCTTCACCAAGTGAATGTGGTGTGATATTGATCTCTATAGAATGTATTTTGGAAACAGAGTGTGTAGGTAGCTCTTCCTGGGTGAATCACAGTGAGCTTCATTGAGGGGGTCAGGAAGAGAAAAAGAGTTATTCTGCGCTGAGAGATGGCACATGGCAAAGGCAGGTGGCTGGAAGGAGCCGCGTGAGGGGACCCAGGGAGATGTTCTGGGTGGTGAAGACAAGAGAATGGTAGGATTGGTCAGTAGTCAAGGAAAGTTCTGTGTGGGTAAGAAAGCCTAATGCAGGCTTTATTCTTATCTCTGTATTCCCTTATTTAGTACCTTTGACAAGGTTGTAAACACTTAAGTTTCTTTTTAATTAAAAAATTAAATATAATTATATTGTTTCCCCTCTTCCTGTCCTCCTTCAGCCCCTCTTCTGTCCCTCTCTCCACTTCCTCCCAGTCATCCCCATTCCCTCTCAAATTGATAGGAATAGTAAATTTTTATTATTATCATTACACACACACACAATTACATACATACAACCTTGTGAGTACGTTCGGTGGGACTTAGGAATATACAATTTCAGGACTGACTACTCTGTGTTTGGATAACCAGTTAGGGGATTCATCCCTAAGAAAAGTTGATTTTCCCTCTCCCAGGAATCATTAGTTGCCGGTATTTCTTTGTTGGGAGGTGGAGCCCACAAAACTGATGGTTTCTTGGAGAGACCCAGCCAGATTTGACATAAAACTTTTGAAACCTTGACTAAGCAAGACATTTGATAATAATGTATCGTGAGATCTATTTAAACACGATATTCAAGTAGTTTTAATGTGAGAGCATTAGCTGTAATGATTGAGTCACATATATTAAATAGTATTATGGTTTATACCTCTCCAATTCCTTAATCCCCAATTGATACTATTAAGAGGCAGGGCCTTTAGGAGGCAACCAGACCCTGAGGTTGGGGCCCTGAAAAGTGGGATGAAGACTTTCAGAAAAAGGTGGAGGAGTGTGTTCTTCCCCCTTCACCACATGAAGAGATGTTGCATGTGGTGGAATGGGCCCTCTTTAGACACTGATGCTTGGATTCTGGATCTTTGACATTTCATCTTCCAGAACTACAAATGACACATTTCTGCCTCTATAAATTAACTAGCCTAAAGCATTTTGTCATAGCTCCAGAGGAGACTAGGGCATACACAGAAAGTCCCTCATTTTCAGCTTACAACATTTCAACTTGACCTTGGTACAAAAGTGACGTGTATGTAATAGAAATCTAATTACAAATATTAACCTTTTTTCCAGGCTGGTAATACCAGACAGTGGCAGTGAACTGTAGCTCCAAATCAGCGACATGACCACAAAGGCAAAGGGCCAGTACTCTCAGGGTGCTGTGGATAAAGCCGTGATGTTCACTAGGTCAGGTATAGAGACTACATCTCTAATTTGGAGAAGTTGTAGCCTAGGATGGATTTCTTTGTAAGCCGAGGAGCACCTGTACGCTGCAATGCAGTGTATAATATGTGACTCCATTGCCTATGATTGGGACTGGTGCCTGAATCTCCTAATCCTGACTCTGGTTTCCTCTCCAGGAGCAAAATGTTCACTCTGCATAAAAGCTTATTTTCCCTTAAAGTAAGAATTATGTCTTGTGCTTAAGAATGTGATCTGTGGGAGCCAGCAGACCTACCTGGCACTTTACTTCCATAGCAATGCCGCTAGATAGTCATAACGCCAGGACAAGTGGTAAGGACAAGAGTTCCTTCAGGAGGGACTGAAGAGAAAGTGACCTCTGATCATTCTGTGTCAATATTTAATTACTAAATGAGGTGAATGTCATCTGATAGCAATTTGATTTTTACCAAATAGCCCAAGCCTGACCATGTGTTCTTGGCAGGAGGGCTGCATCATCTTAGAGATGAACTTGTTCTCTATTAGGTCAATGAGGAGTGAACTAAATATTTTCTACTTGGGTCTTCAAATGATAAGCGCTTAACAGCTTTGAAGGAGCTATTACAGGCAAATGCCTAAAAGAAGTAACCGTTTGAGAAGCCTGTAATTATGTACTTCTATAATAGTGTGTAAAGGGATCACTGTTCCCATCAAGGGTTATTGAGTAAATAGTGAGTTCTTAAGTCAGTAACTACTTATTTACATGATGGCCAGTTATAGCAGCGAAGAAGCCATTGCAAGCTGCTAAGCAGATCTTACTCATCCATATAGCCGGCGCACAACGCCTGCTCTCCATGCAGACACGAAAAGCATTATGGGAACTTCCCCTTGAAGGGGAAGGTAGATGCTATGTTGCTGTTGAGACAAGGGATGCTAATGAGTTCCAACAGCTTCTGCTACTGATTTAGGTTCAAAGTAAGGGTGTGTGTGTTCTCCTTCCTTCTGGTAAAAGGTCTTTTCCTTTGGGATCTGCCCTTCTCACATTCCTTGAGGATCTGGTAGGGATGTCAATCAAATAGTGAGGCCCCTTGGTCAACAAATGACCCAAGAAGATCTTAAGAATCCTTTTGATTCTGGGAACCACAGGAGTATCTGTTTTTCTAGGTTCCCTCGGTAAAAGGTCTGTGTAAGCTTGAAGCCGCTAGTGGCTTACTGTACCACACAGGACAAAAATATCACCTCCAACTAAAACCAACACAGAACAAATCAGAGATGAGAAGGAACAGGTCACAGCCTGGGGCACCTAGGTGACACATGCCTGCAGTTACCTTATGTCTCAAATGTCCAAGCTGCAGGGGAGTTGCAGTTCTGTTTTACATGTGTGTGGTTTGAAGGCTATTCTACTGGTCATTCCCCGCCCCCACTGTGTAAGAATTTCCTAGTGTGTCAGTTAGAAGACAGTGATTTGTGTTTAGGGATAGATGAACACAGCTTGTTGGCGTCTGCTGTGAGAAGCTCCAGCAACCAATGGTAGGATTTTAAAAGGAGGCTTTATCCTCCCCCATTGGCAGGAACCAGCCAGAATTACCCATCTGCACCTGTGGGACAGTCCCAGAAGAAAAACATCCCTGCCTACATTTCTCCCTGTCATGCTTTCTTTTTATCTTTGCCAAACGTGTGAGTCTTCTGCCTTCTTAACTTTAAACCAGATGGTTAATATAAGGATAATCTCTGCTATAGCACATTTTGCTTAAATATTTAATATGTTTAACACTTGCACAGAAATGGGGAGGGAAGGCTGGGTATAGAGGAATGTGCCTGTAATTCTAGGACTTGCTATGTCGAGGTGGGAGGGTGCTGTGTTCAAGGCCAGCCTAGGATACACAGTGAGACCCTGTGAAGTGAAAGTTTCTAGACTCGGTTTGGTCATGTGATGTTTTGCTGCAAGATGGGCATGTAATGTTTAGCTGTAGGTTGTCTTGTGAGAAGGCACGTGACGTTTTGCTCTCTCTTTTGAGGGGTATGACTTTAGCCAGCTGAGAACATCTGTGGGTGGATTTTGAGGAGAGGACATATGTAGAGACCCACGCAGAGTGAGACATCACTTTTTGGATCAACATTGCTGCCCTGATCTTCGTGCTTCCATACTTGACTTCACAGAGAGTTTAGGGTAATCCAACTGAGTCTTGCACCTTTTGCTGACTTCCTGTTGCTGCTTGGTGTTGGCCTTTGGATTGGAGGGCTGGTATCCTGACGACTGAGTTTGGTAATTCCCTAAAGACCCATGGACCCTAATCAGCAGGAAGTAGATAAAAGAGATCTACAGCCTTTTCCCCTACTAACTTCCTTCCTAAGGTTTGGGAGGGGAGAGGTTGAAGGGAGATAAAGGTGCTTAAGAACCCTAACTAAAGTAGGTTTTATGAAAAATCTAAGCCTACAACTCTATCTCAACAAAATTCAACCAACAAAGCAAACATATGAACAAAAGGAAAGGAAGGAAGAAAAGAGGGAGGAAGGAAGGGAGGCAGGGAGGACGGAAGAATGGAAGAAAAAAAAAGGAAGCAGAAGTAGTAGACCTGATAGCTGGACGTAGTGGCTCATGCCTACAATATTATCATTTGGGAGATGAGGCAGAAAGATCAGGTATTCAAGGCCAGCTTCATCTACATAACCTAAGCTACATGACATCAACTTAAGCTACATGAGATCCCATTCTTCCCCACTCAAAAAGAAAGAAAAAGAAAACATTCTAGCAGTGACGTGGTCTTGAAGCAGTGGCTGTGGCTGAAGAACCACTCACCATTCAGAATGGAACTACTTAGCCAATCCTCTGTACAGAGACTGAAGCTTTCAAGGAGATGACAGAATGTCACTTTAATCAGCATAATTCTCTACAGCTAAAAATGTGGCCTTCGTGGTGGAGTGAATGAAAATTGAAGATCTTGGCAAAGCCCCAAGGACGTGTTTAAAAGAACAAGGGATTGCAAGGTCATAGGGAAAAGAGATTGCCTCACGCTTGGACTGATTTTTCTGTAGCCAAAGAAATACAGCTAAGAATTTGAGAACTCAGCTGGAGCCTCTTTAGAAATGTCATTGCCCTGGATGTCCATGGCATCTTGGACTAGAGCTCAAGGATTAGAGATTGGGTAACACTCTTCCTAAGTGTTGACTCTGAGCTTCATTTACAATGCCACCCTTTTCTGTTGCTTGGCCTTCCTTCCACGTTTGCTTGTTTTAGCAACCATTATTTCTGCAAACAGTGGAATGGATCAGCAATACAGACCCTTCTCCTAGGCTTTTTGGAGGTTAAAAAAATCTTAATTGATGTAATGTGAAAGGAAACCAGGAGTAGGGGAGAATGGTAAGAATCATCACTTTCAGTAGTACTAAGATTTCACTGTGGAATCTGAAAACTGAAAAGAAAGAATAGCAGGTGAAGATATCTAACTAACTAACCAACCAACTAACTAACTAACTGACTGACTGACTAACTAGCTAGCTAACTACATAAAAGGAGCCAGACAAAGAGGGAAGCCAGACATGTCTGCATAATGACAAGTTGAAGTCTGTCCATGATCATTAGATCCCCTTTTGATGCACATGTTACTCATCCAAAAACTTTTGGGTCTACACTATGCACTTTCATGGGAAATGCTTCCATATATATTAGGCCAATCGCTATAGATGTCCACTTCCAAATGTTCTTTCACTAAGAGACTTAGGTGGTCTTACTACTATGTTTCAGTCTTGTTTTTCACATGTATTTGGGAATCTTAAATTATTTGGCTAGAAAATCAGGTATGTAGTATATTGAGGTTAGGGGAAAATGGTGAGTGTTTTTACATTGGGTTGATTTCATTCTTGTTGATTTCTAAGTTCTATTGCCATCAAAATAGAATAAAAAAATTCTGAGACATTTCCAATGGCTTGGAAGAGGCTCGGGATCTGATTTGGCTGGTAGATCAACTAAAGCAACCTCTAGTTCATCTGTAATTTCAGGAGGGAGAGGGACTGTCCTGTCTTGGGCCTTTCTTTCAGGTAACTTTATTTGCCATACTTACTAATGTTCTCCTAAATCCTCCCCATCTAACTGTTGCTTCTCTCTTACCTCATCCTCTCTCCTCACCGCTGAGTGCTTACCGGCTCTTTATTTCTACCTTAACATTATCTCAATTTGGGACAAAGTGTCAGCAGAAACAGGAAGAGGCAGGTTTATCCTAAGGATATTGGGTCGAAGTCCCAAATTCCACAAATATAACGACCCTGTTCCTTAGCATGCTTCCTGTCATACAGGGGCTTCACTGTGCTTCTATCTGGACCAACCAGAACACTAGAGGACCCGTCACAAGTGATAGGAGGCACATGTCTTCTATGAAAGCAAAAGAGACTGCTCTTACCATACACCAGTTCCTGTTCCTTGGTTCTGAACATTCAAAGTCCTTCTACATTTTGGCGAAGAATTTCATTCCCATTTGATAGTTTAATGTATATTCTGCACAATGATCTTTGCAATGTGATGGCCATGGAGGGGACAATAGTTTTCAGCCAGTATACTTACTTTGACTATTAGTTTATTGATGCTTAAGTATAGAACTTGCTTCCATTTAAGTCTAGTGGAGCTAGTCCTATTTTTCAAGGGGTTATAATCAACTCTCAAACAGATACCAAACTTTCAGACTATGGGGTATTGAGTAACTAAGTTCAGTGTCTTGGTTTTATTTGTTTTTTATTTTTGTTTTTTGTTTGTTTAGTGTGTGTGTGGTGTATATGTGTTTGTTGTGTGTGCATGTGTGTTGTGTGTGTGTATGAATATGTGTGAGTGTTGTGTGTGTGGGTGCGTGTGCATGTGTGTGTGTAAAGAAATGTCTCTTTTCAGATGTCAAACTTAAGTATCTGTTGTTTCTGATGTTGCTGTTGGGGGGCAAACAGGGGGCAAAGAATCATACATGAAGGCTCCTTTGAATCCTATCACACAAGGCAGAGCATTCCTAGCCTTCAGGTTCTGGGTCTTTACCTCCAGTGTGGAAAAAGAAAAGCAAATTTCTTGTGACTGAAGAAAGGCATCTTCCCCTTTCTCCCCCAACCCACCAACCTCTGCAACATTGCCAACCTCTAAACCCAACTAAATTCTGCTAGCTCTGAGAAAATGCTTTGCTTCAGTACCCTGGCACTGGAAGATGAAAGACTGCAGACTGGAGGAATTTGATCCTGTTTCCATGATTGCCACTGGGGATGATGGAGACAATTTCTGTGATATTTAAGCGCTAATCACTTTATTAGATTTTTACTTCTAAAGCAAAACTATAGACATGCAGTTGGTCCATAACTGGCCAGAATATGTGCATGTCGTGGGCTCACTGGGAGTCTTTCTTCCCTTAACCAAAGGTCCACAGATGCTAGCTGGAATGGATGAACTGCAGATAACACGTTCAGCAGATTCTTGCTTTGGTCCCAAACGAACTTGAGCATTCTGGTTGTGTAAGAAATGGTGAAGTTTGTGCTAAATAAATGATGATGTGCTGGGTCATTGTTCTTCCTTTGAGAATGTCGACTTTCATTTTCATGTGTACTTTTAAATGATTACTACAGTTCTAGGCCAGGGCAGACAGAAAACAGAGATCACAGCCAAGGCACTCTCTCCCACCTCCAGCTCCTCCCCTTTGCCTTGATCTCTCCTAGGATGTGAGTCAACCTAGAACATGCATAGATTAGATGAAGAAGACGTGGATCAGCAGCCAGTTTCATTTTTCTCCTGTGGTTGTTGTCACTGTTAGCTGTCTTCAGACCAGGGGAAAAGGTGCCTTTGGAAAGTGGAAATTAATCTCAGGGTCTTTTTATATTACCTTTAAAATTAGATTCATCTCAGTTATTCAGGGATAGATTATTCAGTTTGCTGACTATCTGGGTATTTTGTTTCTTTCCTTTCCTCTCTCTTGTTGCCAGTGTTTTGACAATTTCCTCGCTCTGCTGACAAGTACAAGATTGACCATAAAAGGAGAAGGGAAACATCCAATCAGCTCTGTTTGTTAATTGCTCTGGTACATTTTGTTCAGAAACAAACTAAAATACAGACCCAACAGGAGTGTGAAGAGTATCAGTGTGCTGTATCCACCCAAACCATCTCTTAGCCTCCTCCATACAGGTGATCATGAGCTGGTGGACCCTCAGAGATAGATCTCTTAAGAGAGATCAAACACTTCTCAAACCCCAGCTGCCTCTGAAAGGGCACAGTTTTCTCATTCCCATGGGAAAGCCATCACTTGGAGGGGGAGAAGAGAGAGAGAGAATAAATCCCCCCTGGTCTAATCTGCCTTTGATGGGAGAGGGAAGGCAAGTTGGTAATTTTTTCTTCTGGGCACAGACATGTATGTACATGGGCTGTATGCATGCCTGTGCCTGCACATATGTAGAATATTCAAATCACCTCAAGGCAGTTTGCCAAGAGGGGGATAAGGAGGCCAGTGCCCGTGGTACCCAGCTTGCTTTGGAGAGAAAGCTTGCCCTACCTTCCAGTTCCCTACTGTCCACCCTTTGGGCTCAGGGGCTGCTCTTCGAACTCTGACCACCCAGTGGCATGAAACTAATGATTAACCCTTCGGCACCAGCAATGTGCAGCTTTCTCCAGTAATTGGCAATGCAAAACCCATTAGAGGATGGTGTGTGTGTGTGGGGGGGGTTACTCTGGGTCCATATGTCAGGAGGTTAATGAAAAATTAAGTATTGTATTTTGCTGAGGGTAGATCACAACGTTTATGGGTTATGCCTTCTCCTCTTTTCTCTCAGCACCTGCGACTGAGCACCAAGCCCCTGGCCTACTTAGACTGGGCAGCTTTTAGGCCTGGTCTGGGTTTTATCTGCAAGGTGGGGAAGCTTTTACCACCAAATTAACACAGCTCCACTATCCTTCACAGTTCAGAAGTGGAGCGAGCTCCCAGGGGCCACAAAAAAAAGGGTACATTTAATTGCTTAGTAATTGTAGGCATTTTGCCTTCACATGTATTTATTAATTGAAAAAATGTACTGGCAAAGTGTCTTGGGGTCGTATTTAGACTCCTAGAGATAGGCAAGTGGGGAGTTCATTGGAGACCTTTCTTTGGACTCAAGGACCCATTTGTGCAAGTATACTCTATTAATGGGTCTTTGTTCTTGCAGTAACCCTCACACAGGGATTTTGAGAGGCATACTCATTTTCTTCTAAGGCCTATCAGCATAGTAATCACTCTTGGCTGAAAACCAGCTGCCATTTGCATGTTTAATAAAAAAAGCATAACAGTAGCACCATATTCAAAACTATTTTTCCTTTTAGCCTAAGACTTCAAATTGACCTAGTTCCGTATATCTAGCCTAAATGCTATTTGCCTCAGGTTGAAGTCTTTAAAATAGGGAATAATGCTAAAACAATCTGATTACTCTTCCCTTCCCCTATCAGTCACAAACCATCTCTCTTAATTATGGTGTGAGGACATTTACATAAGCGGGGAGAGGGTCCTTTAACTACATTTCTATTATGCGTGGCACTTCAGTGAAGGATATTATATTCATGTGCATTACTGATTGCTTATAAAAGATCAAGACAATAATAGCCGATTCGGTGATAAAGGTCCCTTTTCTCCTCACAGACAGGCTGTCTCTGACAGAAGAATACAGTTCATCAAAAGTGTCTGCAGGTTGTCAAACTCAGGGAGGTTTGGGGACCCTGTGCGGCTGTCATGGTCAACAAGGAGATTTTTCTGTCGGGTTTCTCCATCACTCACCCCGAGGAAATAATCACTCATTGCGTTCTGCATGTTCTCATGATACGGCTCTCCATTTGAGAGAAAAGAGCTATTTCATCAGAGGACAATATAGCCCTTCTCTGGGTCCACGTAGCTTCCATTATCAGACCGTAATAAATCATATTTATGCTCTCAGTTAATAAGACTGATTACAACGCAAGTTCCAGACATGGGAAAAGCAAGGCAGGTGAAAAGATGTTTTAATGAAAATATGATAAGAAAGCAGCTTCTCGCGAACATTTTGTGCTATTATTTGTCATGATTACGGACAATTTTTGATGCATCTTCTTTAGCAATGGTTTAAGTTGCATAAATTGGCTCACTGGAACATAAGTAAAAATGATAAGAAAAAAATCATGAAATTTTCTTATGTTGTCTAGAATCATTATGTCCATAACAAGTACAAAATAAGTTTAATGTGTATGCCGGGGAGAGAAGAGAAACAGAATTCACAGGAAACCATGGTTGGGGTATTACTCAAAATGGTTCAGACATTTTTCTCCTCACCTTGCTTTCCAAAGGTGGATGCTCCCTGGAATTTGGCCTCCTCCTAGCTAATTTCATTTCTGTAAATGAACCTACAGCCCTCCTTTTATTTTCTCCTAGCTGTTCTTCCCCTCTTCCTTTCTTGTGCCCCTCCTCTTGGAGCTCAGTACAAAGAGACAAAGAGATAGATGTGTGTTGTTTCTTTTCTGTTTTTTTTTGGTGTTTAGTGCTAATGGGAGTTAAGTGCCTGCTTGGGAGAAAAACAGACCCCAAAGTTTAATACTGAAAGCTACCTTATTGAAAAGGTCTGGAGATTTTTAGCTTCACTGAGTGCAATTACATTAAAGTACCAACTTTCTAAATTAGTACAAAAAAAAAGAAGAAGAAAAATCAGATAAGATATTGAAATGGCCAGAGTCATTAGCTCTCTAACTCAGCGCATCCAAAGGCCTAGGACTCAGGATGCACAGAACAACTTGTTCTTTCATGTGAATTTCCCAGTTTGTGGAGTAACAAATAACAACTGCATGCTAGAGTCTGGCATGCAAAGTTGGTCTGTGCTGTTATCCAGAGCTTGCTTCCTCAGTGGTACCAGAGCTCCTCGCACTCAGCCTTGCTTGGATAGCTGTGCTCTGAGATGGGGGCTGGGCTGACTTTCTGAGGGTAGAGGTAGAAAGACAAGTCTGCCTCTTTCTCAAGTGTACACTCAGGCCTCACATACGTGTGTGTGTGTGTGTGTGTGTGTGTGTGTGTGTGTGTTGGGGTGGTTCTTTACAGCCCTGTGATGAATGGAGGAGAGACTCTCTGCACAGAGCTGTCATGCTGGCCCACAGAGGTTCCACACGGATGGCACAGCAAACTCTTAAAACAACTCCCCGTTGGCTCAAAGACTTGGGAGTTGGTTCAGAGCTGTGTGGATTCTCTTCCATCTAAGGTGATTTCCATTTGTTAGATTTTTCAGGACTGCTGATATAGTCAATAACGCCCAAAAGATGAAACTCGTAAGTCAACTGGAAAACTCACAAGGAAACTTCATGAGCTGAAGTGGCAAGGGAAGGCATGTTCCCATGGTGTGGGTGTTCATGTGCATATGTGGGGTCCCCTGCTTCTCAGCACCACTGTTCTCCTTGCTGGGAGTTCACTCCCCTCCCGCTAGATCATTCCTTTCTTTGCTGGCAATCTCTCTTTGTTCTCTTTCAACATGAATGGAAGAGCAATTGGCCCCTGCATCATTCACATTGTCTAAACCTCACACACACACACACACACACACACACACACTAATCCCCCAGACTTCTGTTGCATTTTCTTTTGATTTTAGCCCTTATTTCATTTTTCTCTTCATAGGCTGACTGAAAAACATTGCCTGGGAGGGAATTCCGTAATGCCACCATATATCTGCTATCTACCAGGCGTTTTGTTTTAACGTTACTAGACTTGACCACAAAAGACTTTGACACTGATAAAGAATCTCTCAAGTCTGCCCTGGTCACTGCTCTGAAATCACTCATGACAAGGACGGCACCCCCGCCCCAAAGCAGTGGTAGATTAGGGGAAAATGATTAGAGCTTTGTCGTTGCGGAGCCATTTCATGTTGGACCCTCTACTGAGCCAAATGTGTTTTGCTTGTCACACTCCATTAGCATGTGTGAAACAGTTGGGAAAATGGCCATATGATTAGACAGAAGGAAACCTGGATTCTTCACATTGGGACTTGTTACCACTGAATAATGTCTTTGCAAGAGGGATCACTTTAGATTTTGTTAGTTTCGGGTGTGATGGAAAATAAGTGGCGTTTGTGGAGAGAGTCTACAGAGGTTGATTGCAAACAGCACCTTTAAATTTATCCCATTTTAAACATTTTGAAAGAAAACTTGGAGTTGGGCCTGGATGTGAAGGTCTGTAATACCAGTTACTCATGTGAGTGCGGCGAGAGGAACGCAGGTTGGAGGCCAGTGGGGGCAAGTCAGTAAGACCCTGTCTCAAAGCAAAAAGTAAATAAAAAGAATATCATATAATTCAGTGGCGGAGCACTTGCCTAACACATGCCGATCCTAGCTCCCAACCCTAGTACCTCAAAATAATACATAAATAAAGGTATCATGGATAAATACAATAAATAAGAAGAGGCCTGGAGAGCTGGGTGTGATGTCACAGGCTTGTAATCTCAGGGGGAACAGAGACAAGAAGATTGCAGTTTGAGGCCAGCCTGGCCTATATAGCAAGATCATCTCTCGAACACCAACCCCTCAGCAACCCACTCCAACAAAATAAGTGAACAAATGGACAAAAAGGAAATCCAGCCATTTACCAGAAGAAGCTTCCATTGATGCTTGTCTATTGAAATGTCCTCCTTGGCCCCTAAAGGAACCAATCCACGGCAGTTTCCAGGTCTGAAGCCATCTTTTTGTTAAGCCACAGGCTGAGGACTTGTCTCAGCTGTAGGCTTACTTCTGAGGGTGTTCTTACCCAACTGGGATCCAAATTCATGCAGCGGTTTTACTTCGTCCATTTTTTTTTATTGCTATTTCTGTTGTTTGTCTTTAGGGAGAAAAACCAGAGCAGACACTTGAAGGATGGGAAGATAAGAAAAGTGTGGATACAGGACATTCCAATGATGCTTAAATGCCACGACCTCTGGGCTACAAGGCAAGGACAGAGCAGGCGTGCTTTTCTCCTGGGGCAACTGTTAAACCCACCTGGAAAGAGAGGCAGTCTACGGCGGGGAAGAAAGAGAGCCTTCCTGACCACTGCCTGCATAATTACATATGCATGAGTGTGGCGGTACCTTCCGTGTGAGAGCCTGTCCCACATATGATTGGGGAATTATTAAACGTTGACTATTAAATATTTTAGTTAACACTGTGTTTATATTCCTAGAATGATGAATATGCAGATTTTGAATGGGATTTCTTCCTTTCCAGACAAATTGTGCAGTCAAGCCCTTGGCAAGGCCTAGGCTTTTGCAGATGGGCCCTCTGCTGGGATGACTCACCACGGCGGGCAGCTTCTGTGTCAAGAAAGCCCACGCCATCTTGAGACTCCGAGAAGGGGGACATTTGGATGGGGAACCGCATAACTCTGGTGACAGTCTCAGGACCCTTGTGCAAAACTGTGGCCTGACTTAGTGATTTTGGCTAAGAGTCCCCCAGCCCAGCGGAGCAGGGACCACAAACACACAGCACTGTGGAGAGCAGGAAAGGGCAAGGGAGAGCGCAATGTCCCTGGACTAGCAGCCTTGCAGGCAGCAGTTGCTACAACACACACCTCTGTCTGCAGCCTGTTCAGCCAGTCTGGCTCGGAGGGCTCCAAGCCTCGGTCCAGGAATGCTGTGCTGTTCTCTCCTCTGACTGCACAGAATATGTTTGCCTTGTTGAAGGCCAGCCCAGGACTAATTTTGAAAAGTAAATCTGGGAAACAGCTTAATTTCATTTCCCTGGAGAGTTTTCTGGGACAAAGTTAGAAGAAATGGAAGAAACGCAAGCAAAGGAGAAGTCAGTGGCTGGGGCTACAGGGTTTTTTTTTTCCTCCCTGGTTTCTGGGCTATGAATGGAGTTTAATGGATTTTCAGTAGGCAGTGGCGATTTTTAAGACTCTGCTGCTGAGTTTTACAGCCCATGAGACATTGCTGTAAACTCAGCGATCTTTAACTCACATGTCTTCTTGAACATCGGGGAGAAAGGCACTTGGGACTGTGTCCAAGTGACCCACACTTTGTGCTCTTACTAGTAGAGTTCGCTGAGCACCTATTAGCCTATTAGTAAGGGACGTTCCTTACTGTTCCATAGACTCTTCCTTGGGAGAATAAAAGCAACAAACAAACAAACAAAACACATGCCTGGGGCTGGGGCCAGGGCTGAGCTTTGAGAGTAGCTATAACATGCACAAGGCGGTGGGTTTGAGTTCTAGCACTGTATTGCCTGGGCGTGGTAGAGGGTATCTGTAATTCCAGCACTCTGGAGGTGGAGGTGGAGGGTTGGAAGCTCAGAGTCATCCTTAGCTAATCTGAACAATATGAGACTCTATCCAAAAGGCAGAAAAGGAAAGACAGAAAAGTCAGGGCTTCTGACTTAAGTCAAAAAATCGCCATGTTAGACGAAACTCTAAACGGAACTTGCTTTTCCCAAGGGGTCAATGGTATGTGCTAGAGGAACAAGGGCTTTGCCTTGTGTGCTCCACTTCAAGCCCTGGCTCCCTCGATTCCCAGTTACTGTGCTCTGGAGCATGTTACCTCGATACGCTACAGCATGACTTGCCCAGGCGTGCTGGCCGTGTCCTACCTTCCCCTCTTTCTGGCCTTCACTGTGTCCAAGTGACTCAGGCTTTGTGCTCCTACATGAGGGTTTGCTTCACCCACCTTCCCCACCTTCTGCCTGGGCTCCTAGCGAATGACCTGAGAGAGTGAGCCACCTTCTCGGAATGGCCACAGGGCAGCCCTCTTGGCTGTGGTTCTGCCTGCCCGATTTAGGCAAGCAGAGTAAGGACTGGCGGCAGAACAGCGGCTTGGGGTCAGGAGGAGGGGGTGGGGGTTGAATGCCTCACCAGCCAGACCTTCACTTACAGCTGTGAGGCTCACGTGAGCACCGCTGGGCTGTGCGCGCTGGGCTGACCTCCAGAGCGCCAGCATGTGTTGGCAGTTAACGCATACCCTTCGCGGTTGTCGTTTTTCCAAACACTGTTCTCTGTAACATGCCTACGAGCAGACCAGCTCTGGAAAGCAATATTCCAGAGGGAGAGCAGGAGTTCAGAGCCTGGCCCATCCCCTCTGCCAATCAACCCTCTGGGTGTCGCGTCCCAGGGATTTGTTGGAACTAGATGACCTCCAAGATCCACCCATATCCAAAGTGGCCCAGCGGTGACTAAGCTTCAGGAGGCCAGGCATTCGAGCCTTCCCTCCAAATTCTTACTCCCACCCATTCCTTCAGCGCCTCCAAAAGGCTAGACAGATCCATGTAAGAAGTTCGTGCTTGTTACTCCATTTAATTCGTTAGTGATGAGAAAAACCACTCCTGGATCTACGTCACTACAGTTTTTTGCCCGGTGGAGCCCGTCTTTTAGGGCTTGTTTACAATGGTAGAAATGGGCACACAACTGCCCATGAAACCCTTCCTTACCAGGTGTTCCGGGGTGGTTCTCGGTTCACAATGCCCCCTTCTCCAGGACTGGCACCAACTCAGGTGTTCCCGATTTTCTGGGCAACATGACCCTGCCTTCCCCTCAAGCCTTGGCGGTGGTCTTTATTGGCCTAGTAATGGACAACGACTTCATACCAGAGCCATCAGAATAATTCTCTAAGGTCTTCTAAATTGGAACTCACCATCCGTCTCTGATGGTGGCCATGCCTGAATGTGGGAACCGGGAGCTTTTGGTGTCACCGTTTGTCTTCCACCATGCAAAGGCAGTCAGGATGTGGAAGAAGATAGAGTCCTGCAGAAAGAATGACTCAGATTCATGGCGGCACTCAAGCTGCGGCACTCAAGCTGCAGCCTCAAGCGTTTCAGAGCCAGAGCTCTTGTGCCTGATGCAGTCTTGCTTCAGAGAACAGAGGTGGCCCCAGTTCTGATACCAACTACCTCAGGGTCCAGAAGCACTCTTTCTGTTCCCTTGAAGTGATGCTTTTGAAGTTTAGATGTTTTGTGCCTTTCTTTCTTTCTTTCTTTCTTTCTTTCTTTCTTTCTTTCTTTCTTTCTTTCTTTCTTTCTTTCTTTCTTTCTTTCTTTCTTTTTTTCACCTCCACCTCCTTCTTCTTCTTTGAGACAGGGTTTCTCCGTGTAGCTTTAGCTGTCCTGAGCTCACTTTGTACCAGGCTGACCTCGAACTCACAGAGATTCACCTGCCTCTGCCTCTCCAAGTTCTGGGATTACAGGCGTGTAACACCATGCCCGGCTCTTGTGTTTTTTTGTTCTGTTTTGTTTTAATGTGCTTTCTTTTTAAAGATTTTAAAAATATTTTTATAAATTACAGGGTTTTTTTTACCTGTATCCCAGCTATAGCCCCCTCTCTCATCCCCTCCCAATCTCACTCCCCTCCCTCATCTCCTTCCATGCCCCTCCCCCAGTTCACTGATAGAAGAGATCCTCCTCTCCTTCCCTCTGACCCTAGCCTATCAGGTCTCATCAGGCCTGGCTGCATTGTCTTCCTCGGTGGCCTGGTAAGGCTGCTCCTGCCTCAGGGGGAGGTGATCAAATAGCCAGCCACTGAGTTCATGTCAGAGACAGTCCCTGTTCTCCTTACTAGGAAACCCAGTTGGACACTGAGCTGCCATGGGCTACACCTATGCAGGGCTTTTGTGTTCTGTTCTTCTAGAGGCTAGAGGTATTTTTGATAGGAAATGATAAGAAGCAGTAGACACTGGAACCAAGACCAAAATGGTGCTTAGAAGCTGGGGTAGACAGGTAAAAAGATCTGGGTCCTGTGACCTGCATTTTGAGGTCAGAGAAGCCCTGTTGGTCCTCCCTGGCCAGCTTGTGCAAGCTCTATACCTGCCTTGACTCTTTTCCTAGAGAACCGATTTTACAGAACAGGCTCTGCTCTACTGCTTCCCATATGCCATGCTGCGTTGTGACATGAGAAACTGAGGGACAGTGGACTGAACAGGCTTTCGTAGTTCCCAACTGCATACACATTTAGGTCTGGCTGTGTGGAAATCTAGAATTCTCAAATGGTTAGTCAGGGAGAAAGATGTGAGGAAGGGACCTGGAATGTCATACTTATGAGGTACTTTGGCAGTTAATTAGGAAATACAAAAGTGTCATGACCAATTCTGCATTCCAGTTTTCAAGACAGAAAATACTGGATATATGTTGAATAAACAGAAATCAATGTCTGAGTCCATCCTGTTGGATTGGGTCACAGGATTTCTGTATGTCAGAAGGCCCCTGTTGGTCTCTCACACATTCAAGGTGTGAGATATTTCTACAGGTTTTGTGCCTCAGGTTTTGTGTTAGATAAGCATGGCAATTAGCACTATCTCTTACTTTGAAAGTAAGGAAATCATTACTCCAAGAAAAAGGGCCACTGGCCATTGCTGGGATGGTTCACAGTCCAGTGCTATCTACCATGTTGGAGTCTTTCCTGCAGGCAAGCAGCGACATCTCCGCACTTTGAATTCAGAGAACAAGGAAGCCTTGTGGAGTGCAGGGAACACATGTTCCCTTGTCATCCATCTGGCTTCTGGTCTGCTCAGCAGCTGGCTAGGAAGATCAGGCAAGTAACCCCTTCTTAGGAGTTTATTCTGTGCTTTATTCTTCTCACTTTGGAGGATGAGTCAAATGGATTCAAAGATCCTTTGGAGCAGAAATGTCTCTTGGATTTTAGGACACAAAGAGCAAATGTGGTTCCTAGATAGAGGCTGCCCGTTGTCATTCAATATATAACCTTCCTTTAAAAAATGTTTACGTTGATGAGTGTGGTGGTGCACATCTTTAACTCTGGAACTCTGGAAGCAGGGGCAGATGGATCTCTGAGTTGGAGACCAGCCTGCTCTACAGAGTAAGTTCCAGGGCAGCCAGTATTACAGAGAGAAACCCTGTCTTGAAAAACAACAACAAATTTACATACATTCGTACATCCATCCATCCATCCATATATCCATACATACATCCATACATACATACAAATAGAGCATTCTAATGTAGCCCAGGCCACTTGTGTTTATGTGGTATATGTACTTGAGTGTAAGGTGTGTAAGTGTAGGTATGTATGTGTAGGATTATATTCAGGAGACCAAATTTCATGTGTATTAGTTACATATCCCATGTCCACTTTCCAGATTTTCCTTGCTTTCAGTGATCCTGGCTATCTCAGGTAGTGCTAGTCAAGTATTTTATGAATGTTCCTCAGCTAAGATTTGAAAGATGTTTTTGTCAAGTTTCAGCTAAAGTTATGTGTTTTGGGGAAAAGACCCCTAGGGTTAAGTACGGGTCTCAACATGCGGTTGCAGGGTTCATGATTTTGACACAAACTAGTGCTATGCCTTTAATCTTCATTTCCTGGCTTGAGGCAGATTTGCTAAAATTCTCCACTTTTCCATAATGTTCTCTTTGGAAGAAAGTCACTGTGTGTGAACCATATTTGTAGAATAAGGAATTATGCCTGTCTCCTTTAGAATGGAGTAGCCATGCAAATTACTAGAAGGTGATGGGAGAGCGGTCTATTCTCTCTTATTTGTTAACTTGTTCAATTGCTGATTTGTTTCTTGTGGGTTCACCTGTGTTACACTTGAGGCTATCATCTAGTGTGTCCACCACAGTGACAGTCCTCTAAGCTTTAGGTGACTTAGGGCTGGCATGGAGATAAGTGGACGTGACCATGTCCTTCGGATCTGGCCACTGGGATGCAGCCTCCTTGCATGCGCTGGCCTATATACAGCAAGAGGCTGGAGACGGAGAAGTCATCTTTGGGCCCGTGTCCGAAGTAGTGATGGACTAAGGAAGCAGCTTGGGACCTTGATTTTATGTCTCTCCATAGAAACCCTGGATAATGTGACAATGGGCTACCTGGGTAGGAAAGAATTTCTATCTTGTTAACCTCATCTTAACTAACACAGTGCGGGTAGAGAAGGTGTATTCTTGCAAGTGTGTGTACATGTATGTGTGTGTGCAGAAGGACAGAGGCCAGATGTCACACTGGATTTTTGTTGTTCACACTACCTTATTTTCTGAGGCAGAGTTTTCTCATTGCACTTGGGCTCACCAGTTTGATCAAGCTGTATGGCCAAGTGAGGGCCGGGACTCTTCCTGTCTCTGCTTTCCCAGGGCTGGGGTGGCAGGTGTACACTGCCGCTTGTGGGTACTAGAGGCGCAAACTGGGTTCCTCACGCTTGCGCCACCAGCGTTCTGCCGACTGAGCCATCTCAGACGGCGGTGCTGAGAAACAGACTCACATCAGTTCATGTCCTGAGAAGATAACCAAGGAAATGTATTGGACATGTTTTGTTTTTAAAGAAATAAATAAAGTTTAAAAACTAGTAATGATTTTTTTTAAAAATACAAGAAAGGGAAAAAATGAGAGTAATAAACAAATAGCCAATAGGAAAATTTGCTCATCTTGAAGTTCATTTAGAGAATATGCTGTTGTTTTTAAAGTAATAAAGACAAAGTCATGGTTAGCAGCATTTTTTTCTTCCTAGCTTTTGGATCTCTGACTTACTTTGATTGAGACTATTATTATTACTATTACCATCACTATCACTGTCATTTTGATCACAGACACACACAGGTTCCAGCCGTTCCCTTTGTAGAGAATGGTGAGGGCAAGAGGAGCCTCCTCCCGGCGGCTGCACAGTGCTCTACTTCCCGCCTCACACTGGGTAGGTCTTCTGCTTTGTTTTTGGAAGCAGAGTAGAAGCAGTTTTTCTGGGAACGGTTCCGTGAGCGAGACGTGTTTGTGCTCCATGGCCTGGGTTTAAGCTTGTACACACAGACTCTCTACAGACTTTGAGTAAGGCTGGACTGTGTTTGTTCTTAAAGCAAAGGGACATTTCAGTCTGAACTGCGCCCTGTCAAAACCTGCTAAAGCCCTGATCTCCAGAATTTAGGCTGTAGCTATATTTGGAGATAGGGTCTTTAAGGAGGTAATTAAGATGAAATGAGCCATTAGAGTGGCCTTAATCTAATATTACTGGTGTCTTTATAGGAAAGGAAATTTAGGACCTGGCTTATGTGTAAAATAGTGGTATTTAGGATTTCTGGAAGAAAGAATGATTGTGAGAACATGGCTTGTTTTCGCATCTGTGGAGCTCAGCACAGAATTGAAGGAATGAGAAACGAATTCTCAAAAGAAAGCCAGAAAGGGAAAGTTGCTGTTAAACTGAAGTCAGAAGTATACCCCTGCCTTATCTTCACAGTGGCTTCCATATTTAGCTGAGAGTTTGGGAATGACAAGGATCAGGGACACATTGAAGATAATAATTACCGAGGACGCAGGACTGTGAATTAACTAGATGAAATTCTGTGCTATCCAACGGAATAGTTAACAAATATACATGGCTATTTAAACTAAACTCAGTTAAGGTTTAAAATTCCATCTCTTAGTCACACTAGCTACATTTTAAATGTCAGTGGCCATATATAGCTAGAAGCTACCGTACAGGATGGTACAAACATTTCCATCTTTTCTTTTTTTCTTTTTTATATATTTAAAAAAATTTTTATTAATTACACTTTATTCACTTTGTATCCCCCCATAAACCCCTCCCTCCTCCCCTCCCAATCCCTCCCTTCCTCCCTCTTCTGCACGCATGCCCCTCCCCAAGTCCACTGATAGGGGAGGTCTTCGTTTCCTTCCTTCTGATCCTAGTCTATCAGGTCTCATCAGGACTGGCTGCATTGTCTTCCTCTGTGGCCTGGTAAGGCTGCTCCCCCCTCAGGGGGAAGTGATCAAAGAGCAAGCCAATCAGTTCATGTCAGAGACAGTCCCTGTTCCCATTACTATGGAACCCACTTGGACACTGAACTGCCACGGGCTACATCTGTGCAGGGGTCCTACATCTCCATCTTTTTTGATGTGGCCTTTTAGGGTGAGGAAGTGTGCTGATTCACACTGATTGGCCACTTGACAATGTATAGATTACATTGGAGACAAATCTTGGGGTACATTTGTGAGATTAACTGAAGTGGGAAGATGGCCCCAAGTGAGGGGACACCAGTCTGTGGGCAGGTGTTCCAGACCACGCAGGAAGAAGAAAGGTAACTGAGATCAGCTTTTGTTGTTCTGCACCTTGATTCTGGATGTCACATGACCAAGTGCCTGCCTTCCCTGAACTGTGAGCTGAAATGGACTCTCCTTCCCTTAGGTCGCCTTTTGGTCAGAGCATCTTGTGGCAGCCGTGAGGAAAGTAACAAATGGGAGCTGGGAGGGTGGAGAGAGCAGACTGCACTGAAAAGGACCTGATGTAGCACGTGCAGGGCTCAGCCTTCACCTATAAGACAGTGTGGAACTTTGGCACCGTTCATGAATTGGAATAAAGTATGTAGACCACAATATTTGCTTTCTTAACGCTTTGCAAGTGTGTGGTTCATTGGCTTACGAGTGTGTCCCCACCATTGTGCTCTGTTTGCTACTAATGGTCTCGAGAACATCCCCGTTATCCCAGCGGAGGCTGCACACGCATGAGGCAGTCACTTTTCGTTCCTCCCGTCCGGATAACCTTTGTTCACCTTTGTTTCTCTCTGCAAGTACTCGTCTTGGGCTGCCTTCACCTGCAATGCCTTCAAGGTTCGAGGATGTTGAAGCATGCATCGCGTGTCACTTCTTCTTAGGGACTGAATGATGTTCCGTTGCACTGGTGTACCCCAGTGTCTCTCTTCATTCATCCATCCAGTGACAGATATTGGGTTACTTTTCTATCTTCAAATTTGTGAGTAACACTGCTACGGGTGCTGGCGAAAATATTTTTCTTGAGTTCTTATTTCCAGTTTTTGGGGATATCTACCTAGAAGCAGATTGTTGTTTGTATCACATGATAATTTGATTTGATTTTTTAAAAATGTGTGTGTGTGTGTGTGTGTGTGTGTGTGTGTGTGTGGTGTGCAGTTCCCCACAAAGGCCAGAAGGAGTCTAATCCCTTGGTAGCTGGAATGTCAGGCAGTTGTAAACTGCCTGACAGAAGTATTGGGAACCAAACTCAGGTTCCCTGGGAGAGCAGAGCACTCTTCTCCTCTGAGCCATGTCTCCTGCCCCAAGTCTTTACCTTTTTGAAGCCAGATACGGTTTCCACAGCACCAATATCACTTTGGATTTCAGAAGCCTTGTGGATTCTCTACTCCTTGCTAATACTTGCTGTTCTCTTGGTGAGGTGATAAAAAGTTATGTTGGAATATTTAAGCAGAAGACTTGTGGTGTCCAAGAATCCCACAATTTCCTTCAGGAAGTCCTGTTCCTGCCCTGTTGATTTACTTAGGTTTAATGAAGTTAGAGGTGAGGGGCCTGCAAAGCATTTATTGCCTGGGTCATGGAGATTATAGGTAACAGGTGAGCCAAGAGGGACCACGGCACAGGAGCAAGGCTTTTTACACTGGAATTTCTATGCTTCAGTCATGCATACATGGAGCTGATAGTGGCCATCTGGCCACTGCAAGGATAGCCATCTTGAGAAAGCACCGCACTAATCCCAGAGGATGACTGAGCTAGGCGAGGAAGACAGACACACTCACATCTTCATCTTCTGAGCGCGTGACTGTTTATGCCACCTTATGAAAACCAATACATTTTTCTCTTTTGCATAAGTCAGTTTGGCACTAGTTTCTGACAGTAGTCATCATAGTCCTGAAACATACAGATAGATAAAGATTTACATTGTAAAGTTATTTCTTTGATGAGTCTGTGAAAGGGAGATGTGAGATGGTAAGTCTGGAGGCAAAGATCTAATTAGGAATCTACTGCAACAAACAGAAAGGACAGAGAGAAGGGCATGGGATCTGGTGCTTACTAGAACTAGGGTGACTACGGTTGGGTGGCTGATTGCGAAGCAACAGGAGGTCACCTTGTTTATGACCTGCAGTAAGGGAACAGCGGGCTCACTAAGCAGGGAGGCCAAGTGAGATGGACGATTCTGAGCATGTTGAATTCACATGCTTCTGCAGGAACAAATAGGCACAGTAGAAACATGAGCCGATGAATTCCATCCTGTCAAAAGTCGGAGCTGTGGGTCTGAGCGGGCCTGCCTGCCTTTCAGAGCAACAGGGGAGGTTAGACACCCAGGAAAAGAATGCAGTAAAGAGGGGAGAGACTGAACTCAGAACTCTGGGGGTGGGAGGGAAAGGGAGTCCACCCAAGAGCAGAGGAGAAGCAGGCCAAATGTTCCCAGGAGAGTGTGTGCAGCCACACCAAGGCAATGGAGAGACTGAGCTCGTGAGCTGTGCAGGCGGGCACCTCTGGACCTTTAAGCGGACTCCATGATAGAGTGGTTCTTAAAAATTTTGGAATAAGGGCTTTCTGTGCTACCTTGAAGAGCAAGAGCTCTTTTCTTCAGCTCCCCCTCCCCACCCATGGTGCTAAATACCACACAAGCTGAGACTTACCCTCCCCCAATCTATCCAATACAGATAGTATCTCATTGCTATAGGATTGTTGTGGGGTATTGACAAAGCCCTGTGCCCAGAGCCTGCCTCACACAGATGCTCAATGCAGGCCAGTCTCTTTTTCCCCCTGCTCTCCCTATCAGTGCTGGCCACTGACCACTTCTGTCTATTGTTCTGAGTCTGAAGAGAGGAAAGTGACCTTCAAGTGCCTGGAATCATTAAACCTCAGCTGGCTTTGAATTCAGTGTGTATCCCAGACTGGCCTTGAACTCCTGATCCTCGCGTCTTCATCTCCCAAGTGCTGGGATTGCAGCAGTGCGCCACCACACCAGGCTCCTGAATAGTACTTAATGTTTTCCCCTTGTTCCGGTCACAATTGATCTGAAAGATGAAATGAAGAGTAAGTTAGCAGGAAATAGGGCTTGGGGGCTGTGGGGAAGGAAGGAAGAGGCACTAGTCTCTAGCTCCCAGGGGGCTAGATGAGGGGTCCCTGAGACCACAGGAGTGGGCTTATACCTAACCAGTGGGGACAGAGCCAACACTGCAACACTATGGACCATCACTGACCTTGGAAGTAGATTCCTATTTAAGGCAGACAGCTATTCAAGAAGGCAGAGCCCTGCAGAGTAGAAAGGAGCTTTGCTTAATATAGGGGGATTTCAGGGGAGGCTGATTCTGGTGAATGGGAAGGTTTTCATGGGGATTGCTACTTTCTTTTTTTACTTTTCCTGTGTGTGTGTGCGCGCGCGCGTGTACATACATGCATTTACAAGTACATGTAGCAGTCTTAGGTTGTTGATATATATATATATTGCAAGGACTTTAATCACTGAGCCATTGTCTCAGCTCTGGGGCTTGCTATTTTCATAGGCAAGACATATCCTGCAGAAGACAAACTGGAGGGAAAGTCATTGCATGCACGTCCCCCACGCAGTCTGTGGAGCATGCCGAATAATCTGGTGGTTGTAGCTGGGACAGGCTCTCCTCAGAGTGGTACGCTGCAGAAGGCCTTACAAGGCTTACCTCACAGAAAAGGCAGAAGCAATATGTTTACTCAAATCTTGTTAACAGCGGTTTATTCACAATTATCTCTGACTGGTAACCTATAAAACACAAATTAATTTTGAATGTAAACTCGGCAAATATCTGGTATTTGGCATTTATAAGAAATCTAACCACGGTTGGTGGCGGTGGCCCACGCCTCTAATCCCGGCACTCAGGGAGGCAGAGGCAGACGGATTGCTGCGAGTCTGAGGCCAGCCTGGTCTACAGAGCGAGTCCAGGACAGCCAAGGCTACACAGGGAAACCCTGTCTTGAAAAATAACCAGAAGAAGAAAAGAAAGAAAGACAAAACAAACAAACAAAAAGAAGTAAAACCAGATTTAAAGGAATCCTTAAAATGATCTATTTTCCATCTTACACCCCGAATACAGCTAGGAAAATGGCCCCTCTACTGTGGTATATGTCTAGGCAACCCCAGAAAGACAGGTTTGGTTGGCCAGGCTTAGAGACAGAGACCCTTTGAGGGTGTTGAGATAATGGGCATGGGACCTGGATTGTTAAAAGATGTCACTCAAAGGCCAGGGGCACAGAGCCTATTGTTCACCGATGTCTGTAAACTGCTTTAATTAACCAGGACAGATCAGCTCTGCTAAAACGTTATTTGATGAACTTCACTTCAGCCCCCGAGAGGGATTTCATACTCATGCATCCGAGCGGTGAACAACTAAGATCAGAGTGAGAAGGGACAGGAAGAGGTAGATGTTACAGAGCAGGTCCCGGTGGGGAAGGGTGGCCACGATGCCGCAAACCTGCAGGCGAAGGAAAGCAGAAGCGTCACGGAAAGCTGTGGTTCTCTTCTCTGTGGTTCCACAAGCCAGGAACCACAGCCCAGGGGCACCGGGTAACGTCACCTCGCGTGGGTGAGTGGTTTGCAGTTTGGCTCCCATGTTGTGTGCCTTTTAAGGATCTGGCTGTGACCTTCTGGCTGTGACATGTCCAAGAAGGCCCAATTCACTGTGAGTAAAAAAAAAAAAAAAAAAAAAAAAGGAAAGGCCAGCCACCTTCCCTCAGCTAACACTGTCTTGCCTGGAGCCCTTGAACAGCGCTTGAGAATTAAACAAAAACGTCCTCTTTCTTACAGTTCTACCCTGTGTGAGCAGACGCAAGCGTCAAGTAGGTACAGCCCCAGCACCCCTATTTTAAACCTTCTACACACAGGCAGCTCTGACAAAGCTCTGAATTACGCTTACAAGTGGACGGCCAGCAGATGGCGCCCTTTGTCGTTTATTGACGCTGTTACCCACAGAGAACCGTGTTTGCTGGCGCTTTCGTTTGGGTAGTGAAAGTAGTGTTTTCAACTGTTTATTATGCATGAGCCAAAATTCCATGAATGTGTAACATTTTCTCCCATATCTCTCTTTTTATAACATCATTTAAATTCCTTATTAATAATTTAAAAATGTTCTGGATTTTAATCACTTTTCTCATCACTAAAATATCTGATGAAGAGATTTTTTTTTTCCCCCTGCTGAAGGTGAGAGAGAGGAAATCATCAGCAAGAAAGGAAGGAAGGAAGAAGAAATGCTCACTCTTAAATCGAGCTCTCCACCCCCTCGAGTGTGTCACCCCATCTTTTCAGTTTAATTGAATAATATTTATTTAATTAATAAAAATATCTGTCTAGTGCAGGTCTCAGAAATCCAAAGCTAGAATAGGCTGCCATTAATAAAAACAAGTTTTTTTTATATCCAAGTTTAATTATGGTGGTGTGTGTTTGATAGCTTGTTACTGTAAATAAAAGAGATAAAGGCAGCCCTTCACTGGAGTAGCTGGAGAGCTGTGAAATATGTACCTAATTAAAACTATTGGTGTAAGAGGCTAATAAAGTACATGTGCCTACTAGATGTCTTATTCTAATGAATCTCGGCTAATTTGCTTTGACTGATGAATTTCGGTGTTAGTGGTAGGGGCTGAATAATTATGAAATTTATCACAAGATACAAGGACTCATTAAGGATTACTCAGGTTGAGTAAGAGGAATGCTTTCTTTGTCAGGGACCCAGGCCTTGACCGACATAATTACAGCCACACCAAAGAGTAGCCAGATTCCAGACAAGCCCCGAGTGAGTGTTCAAGGCCAAGATGGGCTTAGGTTCCCAGATGAGGTGGGTTGTGTGGTGAGCTGAAGGCTGTGTCCCCTCTGGAAGGGACACCTGTGTGGTGCACGGGCCTGCATTTTAAGCAGAAATGTTCCCAGCTCACAGAGCGGCTCTAATGGTGCTGCTTCCTTTCCTGGGCCTTCACTAAAAACATCTCCCCGTCCTTCATGAGGATGCAAGGTTAGCCTTTAACAAGGACACTGCTATAGGAAGCTACGGTCAGTCTCTAAATGCTTTCTCTTCCCTGCCCCCTCTGCTGACAAATTTTAACTCTCTATGTTCAGCTTATTAATTAATAGGAGTTCTTTAAACCCTGGCGAGGAGACTCCAAAACTGAGGCTGTGACTGGACTCATGTTATCAGCCTCATATAAGCAACTCCCAGAATGCTTCAAGAGTAAAGCATATCTGACGTGGAAATGGAAGTTCTAATGGTTCATTGTTTGGACATCTTGCCCCATACCTCGGGGCAACCAGGCTGAAGGTGACGAAGACTCACCCAGGTCTTTATCCAAAGAGAACAGGAGGGCATGGAGCCAGCAGGACGGTGGAGTGGCCCTTCCCTGGGCAGTCAGGGTCCCAGCTCAAAGAAAATGAATGACTGAAAGACCCTTGTGAGGCCCTGATTCCAGCCTGTCTGCCTGGGGACCAGGCAGCAGGGACCAGTGCTGAAGGGGGGAGGGTAGCAATGGCCTACAGAATGACAGGAGATGACAGCTCAGCTGGAAGTCCTGTAAGAGTTCAGACTTATGTGTCCCTCCAGCACCAGACCGGGCTGTTCCCAGAGCTGCAAACCCAGGGACGGCACAAGTCTCATGGAGACTTTGTCTCCCTGATCTCAGAGCACCTACAACATTGCTCATGTATCAACATTTTGTATAAACAAAGAACTGGCAATTCTTTGATTTCAAAGCAGATGTATAAATATATACATGTATGTGCAAACACACACACAGACATATGTTTCCAAATGTGATTTAAAACAATGATAAAGATCAACTTGCTACATGTCTTACCAGGTACACATTCCAGCTGATTAACCTTTGCTCTGGTTTTCTTTCCAGAGATAACTTCAAACCAAACTTTCCCAATTTGCTTGTCATTGAAATTTCAGATACATATTATGTAAAAGTTCAACCCTTTATGCCAACGATCAAAATTCATTAGATAATTCATAGAATTTTAAGTTATTGCTTTTTCTGTCTTCCAACTCAGAAAAATAAATCCTCATAAGAGCAGAAAATATCTCTGTAATTTAGAACAATGCAAAAAAATGTTAACTCCTAAACCTTCTCATATCTCCATTTTCTCCTCTACTTTATATATATATACATATATATATATGTATATATACATATATATTCACGGGTGATACATAATATTTACTATGGTAAGCACAATGTTTTACATTGTTATGTAACTCTCAAAATAACTGTAAGAAGTAGCAATATTTTTTTTAAGTTTACAAAATAAGAAACTTTTGCTTGTGAGCCCTAAAACTCTGAGAGGGTCACTCTTACCGAAACAGTAAGAAATGGAATCAGCCTTCTCCTCAGATCTGCCTACCTGCCTGTGGAACGATCACACAATGTCATTGTTGGAAACCTGCTGTTGTTGTCTTGAGAACCTTCTAGAACTTCACTACTGTTTCACCTTTCCTACCACTTAGGAAAAAAAAAATACCTCTGGCTGTAACACAAGTAAACACCAGAGCTGTCAGCTCAGAGGAAGACATGCGTGGTTAGCATCTAGTTGGAAGGCTTTGCTCAAGGAACCATGGGACATAGGAGGCAGGACAGCAAGGCTGACATCGGCAGTGGCAAGGCCTCTGTTTTCCTTTCATCTTGAATCCATTGTCTACACGTCGGGGCTGGTTGAACAGTTGAGATGTTAAAGGATTTAGAAAGTATACTGAGGGCCTGGCTCTACCTGCCTCCTAAAACCTCGTCTCCTCCAAGCCATGATTTATATACACTGCCTCGTTTTTTTATGGCTTCCTGAGTTAGTTATTTCAGACTAAATCTGTGTGTTATAAGCCTCGGTGTGCATGATTTCTTAGGTTTTTAATTACAAAATGTAGTTTTGACCTATTAAATCATGTGTGAGGTAAATTTACCATAATAAAGCCTTATTAATCCCCTACAATTAAGAATTTACAGTTCTTCGCTGAAGTTTTTATTGAATTTCCCATGAGGACCTTCGCACAACTGATTGCTAAGAAAGTTTTTAGCCTATAACCAGCTAGCCCACAGAGCAGGAGCGAGAACAACCTTCAGTTCGTACACGGAGCCAGACTTCCTGTCTCTGAAAACAGGGTCTCTTTGAGGTCTATGGCAAGCCTGTGGGGTGAGCACTGTGGCTCCTGTTTTATAGGTGGAGAAACTGAGGTACGGACTGTGATGCAGCTGACCAAGGTCACACAGTTTCCACATGACCTCAGCTAGGTCACTGGGCTCCAAAACACCCGCTCCCAGTCTGAGTCGCCACTGCCTCCGTCAATGATAATTGTGAACACACAGCGTATTTACTGCGCTCCGGGCTCTGTTCGCCGCTAGTATATATTTATTACTATTTATTTAGCTCATTAATTCTCATAACAAGTCTATGAGGGGGTTGCCATTTATCATCCCCCTTTCATAGGTGAGAAAACAGAAGCATAGAAAGGTTGCACGGTCTACCAAAGGTTCTATGTTCTGTGAGAGGTTGAACCAAGCGTGTGCCACAAGGTTCCTATTCACAGCCACACCCGACCCCATCCCATGCTCTCCATGTCCTCCATTTCCCTGCATGACCCCAGACCCCAGCAGAGAACTCGAGCCTGCGAACAAAGGCTCCGTTTCTTTCATCTGACCTCACCTCACTACCTTCATTCTCTTGCATGCATGCGGAAGGAAGGCTTTGAGGTCCTGAGGCCAGACATGCCTGGTTCCTCTCTGTGCTGTCCCTTAGCTTCCTTGATTATAAACTGGAGCAGATTCCCTCCTCACGGTGCTGGGAGGCTTTTCTGGCAGGATGGGTGTCAAAGGCAGGTGGTAGAGGGTGAAAGCGCCATGACATCTCAAAGCCTAGCTAAGGTCCTTTCTGCAAACCCCCTTTGTAGATGGTTTGATCAGCTGTCCTATAAGCCTTCAAAGCCTTCTGTGTACGTGTCTGTCTTTAGCAAGAACCACCACTTTCTTTGTCCCATGCTCACTTCTGAGTCTGTCTGTCTCCCGACAGGGTTCTGTGGGTCTTAGGGTAAAGAATTGTATCTCATCTCCACATTTCCAGATAGAAGCCCAGGGCGTTAGGCTCTTAATCTTTTAATGAATCGAATTGAAAAGCAAGGTGTTAATATTGTTGGCTCCACTTGGAAAATGTGCTCTGGGTGCTCCAAGTTCTCTCAGGAAGGCCGGGAGTTACTCTCCATACAGAGCTGCACCACTGTCTGTTGCTCGGACCCTCAGGGGGTCTTCCTCACTGAAGCTTTCTTTCCTCAGTGAGATGCAGTTGGTAGCAGCACGTCTGAAGAAGCCTCTGGGTGGGGTCCTGGGCACTCTGCTATGACCTAGAAGTTTGTGTCTCTCTAAAATGAACACATTGAAACCCAACCCCTGGCAGTGACGTTGTCAGAAAGTAGGTCCTTTGTCTGTGGTTAGGCCCATAGGTATGGATAGGCCCACAGGTATAGATCAGTATCCTTGTAAAACAGACCTCCCACAACAAAGGACTGCCTCCTGCATTCTACCGTGTGGAGACATAGCTAAAACTACCTTGACCTTGGACTTGGTGGCCACTAGGACCTTGTGGACTAATATCGATTTTTTACAAACTATCAAGTTATGATATTTTTTTCATGTGAATGAACTGAGAGACGTTGGGAGGATGGTAGATGGAGACTTGCCTCTCTTCCAAGTCTCCTTTGGATAACATGATCTAGAACCCAGAAATTCTGGCCTGAAATTTTGGCCAAGGCAGAGGCTCAGACATATCTGGAGCTAGAGTTCAGCATCTTTGCCCTCCGATCTAGATCAAGTGTGGGAGGTGACTGAGGAGGTGATTATGCTGGCAAAGAGATCCAGGATGTGAGAGAATGAGAGAGAGAAGACGGGGCTAAGCCAGGGCTATCCTGAGAGCCCCGTGCTGCTTTAGCATGGTTGAGGCTCCGGCTGGAGATCTGGTTGATGAAGGCCACCTGCCAGAGAAGGCATTCCCCCACTCCTCCACTAAGATGCTGAGGGGACTTTGTAAGAAGGTAAGGAATGCATTGTCTGTGAAAGTCTGATCTGGGGGCCTGCACATTCAGGCTTTCATTCTGATGGTGCCAGGAGCTAACTAGCTCAGCAGCCCTGTACAGTCGCTCTCTGGGTCTCACTCTTCCCATCTATAATATGGGACCATCCATAACGATGCCTTCCCAGGTTCCTGAGAGGATCCGCTAGACAGCCACTGTCAGAGAGAGCTCCCCCTCACCCCCAGCTGCTCCAGGCCTCTCTGCCTAGATTCCACTGCAGGAACAGTGGAAAGAAGCAGACCTACAGGATCAGTCATGCTGGGGGCAGACCGAGTGTGAGGCTGGGCTACACATGCTTGTAAGGTCATTCTGGAGGAATCTGTTTCAAAACGCCCTCTGCTTTGGCCCTCCTTAATTTAAGGTGAATAAACTTAAATGGCAACAAGGTGTCTTGACAGAGGTGTGTAGGTAACGGCCACAACACTGAGGAAGTGTCACATGACGCATGGCTTGTGGCCAGTGGGCACCTGCTCAGAGGCCTGTGATCCATTTCCCAGCCAATTGTAATTACCATCCTCCAGTCTGGTGGCTGGAGGAAGAGGAGTCTGTCAGATGGCAGATGGATTGCACATTACTTCTGGGTAAGGACAATTTCTGGGCACTCAGTGAACTTGAACACTTTTTCTTCTCCTGAACACCCATCCCTTAGCATGTTCTCTCTTTGTCTCTTCTCAGACTGCGCTCAGCCCCAGTTTCTCTGCTCATGGGTGTTTCCCTCCCCATCCTCTCCCATCGTCCCTGATTCCTATCAGGGGATAGGCAGTGATTGAAATTATTGATTCAATCAGTTTATGCTCCTGCCGAGTTGCTTCGTAGCTAGATCACTGATTTAGGCTGGGCCCAGCACAGCACACTGAGTGCCTCCGCTCAATGCCAGGGGCGACTGGGACTGCAGAGGCTCCTGGGGTGTCATCAATGCAGACCTGAGGACTTGACTGAGAATGGGCTTCCTGGTCCAGCCGCTGCTGCTTCGTCCCAGGTAAGAAACCCTTCCGACTTCTCTGAAGGCAGAGCTCTCCAGCACAGTCCGTTCACAAGAGACCAACCCAAACGTCCAAGGTACCCTCAAACCCGGACGGTGAGCTGACACAGGAAACCTCTCAGATTGTCCCTTCCTGGAATACTCTGGAGCCACAAGAACCAAGATGTCACTATTCCTCAAGTGATAATTAGGGCATCAATGAGGAGCAATTTTGGCAGTTGAGTGACTACTCTCATTGTTATTTACAAAGGCCTTCCCTCTCTGCCAGGTCTCTTAAGTTCTCTCTCCAGGTCTCGGTTATTTTACAGGGATTCTGGGTAGCTGAAGTAATGCACATGGATATTGCGTAACATTCTAAGGATGGATTCAATACTCTAGAAATAATTTAATTGACGACTTGTAATGAAAAGAGTGTGGGGTAAGTCGCTTGGGTTGCAATTTCTCCCTGTATTTTTACGTGGCCAGGGATAGTACTGTTGACATGAATAGGCCAGTATTGATTTCATTTAAAAATTTCAACATCTGAATGATGTGAGCAGTGATCTGTGGGAAGATATTGTGGCGTCCTGGCATAGCCCCTGCTAACAAAATACCACTTTAAAAAGATTTTTTTCTATTAGAATTCATAAAGAGAATAAAAGGGGTTACGAGAATGCAAAAAGTTCTTACTGACCAAAGAAATACGAAGTCACCATCTCCATTTTACTCTTAATTAATTGAATTATTGGACCTTATATAATCTTCTGTTAAATGCCTAAAAGAAAGCAGGCAGAGTCCTTGAGGTGGCTGTGTGGAGCACTTTGTCTTCTGAAGGTAGTGACTTCAATGACCCTCTGAGAAGGTCCCTGGCGTTGCTCTCACTCTCCCTAGAAATGGATTTCAAATGCAACAGGGATTCCTTAATGCCGCCCTATTAACAAGTTCCAATTCAGTGGCTAAAAGTTACCATTGTCTAACAATAGCAGCACAAATTAGATTTTCAAACTCTCCAAGATGCAGTTTCTCCTGATGTCTGCCAGTCACACAGCAAAAGGCTGAGGGGAGACAGATGTTCGGCCGGTGGTGTGAGAGATGCTGGGGTTTGTTTTGTTTTGAATAACCACCCTCATCATGGTAAACTGGGGAGTGAGAGTTTGGGGTGCTTTGTTTATTTATCTTGGAGACAGGTTTCTGTGAAAAAGTGGACAATGCATCAGGATCCAACCTTCTTCGCTTCTGCCTTCCACTGGCCTAGACACTCAGATGGGCAGGCTGGGATGAGCAGTGGCTTCCGTCTTGTGGGACTGAAAGCCGCTTGGCCAGTAGGGTTGAATAGAGCCAAAAGACTCGAAAGGCATGCACAGGGAAAGATCTCCCCAGATCCACAGGCGATAGGTTCTCTCTTGGCAGTGATACTGTGTTGTGTATTCCCTGAGTTGTAGTTCTCCAGCCTGCTGGCCAGGCATCAGCTTCTAGAGGACAGGTACATGAAAGAGAATCCACAGCCAAGCCCAGCGCATTTAAGAAGGAAAGGGATGTGAGCTCCCTGCCTCGTCCTGTAAAGTGTATGGATACACAGACACTAGCTTCAGTTCGGCAGTGGGGCAGGGTGTAGATGAAGCCAGAGAAGAAGGTACACTATGGATTCCAGGTCTCACCCGAGAAGAGCAGTAAGAGACGAAGATGTTATACAACAGCCGGCACCGGTTCTTAATCACATTCAGGTGTACCCAATATAAGCAACATCAACATTGTTGTCAATACCGTTAGCGTATGATCTCAACTACAAAATTGTATCCGAGTAGCCAGCCTTTTGGTAATATAACATGATGTTTGCCTTCTACAACTGTGTCGGGCCACAGTCTCCCTCCTATGGGACTGAAAGCCATTTGGGACATGTGTCTTTTGCAGGTGCCTACCTATATCATTGATTTCAACAAAGAAATTTTGATTTAACAGCTTTGTAAAGTAAGATGAAACAAGACATGACACCAGTGTTGTGCCTTGCTGCGAAAGACTGTTAAAGAGTCTCTTGAATGGAGCCAGGCGCTGACCAGGCATTTCTTGAGCTCAGCAAAAAGCATGATGATATTGACTTCCCAGTGGAGTCAAAGATAAAAGACAAAACCAAACCAAAACAAGAACAACAACAAATATCAGAAACATCTCTGCCGGAAGCTTTCCTCCAAACCATTTCATGGAATTCCATTCAGTTGAGTGAAACCACCTATAAATCAAGGCTTGGTATCTGTGCCCCGCTATCTGCTGTAGTAGCCCACCACTGGGGTCCACGCTTCCAGAATGGGAGACAGGCCTGTGGCTACGCACTGAGAGAGTTGAGGTTATTGTTCAGCACAGGAGGGAGAGCAGCATGGTACCTGATGGACTTAGATCCAGGGGCACAGGCATCCTGAAGTTACTCCTGCACATCCATCCATCCTCACCCGAGGACAGCGAGAGCCAAGGGAAAGGAAACCTGGTTATCTGTCTAATCCACCTGCTTCTCAGGATGCCCTGGCTACTCAGGGCTGAAAAGTCCATTCTCTCCCCTTATTCAGAGCTTCAGTTCTGATGCTCAAGCTTCTGACTTCGCTGTTAGAAAAGACTGACCTTCTGAACAGAAGAAAGCAGGGAGGAACCAAACAAGCAGTTTGTTCCTGATGCCCAACAAGGAGCTGGCTCACCTAACCAACTTCTTAGTTTTGGTCCTTGAAATCTACTGGGAAACAGAGGAATCATTTAAAGAATTGGATGAGGAACAAATTAGACTACAACGTATCTTCCATGCCTTGCTACATTTCGAGACATCAAGATTTTACCCAAGCGACTGTGATCTGCCCATTCCCTGCAACCAGATGAAGAAGATCCTCTATCAGAATAGTCCCTGCAACCAGATGAAGAAGATCCTCTATCAGAATAGTCAACACAACACTTCTGCCTTTGAAGCAACCTACAACATCAAGAACTGTTGACCAGTTTCTTCTATGAATAGGTCAGTACACCTCAGGTGCTTCGGGTGGCCCCTGGGCCGACACATTAAAAGCATATTGTTCCACTAAGTGAGAAGGATTTTTCCATTTAAAATTATTTCAGCCCTGATTAATTCAAAGAGCCTGTCCTCAGCAATGCAACATGTCTTTAATACCTTTTAAATAATGTATTTGGTCTCCCTTTTAAAAGAGGGCATGCCTCACCCTAAAAGGTTTGAACAGGACATATGTATATAGTAATCACTTAGGAACATTTCATTTTTAAATAACTTTCTCTTATTGAAGGTAAGTCAAATGGAATATCTTTCAGATTGTTAATAAGGCAGCAACCACAGGTTATGTAACACTTAACAGAAACCAGGAAGTTCTTTGAATGTTTGTGTGTATGAGTTTCTTTAGTGCTCAAACAACACCTGCCTCTCCCGACTTTACACATAAAGACACAATGCTGAGGCAGAGGAATGACCACCGGTTAGTAAGTGGTAAAGGTGGATACAGTTCTGTTACTGTGGCTCTCGTGAGTGGGGATGGGTGGATGCTATCTCTAGCCATCCTGACCCTCTAATAACTACCTTTGAAATGTACTGTCTCGACCTTGGTTTTCCCTCTTAGGCCCAGAATCTGGATTTGGTCAAGTCTAGTTTGGCTACATTCCAGCAGAACACTGCAGTGGACTCACGCCTGCGTCTGAGTTGCTGTCTTACCGGTAACACGGAGGCAGAGCCTAACCCTCTCTCAGTAGCAGCTGGGAAAGTAGGTAAAACGCTGGTACATGATGGACCGTCATCCAGGTCATTGATACAGAGAGGGAGCAGGACACCTGAGAGGGATGGACGTGGCCGCCCACTGCCAGGAGAGGCTGGGGGCTCTCCCCTGAGGTGCTGGCTTGTTCTCCCTGGCTAGCTGGAGCGACACTGATTTCCAGGCGGGTGGGTCAACGCTTGTGCAGAGACCCTGGAACGACTCTGTCAGAAGTGAAGCTGATTGGATGGTGTCTGTACTTCCGAAAACCTCCATACAAAGCTACAAAGAGGGGTATCGGGGCCGAGAGGCAGCTTAGCAGGTACTTGCTGTCAGGCCCGATGACTTCAGTCCGGCTCACAGAGCCCACAGGCTGGAAGGAAGGGGATGACTCCCAAAAGTAGTCCTTGGACTTCCACAGGAAGTCAAAGTTGTCAATGATGTATACAAGCACATCCTGCACACATTTATACATACACACACACACTCACAAATAAATGCATGTAATAAGTAAAACAAATTTCCATTGTAAATATATTGATGTTTCACTATATTTCAAGTATTAAGTACAGTTAATAGGAAAGGATGATCATTGACAAGTC
>CM053744.1:7430844-7461285 GCA_028658305.1 Pachyuromys duprasi | reverse complement strand
GTCCTTGGACTTCCACAGGAAGTCAAAGTTGTCAATGATGTATACAAGCACATCCTGCACACATTTATACATACACACACACACTCACAAATAAATGCATGTAATAAGTAAAACAAATTTCCATTGTAAATATATTGATGTTTCACTATATTTCAAGTATTAAGTACAGTTAATAGGAAAGGATGATCATTGACAAGTCCGATGATAAAAGCTTTTTACACGCATGCATTCAATATACGTGCATGTAAACACACCTGTCTGCAGACACTATGTATCCATTTACTTTTATTTATTGTGTGCGCATGTGTGGAGGTCTGAGGTTGTTGTTAGTGCTCTCTCAATGGTTCTCCACCTTTCTGTTTCCAGACAGGGTTTCTCCCTGCACCTGGAGCTCCCTGATTGGCTGGCTAATGAGCTCCAGGACTATGCCCGTTTCCTACCCTTAACGCTGCCAAGCCAGCGCCACCCCTCCCCCTTCCTTAACAGGAGTGCTGGGGATCTGAACAAATATCCTCGTCCTGGTACAGCAATCACGTCACCAGCTGAGCCATCCATCCAGCCCCACACACTATGTTTTCGGAAGTAAAAGTGAGATCATACTATGTGTGTTTATACGGTCTGCGCGCTGAGCGTGTGTATCCCTGGACACAAACGCACGGGACAGGCCAGGATGCTGCGTCTTCCGCTATCCCTCTGCAGCCATCTGTGTCTGTCTCCTAATGCAGGGTTTCAAGTGAGCACCAGCCTGCTCAGCGCTTTTTCGTGGGTGCTGGAGATTTGAACCTGGGCAGAGCAAGTGCTCATACCCACTGAGCCATCTCAGCAAGCCCATCATTATGTATTTTAAAATGAAAATGAGCTCCTACCCAACATGTAGCCTCTTCACTTCCTGTTTCACTTAAATCAGCTCTAGTTTTTCCTCTCTTGGTCCATGTCCTTGTTTAGAAGGCTGTTTCTGGTTGGGCGAGGCGAGGTTTGAAATGCCAGAGTCTAGTTCACTCTAATAACACTGTAAATGAATGGTCCTACGATAGCTGTCAAGAGCCATTAGCGTAACAAGATATCACTCCCAAGTCAGGGGAAAAAAATCCTTTTGTCTGTGTGGAGCCTGATCCTTTTCTATATTTGGGGATTCATCAAAGGGGAGGTTTGTGGTAGTCTTTCTCGTTTTCCGCTCAAAACTCAGAAAATTGCTTGATTTAAAATGCAACTTCCCGCTCTCCTTTTTCCGTTTGTCATCTCTGAAACATGTTTTAAAAAGTGTTAAAATGAATAGGGAAACACTCTGAAATACAGTAATAATATTTTAGGTGGATAAAAGCGTATCCTGGTAGAGAGACAAAAATGTACAAATGGAAAGAAAGAACAGGGCTTTGACGGCGCTTCAGGACTCAGATCTTTCCTAATTTAACAGGTTAAGCACGCATGAGGTTTGTGATGGCCCTGATGGGGAACGGAGGGAAACAGTTTGCTAAGCATGTTGTGTGATGCCAACAACACAGGCCTTTAAAGAATTTTTTCTATGTCCTTTATTTTGAATGTTTTTCACATTTTTAAGTCTTTCCTGGTGGCCAAACCCTAATATTCCCCGACTCCTGGAAACACAGCCCCCCCCCCGGCTTTAATTAATACCATACAATAGAGTTCTCACTCTACAGCCAAACCACCATCAGCTGTAATCTTGTCAACTCTCATGAGCCAAACAGAAACACACACTTTTTCTCGTTGTCCAGGCGCTTGCATCTATTATTTAATTTCCAGAGAAACCCCATTTTGCTCTTCTGGGCTCCTCCTCCCTCTCCTCTGTTTATTTATTTACCAGTCATGTTTTTTCCCCACAGAAAGCCAAAGCTCTGCAAATGGAAGCCCTGAGACTCTGATGGCAGATGCCTCCGTTCCTGATAACTAGAGCCCTCTCAGCTGCTGCCTGTGGCCTGACAGAGCCTTTGGCTTCCCTGGGAGCAGCAGGTGAGAAGGGGCATGTCCCGCAGCCATTCTCACACACATAGCAGGATACATTTCTCCAGAGTCCAGAGTCCAGTGTGAGCTTTGATGCTGCTCTTCTTTATCTGTGCAGAAGGGCATGTGTCATAATCTGCTGTGCTTGGCCTACTCTGCTGTAGGGTTATACATGTAAGCATTCAAGAGCTCCATTAGTACCTACTGTGTGTGTGTGTGTGTGTGTGTGTGTGTGTGTGTGTGTATGAAGGGGCGGGATAGGAAGGGAGAGAGAACATTCCTGCGATTGTAGTGCACACATTCATTCTACCTCCATCCTCATTACCATTGCCTGAATCACAAACCCCAGTCGTGTCAATGGGATACTCAAAACTCAGATATTTTCGGAATCAGATATGGTGCTATGGGGCACTGTGCTGTTCATGCAACTAAAACTATAACATGTCGTTCCTTGCTGGGTGTTGTGGCACGTCTTTAATTCCAGCACTTAGGGGGCAGAGGCAGATCTCTGTGAGTTCAAGACTTGTTTGGTCTACATAGTGAGTTCCAGGACAGTCAGATCTATGCAGACAGCCCCTATCCCAAAACAAATAAACAACAACAAAACCCCATGTTATTCCTTAAAACCTTGCCAACATTTTTATTACTTTAGCATGAGTGTCGGCTTTACTTAAACTTTCTTTTCTTTGTATTACTAAATACAAATTGTATGTACTATGATAAGTTAATAGAAAGAAATTGTATGCTTCTCAAGTAGAAATAAAATTGCCATTGGAAACCTTTAACTCTAAGTTCCCTGGCTCTCTGGTGAATGGATGTTTGTCATTAATGCAGTATTAATGGGCCTTTGCATTGACTTGCCTTCTGGGTTTTGATGTGCCTTTTAGGGAGGCTTGTGTTTGACTGCACGTTCAAACACGGCGTGTATTCTTATGAGCGATGTGAGATTCAAATAAACACAACGAGTGTGTTCATTTTGATGACCTCCCCATCACACATTCAAATAAACACAAATGTTCTCAAATGTATAAAAGCAGCTGTGTTTATGTCAACGTGCAAAGCACCAGATATATACATTCGGATTCACTCATCTGTCTGGAACCATGCACCTCCTCGCATCGTTAAAAATTTAGTGGAAAATCATGCACGGGGCATATGTAATGTGCAATTTTCAAGCATACACACATCTCTAAACAAATTTTCTTCAAGCATGTTACTGACATTTATTCTAATTGAGGATGAAGCCTACAGAAACTTTGAAGTTTTTGAAAACAAAACAAAGCGAAATGTAAGTTGCTACCAGAGGGCATAGCACATCTGAAGCATTCTGAGAGCACCAGGAAGTCACCTTCCTTGATGTTCCAACAACCTTCTAAACCTTTCTCTTTCTTCCCTTCCATCTCTCCCCTCCTTCTTTAGGCCAGGCTAACAAAGTACTTGCTTTTTTATCCACCTCCTCTCTCCTGGGTTTTTTCTCTTTCGTCTCCTTCTGGCAAAGACATGCAGTATGCCAGCTCAAGTTAGGTTTTGTCTTGTTTGCTTTAAATATCATAAATGTGAAACAAACCTGTTTCTTAGAACCTCAGCTGTAGAAGCTCTACCACTAATACCAGGTTAAGCTGCACTCTCCGTGTGAGAATCAACTTTGGATTTGTATGTCAGACTGAAACAACACTTCCATCCTGAGTTTCTTCACATCTAAGTACAGTTTGCCACTCTCTGGAAAACGCTCAGCCTTGGCTTTGCTGGCAGACAGCTGTGAGCAGAACAAAAATAAGATATGGGGAGGGAGAAATGGGTCACGAGGTAAAGTGCCCGTAGTCGAAGCCTGAGGGCCTAAACTTGGATTCCAGCACACAGATAAAAAACCAGGTTTGGCAGTGCGTACGTGTAACCCCAGAGCTGGGGAAACAAACACAGGAGCATGGCTCCCTGGGCTTACTGGCCAGAGGGTTTAGATAGTCAGTAAGCTCTGGGTTCAGCCGGAGGCACTATCTAAAAGACACAAGGCAGAGAGCAATTGAGCAGGACATCTGAGATTGACCTCTGGCTTCCATGAGCATACATGAACATAAACACAGATATACATATATGTGTACACACACAGGTAAATATACAGATATCCACAGACATGCGCAGGCACATACCCAGATACACAGAGGCATATATACAGATGTACACAGGCACACACAGAGATATACATAGACACATACAGGTAAATATACAGATCTACACAGACACATACAGGTACACATGCGCAGGCACATACACAGATATATGCAGACACATACAGACACATACACAGCTGTACACACGCACGCACACACACATCATATAAGGTTGAATGGGATCGGCCTCTTGGTCAGAGACTGTTTTGAACTCAGCGGCTGTTCTACTTGGTGCAACCTCCAGCACTCTCCGAGGTAGGCACTGTCATTACCCTCTTTCACACATGACGAGACTTTGACTTCCTCTAGGACACCGACCTAGTTGGTGGTGGAGCCACATGGACAGGCAGGTTCTAGACCCTTCTGCTTGTAAAAGAGTCCGTAAATCCAAATATTTACAGGTAATCTCCATGTTTCTAAGTGTTAGCCAAAATTCCAAATGTTAAGACGCTGTCAGATAAATAAAACCCATCTGGTGGCTGGATTAAGCCCGAAGGCTGCCAGCTTGCTCCCTTTGATTGAAGGCACGCACTTTCCGGTCTGCGAGGGTTACACAGCCTGCTGGGTAGGGGAGTCAGAGACAGCGGTCACGTGTTCACCTCTGAGCTTGGCCTATTTCTGATTACACGGCATCGTTCAAGTCTGTTCTGTTCTTTGGGTGTCTGTTTCCTCATATGTAAGACAGGGATATTCCCTGCTGTCGGTGAGCTAGGATGAGAGCACAGAGTCCTCATGGCTCCTGGACAATATTTATACAAAAACTTTCATAAACACAAGTGTTACATAATGGGAACCTACTGCCATCATCTTCTTGCGTCTGAATGTGAACAGGGGGACACACTTATACTGAGTGGCATTGAGCCAACATGTTAATGTGCAAAGCTCACTAGCAACTGCATTAGCCTCGTTTTATAACAGAGAATGATTTTTTGCCATTTTATGAAGTTAACAAAATTAACCAAAGATACAGATCTGATAAGAAGTAGAAGCTAAATTCCATCCGTAGTTTGCTTCTAGCAGCCATTCCAGTCTTAGGAGGAATCTAAGACTTGTCCTGCTCTTTTCATAAAGCTTGAGATCCGAGCCTATGCGTGAGGAAAGGAAGATACACCCACAACCCAGGAATGTAGGCTCGGACAGAGCTGGGCTGGCCTCACGGCGGACATGACCACAGAGAACAGGCCCTATCTGCTGCCTGCACCCAGATGGGCCGGAGAGAGGCTTATCCACTTCAGACGCAAGCTCAGTTGGGCTGTTTGCCATTGTATAGCTTCTCGCACCCGGATGGAAGCTATGGCTTCAGTCCTGAGGTGGTTTGGGCCTCCTCCAGCCTTGTTCAGAGCCTCATGGTTTCTGAAGCCTATCACACACATAGAAAGAAAGCATGATCTAAGTCTCTGCAATCTTCTGAGCAGTGTACCTTTCTGATGACTGCCAAACCTCAGGGCCTTTATGATTAGAAAGAGTTCCACTTCCTGTGGAAGCCCAGAGGCCTGTGGGAACCTGGGAGAAAGCCTTGGGCCCTCTCTGAAATGTCCTTAAGGGCGGGACCTTTATAATGCAGGGGCTCTTTTCATGGAGTCCAGTGACCTGTGGGGGAGAGGTGGCTCCTTTAAAGCTCATTTCTGCTGAAGTTCTGGTCCTCATTGTCTTCCAGTCCTGCCCAGGGAAGAAACTGAAGGTGGTGAGTGTAATGAATCTCCAGCCCCATGGAATTACAGGATGGACAGTTTCCCCAGCAGATTCAACAGTGGTCACGATAAGAATAATCAATACAAATTAGGGACAGGCTTCTGTTTGACTGCACTTAGTAACCAGATCTCTCATCCTCAAATAAGTCCAAAGGACAGCCATGTGCTCCTAAGTGAGCAGGCACTGTTGTGAAGGAGGTGTGTGTGTGTGTGTGTGTGTGTGTGTGTGTCTGTGTGTGTGCTGGAGTGTGTGTGTTCCCTTTTCTCTTAGGGAATTCTATAACTTCCTTCATTCTTTGCCTCTCTCATATTACAGAAAGGAGGTAATTTTTCCTGGCCATTTACTAAAGCTCATTAAAGACTGAAGAGAACAAACAATGCTGCTCCTCAGAGACTACCATTCAAAGTCATTCTACAATTCTGTGTTCTAGTACTTGAGACAAATTAATTATTCCTTAGTGAAAGTGTATAATTCCTGTTCTTCATTTTTTGGGGGGTGGGGTGGGGAATAATAACGGGGAGCTTCTGAGTGAAAAGCTGCCTGTGCTGAAGGAAAATAGGGGAAATGTGTGTTCTGAGAGGAGCCAAAGCAGTTATTCTAATAATAATTTTAAGAATATTAATGTCTTTTTAAAGTAGATTGCTTTCAAATAAGCACAGAGGTTGAAGCGCTGGGAAGCAGGTTTATTTATTAATCATTCCAAGTGTGCGTCCTTCTAAATAAACAACTGCATGATCAGCATCACCCCACGTATTCAATTTAGTTAAGCAGCAACTGGCAAATGTCTCGAAACTTTTGTAACCAGAGACTAATTTGTTTAACACATTTAAAATGTTATATTGATGTAAAGCTTCACATATTAAACTTCAAAGGGGAAAGCTCCTGAGAGTTCCTTGTTTTACAAACTCCACGCTGGAAACGAGATGGAGCCAAGGCTCATTCTCCATTCTCCTGTTTTGTTTTGTTTTTAAACAAGAGGCGGTCCGTGCCCTGGCCTCTTCCTCTGCACTGTTTGGTCATCTGCAGTGCAGCAAGTGTCTTGCTGTGGGACTGCAAGGCGATGGTTAGGAAAGGTCTAGTGTTTCCCTTTCATCTCTATTAATTAATCCTGGCTCCATTTCCCAGAGTTCGTTGCCGTTGACATCACCTTTTCCTTACACTTTAAGGAGTCCCAAGAGAGACTGAGTGCAGAACAAAACTGGACAAAGAGTACATTTGGTAACCATTTTATTTCTCAATTACCAACCCAAACGTATGGAAAAGATTTGTGCGCTATCCGATTTACACAACAATTATGCTTCAAAAGTTTAGAAATAAATAACTTTTCTCTTGGACTCATTAGTTGCTCTACCAATTGTAATTGGTGTCAACTAACGAGTTTGCTCCGTGGCTCGCCCTTAATTACTGATAAAAGCTAACTTGCAACTCTAGCCAATCAGAAACTAGTTTATTCATGAGAGTATAGTATTCTTTTAAAAGCTCTGTTTGTCCTAATAAGTGGCTTTGTGTTTGACTGAGCCCTTCCATAAGCCCCCTTAACATAAGCAAAGGACTCTTAATAAAGATATACAGTGAGGGAATAGTGTTACAGCCTCCATTCACAGATGAAACAAAGGAAAAACGGTTTGGAAATTTCAAATGTCTACATCCTAAGCTGGCCAGGCCCTGAAATCCCATCCATGTGCTGGGGAGCAGATATTATCGGCCGTGAGTCCAACATTGAGAATTTGTTTCCTCTTGCGGTGTCTAGGATTTTTGTTGTTGTTTGTTTTGTTGTTTTAAGTGTACCTAGTCTTCTGATGCAGGCAGTGAAACACAAGAGAAGCCCAATAGAGGCACAAGGCATGTTACATCCTAATGGGCATAAAAGAGATTGGCCAAGGCCAAAATCGCACATTAAAAATAATAGGCATCCTGGAAACAAGAGTGCTAAGAGAGAGCATGTGGAGGGAACATGCCTCGGGGAGGCCTTGAAACAGGAAGAGCCTAATTGCAGACGGGTCATCCTACACACAGACTGTTCTGGAGGGGTGGTGTCAGAAAACCCAAAATACTTCCTTGGGATCATGGGAAATGCTGACGCTCGGTTCTCACTTGCTATAATTAAGGCGCTTTTGTCTGTGGCTTGAACAACAGAGCGCCATTGATTTCCTCACCCAGCAAGAACTTACAGACCGGAAGTTTATGTTTGGATTAATTCAGGCCGCACCAATACCACTGAAGCGACTGATTCTTACTGTCTCTCTAATCCCTGTGGTCACCAGATGGGGCAGGTAGGAGGTCCAGCCATCTTTCCTCACGTTACATCTAAAGGCAGAAAGAGAACGTGGTCACTCCCCACAGACCCCGTTACTTTGTTTTTATAAGAAGCTGACCTCTTCCTGCAGCTCACTGGTCAGAATGGGGTCATGAGCCTCCTCGTAAAGCAGTTGCTGGAGGAGCCTGCTTCAGGGTTAGGCCAGGCTCGGCTTGCTTCTGGTCACTGTGAAGGTCCTATGTGCCTGTAAAGCCTTGGCACTTTGACACCTGACCAAACCAACACTTCCCAAGAGTGGAAGGTGGCAAACAGCCTGTCACATCATTAATCCAAGGTAACCATCGTCAGCGACTTTGGTCAGAGGGAAAGGCCAAGGCTCGAATCTGGAAAGCAGAGCAAAGCATGGGGTTCAGTCTGCTGCTGCTTTAACTACCCTTGAGCGAAAGGGTTAAATTAGAAGGGAGTAGTGGCCAAGAGATAAGGCAGGAGACAGCCAGCGGACAAGTGTAGGCTCTTGACAGCATCTTGTTGGGAGATCCCCAGCCTCTACATTTTGGACGTGGAGGAAGAGATGGGGTTTCTCTGTGTAGCCTGAGCTGTCCTGGACTTGCTTTATAGAGCAGGCTGGCCTCAAACTCACATAGATCCACCTTCCTGAGTTCTGGGATTACAGGCGTGCGCCCCCGTGTCCCCACTCAGCCTCTACGTCTACCTGCCAGAAGATGCTTACTTTCTCTTCTCACTTCGGAATTCAACCACTGCCAACAAACATCATTTTTGTGTCATTAGTGTCCAACCCACACAAATGGCAGGACAAAATTCTCCCTCTTCTGGATATGGCTCATTCTTTGACTCTTCTCAGACTGGACTTGGGCTAGATAGACCCCCTTGTCTGATATGCAGTACCTTCTCTGTTCCTTGAGCTATTTTTGGGCCTATTCTGTGCCACACACTGTGGGAAATGCTTTATTCACGCCCAACGGCCCTCTACCATTAATTCTCTATTGACTTCACTCAACAGCTTTTGGTGTCTTCTGGCCTTAGTAAGGGAAGCGAAATGGCATTCTGCGGCAGAGGTATTGCATGTGTAGTTTGCTTGTTTGTGAGGTTAAGGCCAGGCCTAGCCCCGCAGGATCACCGTGTCTGTGACTAAGCAGCCCAAAGCTCCCTGTTGCCACCCACCCAGCTTATAAGCATAGTGTCCATATATGGCAGAAGAGTCAGAGGAAGCCAGAGAGGCTAGTTCCCACAACCTATCTCGGTTCGGAGACAAACGACAATGGAATGTTTAACTCTGAGGAGCTTTTATGAAGGTGAGCGAAAGGTTTTCTTTTGCTTTAACCATAGAGCGAAGAACCTCACACAGAGACCCAGAACTTGGCGGACCATGTGGAGAATTCTTTTGGACTTTTTCCTTCTCCCTAGCATCATTAGCCCTTAGAAATGTGTTCCATGGTTGATCTCTTCTGCATGTGATCAAACTGTGTTAAATCGTCCAAGGCTGGCAAGCAGGTGGCTCTAGTGTTATAGGGGAGACATCTCCAAGCAGATGATGCCTTTCCTCACTTGGCGGCATCTTTCTTTGTTTTCAGAAGTCTTTGGTGTGTGGAACTTCTCGAGGATGGGAATGATTACTTCATAACTAATAGCATACAAATGCCAGGCGTTTGGGTCATCGCAAGATCGTCTGCAACAGCAAGGCAGTACCAGCTCTGCTGACTGCACGTGCCCCAAACAAGACCAGCTATAGCTGTGATGAGGTTTGGAATTTTTATGTGACAATAAAAAAGGGTCTTGGCAGACACTGTTTATTCCCCAACTACTAGCCACTTCCCTGACCACACTTCTCCACTCAACCATTCTTGAATTTTTTTTTCTCTTTTTCAAAGCAGAGGTCTGTTCATTCCAGGAGAAACATTTCTCTTACTCAGCCCAGGGGTTCAGTTGTGATTGGCTTAAGGACAAGCACACGACTCAGCTTTTTAAAAATTTTTTAATATTTTGCTAATGAAACCTCAAGGAGGTAGCGTCTGATAAGCATTTCCTTCCCAAGACTCATTTCCAACCATTTTAAGGCATTTGTAGATGTTACTGTTTCTCTTCAGTATTTTCCTCCTGTGGTCTTGATTGCCTTCCAATTTTATTGCTCTCTCTTTGACACTAGACTGGCTGATTCGCCCCTTCATGGTCTCTGGAGCTGGGTAACCCACAGCTCCGTTGTTGACCCCCTTTCTACCTCGTTTAGTCTCATTCATGATTGTAGTATTGTTTGTGCACTTAGGATTTTCAGTTTTATTTATATGGCTGAGACCTCTCCCATAAGTGGAGAGTCTAGATTTATGTATCTAACTGACTTTAAAAAGTGACCACGCAGATGGTTAATGGGATCGCAAGCTCTTGTTTAAGTAGAAACGGAATCTTGACTTATCCCTATAATCCATCCTTCTTTGACTTCCCTGTTTCGGGAAAAAACAACTGCCATTTGCTTGCTCCTGCCTATCATCTAGAAATCAGCCCTGATTTCATTGCTTCCCTCCAACCCTTCATATCCGATGCCCAGCCGCTGATCACTGCATCCACATGACTCTCCCCGATTTCGTAGTTTGACCTGGTCCACGTCTGCTTCTTTTCTCAGGCAGAACACTGCAGTGATTTCTTTCTTGCTTCTCACTTCAGCTTTTCCCTCTGAAACACTAGGGCCAGTCAGCATTGGTTTTAACTCTATTAAAAAACTGACAAGAGACTCAAGCAAGCTAAATTGATTTCTCTCTCACATGCGTTTGAAAGTAACTTTCCCAGTGTTGTTTCGTCAGCATGTGTTATCACTAGGAACCTATGTTTTGCCAGTCTGCTCCATCACCCAGGACTTCATCCAAACACATGACTCCATCCTCAGGGTCCTCTTCGGAGGAACCATTAGCCTCAGGTCCACACTTCACATCCATAGAGCAACCAGCAGAAGATGCGAAAAGGGCGCTGTGGCAAGATGGAGGTGCTTTCCTCGAACACTCTGCATTTCCCCTCACATTTGATTCCTCTGATAAAATTTAATCATTGTCCATGGGGCAGCAGGGAAGTTTAGAAAATGAAGTCTTTAATTCCAAGGGACAATATACACAGCTTAAGTTGGGGTTCTAGTTCAAACAAGGAGGGACAGGTCTAAGGGTAGGCTGGATTTCTGCCTTTATATTTTTTTTAATTCAGTTTTTCCCCCAATGGAAAGTTAACCTTTTAAAAATTAAATCAGATCACAATACCATCTAATAGCTTAAAAACAAGAAAGAAAGAACAACCTTAGATGATGCAGCCAGCCTTGATGAGACCTGATAACTTAGAGTCAGATAGAAGGGAGAAGCTCCTCCCCTACCAGGGGACTAGGGAAAGGGTATAGGGGGACAAGAGGAAGGGTGGGTGGAACTGGGAGGAGACAAGGGAGGGGGCTGCAGCTGGAATACAAAGTGAAGAAATTGTAATAAATAAATATTATTTATTTTATTTAAATAAATAAAATTAAATAAATATTTTATTTATAAATAAATATTATTTATTTTATTTAAATAAATAAAATTAAATAAATATTTTATTTATAAATAAATATTTTAAATTTTAGAATAAATAAATATTTTATTTAAATAAATAAAATTATTTTTAAAAAATCCTTGTGTGTATGTGCTTATGCTTCTTTCTGTATGAATGCAGATGTGTGCGTGCCAGGACATGTTGAGGTCAGAGGATAACTTCGCTATTAGCCCTCAGCCCCAGAGTTCTTTATTATTGACACTGCACACCCCAGGCTTGGCGGCGTGTGAGACTCATATTCTCCTGCCTCCTGTGTGGTAGAGACACATTCCACCAGGCTTGACTTTTATGTCGCTTCTGGGGAGTTGTCACTCAGGTCCCCATTGAGCTGTGTCCTCAGCCCACCCGAGAGCATCTCATTGTGTGAAGATTCTAAGCTAAGGTTGGCCCTGTCTGTCTCCAGCATCTCCTGGAATACTCTGTCTCACTCTGTCCTAGGAGCAGTAGCTTTTGCAGAGAATGGGCATCTTTGTGCCCACCAAGTGCTTTGTATTGGCTCCATCTGAAACACCTGATCTTCAAATCTTGGCATAGTTCAACAGCTGACTTCAGGCCTAGTGTCTTGATTTCATTCTTTAACATAAGGACTTTAACCTACTATCAAACTCCTATGGAAGACTTTTACTTTGGGATTATCTATCCACAAAGCATACAATACATCCTACAACATTTACATGTGCAAATATATACAATTTGAATTAAAAAAAGATTTATTTTCAGTTTTACATGTATGTTTGTATGAGTATACACCATGTATGTGTAAATGACTGTAAGGGTCTAAAGAGAGTCTCAGATCTTCTCTGGAGTTGGAGTTACAGGCAGTTGTAAGCTGTCCAACATGGGTGCTGGGAACCAAATTTGGCTCCTCGGGAAGAACAGCAAGCACTCTTGATTGCTGAGCTATCTCTCTGCCCCCAAGAACTGAATTCTTGCAATTTTCAAGTCACTCACTTATTTTCTAAGTGGGCATTTATTTGTTTTTGAGTTTTGTAGTTTTGTTTTGTATTTTCAAATTCAAAAGCTTATATGGATTGAACACATTTTAATTAATTAATTAATTTGGAGACAGGGTTTCTCTGTGTAGCCTTGGCTGTCTTGGATTCATTTTGTAGACTTGGCTTCCCTCAAGCCTATCTCTGGCTTCTCTGAGTGCTGGGATTACAGGTGTGTGCCACTGTGCCTGGCTGAACAAATTTTTTTTTCACAGAATATAGCGGATAGAATTTCTCCGGGACGACTATATATTTTGCCTTAATCAAGAGGCTGAAAGTTTTCTGGCTAAAGAAACTTCTTTATCTGTAAATGATCGTTAAAGATTATTAACAAAAGTTCTACAACTCCTGTTACTTTTACTGTAAGTTGAAAGTCCAACAATGGCTTAGGCCAGGGCTTCTTCACTTTGGTACTGTGGACATTTGGGGAATAATCATTATTTTTAATTTTCATTTATGTGTATGTTTTCCTGTGAATATGTAAATATGCTGTGTGCATGCCTGGTGCTGCACTGGCCACGAGAGGGTGCCAGATTGCCTGGAACTGGAGTTGGGACAGTTGTGAGCCTCTGTATGGGTGCTGGGAACCTAACCGAGATCCTGTGCAAGAGAAGTCGGTGTTCTTAACCTTGGAGCCTTCTCTGCATCCCACCTTTCCCTGCCTTGAGGGTTGGTTTTGTAGCATCTCTGGTTTTGAGGGTTGGTCTGGTGCTGTGTATTCAAATGCTGATTTCAATGCCTTAGGATCTGGTTACCGCTCAGCCATGGATATTATTATAGTGTTGAACTATCTCCTGTAGCCATGTGGTAAGAGGGAATGTTCCCCACTTATCCCTGATTGCTTGATTAAAAGGCCCACACCTGGGCAGGGCCAATGATAGGCTTGGCTAAGGTTCTCAGGCTTTGGGGACAGAAGACCATGGGAAGGAGAGAGAAAAGGGAAGATGAGGAAGAAGGAAGGGAGAGCCTCCATGGCTTAGTGTGAGAGAGAATTACATGGCTGGCATGGATGGGGAAAAGCAGCCCAGAGGAAGAATAAGCAAGTATTTATGGAATTATGGGTGAGAGATAGCTTGGAATGGGGTTGGGAGGTAAAGGTAGCTTAAGGTTAATAACTGCCCTGCTCTAAGTGAAATAAGGCTATTCTAAAATCTGTGAGGTGTCTGTGTCTTTTATTGATTGTGATAGTAGGTTAGATATACCACCATGATAATTATAGAGCTAATAATAAGCATTATTAGACTATACCTTTCATTTTCTGCAACACTGTGGCCGTTACTTACTAACGCCAGTAGCAACCTCATTCCCTTAGTTGTGATGGCCAAATGTGTCTCCAGGCATTGCCAAATTCTTAACAGAAAGCAAAAATCCCCAGTTAAGAACCACAGGGTTAGAAGTTAAAGATTCACAAAACTATTTGATAAAGTTCACCTACCCATTGATTAGTAAGCCATGGAAGATTTTTTCAACCAGTGCAGCTTTGCAGAGCTCCTTCTAGGGATTAGAACTTAAGGCCTCATACTTGCTAAGTGAGTATTCTACCACTGAGCTGTCCCCAACTCTTGGTGTGTATTTGGGGATTGGCACTTAAGGCCTAATACTTGCTAAGTGGGTACTCTACCACTGAGCGGTCCTCTACTCTCTGTGTATATTTTGCTTTGAAGCAGTCTTGTTAAGCTGTCCAGGCTGGCCTCGAACTTGTGTTCTCTCCAAGACATGCCTAGAATTTGAGCTTCTGCTGTCTGAATCTCCTTGTGTAACTGGGATAAAAGGCTTGCACTGCCCGGCTTAGATGCACAAATCCAAGTTCTAAACCTCAGTTTTGACACTGGTATTGAGCAAACACTTCACTTTTGGATTGGAGTTTTCTCGGTTTAAAATGAAGGTAACGACAGATCGTGTAGGATGCTGGGTGGTTAAAGAAAGCCACTCTGTAGAGGAAGTCTGGCCTGCTATCTGGTACACACAGAAAGGTTCAGTACTGGTATGATTTTTTCCCCCAAATTAAAATGGATTTGAGTGAAAAAGCAATATTGTGGCTATTTCTGCCACACTTATCCTGTGAGAAGGGGAACCTTATGTGTATGCTGAAGAGACAGAGTGCAAATGTCGTCTGTCTCAGGGGTAGAGGAGAATTTATAGCTACTATGAAACATGGCAACACAGAAGACCTGTCAGAGGCACATGAATTCAATGTAAACTTGTAATTGAAACTATGGTTCTACCTGCTGTGGATACTCAAACTATATCCACAGCCTGAACACTTTTCACGTCTGCTTTCCCTGTAATCCAACCCACCATGGTCCCTTGGATGACTACAAGATCTTTCTGCCTAGTGGTCTCTCTGCTTGCCACTCTGGTTTGTGATCTTCTACACAACAGCCAGAGTAGGGCTTTTTGAAACAATGGAATCTTGCCTCTTCATTCAAAATCCTCCAATAGCATCATTGTAAACTCTCGTGTCTAACCTCTATCTAGCCTTGTCTTCCTTCTGGCCCCCTTCCAGTGTCCAGCTGGAATAAGCACATGGCCCTCCGGGTTTGTTCACTGCTGATGGTTCTACCTGGAACTCTCCCTTAGAACTGCAGCTTCTGTATTTCCTATGAGTCTCTGTACTCATGTTATGATGGAGGCCTCTGCTGTCCATCATTTCCTCTCCATACACCAGCACCATTCCATCCTGACCCAATGCTCCCTGTCTAACTTCCTCTGCTTCATTTTCATCCACAGCATGGTCCACCATCTCAGGTAGAATAATGTGTAAGTGTCTCTTTAGCTGCTGTATCTCCAGAACTTCAAACACTGTTGACATATAGCAGGTGCTAGATAAACCTTTCGAATGGATCGAATGGAAAAAGGATAGTTAAAAAACTTCATTGAGACAAATATGTAGGAAAAGAAAACCATGCTTCCCTTTATGTAAGCATAGGATGCAGGTCTTCCATTGCCTGTATCTGCTCATCTGGCTTTCTCAATGTCCTGAACATTTGCTCATAACATCGCTGACACGTGTAACAGCCCCACAGTCAAGAACATTTACGGTCCTACCAATAGAGACACGGTGATGCTGATGATAGGGCTAGAGGTGAGAAAGTCATCATCAGTAGGCTCAGACAAGGTTGGTAGTCATTTCATCCTGGCACTCCACACAGGTCAAACACACGGAACACAGAAAGACAGCTGGGTCCTCAGGTCTGTAGCTTGCTCAGATGACCCCCCAAAGCCCACCCGGCTGTGACAGTCAGTCCCTCAGAGTCATCCTGAGGTCTCCTATGTCTTGATAGTCCTCTTTTTGATGACATGCTTCTGATATGATTGATAGGTTCTCTGTTGGCCATGATTCTAGCATTCATCCTCTGGCTACATGCAACTTGGCTGGCGTCTGTCACCTTTTTAACTGTTTAGATTCTAATTCCGGCTAGGGTAGTATTAGCTCTCACCCACTGTACAGTGCTGGCAGGAAAATGGCCCCAAGGCTTGCTGTCATTAGGAGACCCTAAGAGCCCTTTTCCTTCCTCAGCTGTAGGAAGCAGGTTCCTGCCCTGAAAAGGCCCGAGGGGAGGCTTCTTCAGGGACTCTTCGTAGAGCAGGTGGCCCAAGGCAGTATCATTCAAATCAACTTTTCCTGCAGAGAGAGGATTGAAATGCCCCGCCTTCTAACTCTCCTCTTCTAACTTCTGCTTCCTGTTGTTTCCCAGACTGGTCCTTAGGCCTTTTTTTTTTCCTTTTTAAAATTTTATTTATTTATTGCCAGAAGAGGGCACCAGATCTCATGATAGATGGTTGTGAGCCACCATGTGGTTGCTGGGAATTGAACTCAGGACCTTCGGAAGAACAGTCAGTGCTCTTAACCTCTGACCTATCTCTCCAGCCCACTTGCTTGCTTGCTTGCTTGCTTGCTCTCTGCTGTTGTTTTTGTTTTTTGAGACAGGGTCTCTCTGTGTAGCCTTGGCTATCCTGGAACTCACTCTGTAGGCCAGGTAGCTTCAAACTCAAAGATATCTACCTGCTTCAGCCTCCCAGTGCTGGGACTTAAGGCACCACTACTGCCTAGCTAGGCCCTTTCTTAATTCCAAGAATTCCCACGTTTTCATATATCTCCTGGTGCATACTTGGTTCTGATACAATGCCCAATCCTAACTGATATACATCATAATCATAGTTAGGAAACACAGGCTTTTTGCTTCAGGCTTTTCTAGGGAAGATGACAGAATAACAGGGAAAGAATAGAATTGTTTCTATCAGAGGGGAAAGGTGAAACAAAATACCTTCTCCCCACTTTTCTCACAGAATTTGCACTAGTTTTTTAATAAAGTCATATAACATTGTTGGCTTAAAACAAATCCTAGCTATTATCTCAGGGTCTTTGTGGGTCTGAAGTCTGGAATGGCATGGCTGGGTTCTCAGCTCAGGTTCTCACCAGGCTAAAGTCAAGGTGTCACTTGTGTCTGCCGTCTCATCTATGGCTCAAGGTCTCTGGTTGTTGCCAGAATGTCCTTAGAGCAGTGGGACTAACGTCCCCATTTCCTGTCTAGAACCTCCCTCCGCCCCTGATGGATTTCCTCGGTGATCTTCCCATGCAGCCTTTCCAAACATACCCTCATGATGCCACTTTCTTCCTGTGCTAGCAGGACACCATCTTCTGCAGTTTGGAACATCTCTGACTTCTTCCATCTCTGACTTCTAGACCCTCTTTCCAACAGTATTTAGATCAGGGTGACCCACTATCAAGAATAGGTTATGTAGGACAGCCAGTAAAGGGAATGGGAATCTGAGGTGCTGCTAGGAATTCTGGCTTCCACGCCATTCCTGTTACTAGGGGTTTGGAACTTTTGTCTGGATGTTACTGGACCTAGTGTCTCACAATGTCACTCCCAGACTTGATGGGCAGAAACGTTCTGCTGTCAGTATGAGGCACATGATTGTCTATAGGTTTGTTGATACCGATTGGTATTAAGTAGATGGCAATGCTGGGGTTTGTTGTCTCTTTTTGTTCTTTTTTCCTTTCGAGGGCACATTTGTGCATTCCAAATGGGCAAGTGGTATAGCTTTATGAAGCCTCCTTCTAGGGCTGGAGAGACGGCTCTATGGTTAAGAGTACTTGCTGCTCTTCCAGAGGATTCAAGTTCAATTCCCAGCACCCACATCATATTGCTCATAACCAGCTCCAGGGAGTCCAATGGCCTCTTCTGATCTACTGAGGTCCATGCATGAGGCCTACATGCACACAGATGTATACACATATGTTTACAAAAACAGAAGCCTCCTCCTGATTGGAAGAATCACACAAGAAAAGAATGCACTCTGGTCATGGGGATCTGAGCCGATGCCATTGCTACTTTGCAACCTTCGGGGGAACATGATCACTCTCCATTTCGATTTGGCAAAAATGAAGTGATGTAATTGTAATACAACAGTGTCATAGGATCCATGACACCTGCTTTGAAAATAAAGCTCCCTGTTTTGTCTTCCCTTTATTTTCAATGAGTGCTCCTGCATTGTTGTGGCTGCATTAATCTAGCAGCAGGGAACCATTATCCTATGACAACAGTCTCTCCCATTAACATTATCTTTTAATTTTAAGATTGTTTAGATGGCTGCTAGAAGCTACTAAATGAAGACAAAATGAAGAAAGCACTATTTTCTCGGAGCCAAGTATTCAGTCACACAACTGCCTCTGATCCTGACTTGCAAAAGTGACACCATTATTTTTATTTCAGATTTCAAAATATCATTTAGGCATCAGTTGAAACTTCCAGATATGTAGACATGGTTTAAATGTCATCTAGGAAAATAACCATTAAATTGAAATTATTATTTATACTGCTTGCCTTATTCCATAGTATATATTAAGAGTTGGAAATACTGTTATTTTTCTAGGAGGCAATTGTTGTTGTAAATCAGACAATAATGAAATCACAATGATGAAAACTCAGTAAAAGAATAAAGGAAACATTTGTCTAGCAGAGTTTACTCTGGAAAATAATTGAATTTGGAGCTTGTAGCAACAATGAGACAGGAGGAAAACAAACACAACAGTAAAACAGAATTGTGGTCATGGGCGCGGATTCTCTAATGTTCTGACAAGCTTCAGAGTGACAGCTGTGTCATACTGAGCAGTATCTGGGAGTTTTACATCCATACAGTACAAGATTTTCAAATAACAACTAACTTAGCTAATATTCACTGGATTAAAAAAAGAAACAAAAAAGAAAAGAAAAGAAAAGAAACACCCTTTACCCTCTGCTGTATGTGATACTTGAGGATGTAAAAATCTTTCTATATGTGTCTTGTTCTCCTACCTCCAGGTTCTCCAAAAGGAGAAATAATTGTAAATGAGGAGCATATCGAAGTAGGAATGAGAACAGTGATCCGACCCGTTCAGGAGTAGAGACCTGAGGTTCCCAGTTCCCATGAGTAAACCAAACACAAGGAAATTCACAGAGCTCCCGTGTTAATAGAATCTATCCTAGGTTGGCGGGGAGAGAGTGCTTAAGTTGTGAATTCCCCCATATTGTTAATGTACTTCAGGGAACCCATCAATATGTGTCCTATTTACTGATAGGCACAAAATAGGTGGAGGGAAATCAATCAAAACCCCCATCCATAAATTATCGTGACTTCTAGAAATTATCAAAACTTCACTGGAGTGTCATGTGCGGTCTTCCCGGCAATGAGTTATAGTCAATAATTCACCCCCTGACTGGACTGATAACAGGCAGATACTCTAATAACGTGCAGGATTTACTACCGGACACCAGCGGTAAGTAGGATTTCCAGCACAGTGTTAACTGTTATCTCAGGGGAAAAAAGCAATAAAAACGGGGCGACATCCAGGTACAGTGTTGGGATGGTTAAACCCTACGATCAGAACGAACATGCTTTGTAGGCAGTACTGTTTAAGTTTTTGCTTTTTTAAGCAAATTGTTTCCATGGTGCTGGTCAACAATGACCCTTCCTGGCCTTGTTGTCAAAGAACGCAGCAGACGGCTCCATAAAAATGCTGAAAATAAAGTCAACTTTATTCTTTGTTGTTGTTTTTTTCTCCCCCAAAATTTGAGAATGGCTTCACTTGAATATTTCATTTTAAAGAATAATCTCTTTTTTAAAAAAAATCACCTTAGACTAAAAGTCTTAAATATATTTTCAGTGATTTCTTATCATACGGAGAGATCAACAAATTTGCTTTCTCTGTCAGAATGTTTTGAAGCTAGAAAAGAAGTGGTGATTCATCAAAAACAATTTTATTATGAAATCTGATTTATGTTGAAAAATATAAATGATGACGTTATAATGTGTACCTCTGTGTGGAGGGAACACATTTTAGTCAATTGAGTTATCCAATTTTATTATTTTAAAAAATCCATATCTGGTTGTTCTTTTTATTCGAAAAAATTTATAGTGCTATATAGAGTAGAAATGTGTGTTTTTCAAGTCCACAGACAGCTATGGATTGTATTCCCCTAATTCCAACAGAGCCATTCATTACAATGAATAAATAAATATTCTCATATTTTCATCAATTTCTCCAGTGAACAAATAGGAACTAGTATTATAGTATTATAATAAAGTAGATTTCATTACAAAACAGATAGAAAAAAAGCTTAATTATATCAATACTATAATTAAAAATGACACAGAAGCTGTGGTTTAGATAGTATCTGAATTATTAGCCTTTCTTTCTCCAAAAACTGAGATAACAAAAGGTAAAATGAATTATGTTGTATGTTTCTTTGTCAATACATCGTCTTTTCCTTTGTGTTGGAGAGGGACAGTAATTGATTATACATAGGCTCACTGTTCTTGAGAGAATACGTTACTTTAACATACTCAGTAGTGACCATCTCTCATATATAAACACATTGCCTGATCATCTCTGTACTCTCTTTTGGACCCGCTATTAAGTTAAATTTATCCAGGAAAAGTTTGACCTCCGTTTCAATGAGTATCACCTGTTGAGCCAATACACCATTTAGAACAGTGGTTCTCAACCTTGGGTTGTGACCTTTCGGGGGGATCAAAAACCATTTCCCAGAGGTCACATATCAGATATCCTGCATCGCAGATATTCCGATTATGATTCATAACAGTAGCAAAGTTACCATTACGGCGTAGAAGCAAAAATAACTTTATGGGTGGGGCCAGCACAACTCGAGGAGCTGTATGTAGAGGGTTGCAGCAGCAGGAGGGTGAGGACCACTGCTCTAGAAGATACGAAAGAGCACAGAGTAGACTCATGCAAATAGTCTGTTAATCGCTTTGCAGACTGTCGCTGGTGCTTACACATTGCTGACAGACTGATATGTAGTCTGGAGAAGCCACTTTTTTCAAAGAAATCGTCAGTGTGAGGCATGGTCCTAAATAAAGATTCTCCAAAGGTTCTGAAGGAGACTTTCGTTGTGGTTAAAGCCCTTCTACCCTTATAAAACAACATGGAGAAAGTGAGTCTTTTTTTTTTTTATATATTAAAGTTGCCTTGCTTGTCAGGAAAAAGAGCACAAATCTGTTCCCTTCCACTGCCCCCATCACCTTGCCCAGCTTTCCTGTCATGCCCTAACAAAACAGAAAAATTAAAAGCACAATCTACATCTTCAATTGTATTTCCAATTACAACAGCCTCAGCACTGTTTCAACAACATGGATCCTTTCTTATTTTCCATAGCCATGTTCTGCTTTATTTCAATAAGATCAATTTCTTCACTATGGCTTCAATTCCCTTATGAAATAGAAGTGAGGCTAGAACTTTCTAAAGCTAAGCAGCATGAATGACTTGTTGGGATACATGGCACGTAGAATCGTTATTTTTTAATGTTCCAATGAGACAACTGTTTATTCTTTTATCATGTAAAGCACCTCTCTCATTCTTCCTCCCCTCTTTTCTTTTGAAACACTTGGTTTTTGTTTGTTTGTTTGTTTGTTTTGAGACAAAAATCTCATGTGGCTCAGGCTGTCTTAGACTTTTCTACATAGCTGAGGATGACCCTGAATTTCGGATTCTCCTGTGAACTCCTTTTGAGTGATGGGGCTCCGGGTGTGTGCTACCATACCTGGTTTATGCAGTACTCAGGGCTCAACAAAGCTACACGTAGCATCAACGGAGTTTTATGTAAGTATGTATGTATGTATGTATGTATGTATGTATGTATGTATGTATGTAAGTATGTACATCTCAACTGAGTTATATTCCCTAGCTTTCTTTTTCCCTTTTTCCTTTTCTTTCCTTTCTCTTCTCTCCTCATTCTTCTTTTGAAGATCTTATTGGCCCCAAATTTCCTAGCCCAAACAGGAAACCCTCAGCCTCCCAAGCAGCCTGGACAATAGGCACACATAACCCAGCATTAAAACACATTTAGTTATTAATAAAAATACACATTTAGTTTTAACTCATATCTGTTGCTGTTTGTTTGTTTTTGAGACAGAGTTTCCCTGTGTAGCCTCGCTGTCCTGGAATTCACTCTGTAGACCAGGCTGGCCTTGCTTTCCCAGGTCCTAGTTACTATGTTGTATGGCCCACACCCAGCCAGTAGAAACACATAACCCACTGTCTAGTCTCTTGCCTTAGTTTTTAACTAGTTTCCTCATCATGCCTACTCCATTGGACCTTGGAGTTCTAAGGGTCTCTCTGATGGCAGAGTGAAGATGGGCAGTCATTCTTGTTAATGTCCTTTCTAAAAAGCCTTCCTTCAGAAGCCAGTTTTGCCTTGGTCTCAGAGAGCACAGTCTCTTTTCTTTCCTCGGCGCTTGTCTTGGACATTGTCCTATCAGGATACAGACAGAGCCCCTGCTATCTGTGGACTCTTGGCAGAATTGTCACTGGAGAGCAGTTCTCCATGAATGAGAACTTTGTTGAGAAGATGGGATGTTTAGACAAATAATTTGGGGGCAAGTAGGGAAAAATGAAGGTTTGATCTAGGATCCATATGGTTCCTATGTTTAATAAAACTTGGGAAATAGTTTGAATTCTCTACCTCCTCCTCCTCTCCCCCCCTCCTTTAAAATAAAGTTCCAGACTTTCATAACATCAGCAGGGTCTTCTCAAACCAATGGACATGCAACATTATTCTGAACTAGTTAATTTTACTTTACAACAGAATTATTTCTTGGAGCTGTTTTTACCACTGTTTGAAGCATTTTTATTATACAGAACTTCAGTACCCTTCACGAGCTTGTACGTGTTTACCGTTTCTGTGTGTTTAGGATCAGCCATAATCAGACTGACACGAGCTTTTCTCCAGGGCAGGCACTTTGGAGACCACAAACAGATCTGGCTACCTGGAAGGGAAAGAGAGGACGCTTGGAGAGTAAAGACTGCAGAAATAAAGACTACCCAGAGGTGGCGCTGTGGTTAAAGTACACCTGAATTTTGATTGCAGTGAGAGGCTTCACTTCCTACCTTGCAGTGATGTTAGCCTCTACCACCTTCGTATTTCTATGATGACAATAACCAGCAAATAAAGCTTTCTAGTAATGTGTTCCCACCCATCCCACTTTACTGGAACATGCGTACAGACTCCACACACAATTAAAAGCACCTCTGCAAGCACAGGCCCCGAATAGCCTAGAGAGGTGTGTTCAAACCCCTCTCCTTCCAATCTTCCTTCCTCCCCTCCACAAAATCTACCTAGATCCTTAGAGAAGCATTCAGTGACAGCCAAGCACATTTCTGCTTAAATTTATAACATTTCATTTTAGAATTAAAATTTCATTTCAGTGTTCATACTTCAGGAAATACCATAACTCACATGCTCTAAGTTATGTGTTCTTGTTTTTTTTTTTTAAATTGGCCAAAAAGAAAAAATAAAAAAGACCATATGCCTTGATTTCTTCTTCCTCTTCTTTCTTTCTTTTTTTATTTCTTATCTTTGTATGGAAATCTTCTCATATGTTGTGTTTTCATATAACAGCAGCCACTAAGATCTTGCAGCAGCTGGGCAAGGCAGTGCAGGCCTGGAATCCCAGAACTCAGGTGGAAGGGGAGGTATCTACTTCCAGACTCGTCTTAGAAGCAAAAATCCCTGTTTACCTGGTTTTGGTTGATTTAAGTTATAACAAATGAAAAATGACCCCAGGAATTACAACTACAATGAATTTTTTTAATTTCCTCTTTTGAGGTGTCCCCCCCCCAATCTTTCCTAAATTGGCCTGCTTTTATCATGTCCATCTGCAGCTGTTTTCTGTATAGGACATTCCAATTATTATCACACTGATGATTTTTATAAAAATGTTTTTAATATGTGCACAAGGTGAAGTGAGCATTAAAAATGCAACGCTAAATACAAATCTATTAAACTAATTTTTAACTATAGCATGCTAGGAATTTCAAGGAGTTAGAATACAGAAATGGGTATTTTAATTGGCATTACAATCAGCCCCTTCCTGGTTTCATGGGCAATATTTATTCTTTCACCCTAATGGGGGGGGGTGGAAGAACCAAACTTCCACACAGGCACTAACACTGTGGATGTTTTTTTTGTTTTGGTATTTTTTTTTTTTGCCTGATTTTCCTTCAACTTCTTCCTCAGTCTAGCAGCCCTGTGCGTAATACGGTATGAAAGCTTGTCCCACAAGGCTGGTTTCAGTTAATGATACTTTGCAGAAAAAAACGTCTCTGGAACTTACTATTAATAATCAGCCCTAATATTAACCTCAGATCGGAGATTTATTAAACCTATTTGGCCGAGTAAAGATTCAAGGATCCAGGCTGAGCTTAGGCCAGCCTTCCTCAAACCTTGATCTGTGCAAGAAATGACTAGTCTTCCTTTTTCAGCTAGCTGGTCTGCGGAGAGAGCTAGCATCTCCTCTTCCACCCTGAGGCAGAATGGTGAGCCAAAAGCTTCCCCCATAAAGTTTTCTTCATCTCTGTAACCCTGGGTGTGATGGGTCCGCCGGCCACTGACAAGCCCCCACGAAAGGCCTGCTCCGTCCAGTTCACACTGGGGTTGATGGGAGTTAGGACGGGGTTAAGCTGGCAGTACTTAGGAACGACTTCCTACTTTTCTTCAGGTTTAGACATCTGCAACCCCGCGGATTAAACGCGACACCCGCTTTCGCGCCGGTGTGAAGGGTCCTCCGGCTGAGTGAGTCCTCCACCCTCACAGGAAGAGACCCATTTCTGGGCAAGTAAGTTTCCCGAGGGTCTGCCCTGCCCCGCGGCCCCCCGGCCCCCGCGGCCCCCGCGGCCCCCCGCGCGCTGGCCAGGCAGGTGTGGCCCGAGCCGGGGCACGCGCTCGCCGGCCGCGTCCCCCGCGCCCCCCCGGGCCCCCGGCCCCCCGCCTCCCCGGGCCCGGCCCGCTCGCCCGCCCGCCTCGCTCCCCGCCCCCGAGTCTCGCTTCAGTCACCCTTTGTCCTTCCCCGGATTGGCAGGTTTTATTATTCCGCCTGAACAATCCGGCCGCGCAGTGGCTGAGGGTCGCTGACGTCGGCGGCGGAGCCGGGGAGTAGTTGGGATTCTGCTCTGTCAGTAACACATGTGTAAGCGCCGCCGGAGGAGCGAGCCAGCCGGCTAGAGGCCCGCGCCGCCCGCCTCCGAGCCGGGCAGCAGCAGCGGCGGCGGGGCAGCCGATCGGTGCGGCCGCGGGGCCGAGCTCGCTCCGCCGCTCCCGGGCCGCGGGTCGCGGGCGGGAGGAAGCTCGGCCGAGCCGCCGGCGGCCCCGAGCGGGCGGGCGGGAGGAAGGCGGCGGCGGCGGCGGAGGAGGAGGAGCGCGGGCGCGGCGGGGGCGGGGGCGCGCACAAAGTGAAGCCACATTGCCAAACTTGCAGCCGCGATTGCAGCAGTGGCCGCCGCTGCGCCGCGCGGGCCGGGCCGAGGGCGCCTGCAGCTGCTCGCGCGCAGCCGGGGGCTGAGGACCGGGACCCTAGGGCTGGGACTTGACACTTCTGCGCCGGGCCGCCTGCCACTTAGCGTGGGGCTCCCTCTACCCGCCCCAGAGCCACGCGATTAAAAAAAAAAAAAAAAGGGCAGCGCTTAGCCCCCTCCTCCCCTTTCCTGCTTCTGCGAGAACTCCCTCCCTCCCTCCAGCTCCACCGGCCCCGGCGCCCCTGCCCTGGAAGCCGAGCGGCTCCGCTCGCTTTTCGCCGCCGCCGCCTCTCGCAGTATTGCAATATAGGGGAGAAGCAGGTAAGGGGGTGGCTGGGGGCGCCGCGGGCCCGGAGGGGGCGAGGGGGGGGGAGGAAGGCGGGGGGGGAGGGAGCTGGTCGGGGCCGGGGCTGTTTTCTTTGGCTTCCTTCCCTTGACCGTCCCAAATTGCAAGTAAACAATACGTCGCGTTAGATAATGCGTGACTCCGAAACTACCCGAGGCCGGCCTGCGAGCTAGCACGGAGGGCAGCCCCGGGCCGCCAGCTTTGTAGCGGTTCCTTGCTTACAAAAGGGTTCTTCTTGGAGACGGGGCTGGTGGGGACCCTGGAGAGAGAGGGCCGGGGGCAGTTCCAGTTCCTAAAGGAAAGGCAGAGCTGCTTAGATGAGAAGTGGTGTGTGCGTGGGTGGGGGCGATAGTCATGACCCCCCAACAGTATTTGAAACAGGGACCGAAAAGCTCTAAGTGACCAGGATCCGGCATTGCTGATTCTTTTTAAAAGAATTCCTCTTGGCTTATAAGTCTTTTGTTCCAATCCAGGAGAAATCCGGTGAATCACCTAATTAAAATCAAGACATGAATTAAGCATCCATTTTTGTACTACAAATGGCCAGCGCTACGTTTGTCCCTCCCTTGGTCTCCATTAAAAAACACCAGAGACGTTGTTAAAGGGGGCAGATTTTGCCTCTAGCTGCCAGCTCTGCTTTCTATTTCACTGACTATCCCAGGACCTAAATTGCTTGGCTATGTAATTACTAGAGTATAAGCCTATTTAACTTAAAAGCTTTCTTTCTTTTTTTTTTTCCAACTCTAAATGAAACTTGATGAGGGCCCGTCCGTAGTTATCAGGGGAGTCGGTTTCTGGTCAGTCCTCTTGATTCATCTCTTTTAGATTTAATCAGCATTAAGGTATTGCTGTCCTTAAGAGCTTTAGCTAATGGGGTTACTGGACGCTTTCTTAGTGTAATGTTTCCTTTTCAAAAAATAGACATATATATTCACCTCTCACTAAAGATGGGGGCGGGGAGCAGCTTGGAATCTCCTCCCTCCCCTCCCCTTTTAAAAAGGAATTCGGAGCGATTAAAACGTTGGGGGGGGGGAAACAGTTTAAAGACCTAGGGCAGGAAATGCAGATTCATTTGGGTTAGGGCTGAAATTGTAACAAAAAGCAATTCCTCGAGTAAATGCATCAGATAAATCAATTTACATAAAGGTATGATGCATTCGGATAAATGCAATGCTAATGGGTTTTAGAGCGGTCCTGTTTCCAGAGTCTCAGGGTTTTGTTACAGCTTAATTGGTGCAGTTCTTATTCTGGTTTATTGTGCGGTCACTGGACACACGTTCCGGGACTCTTTCGGAGGAAATGTGTTTAAAATCGGCCTATTTAAGGAACCGGAGTGCTTCTTTCGTTCCCTCTCCTGGTTCTTTGCAGCAGTTAAGTTGGGCTGGGGACAGACAAAGTTCGCCCTCTCCTTTCTGAGGTATCAGCTGAACGTCCTAAGCAGATATCTGGGAGCCTGGGGGGAGCCCACACTCTCGCCTTACAGAGGACAAAGACAAAACAAGCTCCTTAATTGGCAGTAAATAACTTGATCTTTTTATAGAATAAGTGACTGGAGAAACACTAGGACTTTATTGGACTCCGGATTGGAGGCAACAAATTAATCGGTTTAAGCTAAGCTTTATAAATTGATTCCTATATTATACCCCAGATGCTTCTCTTGTGGCATTCATTAGAAAGTATGTGTGTGTGGTGGTGGGGGGGGGGGTAAAAGCAGTTTTTTGTGACATCAGGACTGGCTTGAATTTAACTTGTGGGTTCCTCAATAGTGTCTCCTCACATACTATCTATGCCCCCCCCCCCACCTTCGGAGGAACAAAGCTCTCGCATTTAAATTGCTGATCAAGGGCAGATTAGCGAGACCAAAGTGGAGAGTGTTTGTATAGGAAGTTAACAGGCATCCTAAAGTTCAATGATCTATTATCCTGGCCTGTGTCTTGAAAACACTCATTGATCTTCAAAATGAAATGAGATTTGGAACAATAATGGGAGATGGCGGTCACCACAATGGCATGTGAAAGGTGCTGTTTAAAATACGAAAAACCAGTTTCGCAACTTTACACCCGGCAACCCCCCCCCCCACCCCCGCCGCCTCCACCTTGCTTCCCCTCCCACCGCCTCCCTCTCCCCCTCGGCCTTTCCCTTCCTCCCGCCCCATCCCCACCCCCGCCTTGCAGAAAACCCCGAACTGTTTGCAACTTGTGAACTGCAGCTCACTTCCCCAGGCAGAGCTCGGGAGGGAACGTGGCTGCGGCGGGGCGGCCACCTCCAGCGGCCCGCGGCTGGCTCGCGGGGCTCGGCGGGGGCCGGGGAGGGGCCGGGCGCGGCGGTGGGTGGGTTTGACCCTCATTTGCTGGAGGCGGGCGGCGGCGGGAGGAGCGGGCGGAGGCGGGCGCGGGGAGGAGGGGGAGGAGGAGGCGCCGCGAGGGTGGAGCGCGCCACCGAGCCTGGCTCTCGGAGTTTTGACAGTCCCCGAGCTGAAATTGTCAGCGGCGGCGAGCGCTTTGGAAAGTTGAGAGCAGCTCGTGGCCCCAGAACAAAGCTTGAGAAAAGTAAACAGGCGGCTGCTGCCGGCGAGCCTCCCTCCTTCCCTTCTCTCGGATCGGCCTCCTTCCCGCCCTGGCCCTGCTGCTGCTTCTCTTGCAGCCACTCGGGGGAGGGAGGAGGGGAGCGCGCTGGCTTCTGGCGCCCCGCGATCGTCTTCTAACTTTTGCATCGCCCGTTTTGTCTTTCTCTCTCTCCAGACCATGGTGAATCCGGGCAGCAGCTCGCAGCCGCCCCCGGTGACGGCCGGCTCCCTCTCCTGGAAGCGCTGCGCAGGCTGCGGGGGCAAGATTGCGGACCGCTTTCTGCTCTATGCCATGGACAGCTACTGGCACAGCCGCTGCCTCAAGTGCTCCTGCTGCCAGGCGCAGCTGGGCGACATCGGCACGTCCTGTTACACCAAGAGCGGCATGATCCTCTGCAGAAATGACTACATTAGGTAAGTCAGCTGCCTTTGCTACATAGGCGAGCCTAGCAGAAGCGAGGGTTAACAAGGATTTAAGGACGGTGCGAACATCTGTGGGGATACATGGCAGACTTCACTTAAAAAAAAGACAAAACCCTTTTTAGTTGCTGGCATTTCAGGGATTCAAGAATCCCTTAATTTTACAGTATTCGATGACATACCAAGGTTAAAAACTTTGGTCTGGTGTTATTTGGGCAGTTAGGTGTCCAATGTTGAGCACCCTCTGGATTAAATTCTGTGTAGCCTCAGCTTGGGGTTCAGGCTAAAAGTAAGCATGTCTAAAATGTAGGCGTTCAGGTGCTTTCTTAGAGCTAGGTGGGGACAGCATAGACTCTCAGAGACAAAAGGTTTACTTAAAAATAAAAGTGCAGTTAGTGAGAAATTATTCTTCTCTAGTGATGGCTAATTATGATATTTACATAAGCACTTTTCAACTTTTTTGAGCAGAATGCTGTGATTCATTCTTAGTGCTCCTTGTGAAAAGCTCTGATTACCCATCAGTTTAAAGACTTGTAATTCTTTTTATAGTAAATAGTAATAATGTTAATAAAATAAAAAGACTTAGTGGTAGTGTTTTTCTTCATAGGCTCACTGGAAAGATTTGGTCTGCTCACTTTCGGTGTGTGGCTTTTATTGGAGAATTTGTGGTGTTTTTCATTTAAAGGATGTTGGGTTTGTTTTTGTTGTTGCCATTTGCAGCACTGCCCTTGATTCCCAAAAGACAGGATAGGATTATGCTAATCTAGCATTTTAAAGCAATGTATAGGAACAGTCATATGTCCCTGCAAGCAGTCTTTTCCAACAGGCTTCAGGGCAGCTAATGGAAAGAATTCGGGAGGTCAGGTGCCTATAGGATCTTTTCAGGTGAACTCAAGCTACTTAAACTCATTAATTTGAAAGGAGGCATTTGAAGGATTACACATTTAATTTGAGTAAATGGTTTGATAGACTGACGCACATGAATGCTTCTAGGAGGTGTTCTGTTTCAACATCCAGTAATTAAAAAAAAAAAAAAAAGAACCACACACACACACACACCGATGCCACTGGAAAAAGAGGCTTGAAAAAATTCTATTTAAGTTCCTGTTCTAAACCTTTGTGTAGTGAGTAGTAGAAAATCCAGTTCTGTCTTCATCGCTGGTAAATCAGTGGATGAGCTATTTTATTCAAAGGTTAGCCCTGATGTGCTTATCATCATCTGTGGCTGATGCTGCCCAAGATCTCTGTGCACTTTGGAGCTGAGTATGGGTGTGTTCGACTCTGGTGATAACATTGGAGTAAAACGACGTTTGGGTATTCTGATAGTGCAACCTATATCCACTCGGCTGACACCCTCCACCAAGTGAAAGAAGCATGGGGGTTGGGGGGAGAGGGCTTTTATTTTTAAATTAATAGGGCTGTATTAATTTCACTAAGTGTTCTTTTAGAAGCAAATGTTGGAAAAATCAGCAGGCGCTTGGGTGTAATGCTTTCTGGTTCTCTTCCCAAGCAATGCCACGAGCTTTGACAGTATTGTAATTAAGTGGAGACAAAAGTGTGGTAAGAAAGGATGGTGGTTTGAAGTGGAAAAATTGACAGTGCAGTTAAGATTTGGTGAATGGTGCAGTTTCATCTCTTCAAGTGTCTTCAAAGGGGGGGAAAGCCC
>CM053744.1:7429210-7430744 GCA_028658305.1 Pachyuromys duprasi | reverse complement strand
TCTTTCTTTCTTTCTTTCTTTTTTTTCCCTCTGAACTTGGAATTAGTCTTGCTCTAGAACTAGATGCCACCCCCGGGAAACTTTTGTCTGCTTTGGAGAGACGAATTCTAGTTCAGTGCCAAGTGGATCATGGCTAGCCACACACTCTGATCAGGGCACGCCAAGCCCAGCCTCCTGTCCAGCCCATAGAGATACCTGAAGTTGTGCTTTTTTCTCTTGTCATTCAAGGAACCCAAAGGGTGGGGAAATGAAGAATGTGCGGGCATCCACTACCCCCGCTCCTAAAAGCCCCCCAAATTCACTTGTGTGTGTGTGGGTGGGTGGGTGCTTTCATTTCTTCAGAGATTGAGGACCACTGAAGAGTAGTAGGGGTGCTTCCTTTGCAAGTCACTAGGTGAAGGGAACCCCTTTGCCTGTCTGGGACCACAGGGCAATTCTATTAAGGGGCTTTTATTTTATACTGCCTGACTTTTAAGGGTTTTTGTTTTGTTTTTTAAACAAACCAGGGTCTGGCTACAAAGCTTCGGGGAAAGGAGAGGAAGGTGTTTCCCCTCATTCCCTCCCCTACTCTGTGGCCAAGTGTCGACTGGGCAGAGATGAGCTTCTGCCTCCTCTCCTCCAAGATTTCAGATAAAGCAGCGGCCTTGCTGCAGCGAATCTGCACAATTAAAAGCTTTAATTAGTGGCTCCTCCATTTTCTTAGTTCTGATGGGCTTTATCTAATGAGATCTGGTCTCTGGCTTAGATCTACTTCGAATGACGTGTCCGCAATGAATGAGAGCTTCGTCGCAAACAAAACATTTAATTAACAAAATTGGCCTCTAAGAGAGGGAGGGAAAGGCTGGGAGCTGGTTGTAGAGTGGAGGGGGAGGGTGGATCTTAAAGGAACCCACGTCTGCCTGACCCCCTCCAGCTTCCAGAAGTCGGGAACCTTGCAGCTGCCCCCTCCCTCCCCCGCCTCAGGCCCCCCAGCCCCACCCAAGCGCCATAGAGTAGCTTTGCAAACTCCTGTTCTCCCCAACATGCTTTCCTCCACCCCCACTTAGGGCCGGGTGGCTGGCGCGGAAAGTGCGGCCAGAGGAGGAAGTTCCGACGCCGTCGGGTGGGGCTCCGGTCAGAGCAGGCGAGTGGGTGGGCCAGGCCCACGGTGCGGGGCCGCGAGGGGGCGAGCGCAGGGCAGGAGCCGGCGCGGTGGTGCTGGTTGTCCCCAGCTCCGCTCGGGCGGTTCATGTGGCGCCGGCAGCCGCAATGAGCTGGAGCTGAGCTCGGGCCCTGGCTGGGGCTTTGAGGGTGGCCGGAGATGGAGGGTGTGTTTAGGGAGGGGATTCGCCTTAGGCTTGGAGACGCCGCCAGGCAAAGAGTTCATTTCCCTGGTAATCAACAGCAAGCTGCTATATTCAGAGAATGCTGTCCCTTTAATTGAACAGGCTAGGTAATTAAATGGCACTTTTCCAATAGGACGTGCTAGGTAAATCTAATAGTTGGTTATTTAATATCACTTTGAAGTCTGCCCACTCAAGCACAATGACAGCAC
>CM053744.1:7341710-7424210 GCA_028658305.1 Pachyuromys duprasi | reverse complement strand
CAGTTGTCCGGCGGCCCCAGCACGGGATAGTTTTAGATCTATTTTAATCTCCTTAATAAGTCCTATAGCTATGCAAGTGAGTGCATTTTGATAACTGCTGTGCCTAATTTGTAACAATTACTGTCAACCTTCAGTTAAGAGACTGCTCATTCTACCCTGGCCCAGAAAAAGAGTGAAATGTATGACTCGTGTGCATAATTTTATTCACATCATATTTCATACTGATTATGTATTGATGACATTGATTCATTTACTCTTTACAGCGCCACTTGCATGGATATTAAATCTTATTGACCACAGATGAATTTTAATTTCAGATTGCTGATAGATTTTTCCATCAGCTCTGATAGTGTGTTTGACTTTTTCATCATTAACCCAGGCAATCACACAGCACTGAGTTATTGCATTGAAACAAAAAGCGCACACTTCACTTGCTAATTCCTTATGGATTTGCAGTAGGGACTCCATTCATGTCTACTGTAAGGATCACGCACACACACACACACACATACACACACATACAGGAGAAAGAGAGAACGAGAGAACCAACACATTTATCTGCAGATAGAAATTTAGCAAGCTTCAGAAGTCTAGGGGAAAAGTATTAGGCCTTTTTGTCTTCTGTAATGCATTTTCTTGCTGAGTAGGGAAAGGACATGTGCTTGGAAAAATTTAACTGTTTAAAATTATGGTGCTGTATTAGAATGCTCGTATTTGCTCTTCTCCCTAGCTTGGGTTTATGGGGTAATTTTAAATGTTTTCTTTCTTTAGTAAGTGTTATTTACCTGAGATTGTGCAGTTTTCTTTAATTTACTAATAGGGGAGGAATACAAAATAACCATTTAAGAATCAGAATCTTATATTTTTTATTGCACATTAGCCAGTTACCTCATGTAATGTGTGAAGGCTTCTTTAAGGACTGCCAGCACCAAGAAGGACTTACGGGTTTTTATAATTTGAATTTTAATGAAGTCAGTCTATAGGACAGAGGTGAGAGCAGTGAATGGCAACATAAATATTTTGAGGTAACACATTTTGAACTAGAGACCAGGCCATCTATAATTACAGAAGTACCACATATAAGATGGTGAATCTCATTCCCCTTTTAATGTAAAAGCTTAACACATTCCCAACGTGTGTCTTAACTTGCTCTGTTTGTGGTTTTATGCTATTTTCTGTTACACACACAAGTTGTTACAGCTTATTCCAGCATGCATGGTGAGAACAGAGGGGGAAGATGGATGGGGTATTAGATTGTGGAGACTGAACACAGGCGGTGACCATGCGAGAACTAAGTGCAGAAGACATTTTCGAATGGTGAACGGGACTCCAGTAGCACCTTATTGAGTATCCAAGGATACTCTGTCAGTGAAGCGTGTCAGGAAGTGGGAAGATGGTCATTTTTTGTGTTTACAGGATTGCCTATGTTGTGCCTTTCAGCGGAGGCGTCTGCTTTCCACACCTTGTTCAAAATGGGGAGTTGTAGGGTGTTCATGTTGGAACACAAAGTATGGTTCAGGTGATGAAAAAGAAACTGCTAGTGTATATTTTCTTAGTGTTGGAAGGTCCTTCCCTCCTAAAACAGAGGGAGACAGGTGGCCTTCAAAATTAATTGCACATAAAAGGCATAAGGAAGTAAAACTTAAGGAAATGAACTTGTCGGGTTCTGGTGAGACGCTGTGTTTTGGGGGGTGGTGTTAATTAAGCACATTTCCCTGTTGGCACGCATGTCTCACATTTTTGCCCTGGTGCTCTGCTCACCATGAGCACAGTCGATTCACAAGGTAGTTTTTGTAAATAAAGATTCTGGGCAAGCTGAGTGTGGTCCAGAGAGATATTAATGAGAGGGCAAGAGGGAAGAGTTAATGAAAACACACTTCCTAGTGGAACATAAACTGCTTTTTGGAGAATGCTTTAAAATGATTTTCCCAAAACCCTGTGGCGTTTCTTTTCTACGGGAGATGAGATGAGGAGAAATGACAAATAGTTCCATTTTATTATTTTCTTTTTTTCTCATTCTCCGTGTTTGGGGGTTGAGAAAATTGGATATTTATTTTGGCCATTTTCCTTCCATTCGCAGAACCAATTACATTTTAGTACATGATGCATAGTAAATATATTTAGCCATCCTCTGTCTTAAAAATAATGAGTTGATTATTTGTCCGACCCTTTAAAGGCAGTTCATTGTATGGGAAGTATGAGCCTCCATCATCTGATCCTTTTAAACTTCTGTTCTCCTGAAATGTTTTTTTTTTCTTTAGTTTTAGGAATGTCGTGTTCAGTTTCTGTACTGCGTTGTTGGCTTTTGAATATTCTGAGAAAAACAAGTTTAAGGTTTTCAGTTGAAATCTCATATTGGCTGAAGTCTGGATTCAGTGGTCTCGAGTAGCTACCCAGTCTTATGGCTTCTGTCATTTGGGGGAGGCCTCGCTAGTCTCCAAACAATGGTGCTTTCTAGAATCTTAGAAAAATCAGAAAATCGGGACTCCTTTTTCCCCCTTCTAGATAGATTCCTGCCTGCTCTGGAATTTTTTCTTCTGTTCAGAGGTGTTAGGGGACCTTCTAGGATTTTTTGTGCCTCAGTCAGAGGAAGATTTACCAAAGCTTTTTAGGTTACATATCACTTCATGTTTCCCCATAGTTACATAATTGGTGTTGTGCGCATCCATCGTAGAGGACATTTGATGCTCATTTATTAAATATGCTTGCTGGCTGCTGGCGCATCTTTGTTCTGGACAGACAAATTACCTTTCTCACACTGAGCTTCCGCTCTGGGGAATTGAGCCTCCACACTTTAATTAGCTTGGAAGTGGGGGTTGTAGACTCGGGTCTTTGGTAAGTTAGGGGACGGGTGAAAGGAAAACTTCCTGAGATGCTCCGAATGTCATTTTAAAAACCCCTCAAAACCTAATAGACAGCATTCCACTTGGGTAATTGCAAACATTGTTTCTGGCGGCTGTGCATTGCCATTCGTACCTTCCGATGTTGGAGCTAGGCCGTCCACATTGGACCATGCTTATCAGTCCGTTCATGTCATTAGCATATCACATGTAATTCTAAGCAGTAATATTTATGCAACATTATGACAAAGGTAGGAAATGGTGAGGAAAAAAAATACTTGTATATTTGAACATAGAATTTGTCACACACACATGTCCTAGAGGGAAAAAGCAGCATGAGGAAGAACTGTTCTGTGAAGACAGCAGGATGATAATATGAAGGAGTAGCTCTGCTGCCTTTTCTTTTGAAGGGAGGAAACTGAGGTGCAGGCAATTTAAGTCACTTGCCACAGGTGACACATCTAAGTTCAAAACTTCTTATGAATGAGGCCCTGACTGGCCCTGTGACTTTTTGTTTGGTTGGTTTCTTTTTTGGTTTTTAAATTTTAAGATCCTCCCATGAGTCAAGACTTAATTGATTCTTTTTGGAGAGAAACTCTGCTGAAGTTAAGGGATGTTAGAAGTCTACACCAGAACCTTCTCAGAGTCCATTTACCATCTTATTTTCTCTGCTGGTAAAACATGTTCTACTTCGGAGTAAGACGCACAGAGAGCCTCTGTCAAGTCACAGTTGGGAAGTAATCTAATAAAAGGAGATTAGTGAATGAGTAGACCCCCAAAAGCTGTGCTGTTTGAGTGTAATGCCACTCACGTTTAGCGGCCTGGCTGAGATGCCCGTCTTTATTTCTTGCAGGTCTGCTGAAAGGCCAGAGTGATGCAGAATGCGTGCCTTCATCTCAGAGTTTGTTCGTCGCAGGTGGATCCCGTGTGTCTGGAGTAGACAAGTCACCTTTGTAGCCAGCTCCATGCCATCGCACCTTCTTTAGTCTCGAGTGCCCTTCCTGCATTTGTTGGTGTATTAAAATGACTGAATATGGACATTAAGGACTCCATGAACCTGGGCTAATGGGAGATGGTAGCGAAAATGAAAAAAGATCCACCGAAGGACATCTTGGGGGAGGGGGGAGGGTGCTTGGGGGGAGGGAAATGACTAATGAAGCTAATTAAAAGAAGCATCCGAATCTGCTTTCTACCCTCATTAACAATTAGCAGGGCACCGGCCAGTCTGTACCCTGTGTTTTACCTTAACAACATTCTGTTTGCTCTTTGTATATTTAAGTGTTGTAATGAAATGTGTTTCAATCAAACTGAACATGAGTTAAAAGGAAAGAGACAAGGCTTTTGTGATATTCGATCACAAACACTTTTATTGTATCTCTGTAAAATACAATGTATGTATGCATGTGAGTGTTCTTGTCCTGATGTTGCTCCGCCCATGACAAAGGTTAAAAAAAAGAAAAGAAAAAATAAAAATAAATAAAAAAAATCAGGCTCATAGCCGCTACTATGTAGAAATCCCCCCCCTACTTCTAATTTGCTGAATGAAGAAAAAAAATCTTTTATTTGTGATATTTTCAGAGACATTTGCTCTAGTATGGTGTATTTAAATAATAAAAACTTAAAAGAAAAATATTCAACAGAGTTTGGGCTTAAACAGTGCTTTTTCTCTTATGTATTTTGGAAGAACTCATGATATTTTTGTTGTTGTCTCTAGCAAACATTTAAATTTGGGGTGGGGGGAATGGACTTGGTACCTGTCTTTAGCTCTAGGCTAATAAGGTAACCATCAGATTATCTAACCATGCCATTGTAAGCTTAAGACTACCGTGTGAGCACCACTTTGCATCATCTGATGTGTGTATGTGAGTACTTGTTGGATGTTTCAGCTTTGCTCTCAGGAATGTTTGGGTATTGGTCACAGGCACATTAAAAATCACAGCAGAACCTCACATCAGGTTTGTGGCTTTGGAAGGCAATAGGATGTCTAGAGCTGCTTGTGTGAGTCCAAAGTCACTCTGGCCATGGTGGCCTTGGATGGGCAAAGCAGCCTTTGGGGAGCCCTGGGGCTCAGGCCTGCTGTGGCCTTCCTCCTTTTGATCTTCACTGACTCCTTTTCCTTGTGTTTACCATGGGAGGATTCAGGTCTTCTTCTGGCTCCTAGGTGCTAAGAGTCTCCACCACAGCGCCAGCTGTGCCCGCAGAGGTTCCTACGGAAGGTGTGGCACCCCATGCTTCAGTAGCTGCACTGTTCCTGCTGGACCTAGCAAGAGCCAAACGGGCTCGGATGCCAGGCTGGTTTTTGAGGGCAAACTTCAGTTCTAGCCCCACAGGCTGCTGACACCCAGGGCCTTCATGCTGCTAAGGCTGTTTTCTAAAAATGGCATTTTATTCTGTTTGAGCAAAGCTCCTGATGAAGACCCTGTGTGAGAACAGAAACAAGTGTTGACTGAGCAGCATTCTCCACTAACTCCCTGCTTCCAAAGATCCCAAGCCAGGAGGAAAAGTTAGCTGTGGGGACTGCCGACCTCCAGTAGGAGGATATAAAGGCAGAAGATTAAGGTGAATCCTTCTGCTTGTGCTTTAAACAAAGAAAATGTAAGGGGGATGGCACAAGATAAAGAAATACATGAACACAGAATATCTGAGTTTGATCCCTGGAGAATTTCTTTAAACTTGTTCTAACTCCAAAACCACACCAGCCCCCTTTCCCCTTAAGATACTTTCTGAAAGACTCCGCCGGTCTATTCCAGGAACGGAGGGTGAGTGGGTGGGGGTTGTTGTTCAGAAGAGTGCAGACGTCTTATGTTTTTAGCAAAAGCACTCATGTCACACGTAGTGTAGCAATTCAAAGGACGTGGCTAATAACTTAGTAATACAGTAATGGGGAGGGCAAAGGTCATTACCGCCTTTTAAATGAACTGTTATATGGCCGGCTCCTGGAGCACTGTGGCATATTTCCTAACGAGCTTCTAAAAGCATTTCTTAGGTTGCAGACCTATAAGATTACAAATGTCACTCATGTTAGTATAATCCGCACGCAAGTGATGAGGGCTTCTCTTTGATGTGCTAAATTGGAGAAGGACTAATGGAGCTAGGAATATACAATAGAACATATTTAAGTAGTAGTCTTGCGTTAGGTAAAACACTTTCTTGAAACCAGAGGCACTTCAGGCAATAAAACCCGCCTGTGGTGGGGATGCTCTGTGGATAGACTGCCGCTAAAACCGCTCAGGTTTATCCTGATGTGAGCAGCGATTGTGTGTGGTGCCTCCCCCAAAACCACCATTCCTTTGGGGAAAAAAATCCTTGAGTTTACCCATCTTTCCTCTATTGCATTTGTGTTGTGGGTGTGTGTTCTTCTGCAAGGACTTAACCCATGTCACACAGCAGGACAGGCCCTGGCCCTTACAAGTGAGCACAACCAAAATAAAAGCAGGAATTACTGAGCCTTGCTGAACTGGTTAAAAAAATGTGTTTATGATACATATAAATGTCTCAATCATGCAAATTGTCACTCTTGCTAATGAAACAATTTTGTGGGAAGATTGTCCTCTAAAGAGGTTTAATGTTTTTTGTTTGTTTGTTTGTTTTGTTTTGTTTTAACCTATCTGCCTGTCTAGACTTACACGTCTTGCAAAGCCAGGGGGCCCGAAGACATTCCAAACCAAATCATTCCCCCCAAGAAACTATTTCCTGATTTATTTGTAATAGTTTAACATGGACTGCTGTATCTTCTAAACCACAGTGAGGGGACTGCTACCTGGAAATAAAGCCTATGACATTGCCAATCTCTTAATATTAACTATATTTAAATTCTTTCTGTTGCCCTTATTCACTGATATTTGAAACAACTAATCATCTAAAATGAAGCTCTTAAATTAAATGCCTTTAAATGTCAATATAGTAAGATCCTAATGCTTAGTACTGGTTACATAAAATATTTCTTAGGGTCAATAAATTATGGAACAAACAGTGAACCCAAGAGCCATCTATCAAGGTCAGAAGGAAGAGTTTTCATAAAGCTTAAATAATTGTTCTGAATTAAGTAGTTGCCCAAAGAGACTTCCCTGGGGTTGGGGTGGGGGCCATGGCCCATCCCTGGCGCCCACTGCCTCGCCCTCGCTTTGGGAGGCTGTGGCAAACCAAGTTAATGTTCATCTTGGTTTTGTTACTGAGGCTCACCTATTGTCAGTCCAGCCAAGTCACAGGGATGCTTACTGCAGTTAAAAAGCAATTTGTTTCCACGAAACTGCAATTAAAGTATTACCAAGCAGCCATTTTAGACTCTGAAGGCTTGTTAAACAGCCAGCAACTCCCACTTGCAGAGGCTGAGGTCTGCCGGGCGGCCGAGTACAGCACCTTCGCCGACGCTGGGCACCCAGTTAACTGGCACCCGCAGCCCTCTGTTCCCATCGCACGCACGCTGAGAGCAACAAGTCAGGGCCAATTTTTGGAAGGTGAACTTGTAACTCACCTCAAGTGAATACGATTTTCAGTTGTTCAGGGCGTGCTTTATGCGAAGAGATGTGTAGATGCGTGCACGCATCCTACAGGGAATGTTTTCAAGTTCGGATTGATTCTGCCGAGAATGGACTGCAACTCAGAGGTCTCAAGCCAATAACGTACCACAGGTCCTGACACGTTACAGCTGTGTAAACAGGGCCATTCTCTCTCCTAAATCACAACTAATAAAGCACAGGATGAAAATCAATTGATTCTGTTATAAGTTTCTTGAGTGATCCTGGAAGGTTGTTTAATGGCTCAGTCAGAACGGACAAACCAGCAGTTTCCCAGCCTCTCCTCAGGAAGCGACGGGGGTCTTGGCGCCGGCAGCGGCGCTGCCTCTCCAGACTTGCTGGAGAGAGGAAGAAAGGGTCTGGGCAGTTTCTCCTGCCCGTTTATAGAGTTGGATTTGCTGAGTGCAGAAAGATTTCACTGAAGATGTGAGGCGTTGATGGAAGAACCTAAGAGGGCGTATGTCAGAAGTCGTGTTTTAAGGCGGAGTTAGTGCTGAATTTTACCCAGGTTAAGAACAATCACTAGCTAGCCCAAGCAGGGTCTCACCTGCCTTCATCTTCCTACCTGGAATCAAGTTTACACTTCAGTTTTTCCCTAAAATCTTTTCCCTCCCTTTATGCTTTCACTTGTTTGAGCAATTTTTTTTTTTAACTTTTGGAGAAAACACTAAAGATGTTCTTCCTAAATTAATTGTTCATTTTGAGTGAACTGACTGTTTTAGAAACTGTAAAGCAAAAGAGTCTAAAGGACAAACTGAATTTCCAAATGAAGATTAATTATGGAAGCCGGAAAGGAAATTGATTGCTTGGCTTGCAGTTGTTTGCCTTTTTCTTTCGAAGCTTGCTAGAGATGGGTGTGTCAAACTTTGAACATTCCTTTAAGGCTTCTGACTCAATTTCTTTCACCAAGCATGGGACTTCGAGTTGCCATACGTGTCACGTCTCTAACTATGATACTTCCTGTAAGAATTCTATCATGCAAGTTGCATAGAGTCATGTGTTAACACTTTCTGTAGTCTCACCTGCCGTAATGGTATTCCTTGTATTTAGTTTCATGTGATACAGAGGCTCTGTTTGTTTGCTGTTGTTTTGTATGCTGGTTAAGCAGCCTCGGACATCCTGGGATTGCATGTGTGTGCCACCATGCCTGGCTTGCATTACTCAATCCTATAGATGAGTAACTTGAGGTTCCAAGAGGTAGCTAAATGTGCATTCAGGGTGAGGGAGTGCTCGCTGGGAGGCTAAGATTTAAGAGGATGTAAAAAGTCCTCAGCAATTAATGTTTATTACAGTACTTCTTAGATGTGAAATTAATATTTAAAAGTCCATAATGAGCAGAATGGCACACCTTTCCGTAAGTGCAGGATCAGGTGCTGGAGAGATGGCTCAGTGATTAAGAGCACTTGCTGCCAGTCCTGATGAGACCTGATAAGCTAGGGTCAGATGGATGGGGAGGAAGACCTCCCCTATCACTGGACTTGGAGAGGAGCATGGGAGAAGAAGAGGGAGATGAGAGGAGATGAGGGACAGAAGGTGGGATTGGGAAGGAATAAGGGAGGGGGCTACAGCTGTGATACAAAGCAAATAAAATGTAATTAATGTAAAAAAATAAAAATTTAATTAAAAAAATAAGATAAAAAAAGAGCACTTGCTGCTCTTTCAGAAAATGGAGCTCTGTCCCAAAACCCACACTGGGTAACCCACAATCACTTGTAACTCTGACTCCCATTCTGGCCTCTGCTGGGGACCCTATGCACATGGCATGTACATATGCAGACACAGGGACACACCATGTCACACGCACACTATTAAAATACAGAAGTTAGGTGTGGGATGGATATATGTACTCTTTTGCCGCTGTCTCCAGCTTGGTGGTACCCCACTTCCTGTCTGAACTCTGGGTATTTGGGAAGTTTCTAACAGTGATACTCTTTGTCCCATGGCCTATAACTATCCCATGGCCTTAAAATATTAAAATATTGTGTTTTATCTTCCACCAACCTGAAATATTAACTGGTTTACATTGCCTGCATATTTTAGCTTCGTTCTAAAAGAAATATCTTTTTGAGTACTAAGAAATCTCAACCACCTTATCATGAATGATTAAGCAGTAACTTGGTAATGACTCCGACCACAAATCGTTGCCGAGGAAAAGAACAAGAATTTAGGAATCATATCAGTTTAGACAGCAAGACAGATAAATATATTCCACACAAACTAACAGACGATGTTTTAAGTATCTTCAGATGAACTATGTGGCTCAAGCCACATAAGAGGTCAGTGAGTTAGTATGTGTGTGTATGTGTGTGTTTATACATATGTACACACATGAGCTCACATGTACCCTCACCTGGGTGTGGATGTGGAGGTCAAAAGTCACCATTAGTTGTCTTAATACATTCTCTGCCTTATTGTTTAGTTATTTGAGACAGGTTCTCAAACGGCCCTGGCTGGCTTGGCACTCACTGTGCAGAGCAGAGGGATCTCAAACTCACAGAGACCCACCTGCTTCTGCCTCTTAAGTGCTAGGATCAAAGGTGTGCGCCTGTCCTTCCTCACCTTATTCTTTGCGACAGTGTTTTCAATGAGTCTTTTATTTATTTATTTGTTGGTTGGTTGGCTTTTTGAGACAGGGTTTCTCTGTGTAGCCTTGGCTGTCCTGGACTCCCTTTGCAGACCAGGCTGTCCTAGAACTCAAAGAGTCCCGCCTGCTTCTGTCTCCTTGAGTGCTGGGACTGCAGGGGTGCGCCATCGCACCCATCCGTCAATGAGTCTTTGGCTAGCCTGGATGGACAGCAAGCCCCAGGGATCCTCTCCCAGGGCTGAGATTAGGAGTGTGCAGCATCACTCTTGGCACTCTCCCTGAGTGTTGGGGACCCCAACTCAGGTCCTCGGAGGTTGCCCAAGAGCTTTAACCCTCTGTACTAGTTACTTTTCTGTTGTTGCAATAAGATACTGTGACAAAAGCAATTTAAGGAAGAAAGAGTTTACTTCAGCTTGTGGCTCCTGGCGGTCACAGTGGAAAGGCAGAGCGCAGTGGCAAGAGCAGAAGCAGGCTGGTCAAACCTTCATCCACACACAGGAAGCAGAGAGTGAGAGCAGAGGAAACCAGTGCGGCTAAAGCTCTAAAAGCCCGCCTCCAGTGACCTCTTCCTCCAGCAAAGCCCCACCTCCTAAAGGTTCATAGCCTTCCCAAACAGCGCCACAACGCGGGACAAAATGTTCAAACATGGGAGCCTATTTCCCTTACAAATGGTTATACCAGCTGAGCCGTCTCTGTAGCTCAAAGTTGAATTAATGCAAGCCATTGCAAAGCCAGCTGTGGCGGCAGATACTTGTAATCCTAGCATTTGGGAGTTGGAAGCAGGAGTATCAGGAGAACAAGACCAATATTGGCTATGTGAGTCTCTGGCTCTAAGTAAATAAATAAATAAGCAAGCAAATTTAAAAGTCATTGTATATTTATATAAAAGACATACACTCAGAGACAATTTTATAGAAAAGTTTTACTTGTCCTAGCATATGTGAAAAGCATACATATGATGAAAAAAAAACCAATATTTGTATTTGTTGTTTTAAGACAGAGGAGCACTGAAGTAGTCAAATGGAACAGATTATACTTTTAATTACATCCAAACAGAATTCTAAGCTGATTTTTAAAAATTTGTTGGCTGTTCTTCCTATTCTCTCATTAATTGCTAGAGTCCAAAAAGATATCAAGATTTGTAAATGAATTACTGTAACACACCATTAGATCCAAGTTGCTTTCATTACAAAGAGAATAGTTAAGAAAGGCACTCTACTTTAATAAAACACTTTTTTGATGTTGTTGTAAAGATTAAACTGAAAAGAATTATTTCCTTTCATATATATATGTATATATATGTATGTATGCAAATAAAATCTTTGGACTATTATGGGTTTGGATGCCAAAATAACAAATCTCAACACCCATTATTTAAAAAAATTTTTTTCCTTGTAATGTCTCATAACCCAATGGCCCTTTGTGGGCTATCTATTTAATCTTTTATTCTACTATGTACAACATGAGATGAAAATTAGCCAATATGTGTTTATTTCAGCCTCATGATTAAATTGCCCTTCTCCATGGATACAAATGGCTATACACATATCCTCCTTAAGTTGGAAAGTTCTGGAAAATATACATAAGTAACTATACTTAGAGATTCAAAACCACGGAATAGCAATAGTAAATAGCGAAACTGTACACATTTGTGGAGAGGCTTTTATCTTATGTGTATGTGTTAGTGCCTGAATAGGTGTGTGCACTGTTAGGTATGCATGCAGAGGTCAGAGGGGAGCATCAAATTCTCTAGAACTGGAGTTGCAGGCAGTTGTGAGGCACCCTGGGGGTGCTGGGAACTGAATCGGGGTCCCCTGCAAGAGCAGCAAGTGCTGGGAACCCCTAAGCCACATCTGTAGCCCCAGCTTGTTACGTTATTTCCTCGGGGGCTGTGTTGGTTAAGCAGGAAGTCTGGTGTAGCAGGCAAAGTTTGCAGCTGGTAGGGAGACCACAGCCGTCCTGCACGCAAATAATCCCTTTCACAGCTTACCCCTTACAGTGTTCTCTACAGCATGGCCTCAAACTGGAGGAGACTCCACTTTTTCCATAAATGCCTTCTTTCCTGGTTATTATTTATTTATTTATTTTAAAACTCAATACAGGCTAGAGTTCTTTAGAAAGTGGGAACTCAGCGGAGAAAGCACTCCGTCAGATTGAGGAGCCTGTGAGGCTTTTCCTGATTAGTGAGTTGTGGAAGAGGGCCCAGCCCACTTCGGGAAGTGCCACCCATGGGCAGGTGATTCTGGGTGGGATGAACAGGCCAAGGAGCAAGCCAGTAAACAGCACTCCTCCGTGGCTTCTGCTTTAGCCTCTGCCTTTTCTCCCTTTCATGATGGACTGACTGTAAACTGAAGCAAACCCTGGCATTCCCAAATCGCAATCGCGGGTGGTTGTGGTGTTTCATCACAACAATGGGAACCCAAGTAAGATGGCTTTAGTCACGGGGGCTTCATAACCTATTTAAGGAGCGGGCTAATAGTGCTCATTGGCTTTCTTGGGGAGAGGGGTGGTGTGCAGGATTAGATGCACCAAGAATTTGGAGTATTTTCTCTTAAAAGTCTAGGCTATGGGGAAATTTCTTCTTTAGTTTTTGTTTTTTCTCTCATACAATACATCCCAACAGATGCCCTTCCCCTCCCTTCACCAACTGTCCTCCCCCCAACCCCACCTTCTCCATCCCTGTTTCTCTAGGGAAAAAAAATTCTTTCTTCTCCTTCTCCTGTTCCTCTTCCTTCTCCTGCTTCTCGGCCCACCCTGCTGCACCTCCTCTTTAACTTTGTATGGGGAACTTCTATCACAGAAATAAGGGGAGGAGAGAGGGGTGAAGAAACTGCCTGGATCTTGGAGTAAGGCTGGGGGCCTCGGGTCTCAGGGCAGATCAGAGATTAGCAGATGTGTTTCTCAAAGCTGCCCTACTCCAGGCCCCATGTCATGGCTGTGTCTTATCTCCTCTTGGTCAACCAAACCGTCCACCTTAGCGATCTGTGCACAGATGCTGTTAGCACGGATGCTAACACTCAACCTGAGCACTTGGTGCAGAAAACCTGAGCATGGCTGTGACCTTGGGTCGAAGACGCAGGTAGTGCTGATGGTTTTTCAAAGTGGTGACATGTCTCAGGCGTGTCTGGGAAAGCAGAACCCAGGTGAAAACTGTAACAAAATGCAGAGTCCAGGGTTTGTGAAGATGTTTTGGAGGTACCCTGGCGGCATGTTAAAGTGACAGTCTCCAAGACAGAAGACGCAGGGTTGAGTTCTGTGGTTTGTAAGTGAGTGCACCTGCCGGATTTTAAAGGACCATTTTAGTGGTCCTAAATGGATTTTTGACTCAAGTTTTTAGCTAGACCTTCCTTCATGGGAATGGATGTAACTGACAAACCTCCAGCCACTTCCTGCTGTGGGCAATTGTTTTTTAGCCTTGTAAAGTAATGAAATGTATTTAGTTTATTGTCACTGTTGCTATTTTCAAGAAGAGAAAGACTCTGGATGGCTTTGAAGCTCTAAAAAACCCTGAAAATTGGATGGGCTAAATCAAGGTCCAGTAGTGATATTTTTCTAAATTGTGCCTATGTTTTCCTTCCTTCCTTTCTTCTTACTTCCTTCTTTTTATTTGGCTTTGAATTTGATTTCCAATCGGAAATCCAAAAGACTCGGTCTGTGGAATCCCCTTGTTTTACATGCAGATGACATGTTAATGAACTCATTACTGTGCATTTTATCTGGCTCTGGACACATTTGTGACATTATTTTTCAAAACAAAATGGGGTTAGGCAGTTGACTGATTGAGCCTGATAAGAACTGGGGAATTATCAAACACTACTAACTTTCCAGGTGGCCACAGAGTATCCCATGATTCTCTTACCTCCTCAGAAAAGGCACTTTGATTTCCCTGTATTCCCAAAGACTGTAGAACCTCCTGTCTCCCAAGGTGTAAGGCCAGACTCCATCCTAAGACTAATTTAGTGCTTGCCTTTGGGTTCCATTTACGGGTGTGGGTATTTGTGTATTATTACACTAGAGTCTGTCTCTTTATTACCTTTCCAGCCTGTGGCCATGTGTGACATGTGACATTCATCGTGGTGTATGTGATCGTAGTGGGTGCTCGGCTTTCTCTGGAGAAAGGTTCCCTCCTCCTCTTTTATCTGGACGTATATAATAAAGCACATATTGAACTGCTGTGTGGAACAGGCCCCGAACCAAATCAGAAAACACTTGGAATTTAATTTTAGTCCTGAAGGAAAGTCAAAATGGCAACTCTGATTAAATTTGTCTTTCTAATCAAATATTAGCCATGGGCTAATCATTTAATCTCACTACCTTATTTTGCCCATCTGTTAAATAGGTATTCACCGATAACAGCTGTATTTGCCAGTGCATTACATGTAACTCATTAAAGGAAACAGGGCTTTCCATTCTGAAGATAATACTCTTTGGGTTCTGAATATGGACACTACTAGGTGGTAGTAACTTCTCTGCTGTAAGATGTCTGTTCCAGTCTGTGCTTGTGTCAGGAGGTGAGGTTTGATCCAAAACCATAGATAATACTTGAATGATTTATTTGGAGTTTAAAATGTATTGTGTAACTTTAAGATTCAAGACAGTAATGCTTCTGGTAGTCAGATGTCATACTAAATTTGTAATTCCATAAACTCAGACCAAATGGTTGATAGAAGGTAGTTCAAGAAAGGAATAAATCTCTTCTGAATAAGTCTGTGGACCAGGCATCTGTGTGTGTGTGTGTGTGTTACTCCAAGCAGGCCATTTTGAATATGTTCCCATTCCCCCATTTGCAGTGGGGAAAGCTGGAAGTAGAAGGGTTAGCCACAGCTAACCTTATCCAGGTTAGGTAACTGGGCCGTGGTCACGCAGCTGGACTGTGTGAGCACAGGCAACTCTGAGGCCAGGGCTGTCTCAAGGCTCTTGAGACATCCTCCAGGAGAGCATACTGGGATTAGCGGTTTTAAGCACAGTGTCCCCTGGTCATTCAGTCTACCTCGAAGTCACCAAGTCGCTGCTGTGCACTTTAAACTATGTGGTCTTTGAGTACTGAAAATGTTTGGTTGCCAGGAGCAGACACTGATCTAACTATCTCAGTTTACACAGGATAAACAGTTGTGTCTTCCTGACAGCACACTTTTCTTTGAAAGGATCAAACATTTATTTTTCTTTTGCAAGGCTACTGGGGGAAGGAGAAGGAATTATCTGATAATCCAAACAGTTAACATCGGCTGAACTCAGGACTTCACCAATGGCTTTGCCTTGCCCCAAGCCGATGTGTTAACCAGATTGATGTCATGAAGCTTAACTCCAGGGAGTCTCTGCTGCCTGTGCGAAGTAAACTGGGAAAAATGTCTAAATATTCAGTACTTTGTGTCTTCATTCTTGAAGATTTTAGGGTTCTCCTCTTCCTCCTCCTCTTTCTCCTCATCCTTCTCTTCTTCCACTTCCTTCTCCTCCTTTACCGCCTCCTCCTCTTCCTTCTTCTTCCTCTTCATTCTCTTCTTTTTCTTCTTCTCCTTTTCCCTTCCTCATTTTCAGTCTTTTTACATCACAATTTAGATGTAAATTAGCACTGTTAAAAAAACAAAACAAAACAAAACAATGTGAGCCAAGCTCTGGATTGGGTAGTATAATTTTTCTTTATATTTTCTAAAACTGTCCCCAGTTGTGAGTCACACTCATTTATCAAAGGAGCTTCACTATATCTGCAGCTATTTTTTCCTTCACTTTCTGAGAGACAAACCTTTGGCCACAATGTATTTTAATTTCACTTGACCCACTTTACTCCATGCAGCATCAACTGAGTACAATCTCTTTTGAATTTTCCCGTGATTTTTGCATGGAAACAAAGTGAAGATTGTGGATGTTTATATACCAGGTCTTCAAGTCGTACTCCAACTCAAGAGGGAGACTGTTGGAAAGAAACAGATTCGGGAGGCTGGGGAGATGGCCCAGAAGACAAAAGACTTGCTCAGCAAACCTGACAAACTGAGTTTGGATCTCCAAAAGCTCATATGAAAGCCATGTATAGCTTGTATAGGATATACATGTATAGTTGTAGCATACACCTGTGTGATCCCCACATGTCCCTGCTGGGAAATGGGCTGGGACAGGGAATTGTGAGCCACTTAGCCTCATATTTGCTGCAGTGAACAGTGAGAGAGCCTGTCTCAAGAGAGGTGGGCCAACACCTGTGGTTTGTCCTCTGACCTCCACACAGACACAACGGCATATGAGTGGCACACATAGACAGGAGAGAGATGAAAAAAGAAAGGAAGAAACCTAGATTCCAGGGTGGTGCTCATTAACACGCCGACACAGGTTTGATCTGTAAGCTCTGTACTTGCACACAATGCTGCCTCCTCTAAGGAGCCTCCCTGGATTTTCCAGCCACATTCCAGACTCCTCTATAGAAATTCTTTATTATCCAAACTGAATATGCGTTTCCTGGAATCCAGATCTTGTTAGGTTCATTTCCCCATCTCTGATGTCTAGACGACTGCCTGGCGCTACAGAATTTTTGTTGAATGACTAAACAAGCAAGTGAATGAAGGAATAGATGAATGACGTGTTACCTGCAGGATTCTAGGTCTATTGTACTCTGAACTGCGGCTAGCTGTAATTCTGGGAGTCATGAAGGAGGCTTTCAGTCTGCTTTAGCCATCTTCATCTTCTCTGGATTACAGGAGCTCCCTAAAATGATTTTTGCCTCAGTGACCCCTGATGAGCCATCCTTCATTCCTAAGAATGTGAGAATCTCTCTATCCTGGGAACTATCTTCTTATCATAGGAAACGTTCGCCATGTTACAGGTCAAAAACCAGCTTTCTAGAAAGCACATATGAGAGGCGGCCAGAGCCTCCCCAAACATATATTTGGACTACTTTTACAATTCATATTATTTTCTCCAAATACTCCTCTAGGGGTTATTTTCAATCTTTCCTCCCGAACTGTGCATAGAATCACTTTCTGTGTATCTGAAGAGCTAGGCAGGTTGAAGAAAGTTTTTGAGAGAAGCTCTTTTGTTTACTGTCAAGCAGAAGACGTTGTTTTTCTTATTTTCCTTGTCTTGGGACAATCTGGAGAAGGCCACCGATGGTCAGCAGAACCCATGGATTGGGGTACCAAGATGGTGGCAAGGATGCAGAAGTGGAAAGAAATCAAAGTATTTTCCCAGAGCTGGGGAGATAGCTCAGGTGAATCGTGTTCCACACTGTATGGGAACTTGAGTTCCATCCTCACACCCATGTGGAAATCCGCTGTACAATGTCTGTAATCCCATACTGGGAGCAGAATACAGGGGGCTCCTGGGGCCTTGGTGGCCAGCCAGTTTAGCAGAATCAGTGAGTTCCAAGTTCAGTGAGAGACACTGCCTCAAAGAATACAATAGAGAACTGGCTCAGGAAGACACTTGACATTGACCTCTGACTGCCTCATGCAGATATGTTTGTGTATATACACATTCAGACACAAAGAAAGAAAGTAAAATAATTTATTTTTATTGAGCTGGGTTTTTAGTGGTGAAATGAGATGGAGCCAGGAGAAGGTACAGTACATATGCAGTAAACTCCGTCTTCAGAGCAGTGGCATAAAAAAAAAAAAACAACCCGACTGTTCCCTCCCCCTCCCTCAAATTCCACAATCTATAAATAAGCATCCCTAACACAGGCCCTCTTAGGCCAACTTTCAGCCTGGAGCAAATGTTTTCCAACAGAGTTATGAACCCCCTAAAAATACAGGTTTGTGCCACAAACGATGACAGGCCCATAAGTCTAGCAGGTACAACTGGGCACCCAGATCTAAGAAGATGAAGATTTCACCATCTAATACCTAAATCTCCATTAGTAAATTCCACAGCTCAGTAAGTCTGCTTCATTATCTTATTAGGTAAAAAGAGCAAGCCAGCGCACCCTGACCAAGTCAGCCAGTCCAGAATGCTAATAGATGTAGCACTAAATTATTCTCCGCTTTTAAAGAGTTGTGTTAGTGACATTTTGTTTTTATCAAGGAATGCAATTAGACTTCAGCCTTAATATCTCTGAGGCTGTCACATCCCTGAACTCCGCAGCACTGCTTGCCAGCCGCTATCAGAAATAACTCTGTCCCTTCAACTTAATGAAAAAGAAGTGCTTGGCTGTAAAGTTGTAGTCATCCTCTATCCAATCATATTGTCTTGAGTAATTAAAATGATTAGCTTAATTAGCTTAATTAACTAAATTTGACTACAGGACATGGCCATATGGTGGAGCAAAACAAAGATGGGAGCTAATTAAAGTTAAAATAATGCAGGTTTTAATTAACTCAACCCCTAGGCATCAACATTTTCAAATTTATCCAAGCTGATAATTAAAAAGTCCTCTTGCCCAAGCAACATTTCTTCTCTGAGCTAATTAAATCTGGAAATGAATTAGCAACACGAAGCTCCAAATATTAATTCCTGCTAGAAGATGACTTCACTTCCTAATGAAATTAATTAGCTGCACTGGACCTTCAATCAGACGCCAAACGCTGTCCATGAACACAGACCTCATGTAATCTACTGCAAGGGTACAAGCCCCGGGGCAAGAATTTACAATAGTAATGAACACTCTTTAACTGGGAGGCTCTCCTAATCTACCAGAGGAACGTGAAGATCCCTTTGTGCCATGGGCTTCCTCTCCTGTTTAAACAAGTTGGTCTCACAGACAGTTAAGAAGTGGGTTGCGGATAATATTATCCGTAAAGCATACTGTTACCTGATTGCATGCAAGTCCATTTCCTACCATCTCATCTGCTCTTGAGTGAGTATGTGTGTTTATATGTGTGTGTGTGTGTGTGTGTGTGAGAGAGAGAGAGAGAGAGAGAGAGAGAGAGAGAGAGAATCAAAGTTTGGATATAATAGTGTGAACACCTCAAGGGTTTGCAGTCTGATTGTCCTTAAGCCATCTGTGTGACTCAGGACAAGTCAGATCAACCCCCCTGAGCTCCCCTGCTCCCCATCCCCTGAGCTTCTGCCTTAGAAACAAGAGGGCCCACCAGTTCCCTGAGGTCCCCTCTTTGACTCAGTTCATCGAATCTGGCAGGACTATTGAACCTGACTTAGAGTAAGGTGCCCATTTCTTGCCCCTTACTCTCTATCCATCGTGTCACTAAAGACAGCCTCCTCTGGCCCTGCCTGGCAGAGCAGCAATGGCTCTGCTCTGCGCTCGAGGCGAACTGCACAGAAAGGATGCATTGTGGTAGTTACATTTCACTGAAGTACCTGCTGCAAGGAAGGCTGAGATTTAAAGATACTTCAAGCCAACATTAGCCACAGAGGAACAGGCCTATTACCCAGCCTCTGTTCTGGCCGCCATAGATAACACTGTGTCAGTGGTCCTGTTATAAACCTGTTTCCAGGGGTTTACAACTGGCCTGTAAAAATGCATCCCACGTTGAATCGGAGCCCATAAAGGCCTGACCCGGGAATCTCATTTTGCATATTTTTATATAATCATCTATACCCATAGTTAGAGTCGTAATGGATGCATACGCTGCCTCACACAGGGGCAGAGGCTCTCAACTTCGCAATAAACATGGACAAATATTTGGGTCATTTTTATGGGAGCACAAAGCCAGTGTGGTCCTGCAGCTTCCTGAGTCTGGAGGTTATGTCTCTAGCATCAGATGGAAAATGTTGGTGCTTTTTTTTTTTTTTTTTGGTATTGAAATAATGGTCCCAGCAATTTGAAGTTCCCTCCATTCTGTAGAGGAATGGGAGTAGGATGTATTGTCCAAGGATGCCTGTTACAGTATCTTGCATGAACAAGCCCTTCTAGAGCTCTGCTCCCTATCAATAGAGGGAGTCTAATGTGTGTATGTGTTTCAACCTGCACGGTCTAGTGCTCATTCATTAAGAATAAACTGCAGACAAGCAGCTACATGACCTCTGAAGGTCGTAGAAGGTGATGCAACTTCCGACCTTCAAATTACCTGCTCTTGAACTCTTGAGCCTTAGAGTGCAATCCAGCTAACCTGAGGCATAATGTCCTTTAAGAAAGGATGTAAGGCCACATGAAGAGGCAGTTATGTCTGGCCAGTCTAGCTACTGTCACCTGCTAGACAGACCTCTGCCCTGGTGAAACTGTTGCAGGATTCTAGGTCCACTAGAGCTGTGGGACACTGTAGAGTGTTGATGTTTTCAGCCTCTGAGTATGGGGTGCAGTTATGGAAAAGAATCATAGCTACCTAGGCATATGATTCCAGAAGATTCAGAAGACAAGCAGATAGGTTGCTCCAGGCTCTCACCTGTTCTTCTGCTAGGTGAGTATGAGGAAGAGTGGTAAGGGATGGAACCAGAAATTGGACCTTATGTCCCAGCCTGCTCATGCTCAAGGCTGGTGATGAAACTTGGCCAAGTAGCTTGATCTCCCTGAACCTTCACTGCATCACAAAGGTCTCAGCAGAACAAGAAGCAGAAAGAAATGGGGACAGGATAGTAGAATCTAAATCCCTCTCCAGTGAGCCTCTTGTTTCAGTTAAACCTTGTTTCCTAAAGGTTGCATAATCTCCTAAACTATTGGCCCCCAGGGCCAAGTGATCAAACACATAAACTTGTTAAGGTCCTTTCACATCTCACAAACCACTCCAGGAAGACATAGTCTGCTAGTCTGAGCCTGTGGTAGTTTGAATTAGAATGGCTCCCATAGGCTCACAGGAAGTGGCATTATTTTAAAGGATTAGGAGGTGTGGTCTTGTTGGAGGAAGTGTGTCATTGGGAGTGGGCCTTGAGATCTCAGTGACTCACTTTCTCTTCTTGCTGTTTGCCGATCAATCCAGATGTAGAACTCTCGGCTTCTTCTCCAGCGCTTTATCCATGTGCTGCTGTGCTTTCTGCCCTGATAATAATGAACTAAAGAACCTGTAAGCTATTCTCAATGAAATGTTCTCCTTTATAGGAGTTTCTGTGGTCATGGTGTCTCTTCACAGCCATAGAAACCCTAAGACGGAAGTTGGTATCAGGAATGGGCCAGATCATGCTTGGGTTTGGAGGAATGTGGACTTTGGGACTTTGTTTTTTGTTTTTTGAGATGGGGTTTCTGTGTAGCTTTGGCTGTCTTGGATTTGTTTTGTAGACTAGGCTGACCTCAAATTCACAGTGATCCACCTGCCTCTGCCTCCCTGAGTGCTGAGATTAAAAGTGTGTGCCACCACACCTGGCTTGACTTTGGGATTTTGGATTAGAAAACAGTCGAATGATTTAAGTGAGGCTTAATGGGCCATACTAACAGGAAAATGGAAGGCAGTGGTGCTGAGGATGATTTGAATTGTAGGGGTCCAGTTCAAGAGGCTTCAGAGAAGAATATTACTATGTGGCCTAGAGACCATTCTCGTAATAGTTTGGTGAAGAATGTGGCTGTTCTCTGCCCTTGTCCAAAATATCTGAAGAGTTATGGATTAACAGTTTTGGCAGAGGAGATTTTCAGACAGTCTAGGACTATATTTCTTGTTTATGTTTCTTGCAACACTTATGCAGATCTATAATGAAAAGAAGAATGTATCTGAATGAGGTGACCATGTTCCAGCCCTAGCAAGAAGCAGAACTTGGCAGCTCCAGCCATGTGATTCTGGCTTTAAAACCAGGATACAAGAATCAAGGATACAAGAAAGGTGTTATGGAATCTTCCTCTGCAAGTAAGGAAAGCCACTGAGACCAGGCATATGTCAGGGGTGTCCCCGAAGAAGGCCATTGCATAAACCTGTGAGGTGAAGCCTGGATGCCTTGGAGATCCCAAGAGGTTGGAGATGCCAGATACTTCATATGCTTCAGTATATTTCATCAGTATCATCTCCCTTTTGGAATGGTAATGTATATCCGGTGCCAGTGTGTGCTGGAAGTATGTGATTTGCTTTTCCGTTTTGATTTTACAGAGAATTACAGTTAAGAGATTGCCATGAGTGTCACAGTCTTTGAACTGTGAACTCTTAAGCAGTGTTGAGACAGTGATAGACTATGGGGACTTTTGAAGTGGTAATGAATGCATTTTGCATTGTGATATGGCTACAAGCCTGTGGGTACCAGAGAGTGGAATGTGCTGGTTTGGATGGAAATGTTCCCCTCATAGGCTCATAGGGAGTGATATTATTTGAAAGGATTAGGATATGTGGCCTTGTTGGAGGAAGTGTGTCACTGGGAGTTGGCTTTCAGAAGCTCAAGCCAGGCCCAATAGCTCTCTTTCTTTTCCTGCTTCTGGCAGATAAAGATGTAGACCTCTCCGCTCCTTGTCTGCACAGCACCATGTCTGCCTGCACGCTGCCATGCTTCCTGCCATGAAGATAATGGACTAAGCCTCTGAACCTGTCAGCCAGCCCCAATTAAATGTTTTTCTTTATAAGAGTTGCTATGACAGGGCTGGAGAGATGGCTCAGAATTTAAGAACACTGGCTGCTCTTCCAGAGGTCCTGAGTTCAACTTCCAGCAGCCACATGGTGGCTCACAACCATCTGTAATGAGATCTGATACCCTCTTCTGTCATGAAGGCACACATGCAAATAGAGCAGTCATATACATACATACATAAGTAAATAAATAAATCTTTTTTTTTAAAAAAAAAGGAAAAAAGAAAAGAAAAAAAGAATTGTGGCAAGCCGTGCATGGTGGTGCATGCCTTTAATCCCAGCACTCAGGATGAGAAGGGAGGTGGATGTCTGAGTTCAAGGACAGCGTGATTTGCATAGCAAGTACCAGGACAGCCAGCACTACACAGAGAAACCCTCTCTTAAAAAACAGACAACAACAACGACAACAAAACAAGACTTGCTGTGGCCATAGTGTCTCTTCACAGCAATAGAAATGATGAAGAATGCACCTGAATTAAGAGAATGAGATAACAGCAAGGTGACACTTTCAATGGAAGCTACTGAACATACTTGGAGGTGCTGCTTTGGTAAGCAGCCAGACAAAGGCCCCCTTAAATGATTCTAGGCTGAAAGCTGAGCAGTAGAAACAGTTGACAAAAGAAAGTGTTCTAGACAGAGGGCACAGCAAGCACCAAGGAAGGGATTTGGCTGCTTCTTGACCACATCAGCCATCAGTACCAGCCTGAGCTGCAAAGGGAGAAGGGCATTGCTGGGGAGGTCAAATGTGAGGATGCATGGCTTGAAGGGCCTGCAAACAGAGGTATGTGTGGAGCCCTGGAATGAGAGTGAGAAAGCAGAACTGTAGAGGGGATGGAGTCAGATCAAACAGACAGCCTTCTGAAACTTGATGAAGAGGTTGGCCTTAACCCTGAGGGCAGTGGGATCCTGCTGATGTAGCCACATTTCTGCTTTAGCTGTTTTGCAGATGGTGATTACAGCAGGCAAGCCTGGATGCAGAAAGACAAGCTGGAAGTGTGACAGTAATCAGGGAAGAGACAATGTTGACATAGAGGGATGAGAGCCATGGGAATGGAGAAATCCCCGTGGCTTGCTATTGCCAGAGATGATGCATGGCAGGGCTGAGAGACCATGGGAGTGGGCAGGGGGTAGGAGTCCAGAATTATAGTCTACTCTCACCTTCACATCTTGAACACCAAGATGGTCAACATGGTGCCACCTTTTCTGGTCCCTTGGTTGCAGCATGGCCTTGTAGTGAAGGAGGTTTCAAAGACCTAGACTTTTCAACACCTGTTTGTTGTACAGGAATTTAGAGTTAATTCAACCTGCCCTTTAATGTTTTCCAGTCATGAAATCTAACTATTTTCCAAGCAGTGATCTGGTCAGAGTTTTCAAAAGACTCTGCAGTCCCCAGTGTCTTCCACTCAGCTAGGCCCCCAGAGAGGCAAAGAGGCATGGTATTTGTGGAAATCTCACAAAAGTCCTGCTGTGTGGGCCTCACCTTCACAAGTGGCACTTGCTTGCCTCTTTCCAGCCTTCTTCTCCTTCCTCCTGGTCTCATCCCTCTCTTTGTAATTATTATTTTTTTAAAAATTTAACTGGGGTGATGCTTAGGCGCAGATCACAAAGAAAGCAGATGCACAGATAAATGATATATGTGGTATCATTTGATATCTATTGGCTTCAGCAACTTGAGTTTGTTTCATTTGTTTGTTTGTTTTTGTTTTGTTTTTCAAGTCAGCGAAACAAATCATGAGCAAATCAAAGTTGCAGTTCTCAGGCTCAGCCCGTCAGGCCAGCCCTCAGGCTTCGCGTCATGTCAGCGGCACCTTGAGTGAGGCCGGGATGGCTGGGCAGGCTGAAGTGGTGCTGTTTAATGTGTCCAGCACATGCCTCCTGCAGAGCTCCTGTCGTTTTCCATGCATACTCAGCAAAACTAGACACAGCAGCGGGCCAAGCTTTACTTTTAGCCTCTGTAGTTGAGATCCTGGGATCTGTCTGGTTCAGTGCTCTACAGAGAGAGAACTCACTGCAGACTCCAGCTTCGCCGCCTACACTGGATCCATAGGCTCACAGGGAGTGGCACTATGAGGAGGTGTGGCCTTGTTAGAGCTCCTGTGGCTTCCTTAGGGGAGGTGTGTCACTGGGGGTTAGCTTGGAGGTTTTAGAAACTCAAGCCAGACCCAGTGGCTCACTCTTCCATCCTGCTGCCTGCAGGATGGATGTGGAACTCCCAGCTCCTCTCCACCATGCTCTCCACCATGCTCCCCACCGTGATGATAAGAGACTAACCTTTGGACTGTAAGCCAGCCCCAATTAGAAGAGTTGCTGTGGTCAGGGCATCTCTTCATAGCAGTGAAACCCTAGCTAAGACAAACATCATGTGGTATCTTGGCAAGTTTTAAGTGACATCTTTTTGTAAGCCTTAGTGTCCTCGTCTGTTGACGGGGCTGATAGGGTACCAATGTCACGAGACAGTGGACAGTGTTCAGCAGTTAAGAACACAGGGTCCAGAGCAGACTCAGGGAGCCTTGCTTAATTCTGCTGTTTGCTAACTGGGTGACTTGAACAAGGATGACTGACGTAGGCTTATGTATTTGAACACTTGGGCTGCAGATGGTGGTGCTATACGGGGAAGGTTAGAAGGTGTGGTCCTTATGGACGGTGTTTGTCACTGGGGGCTTTAGAGGCTTAAGACCTCCCAGTGGTTTAAGGCCATTTCCCCACTTAGTTTCCTGCTTTCACTTTAAGATGTGAGCTCCTGGCTTCTTATTCTTGCCATGCCTTTCACCCAGCTTTTATGGATGCTAGCCCTCTGGAATTGTAAGTCAAAACAAACTCACCTATAAGTTGCCTCAGTCGTGGTATTTTATTACAGCAAGAAAAAAGTAGCTAATACACTGATCCTGTGGCTCTTCTAAGAGCTGCTTTGCTCTCTGCACCTCAGCATTTTCATCTATAAAATGGGTGCAAATATAAGGCCTGCCACAGTGGGTTGTCGGGATTGTAAGAACATTTATAACCCACCTTCAGGAAAGGTTCTGCCCAGAGGTGGATGCCCAGGGAAGTGTATAAAAAGTACCGTTTCGGTTTCAGTATTTGCTGAAGAAGTAAAAAGGGCTATGGAAGACAAACCAGAATGTTCTACACAGCCAGGGGCTAGCTTAGGTTCAATAGCTGATATATGGATCCTGACTCCTGCCTTCCTTGTCTCCTTCCCTGGCCTCCCTAAGGGCAGGACTAGGGGGTCTATGTCATGCTGGATGAGTAACTTTCTGGTCTCCAGATTGGTATTGTTTGATTTTTGAAGTGGAGGCTGGTTCTGCGTGGAGCTGGCGAGGGGAGCTGTGATTTTCCTTATTTACTAACATTTGCTAGGATTAATGTCTAGGACACCCAAAATATGTTATGAGTCAGTCAGAGGATAACGAGATTGCAGCACTGTACAGATTACTCACTAATTTGACATTTGGGGAATTTTTGCAAAATGTTAGGGAACATTTGACAAAGATGCAAATTGCTGTATCCATGAAGTACATGTGACTCTGAGGGTTGGTGGCTCCCTCTCCTGATATGGCTTCTTCATTCCCAGTAGCAGCTGTTTCGTCCTGCCCATGGCTGGCTTTCCTTGCCATCCTGAAGGAGAGGGTTGGAACTTTGCTCCGAAAATATAATGAGGACCTACTGAGCGCCTCCTGTGGGCCAGGCGCCTCATTGTCTTCTGTCTCCTTTAGGCTTCATTGTCACCCCACAGGTTGTATCAGTTGCAGAGGGGAGGCAGAGGTCCAGGGAGAGTAGGTCATTTGCTTAAGGCTGCCAAACTGAAAGAATTTGAGTGTGGGCTTAAGTCAGCAAAGTGTGGGTTTAAACCCAGCACATAGACTCCTATGACACCCGAATGTCAGGTTCCCTTGGGCTTTTCACACAATGGGAAAGGCTAGAAGAAGAGTTGGAAGTTCATTATCAAGTCCTTAATTTTAAAACAACTTATTGTCACAAACACTTATTCTCTGTGTGTGTGTGTGGGTGCTGGTGAAGGGCGTTGCAGCTCCTAAAGTTGGAGTTTCAGCTGGTTGTGAGCCATCTGAGTGAGTGTAGAGACCCAAACTCTGCTCCTCTGCAGGAGCAGCAAGCATTATTAACCAATGAACCATCTCCCCAACTCCTAGATTTATTGTTTTAAGTAGTATTAAAAAAACCCTAGAAATCTGTAAGGTATATCACTAATATCTGGAGGAGGAAAAAACAGAATGAATGTTTTCTACCTTTTTGATCACAGAAATGCTGTCTTTATTATTAAAAGTTTATGGACCCTTCCATAGAATCATAGTTGGTTTTTTTTTTAGTGTCCAGTAACTACATAAAAGGCACAACAGCAAAATGCTCTTGCATTAATTTTTATTTTCTTTATTCCAACAGCATCTATAAGATGTGAGGAAAAGAGCATAATAGAGTTTGTGGCCTATTATTTACCCTCTTTCCCAGCAGCACTTGGCACTTGTGTAGATTAAGCAACTCTTCTGAGTGGATGGGGTGGGCTGAGGGTGGGTGGGCACAGCTCCAGTGTGGGAGTCAGCTGGGAGGCTTGCGTCTCTTCCCCTCGTTTGCTCTGCGGAGTTCTAAGCTCCCCGGATGTTCACAGTTGCAGCTCCAGGTCCGTGGGTCTCAGATGCCTACAGCTGGAGGGCTGGATTTATCTCTCTGGGACCTAATTACTTTGGTTTGAGTAAAAGTGCACCCAGCTGAAGTCTCACTGTCTACTGTCCAAAGGTTCTCCAGGATGTCATCCTCAGAAGCGTAGGACAGGCTGGGCTGTGGAGGCAGCATCTGTGTGCTCATCAGAGACCTTGCTTCTTAGTCTGTCTCTTTCTAATTAGAGGGGGAGGGACCTCAGTGTGCCTGAGTGCTCTAAGTTCAACTGTGTAAAATGGGGAGGTTGAACAGGCTGAGCTTTGAAGTCCATTCCAGGCTTTGCATTGCCCCAGCCCCCAGGAATGACCCTGAGTTGATCAAGTGGCCTTGCTAGGTACAAAGAGCCCAAGGAACTCAGCCAATCTGCATGGACCAGCTCTGAAGTGCTGTGCTTAGAGGGGAGGAGGCTTTGTGTGTGTGTGTGTGTGTGTGTGTGTGTGTGTGTGTACCCCCTATTATTAACCTTTTTTTAGGCTCTGTTTTCCAAGCCTAGGTCGGCTCATCAGAGTTGAACATGGACTGTTTGGATTTTTGCCCGAGCTGTTCTCCAAGCCTGATAGCACACTCATTACTCCCTACCCATGGTTTCTGCTAAATGACCTCGTTAGTGCTCTAATTACATGTTGCTCTTCAGAAAGCTGGGGGTGGGGGTGGATGAGTTAAGGAAGGCTGAGGGCTGAGATGGAGTACATTGTAAACACCCCGAGAGGCGCCTACCTCTCTCTGTCCTGATCTCCTCCTTGGAAGGGAGGCTTTGTGCTTTTTATTTCCTCCCCTTCCTTTTTTTCTGTATCCCGGAAAAGGTGATGAGAATAGCATATGCCAAACGTACTGGTAGGGGCTGGTAATAGCCGGAGGGTGATATTTTTACAAACAACTAGAGAATGAACTAAAACAATAACAAAAACAATCTGAGGTCAAGGAAGGGAAAACAGACTTTTCAACCACCTACCTACTCTCTCGTGCAGCTGTTGCCTCACCAGCAGCCCCACGAGGTAGTTGGCATTAGATTTCCTGATCAGCTGGCTTCAGAGGTGCTTAACTGTTTTCCAAGGCCACAAAGCCAGTGTGGGGCAGAGTGAACTTACTTGTCTGAATCCAAATCTTCATATTCTATGTCATTCATTCATTCATTCATTCATTCATTCATTCATTCACTCAACAATTACACTCTGGTCTCTGTGACAAACTGTGATCGTATAACTCTAGGAGTTCTAGACTACTATTTTAGACTTAATTCTGTGAGTTCCTCCGGTGAATTCATTGGTGTCTTCTCCCATTACATTTTTCTCATTCTGTTCAAAACAGTTCTGCTTATACTTCTGTCTTAGGGGTCAGATCATGGATCTGAGATTCAGGAACCTGGGAGGCATAGTTAATGTTTATACTGAACAGTCTTATTATTTTTCAGTTAAGGAAGCCAGGGTTCAATGACTTGCTGGTGTGGTAAACCAGAGCTGCGCTTTCCACTAGAAATGCCAAGACTGGAGTGGAATTTCCATGCACTGTTGAGAAAGGATATTCATGTGTGATAACAAGCATGAAGACTTTCAGAGCCTTGTGGAGCCTTTTACCTTTGGCATGCACCTGGTGAGAGGTTCAACATCTGCCTCGCTTACACAGCCTGATTGACAGGAGACTTTGACTTTGGTCAAAAGACTTTTAGTCTGTTAACTATAAAACCAAGGGTACTGGGGGGAGGTGGTAAAGTTTTTGTTTTATTACATTTATTATTCATTTATTTTTCTCCTCCTCCTTCTCTGTCTTTCTTTTTCTCTCTCCTTCTCTTTGCAGTCCAACAAGCCGTAGGATGTATGTGGAGGTCAGAGGACAACAGCTCTGGCTGTTTCTCTTCCACCAATCATCAGGTGGGGTCTGGAATTCAAACAGGTTGTTAGGCTTGGTGGTAACTGTCTTTACGCTGATCTATCTTAACAACCTTAATGCTAACTTTAGTGATAAAAAAAAAACAAAAAAGCCCATCTTTCAAACTGAGTGCCTTAAGCTGGCACAATTTTCTTAGAAGCTTTCTTTTGGATATAAATGTAAGCTAGAAGAGTCAAACCTTTAACTTTCCCCAGCAGAATTCACTCTGCTACATTTCCCTAAAAGTGGCAGATGTAGTCTACTGAGGGAGAAAGAGATGTCCACACCCCAGGAGAAATAAATGACATTGTAGCAATAGTAACTGGATGCAACTTTAACCGTGTGAAGAACTGTCTTAAAATAGGGGTTCGTACCCATCTGATTACTAATTAGTATTTCAGTGTAGGAACTGGAATTTGCAAGCCAAACATTTTAAAAAGTGAGCATTGTCTGTTTGACAGACTGTCAAGACACATGTGCAGCCTTAATATATTGGTTTACCCTTTAGCAATCAAATTGTTATTATAACTTCAAGAAAAGTGGAAAAAATAGACTTTTTACAATCTAATCAGCCATAAAAAAGAAACACACACACACACACACAACTTTGAGCTATTGCCTGAATCTACAGTATGTTTGCTGAATTGGGGATGGGAAACAGCAGGAAACCATTACTGCATGTGATCATGGTTTTAATGATTGTACTGGAACACAATAAACGCATAAAAGTATGCCACAAAATAAATTGTAAGTCCCTTGGCAAAGCAGCTCCTTATTCAACTTTTGTCAGTTTGGGAGAAGTGCTCCCTTCTGCAAATAAGTCATTAAGCTGCACATTGTGCCACCAAATAACTTTTGGAAGAACGATTCAGACCTCCTAAAGTAATTCACTTGCCGTCTTCGTCTATTTTTAATAACTCAAAACATACACAGGAGGTGCACACGTTCTTCTAGACTTTTTGAATGACTGGACAAGGCAGCGTTAAAAATTCAACAGCACTAATTACTGGCTGAGCAGTATAAACCCTCAGAATGAATGTCAGCCTGGAAGATAAGCTCTTATCTTAATCTAATGACTCCACAGACTTAATTTGTCAGGCCAGCCGAGTTGATGAAAAACAGGTTTCTATTCTCCGTCGTGAGCAGTACCATCTTTCCAAATCTTTGAAGTCGGGTAGTAATACCATCAGTGTCATCCCGTAAAAATCTTGTGACCAGGCCAATTTAATTCCTATTGTCCTGTTACACTAATTAACGTTGCTCCGCTCTTGTTGGACAAATATCTCAAAGTGAAGCCAGAGTATTTTTAGATTTTTCTGTATTTTGAACTAATCACCCATAGCTCTCTCCACGTTTCATGCCTTTAAAAAAAACAAAAAAACAAAACTTCCCTCTCTCTTTTTCTTTCCCCCACCCTCATAGTGTTGGGACATCAGGGACCATCTATCTTCATATGGGAAAGCCAAAGTTTCCAGAGGAATTCATTAATTCAGAGGAAACCATTTATTCAGAGACAATGCAGCAGGGTGTTCAGCAGCCTAGACTCAGGCACAAAGGCTGGGGGAAGTTTTTGCTCTGTCATTTACAAGCTGTGTGACCTTGGGTCAGTGTTTAAGACCTTCTTAGCCTCACTTTAATCATTTGTGAACTGGAAGAGAATCATGGACATTCTGAGGGTTAAATAAGATAACATACACTAAGTTCTTAAGAGTGCCTGGGTCTTATGCCCAATATAGTTCAACTTCCATTTGTTCTCCAACTCACTCATCCATCCATCTTCGCAAATACATACAGAGACCTAACAAGTCTAAAACACGTTCTGGACGTTGAAGGGCATAAAAAGAAACAAAAGGCCATCTGCCTGTGATGGACTTTGCATAAGCTCTCTGCTCAAGAAGACCACACTTAACATAATCAGTTGATGTCACTACACCCAGGAATGAATTTCTACAGAGTTACCATGGCTTTCCACCAAAACTCCACTGTGAACCCTGTTGCTTCATTTCCAGTAAAATGGAAATGCGAGCTTCCATCTCAGAGATCTAGTGTGCTAAGGACATGAGGTAATGCTTGGTGGGCAGCCAGATGTTGGTGGCTTCTCGCTTTCTTGTCTCTTATCCCTGCAGCTCGCAGTCACAAGCAGGGGACTAACATAACTAGTAATTTTCTGTCTCATTTCATTGCCATCTCCATGGAGTGTCCTTCCCTACAACCCATGCTGGGGAGGCCTACTCCCAAGCACTTTCAAGGTACCATGTTGGTTTTGGTTTATTGAATGTCACTTGAAGAGACTTGATAGTCTTTGTTGTCCCTTTGATTTCTCATCCTGATGGAATGTGATGACATAATTTCTTCCATCCTCCTTGAAATTCATGCCGGTACTTAAAAAAGTGCACCGAAAGCCTGCTATGCATTAGGAATCCCATTAGGTACGGAAACACCAAGAGATGGAGGACATAGTGTCTACTCTTTAGGGACTTGTCCTGTGGTGGTGAATGATGTAGCAGAGCTTCCCAGAATGCACTGAGCGCAGGATGGGATGGGAAAGCAGAGATTCTGCTTGTGACACTGGGAACTCTTGAGCGATTTCTGGAGAGTACTCTCAGGTTTAACTGACTAAATAGATCAGGGAAAGATGCAGTGTCAAGGAAATCCTAGGCCTGGGAATCACTGTGCGTGGACAGATGAAAGAAAAACAGTTCAGGGAAGAGAGAAGGACTGGAGTGGCTGAGTGTTGGGATGTGGAGATGAGGAGGCACAGAATAGAGTGGCTGAGTGGTGGGACATGGAGATGAGGAGACACAAGAATAGAATGGCTGAGAGGTGGGAAGGTAGATCTGTTGTTCCATTAGTTCAAATGTCTTTTGTTGTTGTTGCTGCAGTTTTTCGAGACAGGGTTTCTCTGTGTAACCTTGGCTGTCCTGGACTTGCTTAGTAGACCAGGCTGGTCTTGAATTTATAGAGGCCTGCCTGACTCCTCTGGGATTACAAGCATGCACTACCACTCCTGGCTTGAATGTGTTTTTTAACCTATTAAATCCATTCACTTCATGAATAGGTTAAATTAAAGGTTTGTTTTCTCATTCTTAATCTTACTTTATAGACGTTTATTCTTTTATAGCTTTGAGGGTTAAAAAATATTAATTTAGTGTTTTGTATTAATATGGCTTAAATATCTTACTTTAAGTCTAATTTTAGATTTTAATTTGTTAACATTTTCTCCTTGATATGGATCTACGAAATATATATTGTCATGTTGTTTGTGGCCTCAACCTTTCATTTTCTTGTATCTTGAAGTCTTCCTTATGTGAATGGCTGTATAAGTGCCTCACCCCAAACTGTATAGTCTCTTTCTGACCAAGGCATGTAGTTGTGATTTGGGTGGACATGCTACTCTACAAAAATGATGCAGTTCCAGGCCTTGTACCGAACTGAGGAGCTGACCGTGGGAACTCACTGCTTGCACTCTATGAACAGGTGGCTTCATTTTGCCTTCACTCTTGGATGGGTGGAAGTTTAGTTCAGCACCCACTCATGGCTGTGGAACCCTGACTTCACTTCCGTCTTTGTATGGGGGCTCTGCGTTAGCTCCTTAGCTACAGTTTTCACTACTATTCTAGTTTTTCCTCCCATCGTTCTCACTCTTTCTTACTACATCTTTTTAAGGAGACTTTCTTTGTTTCGTGGTTACTGTATGTTAATAGAATACATTCTTGTTTTTCCATGCCTGTAATATTTTACAATTCTCTTTTTAATTCCACTAATAGTGTATAAAGGAACTTAATGTCTTTAAAAAAATAATACATAGTTTGCCCATTAAGATTTATGTTTACAATATTTAAAACTTACTTTTTACTTCTTTATTTAAAATATCTTAACATTTTAATGTTTATATTTTATTCTACAATATAGCCATTTTATTAGCAAAGTTTTATTTTTGCAAAAGCAATACATGTATATTATTTTTAAAGTAATGTAGCACTAAAAAGCTTATAATAAACTAGAGTAATTTCTTCCTCATCCTTAATCCTTAGTCCAAGAGACAACTACTTGTATTTCTTTTAGTTCTTTTATTGTTAGCCTCAGATCTCAAACAATAATTGACACTGCTTAGTATGTTAGAATCACCAATATAATGACTTTTTAATTTTTGTTTGTTTGTTTATTTATTTATTTATTTATTTATTTATTTATTTATTTTAGAAAGCATTTCTCTATGTAGTGTTGGCTATCCTGGACTCTCTTTGTAGACTAGGCTGGGCTCAAACTTAGTAATGATATTTTTTACAGTGCTACTTGCTTTAATTTTTGTTATTTATTTTTATTTTTATTAATTACAGTTTATTAACTTTGTAACCCCCTGTACCTCCCTCCTTCTCTGCCAATCCCGCCCTCCCTCTTCCCCACCCGTGTCCCTCTCCCAGTCCACTGAAAAGGGAGGTCCTCCTCCCCTTCCCAGTAATGATATTTTAAATTATGTGTGCGTATACACCTGTGAGTGCAGGTTTCTCAGAGTCCAGGAGAGGGCATTAGAGCCCATGGTGCTCGAGTTATGAGTTGCCTGACAGGGCAGCTAGGAACCCAAATTGAAAGTAAAAGTATTATTTTCTGTGAGAATAATAGATGCTCTTAACTGCTGAGCTCTCTCTCCAGCCCATGATATTTGCTAATGGACACATCTTGGGACTATTGTATCACATAGTCATGGACTACTCAATACTTTAATTGACACATATCGCATATGTGACAGTGATCTCATAAGAGCATAATGGTCTGAAAAATTCCTATCACCATGTATTACTCACGTGTCTGTGGGGATAGCAATGTAAACTGTTGGCTAGTCATGTAAAGACATAGCACATATAATGACGTCCACTACATAATTTTGTGCATGAAAATAAAAGATTGGTGTTTTAGAGGGAACTGCTTGTACTTATTGAAAAACAAGGTCATGGTAGAACTGTATACCATATTATGCTAACAGCAGCCCTGGGCACCTTGTGTTTATCTTGTCTCTAGAATGCGTGATGAGCTCATGTTGAGAGACTGACTTTTACCATCTAGACTTGTGTAAATACACCTGTGCTGTTGGCATGAAGAAATCACCCAATGATGTACGGCTGCAAACACATCCCACCACTAAGCAGTGTGTGATTATATTCTTGCCATAACCCATGAAACCCAGCTCTTCCTTAACCTCTATTTTCTCCTACCACACGTTTGACTAAAGAAATGGTAGCTGCTTTGTTGTGCACTGGCAAATGTTGTTCAACAATAAGTAACTGTGTTTTCTTCCTTCCATGCCCCATATTCCTTTCGTAGCTAAAATTTGCCTCTTTCATGCTTCCATTTCTATAGAGTTATGATTTCTAGTCATGAATCGATATGGAAAAGCTCTGATTTTTCTATAAATGCCCTAGATCTTTTCCTTTCTTATGTAGGATCCACTTTGTCTTAATTGCTATCTGTCCGTATGGGATGGTGCCTGTGAAAATCAACCTAAGGGAGAAAGGTTTTCTTTCGATTCATGTATTCAGAAGATCAGTCCATAACTGGCTGAGTGCAGTGTGTAGGGCATAGGTTGAGAACATCACAGTGATGGAAGCATGTGGAGAAGATCGCTTACCTCATGGTAGCCAGGAAGCAAAAGGAGACAGTGTGTGGAATGGGTTTGGGACAAGCTATAGCTTCAGGTATGTCCCAACCACCAACCTTCTATTACCTCTTATGAACCAATGGATGGACCAACCCCTTGACGAAGTTAGACTCCTCATGATTCAATCATCTCCTCAAAGCCTTTGAACCCTGGGGATGAGGGGGGAAGCCTTCATGATACAAACCTTAGAGGGCCTTCCAGATGCCAGTGTAACTGACCTCCTTTTAGGAGACTGCGGTTTTTGCCTCCCTGTCTCCCCCTTTCGAAAGCATACCCACCCTTTTTGAATGCAAGCCCGTTTATTTTCTTGATTTATTTTTTGTTTGGTTGAAGTGTACTTTCTAATAACTCTCTAAAACATTATAATGTTTCAGTTTTAAAAATTCTCTCCAACTTATCTCCCTAGGATAATAAGTGGGAAATAGTTCTGATGACATTCTTCTGCCCTGAGAACATCTGGGCTCACCATCAATGAGTCTGATGCCAGTTGGAATGATTGCTTTGTACTCTATTCATGTACTTTGGGGTGATGTTTTTAAGGGGAGAGGAACTTGGTAACACTGGTGTTGACCCTGTCATTGTTTTATATTCTGAGTTCAGATTTCATGTCAGTTGTTTATAACTATTCCTGTTACTGTTGTTTTCAATTCTTTTAGTTCTTTCAGACTAATTTCTATGGCCAAGCATGTGTTTTAATTTGAAGAACACACTGTTGTACTTGAAAAGGAGATATTGGATGCAGGAGTCTATAAATGTCAGCAACTATCAATTAGGATAGTTTAACGGTGTTAACACAAGTCGTCCTCCACGTATTAAGTGACTTAGAAACCTAGTTCTCTGAATTGGTAAACTTCGTTCTGTGATTGTGGAATTGTGTGTTATTCCCTTTAATTCTGTCTATTTTTATTTCATGTCTTTTGAGGTTGTGTTATTGAGCACATCGTCATGTCCTCCTGATAAACTCATTCTGTAATCTCTGTAAGATACAGGTATGTGCTCCTCTGTGCTAGGCATCTTTACCTCACAGTCTATTTTTTGCGCCACTAGTGGTGACTCTGCAGCTGCTGGCTGTGTGCTGACAGCTTGTGTTATCCATCTTTCCACCAACAATTTACTTCCAGTCTCTGTCCACCATCATGTTTGAAGTATATCTCCTATCATCCCAGTCTTGTAAATTCTTGCACTTATTCTGGGGCAGGAGATGTGACTGAGCAGTTAATACCACAGGCTGCTCTTGCTGAGGGCCTAGATTCAGTTCCCATCACCCACATGGGAACTCATAACCACCTGTCACTCCTGTTTCAGGGGATGTGATGCCCTCTTATGGCCTTTGGAGGCACAAAGCATGCAGATGGTGGACAGACAAATAGATGAAACAACTATCCACATAAAATAAAAATAAAGTTTTAAAAAATGCATATGGTGTGTGTGTATGTCTCTGTGTGTGAAATTTTCATGTGAAGTTCAGAGGACAATCTTGGGAGTCATTTCTCCTTCTGCTTTGAGACAGGTCTCTTTGTTGCTTGCACCTACCTACACAGGCTAGCTGGCTCAGGAGCTTCTAGCTCCTAGCTCTGCCTGTCATCTTGCCACCGAAGCTCTGAGATCACAGATGTGCACCGCTGTGCTCAGCTTTTTGTGGATCCCTGGGGCTAAAGTCAGGTCATCAGGTTTCTGTGACAACTGCATTACCTATTGGGCTATCTCCTCAACGCGACTTCTTTACCTTTATTGGGCCATTTTGTCCATTAACATTTGGAGTATTGTTATTAGTGATATCCCTGGATTTAGCTTGTTCCCTTTAGATTTTTCTCTCTCATTCCCCTTTCCTTTCTTCTTTTCATTACATCTTGGTTTCGAAGTGATACTACTTTACATTATTTTAATCTGTGCTCCTAAACTCATTCCTTCAATACTGGTCGGGTCCAATCAAGAAACAGCAAACAGCCAGTTATGGAACGAAGCATTTAATATAAATGTATGCTGCCTGGGTACTTACAAGGATACAAAAGAGTTTCTGAGACGTGATGAAAGTAGGAGGGATCTATCACCTTCAGAGCTATGAGAACGAAGTGAGGAGATTATAATTATGAAAATTCAAAATGTGAAAGTAGAGGCCCGTGGAGGTGGAAGTCGCTGGGTAGGTGGGTTGGCCTCGGGCTCTCTGAGGTAGAAAAGGAGAGACCCAGAGCCTGAAGAGGAAGTAAGTTCTAGCTGGCATCTCCAGCAGCCTAAGGAGGGGAGGCTGGGTGCAGTGAGTGCCCAAAGCACAACAACTGAACATGGAAATCAGTTCCTTCTATTAAAAGAACCCACTACTGGGCGCTGCGGGTGAAGAGGTATTGCTAAGGTGACTGGCAGTGTTCAGACCAGAAGCCCACATGGAGGTAGCAGAGAGGAAGAACAAGTCCTGGCTCTGCCCCCAGCTCTCTTGTGCTTCTTTTGACAGAACCTTACAGGAAACAGGCTGGCAGGGTTTGCAGAGTTCCAGCCCCAAATTTCAAAATCTCATAGAGGGTCAAAGAGCAGGTCTAAATCTGGAAATAACATCTTGGTAACAGTTTGTTTTGCTGTGATGTGGACAGGTCTCTCCTCTCCTTTCTCCCTCCCTCCTGCCCTCCCTTCTCTTACTGTCTCTTCTCTCCCTTCTCACAAGACTACCTTTGTTACTACATTTAAAAGGACCCTTACTTAAGCCTTAAATTGTTTCAGTCTTGGTCTTTTAAAATGGTTAAGATTCTTTTTTTTTTTTTTAATTTCTGTTTTGTTTCTGAATTGTGCCAACTTTTCCTTCTTCAAGGAAAACAGTTTTGCTAAGGGGGGAAATATTGCCAGCATGTTCCAAAGGGGAATTATAACACAGCCATCCTTCAGTATCCATGGAGGATTGGTTCCAGGACCCCTGCTTATACCAAAATCTGTGAATACTCAAGTCCTTTATAATAAAATGGCATTGTATTTGCATATAACCTATTCACATCCTCCTATATACTTTAAATCATCTTTAGATTACTTATAATACCTAATACAATGCAAATTCTATGTAAATAGTTGTTATACTGTATTGTTTAGGGAATAATAATGGCAAAGGAAATCTACATATTCAGCTCAGATGCAGTTTTTCCTCTTGAATCGTTTCAGTTTGTGGTTGGAAGACTGAGTGGACTTGAACTGTTGGATATGGATAACCAGATGCACATTTGTTGAAAACATCAGCCCCTTTCGGAAGACAGAAGGGTGTGCCTGCTCCAGCACCCTAGCTGTGTCGATTATGGTCTTTGCTCCACAAACATGGGGAAGGAGCTGTTTTTTGGCTTTGGCCATGAGCTTTGCCAAGGTAGGTCTGAATTTTCCTCAAGGGGGCTGAGACTCTTGACCGGAGTCTGGCAAAGCCAGCTTCACTCTCCCAGTGTAGCAAACCACTTGGGCTCTCAGACATGCTGGAGATTCTGCGGGTATGACTCCTTCAAGACTAAAGGCAAGATAATCAGTCCCAGGAGACAGTTAATTTTAGTGCAAAAGAAGATTTCAACATGATTTATTTCCAATGCCTGTGAACTAAAAGGGCTAACTACCATTCAAACAAAATGGGGGCCCGTGAAAACACTCCATGCTAAAACCAATGCGTGTTGACTGAACTCTGTCATACCCCTGGCAAAGGATGCAACAAGATATGATCAGGTGGCCCAAGAGTGCTGTGGAAGGCATCTTCGGAGTGTCTTTATTAGGGGAAGCATTTGAGTCACCACCGGATAGAGAAATGGGCTTAGAGACAGAAACTAGGAGAGAAGAAGAAGAACAGGTGAGAGAAGACAGAAGTGTTTTTACACAACTAGCATCTGTCTTCTCGTTCCTCATTTTTAGCATCAGAAAGCAGAGTGGCAGGACAGGATCCCTCTGACAGCCTCTCAGCCATTCCTCTCAGCTGTTGCTGGAAGTTCTTCTCTGAGGCTCTGCGTGTGGAAGGTCAGAATTTAAGGTGACTCCACATCTAGGCCAGAGGTGCTCCTGGCCAGCACGGCTCCTTGTGGGTGTTCCGTTCCCTCGGAGAGGTGTACTCTTGTGTGTTGGAGCAGAACACGTGGAGCTGTAGCGGACTTCAGGCACAGTCCCAAGGTCAGACAGCACAAAAGAGCCTTTTCCCAGTCCCTGACACTCAAACTGCATCTGAATCCCATGGCTGAGAGGAAACCCTTATCAGTTGCAGGATGAGGGCTCAACCAGGGACGTACAAAGGCCCTTCAGTGAAGCAAAAGCTGCAGACCCTTTTCTTGTCCCACCTTTAAAGTCAGCATTTGCCGGAACACTTCCAGGTCTTGAATTCCGTCTTCTCTGATCACCCTGTTCTGGCTGCGCTTTCTGCTTTTGCTTTCACATAAAAACATTCCCTTATTAAAAAAAAATATTAATTTATTTTTTTCATAGACTAGAACACTGGCTTAATTTTCTGTGAGTCTGCTCTACAACATAGCTTGGTCAGAGCTTGGTGTTTACGTAGTGAGTGAGTCAAGGGACTGTGGGACAGAATGCCATGCACATTGAGCCGATAGGCATTATATGCAGAGCCAAGCTGTCTCCATCAAGTAAGAAGAGAAACACCACGAGACCGCCCTGTTCAGGAGAAGATCTGAAAATGACATCATTTTCTGTCACACATTAGGAGGCAACCCTGGAGGGTCTGCTGCGGCCTCCAGTGGGATTTAGAGCTGCGGGCATGAGCCCTAGTGCAGAAGACACTTTTCAAAGGAGGGTTTCCACTTCTCTACCTCTGCTTGCTCCTTTCCCTAGCTTTTCTGCCTCCCTCACTGATGGCAGGAGCCATGGGTATTCTATGAGTTCTTAGGTCAACCAGTCTGCCTTGTTATCGGAACAAGGGCCTAATCATAGGGACCCGGAAACATGGCCCAGCTCTCTAGTTTTATTTGCGATGCACTTAAATTGCATAGGTTACATAACTGAAGGGAAAGTAGTTTTTGTTGTTTAATGCACTTGGGTATTTTGTCAAACAGGAGAGCAGACAATTACATTTGGTAGTGGCTGGGGAAGAACTGGATTTTCTACAGTCCTTCCTTGAACTGCCAAAAACCATTTCTGGAGTGCACTAGGATCCCATGATTACCAGAGAGCACTCGTCAGAGAGCTTTGCAAAGAGTTCCTGTTCCTTACTGCATTCTGTCAGAACCTCGGCTGGACCCGGGCACCCTCTCTGACCTGTTCATTTTCACACCATCGCAGCTCTGGAGCAAAGCCAGGGTGTATGGGGAATTTCTGTGTGTGAATGTCCACATCCTTCATTCATGTCCTTCAAGGGTTTCCTTTCACATTTTCTGATTGTATTTCGGAGTACATGGTGTCAACAGCTCTCAGAACTGTTAAGTTTTCTATTTATCCTCAGGCCAGGAAAAGGCACAGATCACTGCGGTGTAAAATTACCAGTGGTCTTGACAGTGACCTGGAAGAACTATGGAATGAAGAAATTTAGCCCTGAGAGCTGAGGTTCAGCCCCAGGCCCATCTTAACCAAGAAGTTCTGCTCAATTATACAGGTCACAATAAGTTCTGTAATCCCGAAAATATTGAACTCATCAAACTTAAGTTCGGTATTGTTGACACACATTGATGTATGGCCAGTTCTGGACACCAAGTACCGTATTTGCTTGTTTATTACCTCCTCCATCCACTTTCTATTTGTCTCCATTTTGAAAAGTATTTCAATGATTTTTTAATTTGCTTTGGATTCCTTTTGTAGGGGCTTTCTAAACCAGCACAGACTTCTCTGAAGGCTTGAAGAGTCATTGAACAAAATTTTTAAATATTTATTTAGTTATTTTTGTGTATGGGCATGCCTGTATTCATACAAAGGTCAGAGGGCAGCTTTGTGGACTTAGTTTTCTCCTTCTACCATGCGACTCCTGGGGAATCAAACTCAAGTCATTTACTTTGGCAGCAAGGGCCTTTACTCCCCTGAGCCATCTTGGTGGTAAATGGTAAAGACACTGTGTTTGGTGGAAGAAAAGGGGACTTATTTCTGTACAGGTACTCTGGCCAGGCCTTGAGAAGGGGCTGGGCAAGGTCTTAGGGCCGGGCCAGCGAGATTGAACCTCCGTTCTCCCTCTTCCTATGACTCTGAGCAGGTTAGCCACCTTCAGTCTCAGTTTCACCATCTGCAAAATGGGAATAGCAGTAATAACATTTTCTTCTAGGACTGTTGTGAGAGTAAAGATGTGAGTACTTTCAATAGTGTCTAGCAGGTAGAAAATTCTTGATAAATATCAACAAATAAAGTAGTCATCTTGGGTTGCCATAATAAAGCCCAATAGACTGAGTGCCTTAACCAATGAAACTTTATTTTCTCACAGGCAGGAGGCTGGACCTCTGAGGGCAGGCTGTCAGCATGGCCAAAGCATGGTTAAGGCTTGCAGATGGCCACCCCTTCCATGTGTCCTCACATGGCAAAGAGAGAAGGGAATGGCCTCCTTACCCACCTGTGACCTCACATACTCTCAATTGCTTTCCTGGTGCCCTGTCTTTCAATATAGACACAGATAGATCAGAAATTTAACATATGAGTTCTGGAGAGACATGATTTACCACTTTGTGTGTCTGTGTGTAACATGTGCACATGCATGTAGAACCTAAAAGGTACCTGAAGATGTTCCTTGGCCATCATACATCTTTCTTTGACAGAGCAGCTCAGATTCATTGAGTGGGCAGGGCTGTCTGCACCACCAACCCCAAGGATCTGCTTGTCTCTGCCTCTCTGACAGTGGAAGACTTTTTAAAACATGGGTTCTGGGGATTGAACCCAAGTCCTTATGTTTGTAGGGCAAATACTTTACTAACTGCACTGTCTTTCCAGCCCTGGAAGCTCGGCTATTTTAAATTAGATCACAACTTAGAACTTCTGAAGATACATTGTCAAGTCATACTCTGGATGGAACAGACAGAAAGAGGCTGCTAAAAGGGTTGTGAAAATAAACATGATATAATCCCAACCAGTGCTGTTTTATTTAGGAGACACTTCTCCCCAGGGTCCTTACTCAAGCCACTCTTTTGTCAGATCCTTTCCAAAATGGCCTTGAACTTTCTGCATCAAGTTCTTAGTGGTCTCATACCTTGTGAGCAGTTTCTTTTTAAATGTGGTTTGTTACTTGCTCCCAAGGGCCATTTTAGCATCTTTGGGTCTCATTGACATCTTCTCTAATGGCTGGGGATGCATAACCCCAACCCATTTTCTCCCTCTCTAAAAAATCCTTCACACAAAATGTTTCTTTCATTTCCCTTTTCTGGAACCCCTTTATCTTTGGTGTGACAGATTTCAAGAACCGTAGGATGTATTCTTCTCTCGGACGTTCTGTCTGTAGGGTCAGAATGCAACTTCGGTCGCATGTTGATGCATCAGTTGGAACTTTCTGCCCCACATCCTATTGTGTTTAGAAATGACTGTGTTGTACCTGTCATGATTCAGTGAGCAGAGAGTACTGACAACTCTCCAGCCTTTATGTTGAACTAGGAGAGCTGGTCCAGGTAGATAGGGAACATGACATGTATTGACTTTAAGTAATTTGTTCAAATCTCCTATGACTAGAGAACTTCAGAGCCTGGATTGCTCTCTGCGCCCATAAGTTCTAAAACCCAGGTCCATTTCCTCTATGTCAAGGGACTCAACCAAACACATCTAAGAACAACTTCTTTAAACTCTTTCTTCCAGGAGAGGGGAGATGGGTTAGTCAGTAAAACATAAAGATCCAAGATTTGCGCACACATACACTGAAACACACACATTCAAACAGAATAAATGTCTTTAAATTCATTATGATTATATCCACCAGTCTCTTAAAATACTGTCAAATACGTTTGGGTTTTCCATAAGTCTAAGAAAATGCAAAAGTTTTAGTCATTTTCTTTCCTCCTGCTGTGGTTTCTTTCCTCTTCACAGATGAGGAATGAATTGCCTTTTCTTTCAGAGCCTTTGAGAGTCCTCTTCTTTAAAGTATAAAATTAGTGACTTTTACATGGCCGCAAGGGGATGTGTTTATTAACTTGGTCATAAATATTTGAACTCTACACTCTTAAGTTCAATTTCTCAGATCTAAAAAAAATCATGTTAAAATGCATTTATGATTTATTACTTCCCTAATATCAGAGTGAGTAACAGTAATCAAAATATGCCTCTTGCTTCCTATGTTCTGTGGAGCAGACAGAATAAAGCAGATCTTTCTGTTCAAGTTCCCCAGCACAAGCTTATATCCACACTGAAGCACACTGCCATGATACTTTAGGGAACCAAGGAAAGGAGAAACTACTGAAAGGTTTTCTAGAGAAGAAAGTGGGTTACTTTCTGGGAATCAAACTCAGAGTATCTTTTGACTCACGAGCAACATTGGATTCTGGAAGACAATGGAACAGTGCATAAAAATTCGAAAGGGAAGACATTTTCAACATAGGATTCTATGTTTAGCCAAAACACTGGTTAAATAGAGAGGGGAAAACTTGTCAAATAAGAAGCTATAGCTTATACTCACACAGAAAATAATTAAGGGTGAAACCTAGGAAAACAGGAAAAAAATAAAAAACCATGAAAGAGGAACCAATGGGCAAAGAGGGAATTTTGATTGCATGCTTGCTTTTTTTTTTTTAACATAAAAACATCCAAGGAACTAATGATACCAACCTTACCTGTGTCAGTGGAGGCTTTTCAGATAGATGTAACTGAGAAGAGAAGATCTCTCCTGAATACGTGTGGCACCTCTCTTGCACTGGCTCCCAGACTAAATAAAAGAGGAGAAAGAAGAAAGCCAGCTGGGTACTGACATTCCTCTCCCTTCGGTTCCTGATCTGCCCAAATATGAACAAGCAACCTCACATTCCTGCTGCCACAGCTGTGAACCACCTCCACCACCGTGCCTTCCCACCATGATGAATTGTGCCCTCAAGCCACAAGCTACAACAAACCTTCCTTTCCTCACCTTGCTTCTTGTCAGTAATGGCCACAGTGATGAGAAATGTAACCAATATACCAGGGGACGCAGGAACAGCAGCTCTAGCCTAGAAGGGCAGAGAGAAAGGATCTGGGTAACAGTGGGGCAGCAGCTAAGCAGTCAGGAAACCTAGATAAGAGCAGAAATAAGAGATGCCTGGGTGCATAATTACCTTGAGGAGGAAGAGACTGGGGCACAAGTGAAGACATGGGTGTGGCCAGAAAGGCTCCATCTTAAGACTTGTAGGTTATTGTTTGAGTCAGACTTTAGACAGACCGACCCACAGAAGGCTTAATGATAATTATGGAAAAGATACACATACTACTGGTTTTGACACCATAAATGCATCAGTAGAGTGATAGATGCTGATGGGGCTATGGAAGAAGCAGGAAAGTAAGGGACAGTATCCTCATCCAAAACAAAGTTGCTGAGCTGAGAAATAGACACCGGAAACATGATTTAATATTACAAACGTAGTAAAGAGGAGAAGCGAAGGCACAGCTCTTCACGTTTAGAATAGGAAGGTGGTAAGGTGGAAGGAGGAAATGTCAGGGAATGCTGAGGCTCACGCAGGAAGTGAAAGGTAAATTAAAAAAAGAGAGAGAGAGAACTCCACTAGAATTAGAAAGGCAGGTACCAAAATAATGAAACACACACACACACACACACACACACACACACACACACACCCCTCACTGAAAATAATTCCCCCTGGGAAAAGCGATTGTACATTAGGAGCACAGAAGTAGAGGTTATGGTATTTATTATAAGCATTTATATATTTTATTACATTCATTTTTCTATATATCCGTTATGTGTGTACACATGTGTGTGAGTGTGTGCACACATGTACATGTGTGTATATGCTATGGTTCACACGTGGTGGTTACAGAACAACTTTTAGGAGTCAGTTGTCTCTTACCATATGGGTCCCAGGATTGAACTCAGGCTTGGTGACAACCCCCTGAGCCACTGAGCCAGCTCGTTAGCCCACTATATTACTCACTTTGTTCACGTTCATGGAGTATTTTGTGACATATGTACATACACAATTAATTTTTAAGTAATGCTTGTGAAGACATGCTAACGTGCTAGATATTTAAACTTTTTGGTCTGTTCCAATTAACAATGGTAGAGTAGATTATAAGAAAAGAAATAGGATGCTCCTGGAGATGCAATTTGGAAGAGAAATCAGGGCGGGCTTGCATTTTTAAAGAACAATTTCTGTATATTAGGGACATGAAAATTAGTTCTCTATCAATTACATCAGCTGCAGAACCCCAAAGAGGCAAAAATCTGGAACAAGAAGTGATCAAGAATCCAGAACAGCTTTTAGGGACCAGGGCTTCCTTCAAAGGTCATCTGCTGTCAGTCATTGCAGGAATGAGCAGATATCAGTAGACACACCCACCAGCTGGCTCACCTAGCCTTGAATTCTGGCTTGGCAAGACATGAAGTGTCTTCTCCAGTTGAGTCCAAGCAAAGGGAATGAGGACACTCTTAGGACCCCCACCTCCGTTGTAAACATGGATTTTTATCCACTATTTTCAGTTTGCCTTCTCTTTCTACACACCACTAATGTGTTAACCAATTTTTTAAAAATTATTTTTAGTTAGGGGAACAGGGACTGTCTCAGACATGAACTCAATGGCTGGCTCTTTGACCTCCTTCCCTCCCCCCAAGGGAGGAACAGCCTTGCTAGGCCACAGAAGAGGACATTGTAGCCAGCCCTGAAGAGATCTGATAAGCTAGGATCAGATGAAAGGGGAGGGGGACTTCCCCCATCAGTGGACTTAGAGAGGGGCAGGAAGGAGATGAGGGAGGGTGCTATAGCTGAGATACAAAGTAAATAAACTGTAATTAATATAAAAAATAAATAAATAAAATTATTTTGTTTTATGCTATGGGTGTTTCATCTTTATAACTTTCTTAGTGTATTGTTACTTTTCTCATTGCTGTAAGAAAATAGCTAGCAAAAAGCAACATAGGAGAGATTTGTTTTGGCTTTCAGTTTGAGGAGACACAGTCCACCAAGGTGGGGAACACATGACCGCAGGGGCACAAGGCAGCTGGTCACATTGGATCTATGGTTCGGAAGCAGAAAGCAAATAAGAAGGGGGACTGGGTTAACAACAAAAGGAACCTCAAGTCCTGCTCAGAGTGACCCCCACCCCCCACCCAAGCTCTACCTGTTAAACCTTCCACAACCTTCCAAAACAGCGCTACCAACTGGAGACAAAGAGTTCAAACCACAAACCCATGGGGGACACTTCAGGTTCAAAGCACAATACTTCTCTATGAAGAATTACCCAGAATGTTGGGATTTCTCTACTATACACTTTGCTCCAAAGCATGTGTCAGTCAAGGCTAAAGCAGCAGCCTGAGAGCAATCAACTAATCTATCTCTAATGATAACTTTTTGTTGAGTTCTTCTAACATGGAGACTTCCATATATACCGTGACCTTGCCCCTTGAAGGCCAGCCCCTGAGCAGCTGGGACTGCTCAGGCACCCAGGCCATCTGTCTCTCAGCTCAGAGAACACCAGGGCTGGAGAGCACATTCTTTGTCCTCTCTGTTTTTCATAACTGGGCAGAGTGGATTTCCAAGCCTGCCTTTGTAAAGGCAAGTTTTGGCCTGATGTTTATGGACATTTGTGTTTGCTTTGTTCAAGGGAAGCGACAATAGGGATTATGAGAATTTAGTGTGTGTGTGTGTTGCGGTGTGTGTGTGGGGGAGTTGTTTGAATTGTTTTCAGAAGAACATACTTCTGATGTTGACTGTTTAGGAGTGCAGGAGTGACTAGGACAGTTGGAGAGCATAGAGTGCCTTTGCAGTATGTGGAAACAGGGAGCCTTCCAATGAGCTCAGCGGTACTGAATTTCACAAAACCATCCTGACACCTTCTTTGAAAGAACACTGGGTCCCTGTAACCATGTTTATTATGTGTCCATTCTGTCGACTTCAGGGGTGGTTCCACCCTGGCATCAGGAAGTGGAATTCTGGGGCATAGAGGGAATCCAGAGGGCATCCACAGATGGACAGGAGACTAGTTCCAGTGCTTAGTTTACTGATTAAATGAGCTCAGTTGGGGCTGGAGAGATAGCTCGACTGGGAAGAATATCTACTGCTCTTGCAGAGGACCAGAGTTTGGCTCCCAGCATCCACTTCAGGTTGCTTACAACAGTCTGTAAGTCCAATGCTAGGGGATCCAACGCCCTCTTCTGGCCTCTGCAGGTTCCTGCATGCACATATAGACAAGGACACACACGCACACGCATACGTACACACTTATGCATGCACATGCACGAATGTATGCATGACACGCATATAAAAAATTTTAAAAATTATTTGCCTAAATTCTATTTGTCTAAACCCCATGAAGTTTCTGGTCCTCAAAACACTTTCTTCGTGTCCTTGGTAAAGCAGCCTATCATTCTCTAACTTTGTTAATAAGATCCTTAAAAAACAAGAAACAAAAAAACAAAAGAAACAAACAACAACAACAAACACGTCTTGTTTGTTACCGCTACATGGCACTTCCTGAGTTCCTCATCTTGAAGGCTTGGAACCTTTCCTCATGCCCCACTCGCTGAATAAGTTTCCTTCGCTCTGGAGCTGGGGGGGCTGGGGGACAGCGTGGCAGGTGATGATGGGGTGGCGATCGCTACCAGCATCGCTGCGGCCGGAGTGTACGAGGACCCCAGGCTGTCTCGTCTTCTGTGAGCTTTGTGAGAAGCTCGCAGGTCTATAGACATCCTTCCATGCCCTCCTCCAGCCTTGGCAAGCAACGAGAGGGGGAGGTCTGGGGCCCTCCAGCTGCACAGACCTTGGGCTGTCACCAGGGAAGCTGCACCTGGACCGGACCCATTTGTACTGACGGCATTGGGTCCCGCACTATCTGTGCTGCCCTAAAAATAGCTCTCAATTAACATTGCATTTCAAGAATTGGAAAATTTCCCAGAAGTCCATTCTTTTTTCCTTTTCTATTTCATTACGTTTTGCAGTAATAATACACAAGCCTGTAGAAAACATGACGGGTAATGAAAAAATGTAATTAATATAAGCAACGCAAGGATGTTTTTTTTTTTTCTCTGTTGCCCTCATAGAAAATTGCAGCTTTAAACCAAGCGGGATATGAAAATACATAAACGCTCCCTCCCTAATCTGCTGTGGTTTGTAAATATCTTATGCAAAAACAGTTAAGTCAACTGTCAGATTATATATATATATTATACATATACATAATATCATATATATTATACATATACATAATATCATATATATATATATAAACATTAAGTCACTTATTCTTGTTTGGAAAAAAAATTTCCTATGGGATAAATTGAATGATTTGGATAACTGTTTGTGAGACTGGGTGGTGATGGTGAAGGTCTTCCGCAATAAAACTAAAAGCAGGAAGTCCCTCCTTTCTGGAAGGCTGTACTGAAGCATGAATTGTCCTGCTTCTTGGTACCCTCAATGTTGATGCAATGTTGATGTCCCTGCTACTATTTCGCACTGACCTACCCGTTCTAGTAACTGAAGTAAAGCGATTAAGAAGCCTGGAGGCTGTGCTATATGGTGCTATTCTTGAGACCAGCAATTCGCTTGGTGTACCGTATAGCAATTACCTAGAGGTGTTTGACGAGGGAGGGTTGGGTCACAACAGGGTTGCAGAGTTGAAATCTATGTTCCCCAAATATCTTCCAAGGCCAGTGCTTACGATCTGTTTTCATGAGAGTGTTCCTTGGTCCCCTATGCTTTGAAATGACAGTGGTCATATATTACTGCTTACTGCTTAGCTCTGTCTTGTTCTGTTGTCTGCAGGATGGCTTTGGTGTTTGTGAACATGCAGGTTTCATCTGGGGACTCTGCCCTTATCCCTTCTGCTCTGCTGGGCTCCCCGGTGAAGGCAGGTTCCCCTGGATGCCAAGCAGTACCTCTCTGCTGTGGCATTCTGGGCAACCATTTGGAGTCCCAGATGTAGGAAATGAAATAATCCACGCTCACACAGTCACAGAGTGCCCATCTGGCACCCAGGAACCTTGCTAGATAGAAGCACACAGGCGTGAGCTCACTTGTGTGATGGCATTTCACCAGCAGGGCTGCAGCCAGCCAGAGGAGAATTCTGGGATGCAAACAGCCTCTTTTTATTGCTCCCTCTGCCTGCTCTCCTCACTACTGCCCCCCACCCTGGGCCCACATCCACGTACAAATCACATATGCACACACACAGAAACTGAACTTTTAAAAACTCGGGTATGAGTGGAAGACAGAGAAAGAGACAGACAGAGGCACAGCAACACTTTTTTTAAAGGGCCTGAAATAAAACTGTTCACTAACAGCTAAGTGCCCCCTCCCTGTCTGGTCCTGGACTTGGCATAGTCTTTGTCTTTCACTCTAGTACACCTAGCAGTGGCATGACACTTGATTAGTTAAGTCCTCATCCTTCCTTCCTGCACACCCTCCTTGATTTGAAAAAAGACATGGTGGAAAGGGTCTCAGAAACCACATAAAGGCATCCCTTTCCAGTTCCTCAAACCAGATTCAGAAGGACAGCCCAATAAATGACCACAACTCCTTTCTTCAGTTTCCTTTCAAGAGTGTGTGCCATAGTAGGAGCCACAGAAGCATTGCCAAGGAGATGCTGGCCAGAGAACACCTGGGGCTGAGCGTGAGCATGTGTGATTGCAGAGGCTGACTGTCCCCACAGAGGCTGCTTGCTGACATTCAACCCAAGTCATAATTAAAGAGCAAGGCAGATGTGTAAACTCCTGGGGCAGGGGGTAATTGTTATATAAGCTTTCCCTTAATCTATGGCTCTAACTGTGTTATCCTTTAAAAACACATAGTTTGAAGAGAGGTGGTAGGTAAAGACAGGGTGAAATCCCTAAAGTAGCAGTTAACCCTGGGCAGGGACAGAAATGTGGCTTAAATGAAAGGCCAGTTAAGTCATGTACTGATTTGTATCACAGCAGCATGAAAATGAGGGAAAAGATCACCTTAGACATTGTCGAGAATGGCTGTAAGAAGCATCAGGTTGCATTAACCTCCTGAAATCTCCTATGAGTTCCCAGTACTCCCAGTTTCCAAAGAAGACGTGTTCAAAGCCCACAGAGAGAGAAGGATGCCACTGTATGGGCAGAGTTTGTCCCTGGCCCCTGCTGACCAATAGCACACAGGAGAAAGGGAGTTGGCTGGAAGATGTCCCCATGGAGTCCAGGTTCCTAGACTCAGAAATATTAGGGCTAGAAAAACAAGTGGTTCCCTCCTCAGGGGACTTGTTTGCTCTGCTCAGGCACCATTCTTGTCTTTTCAGAGAATGCTCTCTGTGAGTTTGCTAATCCAGGGTACCAAGTGGGAAGCACAATGAGATGTTTGTAAATATGATAAACCATTACAATGTTACAGCTTTTCATTTGGAAAGCCATTTAGGCAAGAAATGATTACTGACCCATGATATGTAAATGATGGAAATGCAGAAATTAGTATTTGGGTCAACTCATGTATTTTTCAACCATGAAATGAAAATCTCAGCGTTCACATTCCAATTCATACATGAAAGAGTCACAGTGCTATTAGTTGGCATTGTGTTAATTTATTATTGTCTTAGTTAACGTTCTCAGAGCCGTGGTGAAGTTAGATGTCTACTTTCAATGTACTAATGTTAGAGCTGAAAGGAGGCGCACGCTTGACTGAGCCCGTGGGTTTCCTGAGGGAATGCTAGGTCAGTTGGGTGGAAAGAAAGCTAACCTAAGGGGGAGGCTTAGGGAAGCTCTTCACCAAATAGTTCAAACATAAGCCTAGTCTACTGTCCACATTTTAAAAAGAGGCTATAAAAACATGATAGAAAGTTATGCTCCTAATTCCAAGAGAAGCTCACAATGGAACTGGAGACATGACTCAGAAGTTGAGAGCATTGGCTGCTCTTCCAGAGGACCCAGGTTCGATTCCCAGTGCTAACAAGGTGGCTCACAGCCATCTGCAAGGAGGATCTGATGTCCTCTTTGACCTTTGTAGGCATTTCCTGTGTGTGTGTGCACGTGCCTGTGTGCATGTGTGTGTTTGTTATAGAGACACACATGCAGACAACCCCCACCCCCTTATACCTATCATGTTAAAATAAATAAATAGAAGGATCCTCCAATGGCCTTTGCCTTCAAGGCTAACAGCAAAAGAGGCTCACTGTGAAATGACTCCGGAACTCAAAGTGGGAGAACACCCAGGAAAGCTTTCTGGAGGAAGTGATGTTTAGATTTGAGACTGCCAGATTTGATGTTTAGACTTTAGTGAACAAAACAAAAGAGAAAAGGCATGCAGGGTGGAAGGCAAAGGAAAAGTCTCACAAGGTGAGGCAGAAGCCAGGAGGCCACAGATGGCTGGATGGAAACTACAGGAGGCGGTTGCAGAGCAGAGGCTGTGGCTGTGTCTCCATGCAAATGACACCCCGAGAGTGGCTCCTGAGGAGCATTCCGGGCTGCGGAGAGAGGGCCGCAGGGCCAACGGCCTGGCCTAAAGCTGGCACATAGTAGTTCCACAGGAGAAATGAAGCAGGGGCAAGTTGAGAAGAGAAAGAGCCACATGGCTGGGCCCAACCTGAGCCTGGGGCAGCACATGCTCCAGGCTAGCTCGGAACGCAGCCCAACACAATATTGCAAATCTATTTAAAAGCTTATGAGATGTTGTTGTGTAATTATTATGTTTTTTATGTTTTTGTAACTTCATAGATGTCAATGTTGTGTTCCCATGTCAAAAAGTCGAACACGCTTGAGGGGTTAGAGAAAGATGGACTAGGGTTGGGGCAGTCCTGTGCATGTGTGCTAGGAACAAGACATAAAGGGAGGAAAGGAAAGGCTGTTCTAATACTGCGAGCAGTGGAAAGATTACTGTCAACCCTTAAGTTCAATGGACTTAAAGCGCGGATTTAAATCTGAGAGGGAAGGTGATTGGCCTTGCTTCTTAATATTATTGGACTACCATGTACCGGGACACCTGGCATACTATTTGCACAACTGAGGCTTAGTACTTTGAATCCCAAGATTGGGTAGTGCTGAAACTATGGTCTTATTCAATTTAGGTGCCCGGTTATGAGTTATACCAACCTCAAAGGCAAGCATTTGGTCAAGGTCTTGTCAAGGAACTCAAGACCAGAGAGCTAAGGTCAGAAGCTCTCTTAGGGCGTCTGCTGCAGGGCAGTTTTGGTTCTCGATGGTAGTCCTGCAGCCTCCTATGGAGGGCCCTGGGAACTCCCATCAGAATTTCTCAGATGTCACAATATTGGGTTAGAGCCAAAGATACTAGACATCTATACACAAAACAGGCCCATGAAGGTTCATGCAGCCTCCCACTGGACAGCTGAAGGTCTTGCCAGATGTTCCTGCAAGTGAACCTGTTTATAATTACCTCAGCCTGAAACCCAACTCCAATTTACATACTCCACTGCTTAATTCTAATACACACTAAATTTTCCATGAATTTACAGCTTCCATGTAAATCAGGGGGAGACTATATTTTGTCTTGTTCAGAAGAACTTTGCCAAGAGTTGGACAAAGAAACAGCACGTTCCCTGCAGTAATAGTTATGAACTAGCAGCCCTCCTGCTAGTCCAGGGGCATTATGGCTCTGAGTCTACGCACAGACAAAAGCATTCACCACTTCATTGTGCCTTCCAAATGTACATATCTAAGTGTACATTTTATTGTGAACTGGTTTTCTCTTTTTCTGGTAAATTATATTTAGGATATTATTTCACTATGCAAAACTATATATATGGCTAGCAAACTATATGTGTCATTTATGTTCAGGGTTGTACAAGAAGGATTACGTATAAAGTTGTTAGTTTTGTTTTAATTAAAAGGCCCAGTGTTCATGCCTATAATTGCAGTGTACTTAGGAAGCTTAGAGAGGAGGGTTGTCACAAGTTCAAGGGCTCCCAGGGCTGTATAGTTCCAGGTCAGCTTAGGCTACAGAAGAAAATCCTGTTTATAAGCAAGCAAGCAAACAAACAAACAAACATGTTGGGTGTGATGGGCTGAGAACCTCAGACTTAAAAATCTAAGAAACTTAAGTATAATACATTACATGAAGTCTGCTTTTATTTGATGCTGGGTTAATCCATAGCTCTTTGCTGGTGTTCTCTGATTAGCTAGGCTTGGAGTGCCTCGGACACTGTATAGGTGTACTAGAGACACAAAGAACCATGAGTCATGCAGTACTCTTAGATCCCTGCAAATAATTATCAATATACTTCATGATGAGGTGGTAGGGACATAGGCGATGCCAGCCATCAGCATGTAGGAGCACATATCTAGAAAGTTAGGCAGGATGTTAAAGGTCAGTAGCAAGGGTAGGTGGATCCTGTTGTCCAACACTCCAGGCTGAGGATGAGAGGAAACCCTACCCATTGGGGGAAGGACCATAACTGTGGGCTAGAAGCAAAGAGATGAGGAAGGCTGAAACCCCAAATCTAGGCAAAAGTGGGACCTTGGTCTGAGGGTACAGGCTAGAACTCAGAGAAACTGGGGTCCGGGGAAGGCTAGCAGTAAGAGAGTCTTCATATTGAGTCAGACATTGAGGTCACGGCGACTTATTATGTTGTGCTGAAATGCAGATGTCTCTGTGCTAGATTTTGAGAAGGAAGCCAGGTCCAGAGACTGGGAGCCAGGGCGATCTGATACTCAGGTAGTTAATGATCTAACTGGAAGAGCCCACATACACACGTTTAAGGAATGGGTCAGATAGACAGTTGTTAACAGAAAGCTGTGTGATATTTCCAGAATACCTGAGATTGCTGACCTCTGGTCTGGGTCTATAGTTACTTTTACCATAAGACAAAATGATCAAGTTCATTGGTGGTTGACCATACTCTTAATCATAAGTAACAACTGTAACCCAGCAAATATATAAAATGTCAGACAGAGATATCTGTCTCATCCCACTTGGCCCTTGACACAATACAATTGAAATATGTAAGCTGTATATTATCTGTATTCCCTATTTTACAGATAGACTGAAGCTCAGAAACGTTCACTCGTTACGTTAAGACGCCCTGCAGTACAGATCAGGACACTGGCTCTCAGAGCCGGCGACTCTATGCTTGGTCTACTACTTGGAACCGGCAGTGCAACTACGTTTATTTTGCAACTCCCATAGGTATTTCAGTTTCGGCTCTGACCTTGGGTTGGAATGAAAGGCGTGTTAGTTGCTTTTTTCATTGCTTTGGCAAAGTGCCTAACAAAAGCAACTTAAGGAAGAAAGGGTTTATTATTTTGGCTCACAGTTTGAGGGCGCAGTCCTTGAAGAAGGGAAGGCAAGAGGAGCTGGAGGCAGCTGGTGCCTTGTGTCCTCAGGAAGCAGAGAGAGACTAAGCTGGTGCTCTGCTCTCTTCCTCCCTCCTCAGCTAAACCTTTCAGCAAATACCTTCACAGGCACACCCAGAGGTGTGTTTCCACAGTGATTTTCAAAGCAGTCAAGTCAACAATAAAGATTAACCATGGTAAGAGGCTTATACTTAAGCAGCATGTGAACACTGGATATGATCTGAGTGATTGTCAGAGCTATTAGGAGATAAAGACAGAGCAGACTTCCAAACCCAGGTACTGTTCCACGTGCTGGGGCACACGAGGCTGAAAAGAGGCAGTTTCTTCTCTGACTGATGGCTTGCATTTGAATGATAATGGGAGTTGTAGGAGCCACCACCTAAGTGCCGAGTGTTTTGTTTGGATCTGTGGCATGTTAGGACTTTAAGATAGGTCTTATTTCCCACATTTAGTAAATACAGTAGGAACACTAGTTAAGATATAGGGTTCACTGATAGCTGCTTAGGGGATATAAGAGAGCAGGTAGGTGACCAAAAGAGACCTGAGCTCAGGTTTTTACACCTAGGGTCCTAAGCCTCTTCATCTGGTGATGAAGCAAACTCTACACAATGGACATTTTCCTGCAACCACCCACCCTGTCTTTCCCAGTGTAGGTTGATATTGGGTGCAGCAGCATCCATTACCTTAACATTCTGTCCCTTACGGCCAAAGGCAGCCAATGAATACTTTTCATTAAGCTTTTCCACTAGAACACTGAGGCACACCTCTGGAGTCAGGGAGATGCTACTTCCCAAGGTTTAAGACTGGGAAGAAGGTTCTTGGTGGATTACTGCTCCATCCATATCCCTATAGCCACGGGTGTATGTTAGGAGGGAATGATGTTGGCATGGACTTGGGGAATTTGAGACATGGAAATCCTTAAAATTTCAGGAGCCACTGAGTCCAATTCACATCAGTTAGAAAAGGAGCCGAATACGGGAGCAAAGCTTTGGCTGGGATCCCTCCCCCATGCAGAATGCTCATCCATTCGCCTCTTACCAGCTGTGTTCTAAGGACAGTTCCTGGAACCTCTCTGGGCACCCCTGACACTATTGTTTAGCTTGCAGGAATGTAGCAAAACTCCAAGTTTACACTAAATGAACTTCCTTCAGCTTACTGTGGTATCGTTCAAGGGAGACTTTCTAAAACACCCCCTTTTCAGTTACTGGGGAATTAATGAAGCCAAGTAAAGAGGAATCTTTAGTAGGCTTAAGTTAAAACTTCCCAAGTTTTCTGTGATTCAGACTTGGGCAGAAAATAGAATACTGAATAATGTGTAAATGGCTTTTCCTTATAAATACATTTATCTGAAGAACTTCATTATTACATAAATTACTTCTTCAAAATTAATTTCCACTTATTTTAAAGAGATGAAACCCGTGTTTTCAATGTGCTTAGTAGAGTTCAGTGATCACATATAATAACAATGTATTAAAAGCCGCACAGAAAAGAAACCATTAAAAAAACCCATAACTCAACAGACGAAAATAATGACAGACTAACCATTCATGCAAATTAGCTAACTCACATTTATCAAAGAAAATATTTCATAGCATTAACAACACTGTCACTTAAGAAAAATTAAACGGAGCCCAGAACTACACATTCATTTTTACTGCTCTCATTATTCATTTGTGTGTTTCTTTCCTCCTTTTAAAACAAAAATCACAAGTTTTGGATTCAGAGTTCAGCAGAGAAAGAAGCAGATGATTTTCTGATTTTCGCTGACCCCAAGGTTAGCAGCAGTCAAGCAATGGGAACAAATCTGGCTTGAAACGTGTCCAAACCCACATCTCCCAGTGTGTGTGAAAGGCAAGAAGTAAGATGTGCAGCGGATATGAACATGAGTAATCCTGGAAATCGAAATATTAAACATATGTCAAAGATTATCAAGTACACATCCACATGCCTCGTAGAGATGCCTTTCATCTGAGGAGCTCAACCCACGGTAGTGTGCACAGGCGTGCTCTCTGTTCCTGGGGCCTCATCCGAGCTTGGCGCAACCAGTTACCACAGCACTGGTTTCTAGATGGGTGCACACAAAGCTCTCACACTTTTTAGCAAAGTCAGGTTTTTAAAAAGACATTCTTATTATTCTCTAATCTCTATGCCTGCCTGGACTTTTTAAAAAAATGTTCTGCAGAGCTTTATGAACAGTGAAGAATGTTCCAGATTGAGAAGTTGAGGGTATTTCCATGGTGGTTTGAGTAGGTATAGCCTCAGAGACTCATGTGTTTGAGTGCTTGGCCACAGGGAGTGGCACTATTAGGAGGCGTGGCCTTGTTGGAAGAAGTACATTACTGTGGAGGCAAACTCTGAGGTCATATATGCTCAAGCCATGCCCAGTATAATACACAGTATCTCCCTGTTGCCTGTGATTCATGAACTCTCAGTTCCTTCTCAAGCACCATGTCTGCTTGCATGCTGCCATGCTTCCCTCCATGACCATAATGAACTAAACCCCTGAAACTGTAAGCCAGTGAAATGTTTTTCTTTATAAGAGCTGCCTGGTCATGCTTTTTCTTCATAGCAATAACTAAGACAGACACCCGCCATGGCTTTCCAGTTTGTTTCATTGGATGTTGCCCTTCACACTTTCTTCCCCTGTCTAAACCTTGTCCTGTGGGAAAACTGAAATTATATTTTGAAAATCCTGTTTCACCTAAAAGCATGTAATGTTATACTACTGCTTTATAAACTAGCCTTTGGATAATATTATTTTATCAACATCTCCGGGGCAACTTTACCTTTTCTTTGCCTCAGTTTTCTCATCTGTTCATTGCTTAGAGAAAGCAGATCTTTCGTACCTCATGAGCTCTTGTCTAATGTGTGAAGGTAAACAACTCTGTGATTTTTGTCTGAATAAAGTCATATGCCCCAGAGAGAACCCTTGTGTGGGAAGTCTGATCCCACCTCTGTTTCCAGGCATCAACTTGCAAATATCCCAGCTTTGTACAGTGTCCTCATGACAAGCTACCTGTACTGTCCCGGCAGGAGCATGCTATGAGACTGGATCAAATATCTACCTTTCTGCTCTCTCAAGGAGTCTCAACTGAATGGATTTTCATGGTCGGTGGAAGGACTTGTGTGTAACAAGATAGGGAAAAGCAAAATAAATGAGTAGTTTGGCTGAAGGGCTCTAGAAAATAATAGGAGAGAGGCAGGCAGATCTCCGAGTTCAAGGTCTACAGAGTGTGTTCCAAGACAGCCAGGACTACACAGAGAAACCAAACCAAACTAACCAACCAACCAACCAACCAACCAACCAACCAACCAACCAACCAACCAACCAACCAACACACCCATCCAACAACAACAAACGCATCAAAGCGTCATTAAAAACGAAGATCAGGGGAGAATTTGGTTCTTTCTGGGGGGGGGAGGGGGGAAAGTTGAGAGCATTGTGGTGTGCCTGGATGGCCATCTAGGCGCTAACTAGTCTCTCCTGTGGTTTAGAGGAACAGGCAGAAAGTATCTGACTTCTCTGCGACCCCCCCTTCCCCCCCCCCCGCCTTCTCATGATCTGGCTTGGAGGAGGAGTGTTTGCTCATCTGTTGCTACTCATCCTTTTCTTGTTCCATGAGGTAGAGGAAGCCGAGATTCTTTGGAATCATAGCAGGAACTGTCCTGCTGCTTCCTTCAGGGAATTCGCAGGCACGACAAAAGATAATCAGCAAGCTTTGTCCTATAGACAGGAGTGAGGGGAGAAAAGTCAGCTTGTGGGAAAAGATCTGAAATATGTCAGTGCACACTTGGGCAGGAGATTTGCTTATCGAGTTTGTCCTAAACCAAATCATCTGTTTTGGTTATTAAAATAAAACATCTTTGATGATAAAAAAATAATTGCCATATTAGGTTGTTTTTTTAACCTAGTATAATCCCCTGAATTACAGTTTTGAGAAGGAAGTATGGGAAAAAAATTGTGTCTTGTAAAAATTTCACTAGCTTTGTCAATTTATACCTAAAAATACAATTTGATCTTCTCCAAACTCATTTGATCTCCTTGCTCCACACCTACTATGTGTGGAAGAAAATCTGGAATTAGCGAAGGGACCTCCACGCCGAGCACACTGTCCCCTTGCTAGCACCATGCTGAGGGTGAGGCCCACTGACCATCTGAGTCACGGAGGGTGTCCCAGCCATCGGAGCCGTGGAGGGCTGTCCCGACACTCAGCATTCTTCTTTCATTCCTGCACAGTTTACCTTTTCTCCATCTTTATCTTTAGCCTACATCTCAGAAGCTGAGTCGGTGAGAGGCTCAGCCCCTCCAGGACTCATCTGTCCCGCTGGAAGCAAATAGATCTAGGGCTGCAGCTGCTTTCTGAGTGTTATCTTTCTCTGGACTAAGGAAAAATTGCAAGAAAAGACTAAATGGGGAAAGTCACGTTTTTTAAGTGCCCTATAATAGCTTCCCTTTCATCTCTCCTCCCCTCCCTACTGGCTATTACTTCAAAAAGATGTGTAGAAGACTTAAGTTGGGTCTAAGTGACCGGGGCGGGGGCCAAAAAGAGAGGACCCGCAGATCGGAATGCTGGGTTATTCAAGTGAAGCACGAGCCACGCGGTGGTTCTGGGGGACTGTCAAGAACTAATCACAACTGGGCTTGGAGAGACAGCTAGATGGGTAATGTGTTGTATAAGGGTGAGGACCTGAGTTTGAGGCCTAGAACCCAAATTAAGTAAACAAAACAAGATGCAAAACCCAGGCACAGTGACTTCCACACTCACATGCACACACACTCGTGCACACACAATATACACAGAAAACTCTAGTCACGGCCAGACATGATGGGTCGGAGTTCAAATATCTGACTACTTCCTTGTCTTTATTCCACAGTGCAACGCTCTGATGTTTTCAGAAGATAGACAGCATCTAAATGAAAATATTTCTGAAAGATTGTTGGAATGCTCCACAGTCAACTGTTAATTCATCACAGCCTTGAAGTCAGTTCATATGGAGGAATTGCTAAACTAAAACAATTCTCTTGCCATTTGCATACATGTGTCCATGTAGTTACCAGAATCAGCTAGGGTAGTAGACCTCAACCAATGGAAAGAGTCAGCATGTTCATTTTAAAAAACAAAATGAAACAACTATTTAATTATTTAGAGACATAATAGGTAGAATCCCATGGCAAGTAACACGCCTATATAGCTTTCATTACTCTCATTCAGGTATTTTAAACTGCTATTGAGACTCAGGGAGAAGCGACAGTTTGAGCATGTCCCGATAGTCTCTGAGGTTTGGAAGGACATTAGACAGGGCATGGCTATCCCAGTATCTTCTAGACTCCACGAATGGAAGTGGTTTCTGGTCCTTCTGTGACATTTGACTGTGAAACTCCAGAACAGGACAGGGGATTGTACTCATTTAAACTGCGTGGTATTTTTGTTTTATCACCAGGGAAGCTTTAAACAGACATAGTCGACCCAGTCTCAGGTCTATGTCTCCCAGATACAAGAACTGCCCAAGGAGGTGGTTAAAAATGCGAAAGGCTGATAAGTGTGTCTGGAGTCTTTAGGTTCTAGCTCCATCAATATCTCCACATCTTAAAGAAGCTGCACAAGCAGACCAGAGTAGGATTGGGAATCAGAGACCTGGTCGGTTCTGCATGTCAGAAGTCTCTTCCAGAACATTCTGCTTAAGCATTCTAACTCAAATGCCAGCCTATTTCTATGAGAGGGGCTGGTCTCCCAATTTTAGAGATTGCTTCCATTTATTGTGCCAAATTATGATTTCCTGTAACCTCCACCTTCCTGTCCCAGTGTGCCCTCTGGAGGGAACAGAATAGTTTTTTTCATGTGTACTGCTTGCAGAGGATGCTTGGAAAATGCCAACTATGCCCTCTGTTCCCGTGTAGGGGTCTTCCAGCTCTGACACTACAATAGGATGATCATGGGTCACTGAATTTTCATGCAAAGTCTTTCCATTTCTAAAATTGTTTTTGATGGTGTCCACACTCTTAGACACCAACCGCTGCATAGATAGCAGACTTGCTACCGAATAAGTTAATAGAATCAGTAGCTCCTGTTGGGTGTCCACTGGCTGTTGGTGTCCTGTTGGGTGTCCGCTGCTTTAAAGATGAGCTTCAGGGCACTGGCTTGAACTGAGCTGAGGACCCCACTGGGCTCTAGGTGAACGTGGTGAAGATGTCTGTTCTAGTGTAGCCCATGACCATATTGGCCTTGACGTCATGTCACGTTGTTAGTTTGCTCTGAGTTAGAGCTCCACTCAAGTCCTGGGACTTCCTTATTATGAACACTAGAAAAAGATAACTTTTGGATAATTTACAAAGCACGTTCAACACTCACTATCAACTTACGTTATGATTTTACTTTCTGGATGATGTCTAGTTTGTTGGGGGGGCTAAGACAAAGTGCCCCAGGCTAAATGGCTTAGAAACTACAGGAATTTGCTTCTTGTTCTGGACACTGAAGGCTTGAGACAAGAGTGCTGGCATGGCTGGCTTCCGGGGAGAGGAGATCTTCTGGGATGCAAACTGACAACTTTTCTTTTCAGGGAAGAACCAACATTGTCAGTTAGCTCATCGGCTCTTTCCATGAAAGCACTAAAACACCCACAAAGGGTCCAGCTTTTTTACCTCCCTGTCTCCCAAAGTCCCCTTCCTAGTACAACCACACTGGGGTGATAATTAAACATTAGGATTTGGAAGGGAACATAAACATCCAGTCCATAAAAAAACTGGGGCTCAGAAAAATTTAGGGTACCTGAAATTATATATCTGATATACAGTCTAGTTATGACTATGGTTTTTTATTTTTTGCTTTTGATTCAAAATCTGAGGCAGTTCCTAACTCACAGTGCACTAATAAGTCAGGTTTTCATTGCCTGTGTTTCAGCAAGTGAGAAAAAGAATAGAGGGTGCTTTTTTTGTGGTTAGTTATATGTGCTTCTCCTGACTCTGAATTCTAGTCTCTTAAGATGTTTATAAACTCTTAATTTATCTATCACCATACTATTGATCTTTCTCTTCAGTTTGTATAATCTGTAAATGAATTAAATCGATAAGCCCCTGTAAACGGTTTCACACCTGGGAGGATGGTTCAGTATACAAAGCACATGAGACTTGAACACATAAAAAGCCAGGAGCGGTGGTGGTGGATGCCTGCAGTGCCAGTGCCAAGAGCGTGGAGAGAGGTAGATTCCTGGATCTCACTGGACGGCCAGCTCAGCTGACTTGGTAAACTGCAGGGAGGTTCAATGAGAGCCCTTGTAGCAAAAAAAAGACGACACAAGTAAGGTAACCAATGGTTGATAGAGATGTCCAAGGTCAAGCTCTGGCCTCCACATGCATGGGCACATGTAAGAGTGCACATCCATGTGCACAGATGCCATCGTATGAACATGGAGTGTACTGCCAAAGTCCTAATGTCTGTTCCCTCAAAGAGGGAAACTCACCCTTTAGCTGAGTAGAGGATTTGAACAGTCCTTTTAAAAATCAGATGACCTCAGTCACTCAAAAGGGAACACTCAAGCCTGCCTTTTAAATCGTAGACGAATAACCATGGTAATACTTGCTTTTCTTGGCAAGCTTTCTTGACCCACCAGGCAGGTTTGGCCACACCTGTGGGCCTGTCCGAACTTGCTGGTCATTTCTCCAACCTAACGTGTATCAGTTTACCTTTAGTCATTTATTTCCTCCTTCCTTTTAATACTTGCACTTCCTGAGGGCAAGGACTGTACTTCATTTCCCTTTGAAAGACCTTCTTTAACATCCTATGCAATGGCTGCTGCATTTAAGAGAATCACAATAAATATTTGCTCAATGAATGGATATATGATTGAATACATAGCTAAGTGCTAAGAATCTTCCTGCATAGTTTGTCTTAAAAGAACATCAGAGATCTCTCTTTGATTTCTTTTGGACTCTGGCACTTCTTGTTGAGGGCATATAGAAAAAAAATGGACAAGGCCTGATCAACAGTGTCCAGCATTCACCCACCTCCTGATGAAGACGAATAAATCCTCCCCCGCCCAGTAGTTGTAGTTTTAAGATTAATCTTAACTCTGTTTGTAGCCTATAAAACAAAACTAATTGCAGAATTCGAAGCTTTAGAGCATTTTTAGGTAGCTTGATGGGAAAGCATCGAAATAAATACAAACATTTAGATAAAACAACCATTTTAATAGTATTAACTCTGCCAATTAATGATAATGGAAGAGCCGTCCAATTAGCTAAATCGCTAATAGTTTTATCAAGCCGAGGTTGGTAATTTAAAGCAAACAAATTCTTTCTAATTTTATCCACTTGCACACCAAGATATTTAAAGGATAACAGGGGATCCAATAAAGAGTGCTTCTCAGGAAGAGCTATATTTAAGTCTCCTAATGGCTATAGCATAGAGTTACCCCAATTAGTCAGAAAACCCAAGCAGTCAGTAAATTCTTTTGAGTCTCTGCAATTTGGGGGTAAAAATAATTGAGATCCAACAAAGGTGCTGCTTGCAGCCATTAGTGTTATTATTGAAGTGTGTTGGGGAGGAGGTGACTGCTGCGAGCTATTTGGGAGTGCGCCTGACTCATCCAATCCAGTCAGTGTATGTGTCTGTGTACACACCGAGTTTTGTACCTGAGTGTTCCTAAGGTTGTGTTCATGGAGGTCACTACGGAGAACCCTTTGGGGAGCAGAAAGCTCATAAGGAAGTTGCTGCTCAGTGCTCCACCATCACTGCGGCTTCCCTTGTCAAACATCCAAGGAGAATTCGGGCATATCATTGGATAATTCAGGAACATCCATTTAGGAAGAGAATGATGCCAATATTCCTCATAATCGTTTGTATTCTTCTCAGGAGAATAGTCTTTCCAAACCTTCTTTGTTGATGAGACCTGGTCAGCCAAGGGCAGATGATATGTGATAGACTTACCCAGAAGTAAGAGCAGAGTTGAACTGAAACACTTGAACTTTGGGACTGGCAACACACTGGGCTGTAAGAACAGTCTACAAGACAACTCCAACAGAAGAAGGCAGCGTACAAGGTCGCTTTAAAAATCTCAGAATTAAGGGTGTGCATCAGTTAGTACAGTACTTGGTGTACAAGCATGAGGAGCAGAGTCTGGATCCCCAGCACTCAGGTGAGAAGCTACTGCACTGAGAACACCGAGACGGCCACTCAGCTTAGCCCAATCGGTGAGTTCCAGGCTCAGCAAGACACTATGAAGATTATTGTCATCAGTTTGACAGAATCTCGAATCACCTAACAGAAGGTCCACTGAGCATGCATGTATGTGTGTGTGTGTGTGTGTGTTTGGGGGGTATATCTTATGTGCATTAGTTTAGGCACAAAGACCTGCCCATTTTGGGCAGCACCATTTTCCAGGTGGGCGTCCTGAACTGTATAAAATGGAGAAAGTGAGCTGAGCTCTGGCAACCGTCGGCCTCTACTTTCTGATTGTGAATGCAATGTCACCAGGAGCTTTAAGCTTCTGGCTTTTTGACTTCTCACTGTGATGAACTGAAACCTTAAACTGTGAATCAGGATTAACCTTTTCTCCCTCAAGTTGTTTTGACAAGGGGTTTTATCAAACCAATAGGGAAAAGCAACTAAAACAGAGACCTTGTCTCGAAAAGTATGATGGAGGAAAACTAAGAAAGGCATCGGAGGTTGACCTTTGGTCTCCTTGTACATGCGCACACTTATGAAAACACAAGCACACATTTCAGATCTGAAGATTCTGTTTATCTCATGGTAGGATACACCGAATGAGCACTGTGCTAAGATGGAGATAGATAAGCTTTAAAGGATGGAGGGCAAGACTGCTGGAGGAAATGTTCTTTGACTAGAAGAACTATTATTTATTGTGTTATTTAGTATGAACCAAATACTGTGTTAATCTCTTCATAACATCGTTTCATTGGCCTTCCCATCGGTAGAGTTGGTTTTATGTATAAAAAGGTTCCTGAATCTCATAGGTAAAGTAGGTGGCCCATTGCTACTCCTCTTGTGGCTCACTGTCTTACTACAATGGCCTTATTCCTTACTGGGGTGGTACTCTCTCACCCTGGATCCCCAGGCTGGCACATTGTCAGTGTCCGGATGGCAATGGTCTCTATGTGTTCCAGTGTTACAGAGAACAGACACCGGAGGATAGCCCTGTGAGGTAAATAAGGAATGAGTGGGCCCAGCTGGGCATTTGCATCAAAATGCCCAGCCAGAGTTGCCAGCTGCTCTGGCTGAGTGCCCAGGCTCTGCCCTGCAAGATGCCTTTAGTTTTCATTTTATTAACTTTGCCACATAAAAATGGGCCTGAGGCTGGCTTTGGAGTCCCCGCTCTACCCCGGTTCTCATGGGGGTGAGTAGGAACAACGTTGTGGAGGAAAAGGGGATTCGTGATGCCAGTATTTTGTAATTAAGTATTCTATTTTAATCCAGATGTGCTGCTATATACCTGCAATCCAAGCACTCAGGAGGCTGAGGCAGGAGAATTGCCACAAGTTCAAGATCACCTTGGCTACACATTGAGTGCCTATCTAAATAATAGAAAGAAAACATTAAAAAAAATGAAAAGAAATAACAAAAAAACCACTTAACCGTTTAAGGCTTTTCCTAATCTCTCCAGGGATTCAAATTTCAACAAAGAATGATCTTTGGATAAATGGTCTCAGTGATGTGAGTCATTGGGGACTTGGGTTGATCAAGAAATGAGAACATTGTTGAATTTAAAGCCTTTAGTGTATCATAGCCTGGAGGCTGAGAGCAGGGTGGGCTATTAGAACATCTAACTGCAAGCTAGGTGAGCCAGTGATCCAGGCCTGAGGTCAGCAGGAAATCTCATTGTCTCTCCTTATCTACTGTTTGCTTTCGACCACTATGAATATGTTTCCCCCTACAACAGTGACTGGAAATAATGGGATGAGGAGCCGTGGAAGCCTGGGCTGGCCTTTTAATCATTTTGAGGCTCGGCTCTCACTAAGGTGGAGAAAAGTATCTTGAAGCTAGAGATACTCAATAAACAGGGTTCCTTTCTTAGCTGTTCTACACTAGCTGGAGAACATGCTAGTATAGGTAGTCTTCCTCAGCAGGACTGTTGTTTAATTTGAGGAAGAATGAAGAAATACGCTCACAAGCAAGCCAAGCCAATGGGAATGCAGCAATGGAAAGTGGGCCCTTTGGTCTCAGTTCTGCTCACAGCAGTGTATGGGAACAAGGGCCAGGAGTCAGGATCCTCACACTTTATTCTCCTTTGGCCATTGTGGGAGGGGGCATTTCCTGGGATGCATACTCTATGTGAAGATGGCTATTTAAGGGTTCCCTGGGAGGTGCTTTAAGCACCTATGAGATCAAAGGACAGAGATTGAATAGAAGAAGAAAGTGAATTGGGGTATTACTTTCATATGGGCCTTGGCAGATAACCCTGGGAACTCTGCAACAAGGGTTTCTCTTCTTAAATGTACTCAAGTTGTGGCAAAGGGGCAAGGTGTTTGAGTCATCACATTGGTAAGTTACTCTAGAAGGTTGCTCCCTCCAGAGGTACCATAACCCTAGGCAAAGCTGTTCCTTCCTGTATATGAGGCCTTGCTATAAGCCTTCAGCTGCATTTCAGACAACTGGAAAAAATAAATGCCTTACGGAAAGAAGTAGGGCTTTGTGCTGTAAACCATAGCATCTACCATTGCTATCTACCATTGCATGAATAAGCCATCTTGCTTCTTTGGTCCTGGCTATTCTTAAATAGTTCTTTCTTATGAATATTTATGATGCATACTTTACACATACTGTTTTTATTGCATGGAATAACATCCTTTTACTTAGAACCACTTGATAAGTTAATTCATCAAAATCTGATAAAATGCAAGCTCCTTTAAAGAGCTAACCTTAACTACCATGCACAATTGGTGTACTATCTTGCCTCTAACTCTGTATTATCAAAAAATTTTATAATCGTCTCCAAGGACTTGTCTTACTGTGTTAAGCTTACTGGAGACAAGGATGCCCATCGTATTTATAGTTGTTTTTTTTTCTTTCTTAGTATGACATTTTTGTGAATAGATCATTAGTGAAAATATATTTTGTCTGGTATTAGCATGGTGATTATTTATTATTTAAATCCAACATGCAATGTTTCTATATATTATACTTTAGGTATATCTCCTATAGATGACATTTAAATTCAACTTACACTTTTTAGTATCTATGTTTTAATCATACTATTTAAGCCATTTATACTTAATGTAATTGCTGATATTTGTATTTAAAAAGTAGCTATCTTGTTTAATGCCTTTTTTGTGTTATATGTTAATTATGCATAATAATGGTTTTATTATGCCATTTGAATACATATGTAAACTCTATTTTTATCATGTTTATCACCCATTACTCTCTCTTGTTACCCTTCTGCTCTCCTCTTTCCTTGTCTCATTTAGTCTTGTATTTTCATTTTTTATCTATTATTAATCTATTTGTCTATCTGTCTTTCTATCTATCTACCTGTGTATCTATTTTTTTGATGATCCAGTGAGTTGCATTAAGTTTGCTTACAGGATCCTGGGTGAAGGACTATTTATAGGAGTATGGACTACACCTTATGTACCCATGACTACACCACTGAACAAGATCTGTCTCCTTCAGTAACTGTAAAGTGTCTATAAATATGCATGAAGAGATGTAGCGTTGTGGTTCCCCTCACAGTAGTTACCACTGTCTGCTTATTGGTCCTAATGGGCTAGAGACTCTCTTGACATGGTATTGGCAAGCCTGGTTGCACATAGGCCTTGTGCACATAATCTCAATTGCTGTGGGTTCAAGAGTGCAACAGTGATGTCACGTTCCAATGATGACATGTTACTTCACTTTACTTCTTCCTTTAGCTCTTACATTCTTTCTCCCTCATCTTCTGCAATAATTGCTGAACTTTAGATGGTGTAATATAGAAGTACTATTTATGCCAGAACATTCCATAACATCCCTCCTTATTTTGAGCACTTTGACCAGTTATGAGTCTCTGCAGTTACCACTGCTCATCTCAAAAATGCTTTTCTGACAAAAGCTAATGGTATAAATAATCTATATGTATAAACATAATTATTTAGGCAGCAAATTAATGGGCATATCATGTGATTGCAGTTTCAGCATGTTTTGATCCACCAGCTCTGCTTCTATCTCTTCTTCTGGGCTTTTCTAGACTAATTTCTTTTTGTTGCTCTTGTTTTTCTCTTCCCTACTAGTTTATTAATTACACATTATTTTCTATTTCTTTAGTATTTACCCTAGAAATTATAGCATTTCACCCTTTGCTTAACAGAGTCCAGTGCTAATCAGTCTCACTCTTGTATGGGGTGAATACAAGGCTCCCAGAATACTTCAGTTGCATTTCTTCCTCTGATATGCCGCCCCCAACTTATAGTTGGTGACAGGTTATGCCATGGACTTAGTGCTGTGTAATGTAGAACTCTGCAGGAGTTCATGGTGCAGATTTAAAGTTTATCTTTATGTTTTCCCATGTATTTCCCACTTTAAGTTTGCAATCAGTCTGTCCTATATCTCTGTAAGCTGTAAACTGCTTCAGATTTTGTTTTTCTGTATAAATGTTGTATTTCCCCATTTTCTGCTGTTAGGATATTATCCTGGGAATACATTTTGATGATAGTTTGTGTTTTCATAAGAATACTACAGATATTTTCCTATTTCCTTTAGTTTTCACTTTGGTGCTTTATAAATTAATTGCTCCTTGAAGAAGAAAATATTTTCCTTTAGATATTTTTTAACATCATAATTTTCCTTCACACATTTGTCTAGTGTGACCCATACTCCTTCTCTCTTTCCTTCTTCCCTTCCACTTTTCTTTTTTTCTTTTCTTCGGGACACTCAAAATTCTGAACTGGATAATGCTTAGTTATTTTAGCCATGGAAATATAAATATTTCTTTTGCCCCATTTCTTTCTCTTTTGTTTCTAAGTATACAATTAAATATATCTTATATTTCTCAAGGTTTCTTCTGTCTCTTTGTAGTGAATTATAGAAAGTTTGTTCTGGCTAATTTTCTCATTCAGTATTTCTTTCAACTGTCTATTTTTATTAAATTCATTTAGTCAATTTTTAATTGGTTATGTGTTTTCTTTTGGAAATGCCATTACACTTTCCATCCACGTTTCTTCTTGTAGTTTTCAGGTCTTTCCCTCCCAACCCCAATTTGATAAGCATAGGTGTCTTACAGTTGATATTTGGCAAGTCTAAGGAGTGAAATTTATCTATCTCCTGCACTGTCTTATTGTTTTGAATGGTTCTTGATCATGGTATTTCCTGTGAATATCTTTTTCTTTGTATGTCATGTATATATATATTATATATCACATATATATGTAATATATACAATATATTACATATTATATGTAATATATATGTAATATATATTATATGTAATATATATGTAATATATATGTAATATATATTATATGTAATATATGTATATATTATATGTATATATTATATGTAATATATGTATATATTATATGTATATATTACATATATGTAATATATTACATATATACATGCCATACAATATATACATATATGACATCATATATATATATATATATATATATATATATATATATATATATACATGTATTTGAGAAATTACTTTTAGGAATAGTGAAGATCCCAAGATGACACCCTTTCCTATGAGAGCATTTTAATGATTTTTCTTCTGGGTGTCTGGAGAGCCGCTAATGGAGGGCTGCCTTAATGTAGACATCTGAGGTTTCCGAAGAGCTGGGCTATAGAAGGTGTATGACTTTCCAAGGGTGGATTACTTTTCCTCATTCCCACTCCTCAGTGAAAATTTTCTGGGTTCTACCTTAAGTTGACCAGCACCCCATCTGAGTACTGACCCTGGGCGGACCCTGAGCTTTATTTTAGTCTTGTTCCCTGGACTCTCCTGGCAAATTCAGTTTCAGTTGTTTTCTTCCTGAGAAGCAAATGCCCAGGTAGGGAAAATATTTGAACATAGGACTTACATTTTATAGCGGATTTTGATTCTTTTTATTGATGTGTCTGTATGAATATATGTCACATGTGCGTAGGTGCCTAAGGAGGTCGGAAAAGGGTGTCGGAGCTGCCGTTAGCAGCGGTTGTCGACTGCCAGACGTGGGTGCTGCGAAGCAAACTCAGGTCCTTCGGAAGAGCAGCAAACGCTCTCGTTCTCCGAGCTCTAGTATATGTTTCATTTTACCACGTGCATGTTTTTAAGCATTACATCAAAGCATAAAAAGTGAAGAGCTGAGCATGGTGGCACGTAACTTTAATCCTAGCACTTAAGAGGCAGAGGCAAGCAGATCTCTGTGACCTCCAGGGCAGCCATGGATACACAGGGAGACCCTGTCTTGAAAAACAAAGAAACAAACGTGCTGGTGAAGTAGAATACTAAAAAGCCTGTTGTACTAGTCACCAGGTGACTGGAGAGGTAGTTCAGTTTTGTTTTTTCCTTTCCTTTTCTTCATTTAATTGATGATAATGATGGTGATGATGATGATGGTGTGTGTGTGTGTCTGAGCATGCAGAGGTCAGAGGACACCTTTCAGAAATGCTTCTCTCCTCCTACAGTGAGTTCAAGGGATTGAACTGAGGTCGTCAGCCTTGCAAGGAAAGCACTTGTTTTTACCGCGGAGCCCTCTTGTTGGCCTTGGCCTTGGTTTTGTTTTCACAGACTCCTAAGACCCTTTGAGAATTCAGGCATTCTTTTTCTGTGAGATGAGAACACTGACCTGGATGATTTCCAAGGCCGCTTCCCACTTTATTTTATTTTATTCTTTCTTTCTTTCTTTCTTTCTTTCTTTCTTTCTTTCTTTCTTTCTTTCTTTCTTTCTTTCTTTCTTTTCTTTTCTTTTCTTTCTTCCCTCCCTCCTTCCCTCCCTCCCTCCCTCCCTCCTTCCTTCCTTTCTTTTTTTCTTTCTTCCTTCATTTTTGCAGAGCTGGGGATCAAACTCAGGGTCTCACACCTGTCAGGAAAGCCTCAGTCCTTGGCTCCTCTTTCACAATGTTAACGTCTCTGTGTAGCATGCTTTCATCACAGAAGTCCTTCCATCAGGCAATGTCTCTGAAGATAATTTGGCAATCAAAATATTAGGCGAAAGCAGCGACTGCTGAGAACACTAACTCTGAGTCTGGGTCCCTATCAAGTGCTGCTCTGTGCTTTCCCTAAGACAATAAACCAAAATCATCATTTGTTTGGCTTCACAGTTTGAGACTGTGATTTTTAATATAACCTCACATTTGAAATATTTCAGTCCTGTTTTTCTTGAGCATCGGGCGGGCCTTGATTCTGACGGACTGACTGAATCTCATTACCCCCTATTAGCTGTACAACACAAACTGATTTCCTAAGTGTTTCCACATTTTATGCTCACGTAGATCTCAGTGGCTAAAAACAGTTAATTAAATGGACTCTTCATACAATCTCATTTCCTGGTTGGTCATCTAAGTCAATGATAACAGCATCCACCTCTCTGCTCTGACTCTAAAACTTAAGGGGGAAAAGGGAGAATAATTATTTAAATGTGAACAGTGTTCAGACTAACAGTTGAAAAATCTTTTTAATTATAAAATAATTCACGTTTATTTTCAAAGGTTCAAACAATAGAAGACTAAGAACTGAAAATCGTTTCTCCCTGGTTTCAATTTTACTGTCAGATGTGATTGCTATTTCACTACACACACACACACCACCCATGCACACACAGACACTCACAAATGCCATGCAGGCACACGGGCTCACACAAGGGTGTGTGGGCACATACACACATACACACGCTCTCTCTGTCCCTCTCTCTCACACACCATGTATGCTTGTGCACACACATACATATTCACTCACTAGCAGGAGATACATGCCCATTCATTTACTGTTTGCTTTCATAGTAATGGAAACCATACTAGACCTTCCTTTGTTTAATCTGTTCTTATGTTCATTATGCTGGTCATGGGGTCCACACAGTTCTACATTCTGCACCCTACCCAGCTACATAGCTACACCACCACTCACTTACATGCTTCCTTAGTGATGGGTACCCAGAGTTAGTTTCTCTCCATCCCTGTGCTGTGAGAAGCTGGTTCACAATGAATGTGCACACTTGGCTAAAGGTTCCGTATTTTCCTAGAATCAGAGTTTTAGATTATATGGTACTTGCTCTTAGTCAGCTCCCATTGTAAGCACTTTATAAATATCATCCCCATGACACCCTCTTAAGGTAGAGAGGCTGTAAGTATATCCATTTTTCGGATGGTAAACTCAGAGATTTAAGTAACTTTCTTACAGTCTCACGGTTGCAAATGGGAAAGCCAGAGTTAGTTAGAAGCCAAGCTCTCTGAGTCTGGTTCATGTGGAGCTCTGGCAGATCCTTTTTCCATTGGTTTTCCTCCAAAGTGTTTGCACCAACTTACACTTTCACAAACTATATGTTAGAACTGAACCATTTAACCATGTCCATAAAAAAACCTTATGTTCCTACCTTTTTTTTTTACCAATTTGTTAAGAATTAGTATCACTACGATTTTAATGTATAATCAATACACTACTAACGCTGGCATTTCGAGCAGCAAGGGTCACATGACTCCAGAAGTGCTGACAGTGTGGTGAGCGCGCAGCTTCCCTGTGACTCCTCAGCTCTCCTCTGAGGTCAGCATCTTTTCCCTCTTTTTGGCTAAACTTTGCACAGAGGTCAGAGGTGAGATGAAAACAATGCAGAATTAAAGCCTAAAGACTTCTGGGAACACAGCAAGTAGATGAAAGGGTTTACCCAAGAGCAGCTAGGAAAAGCGAAAACAAGGGGTTCGACCCTAAGGGATTTAGTGGGTAGATCTAACCCAACAAGGAGGGACTCTCCTCAGGGTCAGTCAAGTTCATGTCTAGCACATTTCTTCATGGACCCCCAACAGGCACATGCTTTGTCAACGGAAATGATTTTCAACCTCATTAATGTTTTGTTTGACATAAATCACTTCTTTGAATAAGTTCCTATTAATCGTCTGTGGCTTTTCACTTCTGCTAGACTCAGACTGGTGTTCACTGCACAGATATGGAGGAACCACACTTCGGTCTGTACTCAGTTTTAACCTGTTTCTTTCTTTCTTTCTTTCTTTCTTTCTTTCTTTCTTTCTTTCTTTCTTTCTTTCTTTCTTTCTTCCTTTCTTTCTTTCCTTCTGTCTTTCTTTCTTTTATTGAGTATAATTTGAGAAACAATGAGACTCCATTCACAACTAAATTTTACGTCTTTGATTATACAGGCAGTGAGAAATGCAAACTCATTTGTCCTCTGTTTTTTGAGAGCTTATCAGTGCATTTTATCTGTAGAGAGATTATCAGATCCATCCTAACTTGCTCTCACCCTGTCTTTGTCCTGTGACTTCGTAGTTTTATTTCAGGGGGATATGCTTTACCTTGTGTGCTGGCTGAGTTATGTGAGAGGACGGAACCCCAGTTGAAAAAAAAAACATACCTCTGCAGGGCTGTAGGGCTGCAGGCAAGCCTGTGGAACACTGATGTGGGAGGGCCTTTGTGACTAGGATCACCATTGGCAGGTGGTCCTAGGTTCTATAAGAAAGCAGGCTGACCAAGCCACAAGGAGCAAACCGGTAAGCAGCGCCCTTCCATGGCCTCTGCATCAGCTCCTGCCTCCAGGTTCTCTCCATGTTTGGGTTCCTGTCCTGACTTCCTTCCGTGATGGACTATGCATGTGGAGGCATAAGCCAAATAAACCCTTTCCTCCCTTTCATGTTCATTGTGTTTTATTATAGCAACAGTAAGCTAAACTAAGACTAAAATCGGAATCAGGGTAGGAGGGTGTTTCTATGACAGACCTGACCATGTTGTTTTGGGAAGGACTGTGAGAGAACTTTGGGACTTTGGGCTAGGAAAGCCATTGAGTATTGAGACTCACTAGGCTGTTCTGTGGGACCTTAGAAGATAAGAACGTTGATAGCAGGGCAGATCATGGAAGCCTGGCTTGTGATATTTCAGAGTGAAGCAAAGACTACTGGGCCACTTGTGTGAAGAATCTGGGGTTGTCTGGACAGCTGGAGCTGAAGAATTAGCCGTGATTAACAAGAGACCAGTACCAGGAGAGTAAAATCTTTGTTTTGCTGGGACAAAGGATGCTGGTCAGCAGGGGCTGAAGAATCAGCTGTGATCATAAAGAACCCAGCATTGTTGAGGTGAAACCTTCTGGGAAGCATCTCCTCAGAGGCAGCACATGCATGACATCTATGTTCAGAGCTGGCCAAGGTTGTAGCTTGCTCTGGCAGTCAAACTTTGTCATGTGTAAAAGTCCCCAAGGAGGTACCGGTTTTGAAGGCATGAGAGGTCATGGAGAGAAGCCGAGGTTCAGTTAGAGACCACTGGAGAAGGTCCAGGCTCAGTGGCAGTTGAAGGTCCAGGACTGAAGAGGTCACAGAGAAAAGTTCAGACTGTGCCATGCAGGGGATGCTGCAGAGGGTGGGGCTGGAGAAATGACCCAGCCCCCTTGGAGAAGCCCAGAAGATTGTGAGTGAATCCCAGATAGTGAACACTGAGTTATTTACACTGATGGGGTGTGGTTTTGCGTTGTTCAGATTGTGATTGAGCCCTGGTTCTTCCCTCTTGAAGTAAAAACAACAACAACAATGAACTTAGCTTATTTTTGGTTTTGTAGGATCCCACAGTTGAAAGACTAAATTGTTAAAAGAGATTTTGGATTTAAAAAAAGATTTTAGATTTTTACAGGGACTGGACCTTTGAAGTGTTTTAGCGAATAAAAACTGGGGAACCCTCAAGTTTGTAATGTGTTTTATATTTGTGATGTTTCTTAGTCTGAAAATTTGGGGATGAATTTTTAAAAAGGGAAGGTTATATCTTAAAATGTCTAGCGTGTAAAGTTGATGAAGGGTTGATTGCGCTGGCTAATTTAATTTCAACTTGACACAGGCTAGATCTCATTTGAGAGTGGGGATTGCCAACTGAGAAAATGCCTCCATAAGACCAGGCTGTAGGGAAACCTGTAATGTATTTGTTAACTAGCGATTGGTGTAGGAGGCGCTGGACAACCATGGGCGTGGCTATTTCTGGGCTGGTGGTCCGGGTTCTAGAAGAAAGAAGCTGATCGAGCCATTTGGAGCAAGTCAGTAAGCAGCACCCTTTCATGGCCTCGGCATAAGCTCCTGTCTCCACATTCTTCACCTGTTTGAGTTCCTATCCTTACTTCCTCGAGCGATGGACTGTGGAAGCGTAATCCAAACAAACCCTTTCCTCTCCAACTTGCTTTTGGTCATGGTATTTCAATACAGCAATAGTAACCCTAACTAAGACACCTTAATATTCAAACATGAAAAATGACAAAGAATTCGTTGTGTCCTGAAGACTGGGTCTTCCAGTAGATGACACAAACTAGTCAAAATGCCTTCCGCGCAGGTGCATGGCCACTCATGCAAGGCTGGAGGAAGGTACGCAGCGCGCAGTTTGTTCATGCCGAGGAGCATGATGGGTAGTGCTGCCTCCCAGGCCGTGAGAAGGTTGTGGTTCTCCAGGGAGCATTTCACCAGACTTCAGCTTAAACGTTGTTTATACATGGCCATTGATTTCCCCTTCCAAGAACTGCCAATCCCATGGAATTAGCCATACCTGCTAGGCAGCCCCCCTCCCCCCCCAGCTCACCCAGGTGGCCGGCACAAGCTCTGCCCCTGTGTGAGAGCAATAGCCGTTCTGCATGGGAACCAGCTAGGAATGGAAATCCCTCGCCCCACACTACATCACTGGAGTTTGGATGCCCGCCAAAAGGTTGAGAAGCTCCACTCTACTTTAATAGATTATAAATCCTTCCTTGATTTCCTCCACGCTGTACTTTTATATCCTCTCTACCCATGTAACATTTCCTGTCATGAGCAGATTCTCTAAATGCCCTATGAAACTGCCCCATTGACAAGGGCTCCCCCCACTGGTGGTGAGCTTAATGAAAGGCTGGGGGGAGTGGGGATTGATGTGCAGTCCTTCACAAACTCTGTAACGTAGACACTCTGTCCAAGTGACTTTCACGACATTGCTAACTAGGAGTTGGAAGACATCCTGTAAAACTGAGGTGGGTGACAGCCGACTGTAGCAGTCTATAGAGAGGCACCAGTAAGGTGTTGACCTCAGTGTAGCCCATCAGAGATTTCCCCCTTATTTTCCTTTGCTTAAATGTTAGCAGTTTAAATTGAGTTATTATTTGAGACCATGTGTTGACTCATGGAATAAATACTCTTGGTTCTTAAGGTGACTCAGACACTCCAGGGATATCCTTTGAGATTTCTGAAAATGTTTTAAATTGGCTCATTTGAAATGACACATACATAACCGGATTGAAAGCTAACACCAGCACTTGGTGTTCCTATTCATCGTCCGTGAAAATGACAGCTTGGTCATTCTAAGCTGTTAAACAACATGGCCCTTGCCTCCCATTCTCATTATTCTTACTCAGCATTGTTCAAAACTGTCTGTTGAGTGAGCAACTTCCTAATTATTTGTTTGTGAGCTACGACCACCAAGTTACACAGATTGGGTGGCTTAAACAACATACATTATTTTGTTGTAGTTCTGGAAGCTGGAAGTCCAAAATCAAGGGCTTGCCTGTTTGGTCTCTTCTGAGCTCTTTCTCTTTAGTTTGATGATTGATATCTTCTACCGGTACCTCACACCATCAGCCCTGCCTGGCACCCCTCTGTGTATTTCTCTTTTTATAAAGATGGCAGTCATATTGGATTAGGGCACACCCATAACATCTAGTAACTAATCCCCTCTTAAAGATTCCATCTCCTAATACAGTTACATTCTGAGATGTTAGGACTTCAACATATGAACATGATGATGATGGTGATGGTGAAATCATGCTATGTTGTTCAGGCTGGCCTTGAACCCAACAGTCTTCTGCTTTAGAACCCTGAGTGGCTGGGAATAAGGCACACATCTTTAATTAATTAATTAATTAATTAATTAATTAATTTTATTTGATGGTTCTCTGAACAATAGGAAGGAAGCTTTAACTATGTGAAGTTTGAAAAACCTTTGGGGGAAGTAGATACCAAAGGATCTGAGAATGTGATTTTATTTTATTGGTTGAGAAAGGACTCTAGTGTTGTCAGAACTCAAGCCAGCAACAAACAGGACAACATGTCACCTGAAGTCCAGTGTCTGATTTTTTTTTCTTGTTGATATTGTGTCATCTTAAATCTTGTGTTGACAGAGTGAATCATAGCACAATGTTTATTATATTCTGTGGGTTTTGTTACATGTCCCTTTTCTGTTACTTTTTGAACTACTATCAGACTTTCAAAATTATTTTATTGCTTTTTTATACTGAAGTTCTCTATATTGTCTTTTTGTCAGTCAACTTTCCTTTAGAAACCTTCAGAATAACTTCAGCATGCCTCTAGGGCACATGTTCTTGTATAATAGCATGACTAGGTGGTTATTGGCGCCCAGCCTAGCACAGTGAGGCATGCTGCGATTGCACCATTCCACACATCCCGGTGTGTGTGTCTTATTACGTAATTGTTCTTCCTAGTCAATGATGCTGCTGAAAGACATTACGTAAGTCCCATTCATTTCATGGGGAATCTAAAAGGCAGAAGTAAAACTGAGCCAAGCTCAGAGGCTCTGAGAACATTTTTTTTGGGGCAGGGGGTAAGTGGCAGTCTTGATAAGACATTGGGTAAGGTAACAATCTGATTGAATTGGCACAGTTTGGCCTCACACAACATCATTTTTCTATGTTCCCGCCCCTCCACCCGCCCCCCCCCCATGCCAGCAAGCAATAGTTAGTGACACCGGTAATGTGTTCATTTATGTTTACATTATGTTTACATTTGTAATGAGGTGAATTAAGCAATGGGTCATATTTCTAGGAGGGCTTGGAAAGCTTATTCTGTGTATCCAGGAGTATGCCACATTTCAAAAGACTAAAAGCAAGAAACCTAGAGGAAAGGGCGAGGCGATTTGCTAACATTTAATGCAGGTCCCAATGTCGGGGGCAGCAGGGGACAGCTGGCTATCAGGCACACAGGTATTCCTCCCCTAATGGAAGTTTGGGCTGGGTGTGCTCTTTGTGCGAGAGATGGCTGAAACCTCTCTCACACTGGGAGGGAACTGTCAACTCTCCTGTAAGGCTAGCCAGTGGAGGACACTATCGTGGTAGAAGTGCTGTGCCTGGGTGTCAGTTTGACAAGACACGTGATGGTTAATCATCATTGTCAACTTTAATGAATGGCTTACTAATGAGAAGGAACCAACTGCTTTCGTCCTCATTTTCCAATTTCTCCCCAAATCCCCGAGGAGCTTCTACTAGTGCTGAGTAGAGAGGCGGTTTCCTGGGAGCTCAGAAATTTCAGAATTGTGGTTTGGAACGAGCAGGCCTCTTTCTGCTCTTTCTGAGCAGCAAGTTGCCCTTGACACCAGGGCCGTCTCTTGAGACCACAGCTGAATCACACCCTGCAATGACCCTCTGCGGAGGACATGTCCTAAAGTGATGGAAAGAGAAAGCAGATGTTGGAACTAGCGTGGACTCTGGTATTTTGGTGTAAGAATTTTAGTAATTTTGTTATGAAAACTTGGTACCACTGAGACAGTGAGCCCTAAGCTCCCTGAAGACAAGGATTGTGTCATCAGTTTTTAAATTGCGTGCTTAACAAGCGACATTGTTCGTGCCTGTGGTAGTTTAAGTGCCAGTTTGAGTAGGCCACAATATTCAGGTATTTGGTTATATATGCCTGGATGTTGCTGTAAAGGTTTTATCTTCTATTTTATTTTTATTATGTATGTAAGAGTGTTGTTTCAGTAATAGGTAGACTAGGCAAAATGGGTGACTGGTGTTTAATTGTGCTGTGAAGTGGATGGACTTCACCTAGTCAGGTGTAGTCAGGTGTAGGTTTTAACCTGTGAACCTCCCCTAGGAAGAGGGAGGGCAGTCTGGCTAACAGCCTTCAGCTCATTGCAACAGTCTCATCTTTCCTGGGTCTTTAGCCTGCTGGCTCACCCACTTATTTAGACTTGCTTGCCTCTGAGTGTGTGAGCCAATTCAGTATGGATGGACGGACAGACAGATCGATAGATGGACTTGGCTTCTTTGCTTTACTTACTTTGATATTCCCTCTCCCAATTCCAACGAGATAAGTGAGATCACTTTGCTGAGGCAAAACTTTGAATCTTTGCCTTAAAAAATAAAAACAAAACAAACAAAACTTAGTCTTTTCTTTAAAGAATGAAAACTTCATTAGTACTGAGATGGGAAGAGAGAGAGAGAGAGAGAGAGAGAGAGAGAGAGAGAGAGAGAGAAAGAATTCAACCAGATTTCCCATAATCCTCAATTTTTCTCTTTCTGTTAGTGGCCTGATGTAGAATGGTTGGCTTGATTTAAATGCCTTTGTTGGCTTCCAGGGCCCCAGCAGCAGCTCGGCCTGCCATGGGCCCAAGAGGCTGAAGACCACTTTTCAGCCTGATGTGCTTTCTAACAGCTGAGATATTAAAACACTGAAAAACGGGGTTTATAATGGAAATGCTGACAGACTATTAACTATAGCAGCACTGCTCTAATAAATGGAATGGCTTGTCATAATCTCTAGTTCATAAATATGCAAATACAAGGCAGGAGATCTGCTCCAAAGGATGTCTCTATAATTTTAACTGACCTTTACTGATACCGAACGAGCCTGTTGCTTCTGTTTTTGTACATTGGATATAAAGTACAGGAAACCCAGCCGCCTGTCTGCCTAAAGTATATAAAGTTTGAGCTGCCAACTACTAAACTCTGGGCCCAGACTCCATTTCTCTTCACGTTCACACTCTTTATTGACATTTTCATTTTTCCTCCCCAGGGAGTGGAAGCTGAGTGGGGGTGAAATCAAACATTGTTCACCCCCACCCCCCATTATTTCCACATGTCACAATGCTTGCCCAGCCAAAATTCATGGATTGCCTCAAGGACAAACAGGCCATCTACACTGACTTATAAATTTGAGTTTTATCCAGTTCTCTGCTTTTGGACCTAATGTGCAGCAAATCCAGTGACTTCATATTTAATAACCTAGATGTCGTTTGTCCTGTGTCTTTCATCGCTGAGTGAAGAGTTGGATGGCTAGCAGTTTTTCAGATTTTTTTCCCTCTAATTATTTTAAGCTATTCAGCCCGGTATCCGAACTATTGATGCAGAGCCAAATCGCCAGCAGGGGAGAGATCTGTCCAATCCAGGAGCTAAATGAGTCACTGAGAGTCAATCTGTTTTTCCCTTGCTGCTGGGGTTTCTATGGGCCCCAGTCTCCCCCTCTGCCACAGTCCTGTGTAGAGCTGCAGGCTTGGTTTCCAGCGCCTCTCATTCCCGCCTCGGTCCAGGACCACTGCAGCTGTGGATGGGTTTTGACAGGGTGGCCTTGGAAGTCCTGGACCAGGTTCATACTGTAGTTGAAGTTTAACTTTGACAGAACATGAAGGTGTCTTGGCCTTGTTGTATTGCTTCTCTAGTAATACAGCATCTGTCTGGGAGAGAAGAAGAGACACTGGAAATGGGGTAGAAGGCCTGTTTGTCGTTCACATACACACATCTATTTCTGCAAAATATCCCACTTTTCCAAAGTGCCAAAGAGGACTTCTTAGAAGGAGATTCACAAACAAACAAACAAATAAAATCCCAAACCCCTAAACTGAATCAAATAAATAAACAAAAATTTCAAACCCCCAAACAAAAACAAAACCTCACAGAAAAAAAAAATTCAGGTTGGCTAGACGAGATGGTTGGATATATTGGGGGTATAATAGGGTGGCAGGGAAGATGCACCAGTGTTGGGTAAAACAAAAACAAGCAAGCAGAAAACCTCAGTGCTTAATAAACATGTGTCTTTTTCCAGTGGAACATTTCTGGTAACCTTTACTCAAAACCGACATCCTTGTATTCTTCCTTGGGGCGGGGGTGGTCAGTAGTCAATTCCTTGAAAATACACACGTAAGAGAGGAGTGCACCTAGGCTAACACAAGCTGTCATTTCATGGCAAATGATGGAATTAACAGGCACAGTCACTGCTGAAAGTTTGCCATCGCCAACGGAATTTTCGTGCTCTGTACTTTAAGGACCGTGGGCTCAGGGGAGTCTTTTCTCTTTAAAACTCAGACACACCTATGAACAGAGTCCCTTGCAAATGGATATGGAGTATGAGAAGTCCTTCTTTCCCTCTTGTTTCTTAAAAAAAAATTCCCACTGCAGTCAACTGAACTGTCTAGGTGTGTTCAGGATTTACAGAGAGCTCAGGGATCCTTGAGAAACAAGGATGGGGCGGGAGGGGGAGGAAGTCTTAACTGACTGCCTATAATTTTCTAATAGAAACCTCTCAGGGGGGAAAATACTCCAACAGGCGGGATTGTTTCTATCACAGTGAGCCTTCGGTGGAGGGAATGCCTCGTTCCTTCTGGAGACTCGGGTTCTATTTCTGTTGTCTTGACAAAACCCACCACTCCACACAGCCTCTCCAGCTTGTGCTTTTTCTCTGCTCCTGGCTGCCGTTGTGGCAAGAATCAGGTGTCTTGAAGCAAAGAAAAAAAAAATTCTCACTGAAGTCTAGCCTCGGTTGGGGGGATACCGTACTCCCTCACCACCCACCCCTGGTCAACCTAGCTGTGAGATGAAGTGCTGAGACCTTAAGGTTTGGAGGAGAGCTGTTCTCCCGATTCCGGGGCTGCTTCAAGGTTCCGGGGGCCACGCCCGCCGTCTTAGGTAGAAGTAATTAGCTCCAACGTGAAGGCCCCCTCTCTCTTTTCAGGTTTTGAACCATAGATCGCTTAATAAGGGCTCAAGAACCCTAGCTCTCAGATCATTGCTAGCACAGAGCGTCTTCCGCAGGAGGGAATAACCTGTACGGAGCTCAGCTACAGTTACTGGTCCTTCTCAAAGCAAGGATCTCCTTGAAAAGAAATTCACTTTAAAACAGTGGCATTGTTCAGAACCTATGCGAATGTGCACAAAATAGGTTTGATAGTGATTTAAAAAAATTAAATCTTTACCACTTCCTCAAAGATACCCACAGAAACTTGGTCCTAGCTAAAGAATTCCCTGTCACCTCCTTTGAAAAGGATGTGTACAATATGGAGCTGTTCAACGCCCACTCCCCAAACCCTGAGCTTCTGGAGTTTCAAAGCCGTCTATAACGAATGTCCGATGGAGTCTAGTGCTTTTGAACTTAGTGCTGACAAAAATCATTTATTACTAGTTAAGAAAATTGAAGATACCATTCATACGTACGTAACTAAGTATTTTGAACAACGGAAAATGTTTGTTTCTTGGGTATAGCTTTTAAGGACCACAAGGTATTCATCCCCTCAGTGCTCAGGCAACAAAGATGATGCTCTGAGTATCTCAGTCCACACTGATTGTCTCTGAGCTCCCGGCACTAGGAATCGGAAGGCTGCCATTATTGCATGCTCAACTGATGATGGATTACCTGTGCTGGTGTGTGTGTGTGTGTGTGTGTGTCTGTGACTTCTAGAGAAGGACATTAAAAAGATGGATGAGGAATGAGGTGTCTAGTGGAATTTTGTGACATTTACCTTTGATTTTTGACTTCCTAAAATTCTTTCCCATTTACTACCTAGTGACTGTCTGGCTTTGGTCCCCTCTCTTTTCTTCTGCTTTTCCTCTTAATTCAGTGTGGAAGATGATCAAAGTATAGTTCCTTCTATTCCAGAGGTTGGCATTTCTGCAGGCACAAATGAGCTTACTGTTCAAGCACCAGGCTTTGAACACAAGGAATTCCTTTAATGCTCAGGCTCGGCTGTGTAGACCTGGGAAGCAGACGCTTAGAGGTCTTGCTCTACCATTTGCCAGCTTTGACACTTTGGGAAAAGCCTTTTTCACCTTCTTAAGCTGTTTCCTTTTCTGTAAATCAATAATAATCCTGTTTTACCAGGTAAAGGACCTAAGTAAACGGTGTGCTCTCAACATATATGTGATAACAGTACGTATTTAACATAGATGCCATTGCTACATGATAAAATATAGTCTGTATAGCAGCCAGATTGTTACTAGGCAGTAAGGGGAAAGAATTTTATTTTAAGAAGTCAGCATCAAAGGTAAATGTCACAACATTCCAGTGGACAACTAGTCTTCACCCAACTTTTCAATGCCTCTCTATAGAAGTCACACATGCACATGCTTACACACACACATGTAGTAGAAATGATAAAGCACATAGAAAACTAAATTAAAGAGAGTACCAAACATACAGAAACAAATCTAGGTAGTTTGGTATCACCCACAAATTCTGGATGCACAGAACTACATACATGCAATGTGCTTGGGACCCTGCCTGGAACCAAGTGGCTCTTAGCACATGCTGTCTTATTATTGATTTTCTTGCCTAAAGTCCAGTTTGGGGGGTGGGGGCTTCAGCAACTGTTGCAAGGGTGAAGAGTTACCCTCATGTTGTCTTTGTTCTTACAGAAGGAGCAGAGTGGCTGAGCTCTAAGGCAGTGTCTAAGGTTAGGCCATCTCAGTGCTCTGTTCAGGCAAGAGCCTTCTACCAAGAGACACCGTCCACTCACAGTTGTTTTCTCCAGGCCTTGTGTCCAAGAGTACTGGTGGCTTCTACCCTCCAGACAGGTGATGCACACAGCAGAGTCGTGCCCCCCGCCCAGGTGGGCCTGAGGTGTCACTGCCTCCTTGAGGAATTAAAAAGA
>CM053744.1:7315834-7333900 GCA_028658305.1 Pachyuromys duprasi | reverse complement strand
TCTTTCTTTCTTTCTTTCTTTCTTTCTTTCTTTCTTTCTTTCTTTCTTTCTTTCTTTCTTTCTTTCTTTGGACATGTAGCCCATGTGCCATACATTCATTCATTCTAAAAACTTTCAAAAATGTCTTTATTCTGAGCCAACACAGTGCTTGCTCCTTGCATTGTCTGTGAGTTTATTAAGGTTCATGAATATAAGTATTACCTCTTTATATTCATATCTCTAGGGTCTGGTATAATGCTTGATGAAAAACTGAATTTTAAAAAATGTTTATTGGATCAATAAGTATGTTTCTGGAAGTACCTATAGATAGTGAGACTCTGTCTAAATTCAGTGTTTTCCTTGTTGTGTGTGTGGGGGTACTTGTTTAGGAGATGAGATCCCATATAGCCAGACTAATCTCAAACTTGTCCTATAGGCAAGGGTTGCCTTGGCTTCTTGGTTTTCTTGCCTCCACCTTCTGAGTGTTGAGACTACATGCATGCATCACCACTGTTTTCTTTCTTTTAAAAAAACAATTTATTTTATGTATATGAATGCTCTATCTGCATGTACAACTTCATGATAGAAGAAAGCATCATATCACATTACAGATGGTTGTGAGCTACCATGTGGTTGTTGGGAATTGAACTTAGGACCTCTGGAAGAACAGACAGTGCTCTGAACCACTGAGTCGTTTCTCCAGCTACCCACCACTATTTTCTTAAGGTAACATATCATGAAGGTTAGTTTCAAATGTCAACTTGCCACAACTTAGAACCACCTGAGAACTGAGTCTCAACTGAATAATTGTCTTTTCTAAGTTGGTCTGTGGACATGTCTGTGGCAGATTGCTTTGATTATTACCAGCTGTAGGAAAACCCAGCCCATTATGAGTGGAACCATTCCCCGGGAAAGAGGTCGTGACCTACACAGGAGAGGAGGAAGTTAGGTAGGAGCAGAAGCGGTCAGCGTGCGCACATTCACCTCTCTCTGTTCTTGATTGTGGATGTGATGGGAGGAGGTATTTTGTCCCCTCAATGTGGATTATAATTCAAAATTGTAAGCCATGTAAATACTTTTCCTTTTCTAAGTTGCTTTTGATTAGGGTGTTTAATCCTAGCAAATAGAGATGAAACACCCCCCCCCTTAAAAAAAACCTGCACACACACAGAGACACACACACACACAGACAAATATCCACGTATATCTATTTTTCTTAATAACACTTGAACTGTAATGAAGAGAAATAACAAAAAAGCAAAAAGGCATATTGCTTAGGTTTTCTACCAAGGGGCCTTTCTCATAGAAAGTAATTTATTTTATTTTTCAGGGATTTTTTTATTAATTACTTCAATTTACATCTCAGTCATAGGCTCCTCCCTCCTCGACTATCAACTTGTAGGGATGCAGTTTTTAGAAGGTTCTTGAACCCGAAGTCAGATGGCACAGTGTAAACTAATAGCTTTCCAACAAAGAAATGAAAGGCCTTAATAATGACATATAAGGAATCTAACCAATTGACACCTATTTGGCTGTGCTGTGGTGATTCCTACAGAATATCATGAAAAGAGCTCTTTATATTCTCTGGACTACGAGTAAGAACATAAATAATCATGACAAATGTGCCATAGACACAGCTGTCCTCACTAAGTGTCTTCCTCTAATCAGGTAGGTCTGGTTGCCAAGGAAGAACCATGGGCTTCCTGTGGTTGTGACTACATGACTGGACATGTCATAGATTTGCAACAGATAAACCCATCTCGTCAAGTGTAGCTGACAGGGATCTGAAAAAAAACCGGAGCCTTCTACTTATCTAGTAAGAGTGATTAGCAGGGTATTAGAAATCAACATTCCACAGGCTCTCAGGGATTCCTCGGTTCTCACTTAGGCCTTCAGGGCCTTTAGAGAGGCATCCATGATTTGGTTCTTGACTTTTCAGTGATTTTTTTGTGAGTGGTTGAAGTGGTGGGGAGATGGGTGGGGCTCTTCATTTCATGTAAACTGAGTGTGCAAGGGCCTGTGAGGAGCTTAAGATAATTCTACACACTGTGGATCCCACTGCACCCAGGAGGACTTGGAAAGCTTCTGAGCATGAAAGGTCCTTGAAGGATGGTTTTAGAGAAGCATTCAGAACCATTATGGGCCCTGTCTGAAAGCTAAGTTGCCAAACAAGTTCTAAGTTTTTCCTTAACTTGATGCATATTTTGACTTATTTTGGAATGAAGGAGGTGGACTTTACAGAGCGGGACACTAAGACCCTCTGACGTCATCCCTTGGTACTATCCACTGAACCTTGGCTTGGTTAATAGTACAGACCCTGTGCAGTGTTTTATGAGGTGTGGGTGCTCCTGAGGCTTCAATGGCATGTTTCAAGGCACTGAACTGTTCTCCATCACTGATGTGCAGGAGAGAGCTTTTGTGGAGGGTCTTTATTTTAATATCATCTTGGCGAGAGCTGATGCCTGGGAGAACCTGGAACCACTTTCTATTGAAGGAACACCAAGAGCGCTTACCTTCTCCATGTTTAGAATTTCATTCTATACTACCTCGTTTATCTCCCTATAGTTCATTCTTTGAGGTATGAATCCCTTTCTTGGATTAGTTTTCCTGTGGTGACTAAGAAATCTGTATCTTTCTGCATGAACAGGATTGAAAAGTGTCCCTCAAAGCCCTTCGTGTTCCATTTGACTGGGAAATTACAGTACACACTATTAGCAATTGCCCTGAGCAAGAAGACAAACAACACAGACAATATGAGTCCTGCATATGAGGACTGTACTCCTCAATTCACGGATAAATGAATTAAATTGTATGCTTCTATTCATAGCATACTTAGATTACATTATCTCATCTACTTTTGCAACTTGCTCTAAGGACAGGTAATACTACATTCCTATTTCAGAGTTGGAGAAATTGAGACTTAGAACACAATAATTTATCTTCACTAAGCAAACTAGAAGAATCAGACATGGTATTAGGCCTTCCAAATCCTATTAACATGGATACAATCTGATGGCTTCTTGGACTGTTTTCATGTATATACACTGTGTGTCAGGCTTAGAGGAGATTTGTTGACATCAGATTATTTGGGTTCTACCTTCTGATTCCTTTGAGAAATCTCTATTAAAAGTGATGGCCTTCCCTGCCCAAGCAATACTTTTCCTGGGATGGAAATGTCTGAGTTGGTCTCTCTTCCACTGGTCATCTGCCAGCTTTGCGTTTTGATGGAACTGTGCACATGTTTGAGGCTTTGCTTGCTATAGTTTTGTTTTAAGAAGGGTGTGGTGGTTGGATGAGTGATGACCCCCTTCCCCGTAGGCTCTGATATTTAATACCTTGGTTGTCAGTTGGTGGTGTTTTGAGGGGTATTTAGGATTTCTAGCACTGCAGGAGGAAGTGCGTCCATAGGGGTGGACTTTGAGAATTCTGTAGTCTCACCCCATCTCTTGCTGCCATGCCTACCTTCCATGATGGACTCTTCTCCCTCTAACTAAGACAGACGTTATGACTCTGAGTTGAAAAAAAAAAGATATTTTAAGAATATCAGATTATCCTAAATATATTATAGGCATATCATCAGAATTCTTACTTCTTTATTCTGAACATTTTGAGGTGATCTCTGTGAGTTCATGGTTCTTTCTTATAAATTCAAGCTGGATTTGGTGGTGTAGGTTTATCAGCAACTCAGGAGGTTGGGGCAGAAGGACTGTAAGGGCAAGTCCAAATGGCTGGGAGGTAGCTCAACAGTAGAGTGCTTGCTCAGCACATGTGAGGCTGAAGGTTTAATCCTTAGCATTGTAAAACCAAACAAAAATCGTGGCGTTGGCGAAGGAATAAGGACCTTTGAGGCTCAGGCTACAGGTGTGACAGGGATCCAGCCAGCCTCTGCTTCCATGATGCTGTTTAAAGACAGGTGGAGTAGTCACCTCTCTCACTGTAGTGACAAAACACCCATCAAAAGCAACACAAAGAAGGACAAGCTTATCTTGGCTCTCAGTTTGAAGGTACAGTCCATGAGTGTGGTGAGACTTGATGATGGGAAGCTGATGGCTGGTCATATTGCACCCTCAGTTAGGAAGCAGGGGGAGATGCAAGCTGGGCCCCACTGCCTTGAAGCTGCTCATGTTTCTCTTCTCAGCAGTGGCCTACTTTGGCTAACAGGATGGCTCCTCTTCTGGGTTTCAGAACATCACAGACCTGAATTGAGTTATCAAGGCTTACAACTGTTAATTTCATTCACCATCACATCACCCTGTTTCATTAAAGGCTTTATATGCTGAAAATTAAAGGTTACTTTTCACAATGATCCACCTGCATCTGCCTCCTGAGCGATTACAGGCGTGAGCCACCATGCCTGGCCACCACTCATTGGGAGTATGTACTCTTCTTTACAAACTTAAAGCATTGATTTGAGTGGAACCATTATTTCAAATTAGTCTTCTCCAACTTCCACCCTACTTGTGTGGGTTTAAGTGTGAGTGACTAAAAGAGGTTACAATGTCGAGAAGGTATCTGTCTAAAATAAATCAGGAATAGCTAGAGGAACTAACTTCTTTATATAAACAATGAATGCTGGCACTGGAGAGATGGCATCACAGTTATGAAGGACATACTGCCTTTGCAGAGGACCCAACTTCTTTTTCCAGCTCTTATGTCCAGGTGTTCACAATCATCCGCTGTTCTAGTTCCAGAGGATATGACTCCCCCTCTGGCCTCTGTGGATGCAGCACTCAGGTTTGCACATGTGTGTGGACACACACACACACATACACACACACACATTGATATAAAGAGAAAAGAAAAACAACAAGCCATTGTCTTTGTGTGTGAGTGTGTGTACCACGGCTCTTTTCTTTATGGAGAGGTAAAAAGGCAATAAGTCTTGAGAATAACCAGGAAAGCTGGATACTGCTAATTGAGTCTCCATTGAATAGTCTATGTTCTGAGTATGTGGGCAGAACTACTATACACTGTAGCTAAAATGTCACAGTGGTGAGGTACTGTGAAGGTGAGGAGTATTTTCAAGGGAGGAAGAGAGAAGGGACCTATCCTGAGATCCACCAAGTCTACCCATGGGTCCTGGACTCATGCACTTGTCTGCTCTAGGGTTACTGGGAATGTACTTACCAGCCCAAATGACATTTTTACTTGATGCCATGGTGTCTGACATTCCATCTGTAATGATTCACTCTTTTGGCTTTCTTTCTTTCTCTTAAAATGGAAATTCTCTGGGTTTGTGCAAAATGCAAAACCAATTAATGAAGCTCAATACAGTACAGGAAGGTACTTGTTTTCTAGTGGTGAAAGGGAACTTTGGAAGGTCATGGGAGGGAGTGAAGGGCAGAGCCTCTGTGGAGTAAAAGGAAGAGCAGAGAGCACAGGGAAGGGATGAGGACACACAGCTTGCCCCTGGGAAGCCTTGAAGGTTACTTCCTCAGTCACCCAGTACCATTTAAAAACAAAATAGTGCACACTGGAGACTTGCTTTGGTGCTGCTTGCTATTTGAATAGCTGAACTAGGCAAGACATGCAAACCAGGATCTGGAAAGGGTAGCTAGCATTGTAGCCAACAATTGTGACACTTGTTTGGGCACAGAGGCCAGATCATGAATGGCTGACCTGCTCCTTCCCTAACTCAAATACGGAGGACTTTTAAAAAATGATTTAATCAATCAATCAAGTAAGCAAGCAAGCAATGAGTGTCTGAGTATGTGCCCACTGTGCACCCGTGGAGGTCAGATGACCTATGTGGTTCCTGGACATCCAACTCAAGTTCTCAAGCTGGGTAGCAATTACCTTTACCTTCTGGTTCATCTCTCCAGCCCCAGCTCCTGATTTCTGTACTAAGTCAGAGAGTTTTGAGTCATGAAGAATCAAAAGACCATTTTGTCCTCACATCCCCTTTTCCCTTTATACATAGAAAAAGCCTTTTAGGCCAAAGATTATTGGAGGTGGCCGGTGGCATGTGTCTGTTCCTGGCTTGACTCACTGGCCTCTCCTTTGTGCTGTATCTGCATTTCAATGCACAAATCCTGCAGGAAGGTGGCCCTAGTGACCCCCCTGGGGGGAGACAGGAGCCTCTGGGGAGTTCCCAGACTGCAGGCTACTCTACACATAAGCAGGCCTCTTTGCTTTTGGGGTTGGAAAGTATTATAGCTCAAATGCTTCTGTGAAGTTGCTAAGTGCTGAAGGGGGTCCTAACCAGGTGGGCAGAGGGGCGTTCCCTACAATGTATCTCACCTTTAGGACTGGACTTTGATCTAAATCAGCTCTGCCAGTGGGGTCCTAGTTGGGAGAGAGACCAGAGCTTCGGACATGCCTACTTTTTTTTCTCAAACTGCCATTGAGTACTCACAGGATTAACCAAATAAGCTGGTTTTGGTTCCCCCAAATAAAGTTGGTTTCAGACACCTGACTTGATTCTGAGTGGGTGGGAGGGTTTTTCTTTTCTTTTTTTTTTTCTTCCCTAACTGCTTTTTCATCTAGGCTTTCATGTCACTACATGTACATTCAGCCCACAAATTTCTGTTATCTAATCAGGTGCATCGGTTCGTGTTGGAGATGAGAGTGGAGGAACGCCCCTCTGACTCAGATTTTGCACAAACAAAACTAAGCCTTGTTAGCAAAGAGAGGGCAGAACACCCATGGCTGCTCTGATCAGATCTTTCCCCGACAATCTGCAGGGCCATGCAAGGGGAGGTGAGGAGTTTTTATAGCAAGATAAGCAATGGGAAACTCCAGCTTGGTATGCTAAATAAAATTAAAATGTCAATATTTACACATGACCTTCAAGGCTCTTACATGCTTGTTTCTTAGTGTTCAGGGCAGACTGCATTTTCTTTAGTTCGTTACCAACAGCTTGGAAATTCATTGTGAGGACATAACCCAAATGTTTGTCCAAATGTTACTTCCAAATGGCCATCCCCAAAGTGCCATTTTAAAGGCATGTGACCTTTCTGTGCCGATGGGGACTACTGCCCTGCCTTCCCACCTGTAGGGGCTATCGCCTCAAGAGTCTATCAGCTAATGATGAAGACAATATCACCTGCTTTCATTTCTTGATTAAAAAAGACTTTTAAAGATAGGGTATCATGATACCCATTCTGGCCTCAGTGATTTAATATGTGGCCATGTAGCTGAGGTTGACCTTGAACTTCTGATCCTCCTGCCTCTAGTTACCTGTGTGGGGATTTTAGGCAGGGATCAAGTCTAGTTTTATGCTGCCGAGGATCAACCCTAGGGCTTTGTGTATGTGTAGGTAGGTACTCTGCCCACCCAGCACACCCGTAACCCCATGCAAGCCCTTTATACAGGCATTGCCGTTGTGCCTTGCACATTCAACCTTTGCTTGTGTGCTGACGCAAACAAATAAATGCGATCATAGCGGTTGAAATGTAGTTAGAAACACAATTGAGAACATCTGTATTGTAAGCAGAAATAAATTAGAAATACTGAAGTGTTTTGTAGCTGTGAAAAGGAAGGAATAAAAAAATAACCCACAGTACCTGGATTAAGCGGTGATAAATAATGTATAAAGCAAAAATCTCATTACCCCCTGTGTAAACTCACCCCCCCCAAAGAAATATATTTTATGAATGTAGTAACACTGTAATAACCAAAGCATTTGTTTTTTCCCCCACAAACTTTCCATTTCACGACTGTGAGATTGTTTGGATTTACAAGTGTGGCTGGAAACATCCCCGAGGTTCCTGGGGTTTGGTCTCTTCCTTATGACCTTCAACTCCAGGAGTCTGTGCAATGCCGTGCTGCACTGTTTATCAACTGCTTCGCACAGGTGAAAGGTTCCCCAGATGAAGCTCCATATGCCCAGACAGGACTGAAGCACAAACCCTGCCTGGAGGAAAAGGCTTTGGGGTTCTTCCATAGCGTCTACCACACCTGGGTACCTCTAGAGTGCAGGCTGATGGCCATGCGATCGAGTCATTTCTGATGTCACCACGGGCAAGGTGACAGCTGTCAGATAAGTGCATTTTGTTCACCTGATGTATGGGATCAATGGAAGGTTGGCTAGCAGTGTTCCTTTGGGCACTCTACTCAACATAGCCGGGAGATAAATGTTCTCTGCCTGCAGGCCTCATTCCTACAGCCTGCTGTCCCTTCTTAGTTTTCCTGGTTCGTTTTGTCACTTGTAAGCCCATGGAGCAACTCTGGGACACCATGGGACCCAGCAGCATGGTGAGCAGTGGTGTCAATAGTTAAGAACAGTTCTTCTGGGGGAGGCAGGGTGAGCAGTAGGTCTGTACGATATATGATGGAAAGACACGGCATGGCACGGCATGGCACGGCATGGCACGGCATGGCACGGCATGGCACGGCATGGCACGGCATGGCACGGCATAGCACAGCACAGTAAGCTAGCTCAGTGAGATTTTTTTACATAATAGGAGTCATTCTGTGCCTATATGGCTCCTATCACAAACACTTAAGTGATTCCTTCTGAACTTTAACCAGTGGATTGGTGTACATCCCATCTGGCTTTCTGAAGTTCTTGGAAGGGCCCTGGAGCTGGCCACAGAGATCCCTGCGGATAGGCAGGCACTGCTCTGACCAGCATGACCAGTATCCACTTAGGGCTGGCTCTGCCTAGTCCCACTGAGATCTCAGCTGAGCAGAATGGCCCCACCAGTTTCCTTCTAGCATGACAGCACATGTGATTTCTTTATAGAGTCCTAGTCAGAAACTCACAGTTTCCCCCCATTTTGTGGTGTTTCTGATACAGTTGGGATGTGAGTTAGAAGGTGTGTTACTCTCTTGCTATGGGTGACATTGGACCAGATAGTGGATGCCTCTCAGTTAACTGGAACATGGAGATAATTCTACTTTTTTTCTTTTGGTGGCTGCTAAATAGAGTCACATAATAAATGGCCTTTATGTCATTTAAAACATCAATGCTATGGGGTGATATCTCTCCTACCTGCTTCACTACACAGAGTGAGGAAGACAACAAAGAATCTATAAAGATGGCTTTGAAAAGAATGCAGAACATCCAGCATCATGGCTTGGATGTGATGGTCTGTCTATGGCAACCGGTCTATCTGTTCTTCAGTGGGAAGCACAGCCCTCCAGGCCATCACCGAGGACCCAGAACCTGGAGATACTGTGTCTGGTTGGTATCTTTGTCTACACCAGCTTTCTTGTGAGCTTCCCCGACATTTTGAAACCTTTATCTCATTTTCTTTATCCTTAAGATAGAGGAACAAGGATCCCTAATATGGCTGTTGGGGAAACAAGATTGAAATGGATTCCCTAAAATAGCTTTTAAGGACAAAGTTCTGTGAAGGACATAAATCATGCATGCCCACCCTCTGTGACGAGAGTAGGCACATCTCCACATACCCTTAGGATCTCAAGCTGATAATGCGGCACAGACCTATGGAATCAGGACAAGGCAATGGTTCTGCTCCTGTAGCAATCTAGGTCTCCGAGTCCGCTAGGGTGTAGTGAGCAGATTGCATCTTCAGGAAAAAGGTTAAGCGCCAACGTTTTGGACAGGAGGTGGTTAGATGCATTTTTTTTTAAAGCCCTTGAATTTACCTAATGGGTTTTGTGCCCTTGTGTAGACTGTAGCCCGTTTCAGGTTATGAGTAAATTTAACAACACAAACGAGGTCATTTGAAACTCTTTCCATCAGTTGCCCCGCCTCCTCTGCTGCCCCTTCAATCTTGCTTTCTCATCTTCTTCACTAATTTGGCAACCTGTGAGGCTGTCCTTCTGATCACCGAGAGTAAGAACAGTGCTAAGTGGTTTTAGAAATGTTTTGAAACTTTTATAGGACAGTGTGGAAAAATGGAAGTTTCCAGAAATCCATTAATATAAGGTAAGAGATTTGTTTATTTGTGAATGCTTTTAAACCAACATTTTATTTTGAACTAATTTTAGACTTACGAAAATTGCCATTATGCTCAGCAGAGTTTCTTTGTGTCCCTCGCCCTACTTTGGTTTCTATTTAATCTCTCTCTTCATCATAATGCAACCTCAAGCAGGAGCAGAGAATTAACTCTAATACATTATCAACTAAGCGACAGGCTTCATTCAAAGCACACCAACTGGATGGCGAATGTCCCCTTCCTGTCCAGGAACCCTGAACTGTGTTTAGCTATTCATTCTCCTACTGACTGTTCCTCAGCCCCCTCATCCTTTGTAATCTTGGTACTTTTTAAAGGGCTACTTACTGACCAGTGACTTGGTAAGATGGCTTTTAATTAACATTGACCTTATGTGCTTTCATGGTTTGGATGAGGTAATGCAGGAATACCACAGATGACACCTCTTTTGATGGCATCCTATCCCGGGATGTAAACTCCTTACGTGTCCTTTTGCTGGTCACGTTAAGCTTGATTGCTTTGTTAAGTTAGGGACTGCTGGCTCTCCCCCAGATAGCTGCTGCCTTTCCCTTTGTACCAGATAAGTACTTCGAGGGAATTATTTTGCGCTTATTCAGGCTCCTTTGAGTCTCTTTTTTATAATATAAAGGAGAAAATGCCTCTGTAATTTGGTATATCTGATCTCATGCATAGAGGATGGCGTAGTTTGGGTGCTCTTGAGTTTTGCTGTCATTATTATTTTTTTACTCAATATCTTTTATAGACATCTCCTGTCGGTTCAAGATATTTCTCCATTGCTTTATTTCACTGCATAGTACTCCATTCTGAAGAGCTCTTTCTCCTAGTGGGCTTGCTCTCCCAGGTTTGAATGATTACAGTTGTAATCAGTGTAGGAGTAAATACGTTCATGCATATACATTTATTTTTTCATTATTGGAGTTAACAGCCCTGGAGAAGAGGAATTACTAGGTCAAAAATGTAATGCTTAAGTGTAGCTTGATGCTCCTGTGCGGCTATTATATCAATTTAAATTCTCAGTAGGAAAGTGTAAAGATGACATCTTCTTCATAGCTTTACCAACAAGTCTTAGCAAGTTATGCACTTATCTTTTTTTTTCACTTTTCTTAATTTTTAAATCGGTATTTTGATCTTTTGTTTCTATATTTTTGAGGTTTCCATGTATTTAAGGAATATTAGTCCTTTTGCTCCAGTATGTGCTATGAATACTTCCCCTATTTCATAGTCATTATTTGACTTCTTATATGGTGCTTTTTCATAAAAAGTGATTTTAAAATCATAGTTAGAAATCCTTTTTTTAAAATTGAAGTTAAGAATAACATAGTCATTATTCCCATATAATATACTTTCAGTTTTGACATTTAAAACCTTAATCCACTCTGTTATTTGGCTGCATGTGAGCTATGGGTCCCTTGGATCTTTTTCTCCCAAATGACCACCTAGTAGTTTCAAACTATGTATTTAGAAGTTCCCATTACTCCAGTGATTTTTGTTCCTTTTGTGATACATTAAATTTCTGTACATATTGGGTCTAATTCTATGCTCATGTTCTCCTAGTATTTCTTTTTTTTATGTTTGTATTTATTTATTTGTGTTTTTTTAAAATTTATTTACTTTTATATCAATCACAGGTTAGGTACTTTGAATCCCAGGCGTAGCCCCCTCCCTCATTCCCTCCTACCCTCCCACTCCCTCCCTCATCTCCCTCCTTCCTGCCCCCTCCAAGTCCCCCAATAGGGGAGGACCTCTTCCCCTTCCATCCAACCCCAGCTTATCCTGTCTCCTCAGGGCTGGCTGTAATGTCCTCCCCTGGGATCTAGCCAGTCTGTCACTCCCCTGGTTGTATGGGGGAGGGTCAAAGAGTCAGCCATCAAGATCATGACTGAAACAGTCCCTGTTTCCCTGAATAGGGTCTTCAGTCCTACACCGAGCTATCATTCTCCTAGTATTTCAATCTATTTAACTACTCTCTATCATGCTCCAGCGCATCCTCTTGTTTTACAGAATTGTAGAGTTTTAATCTCTATTATTTCTCCATTAAGTAAGAGAGTGATTTTTAGTACTAATCACATTGAGAAAATATTCATCCTTTTCTATTTATAGGAATAGCATTACCATTAATGTATATTAAATTTTGTCGAATGATAATTTTTTTCTTAGCAATTTTTCATTGCAACTATGATGACTGCTTTCAGTTGCCAACTTGATACATTCTGACGTCACCCTGGAAGAAAGTCTCAATGAGGGATTGTCTAGACCAGGTTGTCTTGTGAGCATGTCTATGGGAGATTACCTGTGGAATTATACCAACTGGACAGGAAGGCTGGTCCACTGTGGGAGGCACCATTCCCTAGGAAGGGGATTCTGAAGTACATAAGAGTGGAGAAAATGACCCAAGGACAAACACTCATGTATTAGGGCACTGCTCCCTTGGGTGTGAATGTAATATGTCAAGCTGCCACCTTGACATTCCCTCAACAATGAGGAAATTTTAAGCCAAATAAACTCTTCCTTCTTTCATTTGATTTTTGTCAGGGTGTTTTGTCACAACAACAAGAAAGGAAACTAAGACAAAGTCAACAACAATAACAACAGATTTTTATTTTTTATGCATTTTTGTCGGCCTGTATGTATGTGTAGCACACATATGCCCGGGGAGGCCAGAAGAAGGTGTTTGATTCCTTGGAACTATAATGATGGCTGCCTTTGAGCCACCAGGTGAGTCCTTTGCAAGAGTAGGCAGTGTTCTTAACCTGAGTGAGCTCCCCAGCTCTGGCAGCAACTCTGGAGAATGCTGTAAGATGTTTCCCCCTTAAGACATCTCTGCCCTGATTTCATGACCCATGAAGTGATAATGATGAGTACTTTTGCATGGAAGCTTTCCCCTTATTTTCTTTGATCATATTTGTTGCCTTAGAGAGAGTGAAACAGTCTCTTCCATTTTGAATGCTCTGGCACAGTGCGGAAAACTGGGGACCAGCTGATAGTTGAGGTTCCGTGTTTTGCTTGATGAGTTCTTCCCTGAAATCAACTGTGCTTGGTGACTGTTTTTGTGAGGTTGTTACTTGATATTCTGTTTTATTTTTTTTTTAACATAGAAATTGGTTTGATTTCTAGCTCAATTAATTCAATGTGTTTTGTTTAGGAAGTTATCCATCTTGTAAATTTATTTTCATAGATATTTGTAACTTGGATTTGCAATTTTGAAGTGTCTTTTCTTTCATATTGTTTTCCTCTTTTAAGTTCTTGTTTGTAATTTTATGCACCCCTCTTCTTCTTCTGAGGCCATGTAGTGGTTTACCTGTTTCGTTAACGTGTTCCCCATGTCATGACGCCCATACTTTAATTATACATTTTGTCTATGCAGCAATAGAAGACTTCACATTTCCCTTCACTCCTCCTCTCCATTTATAATATTTTTATGTTGTCACAATGCTGCATTTTATTTTATATGTACGTTTTTATGTTTTGAAATGATTGCTAACAGCTCTCCCTTTTGCTGAATTTTTTTTCCCAGTCATAATTTGATTGGCTAAAGCTCATCTTATCAAGCACAATTTATGGGCACAGAATTCTGTAAGCCCTTATATAGTAAAAGTTGTGCAACATATTAATTCTTTGTTCCTATTTTTTAAGCTTTTAAACAATTTTACTCTATTATTGCCTTCTTTGTCTACTATGTTTTTCAGTGTGTAAATTCAGGCCACTTTGTTTCTGGAAAACTTTTCATCTCATTTTATTGTTTGTTTGTTTGTTTATTTATTTATTTACTATTGAGACAGTGTTTCTCTGTGTAGCCTTGGCTGTCTTGGATTCATTTTGTAGACTAGGCTGGCCTTGAACTCATAGAGCTCTGCCTGCCTCTGCCTCCCTGAGTGCTCGGATTACAGCCACTGTGTGGCTCGAAAATAATCTTAATATTACAACTTTTAAGGGTGATGGTAGTTTTTCCATTTTTTTCTTTGAGGAATAAAATGACACAAACATTGTCTCTGGCTACCTGCCATATCTGTACCATTTTTGTCTAATCTTCACTGTACTTTGCTGTAGTCTTCCTGGTCTTGGTTACTTTCCTGTCTCCTGTCTTAGTTCTTTATGAACTTTTCATAGGAGCCTGCTTGCCTTTGGATACCCTACAATATCTTCTTTATTTCTAAGATAATATTGTCTTTCCTTCCCACTGTTTTTTTTCTCCTTGAGTTAAGACAACTTTATTTTATTTCTTTGTTTATTTTGTTGGTTTCTGCTCCTAGGGTTTGAATTTCTGATCTAAGGTAGTTTTTCATATCCTTGGGTATTTTTTAAATACATTTAATTCAGTGTGGAGGGAAAGCCTGGAGTTCATTCTGTTGCATGATCTTTCAGGCGGTAGCTGGGCACTGCTCAGTTCATATGCATGAAGAGTCATTGTACTGTTTAAAAAATGTATTTCTGTTGCTTTATTTTGTCATGATGGCATACTTTCCACAGCTCTTGTTAAATGCTACTTAAAAAAAGTCTAGTAAATGTAGGTAATTTAGCACGTTTGTCTGCTTCTGTGATGACAAGAGTGAAAGACTAATTTTATTCTACTTTTTTACATTTATTTATTTATATATGCTCGAGTGTGCGTACCTGTGTGTGTGAGTGTGTGAGTGCATGTATGTGTGCACGAGTGTGTGTGCATGAAAGCCCATGTATGCATGTGTGTGTGCGCGAGTGTGTGCGTGTGTGTGATGTCATAGAATGCACACAGAGATCAGAAGGCCGATGCTGATGTCTTTCCTCGTCTGAGACAGGAGGATTGAATTTAGGTCGTGACGTCTGGTGGTGAGTGTTTGTACCTATTGGGCCACCTCACTGGCCCCAGATCAAGAATTTTGTGTTCCTGAATTTTGTCACTTTGTTTTTCTCTTGCAGGAAGTCAGAATTTTCTCCTCAGCCATTTAATTCCTGAAGGCTCCCCTTCCCCCCTTTTCCCTAGAAGCCATGAGTGTGAAAAGCATCCTGTCAGAATGTACTTGCTTATTAAACTTTGCCCATCCTCCCAGTTGGGTGCCTGGCCCTCTCCAGTATAATCTGGCCCAAATGCTCTGCTCTACTTAAGATTTCTGGTACCCACTCTTGCTTGCATAAGACTGTGTATGTGTGCGCGTGTGCGCGCAGGGTTCCTGAGCATGCCATTATGTACATGTGGAGATCAAAGGACAATTTACAGATGTCTGTTCTTTCCTTCCATCTTGTGGAACTTGGGATCAAACTCGTTGTTAGTGTCTCAGCTTCTAAGTTATCTTATCAGCCTATGGTCTGTTTCCTGTCAAAAGTAGGATTGTCCACTCTGGGACTCATCAGAAACTTGGGAGTCATCTAAAACTACTTGTTTGCCTTACGTATCAAATTATCTTTTAATCAGTGTCTACTGGGTGAATGCCCCTATGAAAATTTCTGTCCTTTGACGTTACCCAGCATATGGCTGGATAGAGTGATTTTTGATACTTCAGTGTGGACATTGCAAATGATGAGAATATTGGCACACAGTGCTCACGATTCAGTGAGGGATTTATAGGAATTATTTGACTTCTTAAAGTCCAGGATCTTGAAAGGAATTACCATGTCTCCCTCATTTGATAACCATTTACAAGACTTGTCTTGTGGTCCAACAGAAGTCAAGGCTATGTTAAATCAATGCATGCTAAAAATGAACAAACCTCTCTACAATAAATGGTAAAAAAGAGTTTGGAACTGCCAGTGAACTTAATTAAGTCAACGGAAAAACCCCATAAGCATTCCAAATGGTACACATTTGAATGACATGGCCAATTGGAATGCAGGGGGTGCAAAGGAGGCTTCTTCCCCATTTTCTGTGCATGTCACAAGCTCTTCTGGTTTCTGGTAAAGCGTGTGGAGCCTTCCCACAGTTATGCTTTAAAATGCTTAACACAAAACCCACACATAACTATCAAGGAAAGAAATAGCACTGCAATAGTATTACGAACGTGTTAAGACATACAACTGTTTAACATGGTACTATGTATTTCTTTATTAATGCACTAAATGATAAGATCTAGCAGCCAGACTAAGAACAACCACAGACTGCTCCAACTAGTATAAAGTACTATGAACATGTTTGAGATTTTAGATGGTGACACAGTGAAGGCATCCTTACCAAGCTGCCTTTTCTTCCTTCCTTTCTTTCTTTCTTTCTTTCTTTCTTTCTTTCTTTCTTTCTTTCTTTCTTTCTTTCTTTCTTTCTTTCTTTCTTTCTTTCTTAAGATAGGGTTTCTCTGTGTGTAACCTTGGCTGTCATAGACTCACTTTGTAGACCAAGCTGGCCTAGAACTCATAGACATCCGCCTGCCTCTGTCTCCCAAGTTCTAGGATTAAAGGCCTGAGCCACCACGGCCCAGTTTAGTGAAGGCATTCTTAAACTAGTGTTTTCTTGTCTATGCTCATAATAGAAGAAAATACTTACTCTCATGTAGCAATTGGTACAAATCAGTATGCAATGACTTTTCTTTTTCCTTCCATCTGAATTAATGGCCAGGAGTCTCAAGTTTCGAATTACTGATTCTTTCTGATAATAGGTGGCCAACATTGGGACTCCAGTAGTCTCTGAATGCTTATTTATCTATTTTTTGTGACCTCTGACCTAAGCGCCATGAAACTAGGAGCTTTCTCATCTTATGCTCTCTCTTTAGGACTTGCCTTTGTGAGGAGGGGAAACCCAAAGGATTGCTATTCCACAGCTCACTTGCTCTTTCACATACAGAAAGGCCTGCTTTGCATCTTGTCAATGTCAATGTAAGGTAGATGAATCAACTGCTCTCTGCAAACTAGTCTGAAGGAGGTCTCAGATACCTGGGCCATGGCAGGAGAGGGTGTAGTGGTGAACAAAGAGGGCGGGGCCCTGGGAAACAGATTCTACCACCTACAGATAATAAAAGGGAAAAGGGAGGAACATCTTGCTGGCTGGGAGAAAGAAAATGTCACAAACACAAAAACAAAATGAAGACCAGTCTGAATCTTGGTGCCTTCCCTTCATGATTAACGATCGGTCTCAAATAGGGTGGGTTGGAGAAAGTGAAGTTCCTCTCTTGAAGTAGCTTTAAAAATGCCACAGCTTAAAAAAATTATTGTAACATCAATTTAAGAAAAAAAAATCCTCCGTTAAAATGTAAAGGTCAAGAAAGATTTGGGTGTTTTTAAATGCTGTCTTGAAGAAATTCTTAAAAGGTTAAGATGTCATGTAGTTTCAGAGTTATGGGCACAGGGGGGGGGGGTCCAGCAGAAAACACACTACCTCCAGGCCCTTCCTTGACTGTGACCCATGCCAAGAGTGGACAGGGGGCAGCTGGCGGACCACACTGTGTCATGGTGTCACAAGGGAAAGACAGACAACGCTCTGAGAGCTTTGAAAGCTACGGGAGGGTTTCACCTACAGAACTTTCTTCCTGTGACACGCAGGCCGCAAGATTGGCCTCCATCTGCACTTGCAAACAGCATGGAGTCGCCCGTTTCCTGTGGCAACACTCAAATCATCACTTAAAACCACCCAGGAGTCCTGAGTGCCTGCTGATTCTGTCTCCCGCTCTCGCTGGGCCCTCGAGGACTTACTTCTTCAGCAGTTTCCATGGAGAGAGGCACCCCTGATTTTCAGATGTCAGAGAGAGGGAACGGAAGATCCACCGGCTTCTCCATCCTGCAGATTTTCTGGTTGACTCGGGGGTCTTAGTCCTTTCGGCAGAAAGTGTTCTAGTTACGAGATAACAACAGCTAACAGATTTGGGAGGGGCACAGCCCTTCTGTCCTGAGAAACCGAGGATGGTGCCTACCTATGGTGGCTCCGAGCAGGATTTCTGCTCAAGGGTCGGAAGGAGTCACGTGATAATTATGGCTTTCGATCTGTCCCCATGGCTACTGCACCCACATCACCGGCCAGTTATCTAGCTGTGCATCTCGGCGAGGAGCGGAAGTGGTTTGGCTATTAGGCGGAAGCTGAGACGTGCAGAGCCGGTGTCTCACCCAACGCTTCCTGAACTAGAATCTGCATTTAATGAGAAGGCCTGCTGATGTGTATGTGAGATGCCCTCTGCCCCAGTAAAGATGCCCTCTGCCCCAGTAAGCACAGCCGCGAGAACACAAAGGGCAACTTTGCTCTTGGAGATTGCTGCTGACCAAAGGTCATCAGCCCTTAGAAGAAGAGGATCAAAACTAAGACTCACAACCAAGCCTTCGGCAGAGGGCA
>CM053744.1:7249816-7315734 GCA_028658305.1 Pachyuromys duprasi | reverse complement strand
TAGGGGAAGTTAGTAAGACTTGGGGAGAACAAGAGCTCCACAAAGACCAAACTGAGCAGGGCACAGGGGTCTTATACGAGACAGTTTCTCCAACCAAGGACCATGTATGGATATGGCCTAGAACCCCTGCTCAGATGTGGCCCATGGTAGCTCGGTGTCCAACTGAAGACCCTAGTAAGGGGAACAGGGACTGTTTCAGCCATGAACTCAATGGCTGGCTCTTTGACCCTCCCCCATACATGCCAGGGAATAACAGCCTGGCTAGATCCCAGGGGAGGACATTGCAGCCAGCCCTGAGGAGACAAGATGATCTGGGGTGGGATGGAAGGGGAGGAGATCCTCCCCTGTCTGTGGACTTGGAGGGGGCGGAGAGGAGATGAGGGAGGGATGGGGAGAGTGGGAGGGAATGAGGGAGGGGGCTACGTCTGGGATGCAAAGTACCTAACCTGTGATTGATATAAAAATAAATAAATTACATTTAAAAAACCCTACCATTGCAGAGGCGCTAGCCTGCTTTCCTCACACCTTGGCTTGGTTTAGATGATGTGGATTCCTTGAAGAGCAAACTGAGTCATTTGGCCTGTCCCTTTCTAAAAGTTTCTTGGTGACATCAGTTGGACATCATATGCGGCAGGGTTGAATTTACAGGAGAGTGGGCTAGACCTTCGCCAACATAACTTGTAAGGCATCAAAAAACAGCTCTCAAAGTGCAATCCAGTAGCTTGTTAATTAAGTCTGCAATCCACCATCTCGCGGATCATTTGAGTTTTATTTTCTTGTTAAATGTGGTTGCTGCTCAGACTGTCCTAGCATGGGTGAAGTACTTGCCTTCCTTTGGCAGCTGTCCGGAAATCCCAAACCCAGCTCAGTTACTGATACTTCCTGTTTATCACCACGTCTTATTATTTCTGATTATATGAATTTTACATTACAGATTTTGTATTTACATATACTAAAAGTATATTCTTGTGTGTTTGTATTTATGATGTGTGTGAATGAAGGCACGTGTGTGGAGGTCAGGGTCCTGTTTGGGACAGCGACTCTTCTTTGTTGCTCTTTGCTTTGTACACCAGGCTAGCTGGCCTCTGAGCATCTGGTGGTTCCTAACTGGCTGTTGAAGCACTGGGATTATAGACATGTATTATGACAACTGGCTCTTACATGGGCCCTGGGGATTTGAACTCAAAGCCTCATGTTTACACTTCAAGCATTTTACTCACTGAGCCATCTCCCTAACTGAAAATATCTTCCTGTTTTATGGTTTCATGTGGTCTTTCCAAGTAGATCTTTAAGCCTGGGGAGGATAGATACTTATTCTCTTTCTTACATTGTTGCTTCTCACCCAGGGATATGTCAGGAATGAGGTCCATTAACACTACAGAAAAAAGTCTCGCTACTGGCAGTAACTGGTAGGTGCCTTGTGGTTCCTGGATAGAGCATAGTTTGCCTTGCATGTTCTTCACCATGCAGTCCCCATTCTGAGAAAAGGACACCAAGGTTTAGGGACTGCCAGCACTTTGCAAAGTCACATGGGTAATATGAGACAGGACTCATGCTTATTTACACGTTCTGTGGGGTCTTCATTATCCCTGTCACAGGAGTGAATGTTCTCTTTGTTTTCTGTTGAAGGGCACCAGAAACAGGCTGGCCTTGGAGAGAGAAAGAGCCGTAGGTCCCAGATGAACACCGCCGGGAGTTGTATAGAGCTTTGCAACTAGCTTTTCCACATCTGAAACGGAGTAGTTAACTCAAATCACAAAAATCTAACTCTCTAGTAGGGTTGGGAAGGTATCAAAGAAGGAAAAGGGGCCGTTTTTGAGAGTGGACCTCAGGAGCAGCCAGGAGCTGTGGCCATAGACTCTGTTATGGAGGAGAAATTCTAGGTCATATAGCCTGGTACAGGGCCAGGCTTTCTTCTCGGTTCCTTCTTTCTGATTGTGTGTGTATGTGTGTGTGTGCGTGTGTGTGTGTGCACATGTATGCATGCTCACTCCAGTGTGCATGTGTGATGTATGTATGTTGTATGTGTATGTGCAAGTGTGTGGAGATCAGAGGTCAACATCAAGAAATTTGATTGTCCTCCACTTTACGTTTTGAGGCAGTGTCTCTTCCTGAACTGGAGCTTTGTGATTTATTAAGATTGGCTGGCCTGAAATCTGCAGGGATTGACCTGTCTCTGTCTTCCCTCTGCTGGAATTACAGGTGTGCTTTGGGCTTTTTATATCTGAACTCGGTTTCTTAGGCTTTCAAGCATCTAAGTGACTGAACTATTTCCCTAGCCTGCTTCTGATTTCTTAAAGGGTTTTCATTGTCTCACAGAAGAGCCCACACAGGCCTGTCCCATCCAACAACAGCATAAAGGACAATGGTGTATCTTGTACTCTGGATGTAGAGTTTAGAATCTGCTTCTTTATGTATCTACCCCTAGGGAAATAACTCATGTCAAATGGGCCTGGCATGGTCCTGTGCCATCCACTGCAGAAGCCTCTGCTTTTGCAAATGCCCCCCAAATAAAACTCCAAACTAAGCCCTAAACCACAGCAACCTTTTTACTTTTCAGGAGGAAGCAGGGCAAACATGATTCTTCTGAATCAGTAGTCAATGAGGGATTTTAATTCATGAACACAATTAGCAGCATTACAATGACCCCTATGGACTCATTTTGTTTTATTGTTCTTCATGTGAGTGAGATTTCCATATTTAGGAAGGAAATCAATGGACACCAGGAATCTTGTCCTACATTAGAATGCTCTTTCTTCAATAGGTAGTTCTTTTCTAAGAACCTCTTCTGGCCACAGGCTTCAACCTTATATCAAAATGTTTTAGACATGTGGAAACCTCTGCCTCAATGAAAGTAGATGTTCAGTAAGAGGCACAAAGCAAGGGTTCTCATTGTTTCTATCAGAGCTGATGCTGCGACACTCATGTCCTTGTCAAGCTTGCTTCGAGGACCACGGTTCTCGCCATTTGAGCAATCCTTACCATTGGAGCAATTTATTTAGGTTAAGGCATCGTCTCTAGAAGCAACCTATTAAAAATACAGGTTACATGGGCCTAGTAACAATTCCCACAATAACTGTTATTTGAGCTGCATGAATTACTTTATCAGATTAATTAGCTGTCATCTATCAGACAATATGGCTCTGAGGAAATAAGGCATCTTTTAATGGACATCATTGTCTGAAATATGAAGCAGTTCTATGAGGGGCTGGGATGCTTGGGGGCCCTTTGCTGGGGGCCTGGGAGGCTAGCAGGCAGCCGAAGACACTGATTAAAAAGGGAGAGCAGAGAAGAGGGCAGTGAGGGAAACATCAAAATTAAACTTTTTCCCTCTGCATAATTTTGCCTCATGTCACCCCAGGGTTGCTTTCTATCTAAATGTCTTTAATAAACCAGTGACCAGTCTCATTTTTTTCTTTGGCCCATGCACCCTCCCTCACCTAAATGCATCCTGCTTATTTCATATTCGCTCTTCTCAACTGGATGTCTGGAATGATTTCAGAACATGAAGACGATTGCAGAAGCTCTTGATGGCAGGGGTCTAGATGCTCAGGTCACAACGTGGAGAAGAGCCGTCTGAGTTTGCCTGTCACGGCCTGTTAGGGCTGCTAGCAAAATGCCATGAGCTGGGCAGTATATGGAAACACTTTTTTTTCATAGTTCGAGAGGCTGAGGATCTAAGATCAAGCTGTCACGAGGTTTCTTATGTGGTAAGGGCTGCTCTTTGCTTCTAAGAAGTCATACTACGGCTCAGTCCTTATGATTTGATTATTTCTTAAAGGTCCCACCTCAGAATACTGTTACCCTGGAGAGTAAAGTTCAATACACAGATTATGGAAGGCCATAATAATGTCTGTCCAGGGATGTCTGTCTTGGGTTTGAGACTGATGACAAACAATGCCACATTGTGCTAGGCTGTTGGACCTTTTAGGTACTTTATCATGTCCCAGATCACAGTCTTACTTTGCTACCATGAGTTTCCATCTCTGCTGAAGTTTGTTGTCACTGGACTGCACAAACAATTAGGTCTGTTGTACAAAATAGGGCTTCAAATGATCCAGGTAAGGATCAGCTGTCTATGCTGGCCACTCTAGTTCGCTGAGACTTTCTGTGAGGCACTTGGAGCTCTTTATGTCCTTATTTAAACCTCAGAGCAATCTTTTAGGAACAGACTTATTAACTACAGCTTATAGACAAAGGAACAAGACTGGAAAACCGATGAGAGAACTTGCTGACATCAGGCTGCAATGATCTGCAGGGATCTGTGCCCATGATCCCATTCTTCTGTGCACTCATGGTGCTCTCTCTACTTACAGTCATTTGGGGGAGGATCCAGGTCAGTGCATGAAGTGACAGTGTAAGGTCACACCACAGACTGAGGAACAGTCTTGGCCTTAAAGAGGAAGAAAATCATCTCTCTCTGCCCACAAAGATGTTGCAAGACAGTTTCCTTTATCTGCATTCCATACCTAAACTATATGGAATTGATTTTTCTCTGATTTCCTTTTTCTGCCCTTCATTGAAAGCCTTGATTATGCCCCAGTTTTCTGCAAAGAGAAAATTCTTACTGCTGAGTTGTACAATCTGCAGATGAGGAGTTTATAACTGGATTTCAACTGTGTCACATTTATTCTTCCATTGATACATGCATGTAACTCCCATCAGGGGAATGCTTTCTTGGGAGAATAGAGGGAACATTCCAGCTTCTATAGAGGGAAAGCAAGAAGAAAAGTTGGCCCCAGTGTAGGGGAGAAACATACACCCTGAAGGGGGAGAAAGCAGGAAGAGGGGTGCTAAGCTGGTAATGTCTTAAGGCTTTTGCTTGTTTCTGCCCTTGCTGAGAGGGTAGATCACCCTCCCTGAGTGATCATCATTGTGACCGTTGTTATTCAAATCCAGGAAGAGAATGTACCAAGAAAGAGCTTCACAGTGGCTGGTGGGACACACATGAAGGATGTTGTGATTATAGCTTCCTTTAGAATAAAGTCCACATACATCTCTGCCCTGGACCTCACAGTTTGATAAGATAAAGGCAAAGCAGAAGTACTCGGCGTAGAGCACAGCCTACGGAGGCAGTCTTGGGTTAACATGGCCACACTGTCCTTTCTGAACAACAGTCAGGTCAACTTAAACCTAAGATCCCAAAGCTCCAGAGTCCTCCTTTGGAAAATGAAGATACAGATGGTTAGCCTCCTCAGCACGCTCTGAAGATGGCACAGTAGGCAATCTGTGTGTGCATGGTCAACTACCCCCTGTTTGGAGGAGGTCATTGATCATGATGTTGACGCAGACACAGAAACAAGAGGGAAGCCACTGAAGCAGGCAGAAAATCACACTTATTGATAACACTGTAAAAAAAAACCAAACATGCCTGTGTTTGTTTGTGTGTGTTTGAGTGTGTGGTGCACATTTCTGCAAGGAGCCAGAAGACTTACTTAAATAATTGTTTCTCAGGTGCTGTCCACTTTTATATTTGGAGGTAAGGTCTCTCTTTGGCCTGGAGTTCACCAAATAGGCTATCCTGGCTGGCCAGTGAGCCCCTGAGCCTTTCTGTCCCTTCTCCATCTTGCCAGCTCTGGAATTAGAAGCGCATGCTATCATGCTTAGGAGTTTTACATGGTCCTGGGGATCAAATGCAGGTCTTTGTATTTGCAAAATAAGCGCTTTGCTTAACCAAGCCTTCTCCCAGACCCATTCATTGCTTTAATTATGTATGTTACATAGTTACATAAAACAAAATTGGGGAAGAAGAAATCCTAGTGACAGCTGTTCAAGAGGTGACTGACATGTCTCGTAGGTTTCTTGTAGGAGTTAGTAATTCCTGAGTGGTTGGCTGGTCCAAGGCAATGACCAGTAAATTCAGTAATTTTTTTGCATGATGCTCAGTTAATCTAAGCTCTGCTTCAGTTCTTAGTTCTGAATCACCTGGGCAGGCAAGGGGACTTTCTATTGAACAGGGCTGAAAGCAGAGGTAGACATGTATGATGAGATAGAGCTCAGGGTAAGCAGCCAGAGATGGACCACACAGAGAACAGCATTGTGAGGTGTTCAAGAGGCCTGGCAAGGTGCTAGGACACCCTGGACTTGTCCTGTAGGATCAACCTTTATGACTCATTGTGTATGTGTGTGTGTGAACATTCACATGTGCACATTTCTTGTATACTCAGAAATCGTCAGGAATGCTGTCTACCACATTTTTGAAACAAGGTCTCCTCCTTGGTGTGGGGCTCACCATTATACTAGACTGGCTGACTGGTGGGTCCAGACATCCAACAGTGTTTGCTTCCCGGGATTACAAGTGAACACAGCTACGCCAGCCTCTTCTTTAACATGGGTTCTGCATATGGAATTAGGTCCTAGGGCTTGTAAGGCAGGCGTGTTACTGACCGAACCATTTCCCCAGCCCTGCTCTGTTTTATAAGTGAGCCGCTTACTCTAGAAACTAATCAGAGGCCCTGGAGGGCAGAAGACAAAATCTCCGTACAGTTTATTCTGGAGGTTGTGGTATCCTTTCAGCATTCCGAGAGTTCCTCACCGCTCTGCCACAGACCATCGCTTCTCAGAGGAACAGATCCCCCTGCCTCTGATCCCGAAAGAAAGATGTTTGTTTTTGAAGAAACATGGATTCAAATAGCGATAACAATTCTTTGTGAAAAATAAAGCATCTCTACGTTTATTTGAGTAAACAAGGAAAGAGCACAATTGCAATCCTGTTACACCTGACAAACAAAACAGTTTTCTTTTGTCAGCTGTGTTCCACACACCAGGATGGTAGAGGCCCAAACCTCTGCAGAGGGAACTGTGACCCGGTGGCCAGCGTGAGCCTCTGTGGCAGCTTACTCCTTTAGATTCCTCCTCAGCCTCAGAAAGACCTTCTGCAGCTACCAGACTGACAGGCTCAGCTGCTTGGCAGCCTTATCCATCCTCTCCCCTAACGGCCATGTTTGCACTGGGAGTTAATTTGTGGGGATTCACGCCGGCCTAGTTGGGCCTAAAGTTGGAACTAAACTTCATAGAGGCTGTGCTCTGATCCAAGTTAGGCAGAGATATTTACTGCAGCTTCCCCTTTCAGTCAGCTCACTCTCGTTCTAGAGAGAGGCTGGGCTTTTCCACTGTTGGGACATGCTTACATCTCAGGAGGCCCTTCATGAGGATGCTCATGAGTGGCTTTTTTGCATGGCAGTGGCAAGGTAGTCCAGGCTGTCCTGTCCTTAAATTCACATATCTTGTAGGTCCCAACACAGTATGATCTGTTTTATTTTTAATTATATGTATACACGTGGCCATGTATATATGCATTTGGGTGAGCTCAGAGGTCCAAAGAGAGCATTGGATCCTGTGAAGCTGGGGTTTTAGGCATGAGCCTCATAATGTGGGGCCTGGTGACCCTTAGTTCTCCGGAAGAACAGTATGTGGCTTTAATCCCCGAACCACCTTTCCAGCCTAATTCTTACCTTCTCCTCCTCTCCCTCATTTTCCTCTTCTTCCTTCTCCTCCCTCTCCTTTCTTTCCCTCTTCCCTTTCTTCATTTGTAAGGAGAGAGAGAGGGTTCACATATCTTAGGCTGAATCAACCATCTAGCCAAGGATAACTTTGAACTTCCGACCTGCCTGTTTCTGAAGTGCCAGGCTGTTGGGTGTATACTACCACATCTGTTTTTATGTGGTGCTGGGAATTGAAGTCAGGACTTCGCTCATTCTAAGTAAACACAGCTGAACCACATCCCTAGCCCCTCTGTGACTCTCTAGAGTTCTGACCCACCAATGCCCCACAGAATTCATCATCACAGGCAAAATTCAGAAGGAGATGAAGTTTTCTAATTATATCCTTCACACTCATTTTATTTTCATTTTAAACACAGGGCTTCTCAGGCTTGTCTAAGGACTTCTAGCATTCTTTCCTGCCTCCAAGTCCTCTACAACAACTGTAAACCTGGTTCTACTTAGATTTTTAGAAATGTAGCAATAGTAAGGATCGCAATCACAAAACAGCCATTTCTTGGCCCTTCATTAGGCACTCAAAGCTATGTTAAGTATTTTATTCACATTTTCTCTGACTCCATGAACCCAACAGCTACAAAGAAGTTACATAAGTCAAAGATACTCTCCATGCTATGTCTGCTTCCTGTCTTGACTCAGGGTATCTCCCACAGATTGCCTGCCATGATACTATGATCTTTCTGCTTGAGGGTGTGTCTTGGCCACATGGAAGACTCACGTGTTAAGCAAAAAGTTCATGAAAGCTCTCATCCTTCACCTGTGATTTGTGGAGTTTACGCCCCTGCCCCCCAGCGTGCATGCATACACATACACACATACACGCACAGACTCACACATGTGCGCACACACACATACCATCTCCATTGGTGAGACAGTCTCAGGTGAGCCCTATAGTTCTTCAGAGCCTTCAAAGGGGCCGAAAGCAGCTGCCTACATGGCCTCCTTTTATTAAAGCCAGCTTGACAGGTGCTCCCCATTGCCCTTGGTGTTCCCTGAGATTTCTACCCAAATTTGTTCTCAGTCCTTGCCTCAATTTTTGCTCCTGGGGAGGTATAAACCGTGCTACGACTTGAAGATACCCACAGAACAGAGAGAAAGGGAGACTCGGATTGGCTGGTGACCTATGACTGGTGAGTGGCGTGCAGGCGAATCAAGATTGACTCTTATCCTTCCATTACTCAGCTTCCATCAGAAATGATCTGGCCCTGTTTTTCCAACTAGGTAATCAATTATTTACTATGTGGTTTCTTTTTAGAGAGGATCAAGATGTTAGAAGATAAGCAGGGACTCACTTCTGTTACGTATCTGTGTCTATGGCTTGTCCCGTTCAGACTAGGAATTCAGCTAACATAATTAGATACAAACTTAATAAATTAATTGTGTAATGCTATTGTGTAAATGTCGTTAGATGTAATATGCCTCTAGAGGTGTTTACACTTTGCAAGGGGGCATTGAGTTTGCAATGCCTTAACTTGAAGAATTTAAAAAGCATTCTCGGGAATTTGGGGCATCTGGAGTTGAAGGAAAGCTCTCTCCATGCCCTGTGATGAATTTCTTTTATGTATCTATCCATTTGCCTAATGTGGCTCCTGACTCTCCTCACTATCTAATCATCAAAAGGATTCCTTTGGAATGGGAAGGTAAAGTTCAACCCTGAAGTGTTCTGGCCTGTCTTTCCCTGAGCAATACAACACCAACCTCCTGCCTTTACCTACCTGGCTCATCAGGGGATAGGAAGACCTGTTTACATGCCCTGGTTGCTCAGCCTGTAAAAGGAAGATAACTCCTGATCCAACTTGCTTTCCAGGGGTGATGGGAAGATAAACACCCGCAAAGTCCTGCAGACTCTTGGGGTGAAAGGTTCTCTGCAAATAGAACATGGTTTGGGATGATTACGTTTTGATAGGGTAGTTCTCGGGCTAACACCAGGAGTGGAGTGTGGTTGAGAGCTGGGGGTGGGCTCTGTCTCTACCCTTCCCCCTCTGCCCCTGAATTTACCATCCAGCAGCTACCTCTTAAAATGTTGCTGTCACTTATGTCCACTCAACTTCGCCTTCATTTATAAGAGGACAATGAGGTGTTTGTCTTTCTGCCATTCACAAGCTCCAGATTTGCAGGTAGGTCTTACCAGCACACATGCACCACGTTGGATCTCATTCTTGGGTGGCAGTGGTGGCTCAAAGAGCAGACCAGTTAGCAGACATGTCGGCGTATATTCTGGGCTGGAAACTGTTCTCTATCCTCTGTGTGAATGGCCTGACACACAAGCAGGCATCATCTCTTCTAGAACCAACAAGCTTCACAGTTTTCCTTTTTGTGACAGAATTGGAACTCGGTAAAAGCGAAACAAAACCACCATAGAAAAATACCCTCTCCTTCCCAAATTAATTCTTTCAGTTTATGCTCCTAACTCCATAAAAATGTGCTTTAGCTTTTGAAGTTTTTATTAATATTTATAATGCCCTTTTGGTTGCCCTTGAACCTCACAGAAATAAAGCCCTGATATAAAATGCCTCGTTGCTAGGTGGACTGTAGTACCTAAACTCAATCATAAACTTTGAAGTTTATACATATGCATATATTTGACTTCGCTTTGTTTTCTCCCCACTCAGGAGTTTTATATTTTAGACACTATATTTTTAAAGGCAAATTTTAATAGCTTGTATTTTAATTTTGAAAGTAATACATACTTATAAAAATATACAGGTGCACATATAGAATCAGAAGGAAAAGCCCATTCTTAATGACCCATGTCTAAAACCCACTGCCAAGCAGCAACCCCTATATTTTAAATCTTTCAGAATTAGGAACCTGTGGGTTGGATGGGTTGCAGTGGTCCTAAAAAGCTGGGAGCCTGTCACATTCTCCTTTTTTATTTCTGAATATTCAAATGATTAAAATCTGAATATTCAGGAAATTTCAAAGAACGCAGCAAACTGCAAGAAGTTAATATCGTCTTCAAGCAGGAAGGAAAGCTGATGTGTTTTTCCTGTATTCGGGTGTTAAGCCTCGGGAGGACACACCCCTTACAGAGAAGGGAAGCGGGGGTGGGGGGGGGGCGCTGCCTTTTCTGCTCTCCTTACTGTGGACTGTGTGGAGCCTGGCCTCCCAGTCCCTGCTGCTCTTCACTTTGGGCAGTATCTTGTCCAGTTCAGAGCTGAGCTTTCCAGAGAGAGCCGCTAGACACTAATGGGAGCCGAGCCATTAACACATGCGTATCGCCTCTTGTTCATCCTTATTTTCATTGACAATAAAAATCCTTTCTAACAAAACCAAACTCTAGCACCAAGTTCATCCTCAAAAGGGGTTCCACATTTGACCCTCTAGTGTGTGTTGCTTCCAGAACTTTCCTCTGTAAATATGAATACACACGGTACTCTAGTCTTCCCATCCCCCACCCACACGACGCTGTGACAATTTTTGAATGTCAAGAAATCTCCCAAAGCTCTATTTTTCAGTGAGTGTACGTAAAACATCCACTGCGTAAGTCATCGTCCTTGTGCGCAGTGAGGTCGGGTAGCATAGAGAACATGGGTCCTCCTTTTTCTAGTATGGAACTGGAGCTTTTCTTCACTCACCAGGAAGGAGACAGGGATGCAAGCCTCTCCCTACGGCAGAGTGTGGCTCCTACGGCAGAGTGTGGCTCCTGCGGCAGGCAGCCGAGGCACAGGCTCACTCCTTTCCCTTAAGAATTCTGTGAGGACCAGAGGCTTTAACGTTCATTTTCCTGGAATTGTGGGATGTTCGCCTCATCCCAGCTCCTCCGCTGGGAAAGACATTTGTTCTTCAGGCATCCTCCTGCCTCGGGAGCAGGCCTCCTGTCGGGAGTGGGATTTAATTATGCAGGAAAAAAGGTAGGGTTGGGTAGGGTTGGGCTCGGCCAAGTGATCTGTTTGTCTGGTCAGGCTCAAGCAGTCTTTGTGGCTCTATCCAGCTGCTCATCTCTTGGATTCTCATGTTAGGTTCTCATCTTCTTAACTCAGACGGTGGGAGGCAGAGAATCGAGAGAAAAGAGTGTATTTATTGACACCCCTGTACCTCAGTGAATGATACCATAGTTAACATTTGTTTGGTATTTCTTCTGTGCCCAGCTGCAGTTTCTCCTGCAATGTACCCAATAATCCCACGGAGTAGTGTTACTGTTGTTATTATGCGTGACCAAACTGACGCATGGGGAAATCCTTGCGCCGGTGGTGGACCTCATTGCCTTGCATCCATTTCATATCAGAAAGGCCACACCAACGTTTCTGCACAGTTGCAGCTTGAGCGTGTAGGTTCTCCCTAGGTTCCTCCCTTTACCGAATCTGTCATCGTCTTTTGCAACATTTTATTGCAGCTGTTGGGGGGCTTTTAATACCATTCATAGCAACTTCTGGTTGTTGAGAAGGTTTCTACTTTTAATGCCATGAGATTTTCTTACTTTCCATCATGACTCACTTTATCTTAGCTTTTGTGCTTACAAGGTCCCTCGCTATCGGTAGATTTGCATCTGTATTTTACCTGGGTTCCTATGGCTTTAATTAAAAGCATAACTTTTACCAAATTATTTCACACAAAGGAACCTTTCTCGTCTTTCCTTGTTGTTTTGTTTTAAAGCAAAAAATTAGTTGATTCAGGATCATCCTTTCTTTGCAGGATTCTAATGCATATAGCGACACAGGCTTTGGTGTCTGCTTCCTGCAGTGAGTTGGCACTTCTGTAGGCAAAGTTTTCACCCATGCTTTATGATACATGTTACCCTTTAGAATAAATCCATCCTTGCCATTCCTTTTAAAAGTGTATTACATGATATTCTTTTACTTTAATAAACCTTCTCTTATCAATCTTGCAGTCTTATTGGGAATTTAATTAAAATGAACTTCTATTTGCAGCTTACTTTGGAGCCATTTAGGGTGTTTATGAACTTTTCCTCATTCACGAACTAATACATATTTCTGGGTATCTCAGCAAAGTGATGAAAATATCATCAACTGGAAGTCTATCCTCAAGATATTTTGGTTATTTTGTAATTTCAGAGACTATAAGGAATGGATTATTATATAAATAGTGATTTAACATAATTTGAAATAGTTGTTACTGGTGTCTGGGTAAGTTTTTAAAGTATTATGTTTCTGACTTTTTATTGAACTCATTGTGATTTTTTCATTTAATTCTCCTCAGTTGTTTGTGTCCAGTTGTAGCATTCAAAATAATAAATTTTGTTGCTTACAACTCTTACATAGGCTTCACTGTTATTCCATTGTCAGAAGCTTCGAGAATAATATTAAATAATCACCATTAGAGTGAACATTTTTAACATAGCTGTAATTTTAATGGGATTGTCTTCAGGCTTTCACTGTAAATCAAGTTAGCTTGTATCATCTTAGGATAGATAGTTAAAGTAGAAACAAACAATTTTTCTGTTTATAAAAATGTTTACTTTTTATGCAACCGAGATGAAATGATGAGTTTTATTGTATTTGAAGGCTTTTCTTGATGCATGTGTATGTGTGTATGAAATTTCCCACTGATGTTTCCGGATATTAAGCCATCTTTGCATTTTAAGGATACTCCTCAATGAAATGTTATATGCAATTCTTCATGTGTCTTTCACATTTCTGTGGTTCTTGTGAATAGGACATGGACAACTCTTCAGGAGGATTTGCTGAAAGAAAGAAATGGCCTTTTTTCAAACCAAAGAAACAAGCTTGCTCATAGCCTTGGGGGCAGAGCTCTTCCTGTGGAGCAAACTACAACCATGCTTACTGAGCAGGATGGCGTTCTGTCCCCATGACGAGCTGCTCAGATGCACATTGCCCATTTTTCAAAGTTCAGGGTTCCTCTCCTGTAATATCCCCCATTGCACATGCAGGTGTCTACCCAGACTGACATCACATCACTTTCCTAAGACCTGAACCTTAAGTAACAAAACCGGTAAGTCTCTCCCCTAACCTTGTTTCTTCACCATTGGAAGCTGTGCCAAACCAACTCTCTAGCAGTGAGTGAAAATGTGTAGGTTTTTGCTTTTTTGTACTGATGTAATAAATACTATGTGTGAACTGTCCTTTCAAAACTTACAAATACTGATAAGACAGTTTCAACTAAGTTCCGAAGTCAAAATTATCCTATCACTACACTAAAGGGCTCAGTGCTTTATGTAGTTTAGTGTTAATTAGTTATTAATTACATAATGGTTCTGCCTGGTTACTGTCTGATTTTTAAGCAGTCTAAGTTTGTATTCTTTGTTTTCTCTTGTCTTTTACCTACTCTTTGTGCTGTTAACATTTCTAGTTTCCTATTAGTGATGGGTCTTTGCCAGTCTTTGTGTGTGTGTGTGCGCGTGTGTATGTGTGTGTGTGTGTGTGTATAGGTACCCATGTACATGGGCCTGTGGCAGCCAAAGGTCAACTGCATGTGTCTTCCTTGGTCTTGCTTTACTTTACTATTTACTATTCGAGTGTCTAACTGAACCTGGAGCTTACTGATTAGCTAGATTCTCTGGCCAGTGAACCTCTGGGGCTTTCTATTTTTAACCCTTGTGGGCTAGGGCTACAGGCACATAGTGCCCGATAAGGCCTTAATGTTTGTGCTGGGGACCTGAGGAGTTGAACTTAGGTCTTTATACGCCCAGCACTTTACCCTCTCCAGCTGTCTGTTTAACCACCTTTCTACCCTCATGCCGACATTTTAACTTTTATTTCATGTGTGTAATTTTAAAATCTAGTTTACAGAGGAAGTTTTTCTTGACAAAATTTGGGAGTCTTGATAATTTAATAAAGGATTTAAATCTATTTATGTTTATTTTTATAGCTGGCATCCTTGTTTTTGTGGTGTCTTGTTTCTGTTTTATGTCCTCCCTTCTTCCTTCTCTATTTCCTTGCAGCTGACCCCTCCACCCTTTTCTGATATATGGACTAGATTTTCTTTATATTTTCCTACTTAGGATTGCAATACCTGCATGTCTCTGAAATTTTAATTAATATATATAATTCTATATTTCCCTAATCATGAAACAGTCTCTTGACCTTTTACTTTGCTAGATGATATAATTAACTCACGGCAACTATTTTCTTATCTATGTTCATAAAAAATAATTTTGTTTTAACTTATTTATCATAGAACAACTCTGGGATCTTTTCTTCATTTTAGAAGCTAGAGAATATTGCTGAAATTATGGAAGATTTGCTACGGAATCTTAAGTGTGCAATACTATCGATTTTAAGTATTTTATCAGAGAAATGAAACCACAGAGGTTTCAGAGACTTTGAAGGACTTGTTCTAGGTCCCCAAACTTAAGCAGCAGCATTAGACTTCAATGATGGGTATCTTGGTCCCCAAATTCAACCCTTGCTGTTTGCATTCTAATATGCATTTTACTAGAAGTAGTGGAGAGGATGAGGAAGCTTTAGTTTATTTGGAATTAGGGGACAAGTGAGTAGAAGAGAAAGGATTTGAACCTTAGAGAAAAAAAGATGGTAGCATTTGATTTGTAAAGAAAAGGAAATATATAGCTATAGCTCCAACAGAAATATAGAGAAAGTATGCAGGCTTCCCTGTCTTCCTGTGTCATCTCAGGAGAGATGTGAAGTTGGTGAGATGTTCTGCTGTGATAATCAGTCTCAGAAGAGGACTTAGTTTGAGCCTCTTTAGGTGATTTGGCTCCTCCTGTGCCGGGATTTTCCTTCTGTTCCCTTTTATTGAGTTTTAATAAGAAGCCATCTGGTGAAATATTTTGGACTTAGGTTGATATTTAACATGCAGAACAGGCTGGTTTCAAGAGTGACTATTTAGCCACCAAATAAAATAAAAAATAAAGGCGATAATTATAGCCCAAATAACACCATGCTGTAATCTTTCTTGATTGACATAAAGATTCTGGTCAATTATCTTTTTGTCAAGAAACAAAATCTTTGGGGACCACAAGCTCAGAAAAGTTCTGGCATAAGGAAATGGCTAGATTTTCTCCTCAACATCAGAAATTCCGGAACTCAACCCACTAGACCTGAAACATGACCTAAGGGAGTCAAAGGAAAAATCAAGCTGGAGTTCAGCTTTCATGAACGTAGATAGCTCCTGGGCAGAGCACTGAAGCAGCTGGTCATTTGTGTAGGACGCAGTTCATCGCAGTTTCTTTTATTTATTTTTTCTTTAATTTTTTTTATACCAAATACAACAACCACCTGCTAAAATATTGAGATTACCGAGATGAGACAAGCTAGAAAGCAGGCATGCTTGAATCTTACAATTTTTAAAGCTTTTGTTTGTCAGGAGAGGGGTTGGGGTCTAAGTGTTTTGAAGGGATAAATTTCTCGTGTCCTTCTCCCTCAGGTGTCTTTTCATGCCAAGGAGTATGGTCACTGTGAAACACTCCATAGATAATGTCATTAGCTCCATGTTGAAGGCTACAGCTCAAACATGCTCAAGATCATTTAAAAATCTCTCTCTCTAAACTGGAAAAATAACCCATGTGCCTGCTGATTTGCTTGGAACCATCAGTCCTATAAATGGTGTCATTAGTCCTTCAGTAAAATTTTGCTTATATTTACAGTCTGGGTGATAGTGATAGTTAGATACGACCCGTTCTCTTCTGACTGGTAACATTAGCACGACTCCAGGTGGATTTGACTCTTGTAAAATGTTATAACGTTCATCTTCATGTTGGGCATTTGTGCTGGCTAGTTTTATGTCAACGACATACCAACCAGAGTTATCTGAAAGAGGAAACCTGAATTGAGAAAATGCCTCCATAAGATCCTACTGTAAGGCATAGTTTAATTAGCTATTGATGGGGGAGGTCCTAGGCCATTGTGGGTGTTGTTATCCCTGGACTGGTAGTCTTTGGGTCTATAAGAAAACAAGTTGACATTTGAAGCAAGCCAGTAAGCAGCTCCCCTCCAAGGCCTCTACACCAGCTCCTGCCTCCAGGTTTCTGCCCTCCTTGATTTCCTGTCCTAACTTCCTCCAGTGATGAACTCTGATCTGGAAGTGTAAGCCAAATAAACCCCTCCTTTCCCAACATACTTTTGGTCATGGTGTTTTGTTGCAGCAATAGAAACCCTAAGACAGTATAACTGTTTGCCCTTGGAATCATTGCCTCTACATGTTCAATTTCATTAACTTTTTGGACTCATGTCATTTCTCCATTATCGTAAGACTGGCTACTGGGGCTCAGGTTTGAGGCTAATGTCCTTTTCATATCACATTGTCTTATTGACTCTACTTCATTGTACACTGGATGGCTAAATTTGAATGGAATACCACCATTGAATATGTCTGTTCTACTGATGTTTTTATGCTTTTAATTCAGTTTCCAAAGGGAAACCATGGTTTGGGTCTGTGAATTCAGTAGCAGCTTGCTTGTCTAGCAGGTGCAATAGCCTGAACTCACTCCCCAGCAACATAAATAAACAAGTAATAGAACACTTATGTTTTCCAGTCTATATGTCACATGGCAATATGACAATGGAGGCCAGACATCTTGCATTACAACATTGCCTCGTCAATATATTTGCTCCATTGCATAGAGGCCTGGATGCACGCTTTGGCCATCTTCTGGTCTTAGGGCATGGTGCAGAATGGTCTGCACCTGTGATTCCCAGCCTGGGTCCTTACCTCAGAGATCTAGGAAGCATATACCGGTGCACTAGCTAAAGTCTGGCAACTGAATCAGAATCATGAGAGTCCTGGGATCTGAGTTTTAAACCAGCTTGTTGCCCAGGTCAATATTTCTAGATCCACAGTCAGGACAACTGCTCATCTTGACTATTGTGTATGCAGGCATACACATGTGTCTGAGGCACTGAACAGGACCACCTTTTAATGAGACAGAATTCTCTGCATTCTCCTAATAAGGTAAGAGAAAAAGTTTAGAGTCCATCATGGCTTAAGATAAATGAATATGTGCACATAGAGGCAGTTGGGAAAACTGAGAAGAAACAAAGTGTGCAGGGGAAGGGAGTGAGCAAAGTGCCTGATTCTTACCCCAGACTTATTTTCTCTAAATAATGCTATATTTGATATTTTTATACTATGCGGGGTATATATACATACATATTTTCTTCACGTTTTCCCATGAGAGCTAGGTCACATATTGGTAGTATCTTCCTCCATTAAGCATTCAAGCAGTCACTAGAATTTGAAGAGCTATGCATTAACTTATTTGATAAATGTCAGCTGAGTAGTCAAGACAGTGTTGGTGGTACACGTGGATAGCAACATTAGCTGAGGTGCTGAGAGAAGACGTAGCTCTACGCTATGGCAGAGCACACAGATCACTCAGGTTTCAGAACAAACCCTAACTCTGCTGTGTGATTCTGGGCAATCCCATTCTCTAACTTCTGGTTCTATGAAACAGGCAAAATACCTTCTTCTCCTGGTTGTTTGGTTAACTAGTTTATAGACGGTCTCTTCTAGTTGGTAAGGAGGAATAATATGACACTTACTGTAAGGGTCATAGGTTTAGCCCACCCTCACTCAGCGTGAGTCTGCTCTTTTAGTTAAACCTTTCTGGAAACATCCTCATAGACACATCCAGAGAGGTGTCTCATAGATGATTGTAAATCCAGATAATGGGGTTTTGTTTTGTTTTTAGTGCCCTCCTTGAATCTAAGGTCTTTCTAGTAGTGTTTGCACTGAGCTTCAGGGTCCTCTAATCAGGTTGATCTTCTTTTTACCAAGCAGAAAACCCTCTCTTCCTTCCATGTCCCCAGGAACCCCTGGCACTCTAGGTGTCTGAGAAGATGGGCCAGAACCCAAACACCATTAAGGGAGCTGTGAGTTTTTTGAGTTCCAGCTGCTGTGCAGACAGGAACTGGCTCAATGAGGAATTGATAGTGGAAGCTGCTGTAAGAACTACTTCAGAGACATGGCAGCTGCATGTTAGATGGTCCCTACATCTTCTCCAGTCGAATGAAGAGTTTAGATCATGAAGCCTGCTGCTGCTGGGGAAGCAAGTGGATAAATAGGCCTGTGTATGTATTTCTAGTCCATGTGCGAGTGTGTCTCCACATACTCTCAGGCTTGTTTTGTCACGAAACTTAAGAAAGGACTCTGGAAAGCCCTTCTCTTTAGTGGAAGCCTGGTCATGAAAACACTAAGTGGTGCTTATGAAATGTTAGCTCCGTAGCCCGCAGCCTGACAGTTTCCCACACTCCTGGCTTTCTTAGCAGAAACAATGCACCCGTCTGCTCCTGTACCTTTACACTTGTCACAGAAGAAAGTACCTTAGCACCCCTCTAGCTGTCTCTGTTATGCACACAGCACTCTGTCAAGGTTCCACCCCAACCACCCCTGATTGCATCCTTGATTCAATAGCCTGCTCGATTGAATGAGATGATATCTGTTATGTCTTATTTGTCTGACATAGAACATGTCTGCTGTAGGTCAATATCGTGCTGAAATGTATCATGGCGGTCTGTTAACAAACCCCGCTCTAATCCAGCATTGACTCCATCCATGTTAACAGGATAGCAACTTTATTCTCTTGTAAATATGTGGGTATATGCAAGAAGCAGATATGTGATATACGGAACTTGCAAAAGTAGTAAAGACTGTGATTATTTGAATTGCAAAGAGATCTTTCGCTCTTGGATATTCCTTTAAAAGTAGTAACAGCGTCTTTATGGGGAAAGGCTTTTGAATGTCTTTCATATACATGATCTCATTTGTTCCTATCCACATTCCTATGAACTAAGTGGGGTAGTGTCTATTATCTGCATGCTTTATGGCTTAGTCATTTGATATGTAATTTCCTTTACAAAAAGTCAACCCATCACCTCTTTAGAAAGTGCAATCGATGCTGAGCGTATGCCTCACTCCATTTACTTGTATGTATGTCTAGAGAGTGCCCTGGATATCTCTTGCTATGTAACAAATTACCCCCCATTTAATAGTTTGAAATGCCATCTGAATATATCTTACATTTTTTACCCAGTTTAATAGTGGTAAAGCTGGCTAACACTGATTCACGTGGAATCACACATCACTTGGTCTGTTGCTCAGCACTAGGGATGAAATCTAGCTGAAATAGAGATCCCAGGATGGCTTTTTGCTTGAGTTTAGTGCCTTGACAGGGATGCTCTGAAGTCTGCAGATGTCAAGTGGGATGCTATGCAGAGTCTCGGGCTCCTGCAGATGAACTCAGAGAACCTTCAGCAGATCTAGGTCCATATCAGTTCTGTCATATTCTCTCTCTCTTTCTTTTTTTTCTTCACTTTCTTTCTCTCTCCATGGATCTTGCTATATAGGTCAAGGTGGCCTTAATCTTGACATCTGCTTGCCTCAATCTACATCTGCTAGGATGATAGGCATTCATTACCATGGTATGTTTCAAGACCAAAGAAAGCATGGAAGCATATCCCAACTCTAGAGCTGTGGTATGCATCCTACTCCTCAGAGGAAAGGGTGTCAGAGACTTTGCTGCAGTGTTTAGCTCCTGAATTCCCCTTGTTATGCAGGAATGCCTTCATCCTAGTGAAAGAATTCCATGTCCTCATCTTGTAGTAGCAGCAGGACCCAGGTAGCCTCGGGTTCTGGCAGGAGATCCAGGATCTTGTCATTCCAAGCAGATGCAGATGTGATTCTTTAGGCATCTTCCTCTGAGTGTGGTTCCTTCCCACCTCTGAATAGAGCAACAGGTTATGTGGTGCCCATTGTCTCATAGGTAGTGCTGGGACCAGTGATGAATGCAGTGGATGTTCTCATTCAGAAAGGGGGAAGTGGGATGCACGGAAGAGTCCTTGCTCTGTACACTGAGCAATTGCTCACTGCCACACACAGCCTTGATTATAGCAGCAATACAATAAAACAATATGTACCATTATTACCAATGATAATTAGCATTTATGTTTTAGTTTATTTTTCTCAATATATTCTTATTTTATAAATGTTAAAAATTAATCATTTGGCACTTTTGATATTCCTTTCAGATATTAAAATGTAGCCAAATTCATTACTTCATTTGTGTGTGTGTGTGTGACAAGCTTATGTATCCCAAGCTATCTCAAACTCACTATGTGGCTAAGGTTGGCCTTGAATTCCTGATTCTCCGGTCAAAGCTTCTAAAGTTGCTCATGGAATACAATTCCCAGCCCATTGGTTGTATTGTTCTGCTATCTAGATTACCACATCCAATATCACTAAAATTTCTGCCACTTCATAAGTAGGACACTGGTCTCTAATAGTTATCATTGCATTGCCATCTAATTAGTCACCAGCAGCCTTCCTCATGTCCAACTACCTTCATGAGCTTTCTTTCCACTTTCTGGTCCTGAAATAGGTGACCTGAGATCTTGAGAACACTGCACCGCCACGGTTTAGATTCTGTCCCTATTGTTTATTACTGTGTAGTAAGTTACTCTCATACTTGGCTAACAATAGTCACTCTTTTATAGTATTTAAGAATTTATTGCTTGGGACTCAGACATAGAGCTCTGCAGGGCAATTCTTCTACTGGGGTATTCTTTGACTGGGGTCATTCAGTAGTGTTTGGTTGGTGGATAGGTCTGTTACAGGATAAGGATAGAGATACCCCGATACCTACAACATGGCAAGTTAGTCTGAGGTGGGTACCAACTGGGACTGTATCCTGGAGTGTCTATCAGTATGCAGTCTAGCCATCTAGTAAGTGGCCCTAGACTTCTTGCATGGTGACTTAAGATCCTAGAGAAAGTATCCTAAGAGGTCAGAATTAGAAACTACTGATTTCCTAAGACCTTGAACAGCATTGGCTCGGCTTTACTTCTGCTCTGTTTTATTTGCTAAGATAATCATCAAGTTCGCCCAGACTCATAGGCATGATAGACTTCATCCACTTATGAGTAGAAAAATAACCTCTAGCTTTTCATCAGACTTATAGGGAGGCCTGATTCAATGGACTGATTCAAGATTACATAGTCAAAGTTCTTGTTTCCTTCCTTCCATCGCTCAGTGTGTTGGAGCTGATTCGAATTCATTAATACTAGATCATATCATAGACAAAATGGAGATGGTGATGCCTGTTGTCACTCTATGGCTCTGGAGTATGTGTTTTTGGCTCTCTTAAAAATAATTAGCATTCAGAAAGTACATTCTAAATTGCTCTAGGAAGTAGAATAATGATTTACCATAACTAATTGGTCCATTACAAAATTTCAGCATTTTTATATTAAGAGACAAAATTGGGTCTCAGTGTTTATTAAGTAGTATTAGCAGGACCACATAGAAGCAGATACACACAGGACTCTTATACACCAACCACAGAAATGCATGTACTAATATGCATGCCCTCTGCCTTTCCTGTGCCAGGTCATATACATTTTTCACTGAATTTTTGCAGCATCCTTTTGAGGAAAGCAGCATTATTAACAGCTTAATCATAGTTCTCTAAAACATTTTAGTTCTGGAGTTTAAATTCTAACATATCCCTTGCATATTTATGCATAATACATCTTAAAAAGAATCTAATGAAAACTTTAGTAGCGTCTGTAGGGGTTTTTGTCTAAGTTCTGTGGAAACTGTCCCTTTTTACTTTGTACAAATATTCTTGCAAAAATGAGATAAAAGCAGATCTATGAAGATATCAAAGCAAAATAACTAGAGGGAGATTAAAAAAGGATGTAGAGAAGTGAGAAGCCATTCGTTTTATTCATAGCCCTGAAAGGAAGGCCGGTGGTTCCACCATCGGGGCAAAGGATGGGTGGTTGCCACAGTAGGTGCAAAGGTGAGCCGGAAGCCGAGGAAGATGTGTTTAGCCTCTAAAAGACAGTTTCTTCCCTTGCACTGAAGTTTATTGTCTTAGGAGAGAATGTAACTAGAAACCATTGCCAATGACAGTATTTATGTATGGCTCCAAGTAGGGGTGATGAAACACAACATCCAACAAGCCAGTCTACGTATTAAGGAAGTGGTGATGCAGGTTGGAAGGCGTGGTCAGAAAATTTTATCCCAAGTTAGAAAAAGACAAGTGTATGGAATTTTGACTTGGAAGATAACAGTTAATAGACTGTTCCTGGAGACTAATAAACCCAACAAAGGCAGAGAAATAATATAAAATTAATACTGAGATAGGACATCAATAAGGTAATTTTCAAATAGTTTAATCAGTTCTTTCTGAACATGTTTGTTGAGCCTCCTGTGTGTTAGGCATTAAGGGTGTCATGCTATCAAAAGCTCTTCTCCTTCCTGGAACTTACATTTAGGTTGGGAGCTGAGGCAATGCACATACCTAGTAAGAAACTAGGTATGTTTTGTCCGTACTTAGCAGTGCAATGCGCGAGAGAAGGATAGAATGTGGCTGGGAAGACTTGACTTAGGAGAGATTTGAAGAAAGCGAGTGAATGAGCTGCAGTAACTTTGTTTCCTGCTTCATGGAGAAAATGAGAATGCTCAAAAGAGCAGTGTAGACAACGCCAGCAAGTATAGACTAGACATTCCTGTGGGAGCAACACTGATACGTGCAAGGAAAAACAAGACACTCAGTATAGCAGGAGTCCAGTCTGCGTGAGGAGGGCAATGTGGACGTAAGCGAAGGACTTCAGAAAGTGTTCCACAGAGAATGGTAACAGTTAAGCAATGGAGAGGGTTGGAGTTCTGGGCATATTTGAAGGTAGAACCAAGGTTAGGACTCAGGGTAGAAGAAAAGAGGAGTTAAAGAAAGTTTGTGGGATTTGCTCTATTTTAATTTTCTCTATTTTAAACATTTGATCTTATGTATATGGGTGCTGTGCCTGTATGCATGCCCAAACACCATGCATGTGGATGCAGTGCACACTGTGGACAGTAGGGGCATCAGATCGTATGGGGATTTTAGATAAACCAAGAATGGCCAGTTGCTAACATGAGGACAGCGGCAGGAGCAGGCCCTGGTGCTGGAGCTGGAGCTGGGAGGATTTACCTTAGACGTGTCAGACACTGGATGTGGGTTAGGTGTCAGTCACGCTTGTATCATACCTGTGCCACGATATATGTGTATGGGCATCAGCAGAGGAAGCTGGGCCACAAGCATAAATTTATTATATCTAAGATATCAGATTCAATGGTATAAGTAAAGAGAGGAAAGACAAGGTCCAGAGCCTGAGCTTAAAACTTAAGCGCCAAGATGAGAAGAAGCATCCAAAGAAACAAAGACAAAAGACCAGAACGTTGAGATCAAAGCCAATTAGACAGCAGAGGAAATGACTCCGGAGAGTAGAGTGGTCTGGCTCAAAGCTTCTGGTTAACCAAACAGGATGAGGCCTGAAATGGCCACAAGCTTAACAAATAAGAATCTTTGTCACCTTGATAAAAATGTCACCTGAAGAGGAACGCAGATGCAGCCTGATTGCAGTGATGTCAAGAAAGAATGGGCAGACAGCAGTTGGAGACAGAAGGCTAACCACTTTTTCAGAGAGATTGTCTTGGCGATGCAGGAGTCATAAACACAGGGTGTGCTGATAGAAGTATCTGGAAGTTTGGGAGGAAAAGGAAGTGTGGATGTTTTGGGGGGAGTGTAGGGGGAAGGGTGAGTGGGAGGGTTAAGGAACTAGGCAAATACAGTCTGACTGAGTATGAGGAACGTTTCTTAAGAAAAGTTTGGATTTCCTAGAGCTGGTTGGTCCTTTTCAAACCAGTATTCTAGGAGAAAGTTATTCCCTACAGCACCAAGAAACATGAGAAAAGGCCGGGAAGGAATAAACGTGCTGAACGGCTGCTGACAGAACACCACCAGCCTTAGAGTACCACCAGCATTTTCCTGGTATCCCTTTTCCTGCATTTCTCGTTTCTCGTGTCCTTGATTCTTTCACTTCTCTGTGCTGAGACAGGCACACCTGTGCTGGTCATATGTGGGTTTCAGAAAGTAGATCTGTTCCAGTTCCTGGTGGTTTGGCTGGTGTTTCAGTCAGCATTCCCTGTGTTGTGCTCTAATGAAAAACGGACAAATTTTCAGTGGCTTACAGTCAGCTGTGTTCTTCCCCGCTTTGTGTTGCTGGAGGTCAGTTGGACATGTCTTTGTATATCTAACTTCTGAGTCTGAGTCTAAAGGAAGAGCCCATAAGTACCTCATGAAGAAGAAAGAACAATGATGGAATCACATGATGGCTCTCCAACTTTCTCTCTGGAGTGGTAATTGTCACTTTTGCTTAGATTTTATTATCGAAACTAAGACCATGGCTAAATTTGATGTCAATGGGATGAGAAAGTACATGCTTCTTTTCAGAAGGAAAACAAATAATTTGGAACAATCATATAATTAGCTACAAATTTTTCCAGGTGTTGCAGGGGAAAAAAAATCGTCCTCAGACAACACAATGGGGCAAATTACCTCTTCTCAACCATGATTGACATCCAGTCCTTGGGGGTAACCTCAAGGAGATTAGACGCTTCGTATGAATTTCTGGGTATAATTTTATGTCTGGGCCTGAGGGTTTTTTTAGCTTTGGAATTTAGAAAATACCCTACCTTTCAGGGAGTCAAAGCATGGATTTCATCACAGATGTTATGGGCATTATAACTGTAAAAGGAACCATGCCCAATTTTCTAAAATAGGTCTAGAAGCAGGAAGAGCAAGTCCCATCTAGACCTGTCATTGGAGACACTCTTAAGGTGTGTATTCTCAAGACTCACTTAAAAATAATGTGAAATAAGAAATAATAGTGGGAAGGAGCCCCGTTCTTCACTTAGTAAGAAAAAATGCAACTTTGGTAAAGAAGTCCCTATTCTTTGTCTACCAAGGGATTTTTACAGCTTAACAAAGAACTTGGTAGTTTTCTTTATGGTGACATGCAACCAAGCTTCTGGGTTCGTGACTTCCGGTGCCTTGCAGGAAGCAATGATGCGAATGCTTGCCTAACCATGCTCTCATGACAGTGAGAAAGAAGACTGACAATGAAGGCCCCCAACAGCTGGTGAGGCCTGGTCTGCGGGCATCAGTGCCTCTGTGTTTCTACCCACTAAAACAGGCATCATGGCCTTCATCTTAATGAATCTTTCCCTCTTTGTTTATGAATTTGTGACTGTGACCACTGACAAAGGACATGCCAAGAACTTAGCCAGTGCCCAAACTGTGTACTGCTGTGGGATTTTCTCCTCATAGATTTGTCCAATGACCCAGCTCAGGAGAAAACAGTTAGGTAATGCATTCCCAGTGGTAGCCCCCTTCCCACCAGCTCACCGCTGGTGCCCTCATTAGGATGTTTTTCTTCCTTCAAGAATTTTTTTTTCCAGTCCACCTCAGCCTCCCACCACAGTGAATTTACTGTCTGTGAAGGGGACTGGGTAGCTGTCCCCTGAGACTGTATTTGGTTTATTTTTAGCTCAGGCAGTTTGGAAAAATTACTTTCTCTCTGTACAAGCACTTCTTTCACTCTGACTCAGAATCCAATGCTTCTCATACTGGATAGTCTGTGAGGGGATCATGACTCCTTCATTTGAAGATGGAGGCACCGCCATTTTACAAGGGAAAAGATGCCCGGACGTGGCACTGGAAAAGTGTTTTCCTTTGGTTTGTTGGCCTCAGATCTGTAAGATGTTTAGTTGTGTAAAATTGCAAGTTAGTCTGACTAAATTGGACAGATTGCTAGTAAGCTCCCCTCTCCCTCAATCCCAATTGATCCCCTGAGCCATCTGTATCCCCTAAAATTGTTATTATTACTATCAGGCTACATGCTCAAAAATTATTTCCCTTGGGAACACACACCTAACCCAGACAAAAAGATTACTTTTTTTTTTTTTTGTATTTGTTGTTTTACTCACTCAATACCCTTTGTCCCAGCTCTGTTGTTTATTTCTTTTCTCTTACCTTAGGTCTCCTTCACCATTATATCCCAGTTCCCTGTCCACTATTAGGCTGAACCGCCTGAAATTGCCAATATTCTGGGGCTTTTTGACCCACGAAGGAGGTGGTGGTTTCAATACAGTTGAAGATAATCCAGTTAGAATGAAGTGGTAAATTGGGAAAATTCTCATGCGAAAAAAATGCAAATTATTGACCAAATCAACTACAACTCGATAACACGCAGTAGCGTGGAGTGTGTATTGAAGCTTCAACACGATTCTTTGTAACGTGGAGGATAATTAGCATATTAAATGAGAAGTTAATATTTTTGGAAAACTGGAATAGAATTTTCACTTCTAATAGGGAAAAAAAAAGTAAAACTGAGAGGCACACATGGATGTAAATGTGCCAAGAATCTCTGTGTGCAGTGGCCGTGACCACCACTTGGCATGTGCAATGTGTTCAGATCTTTAGAAGAACTCTCTCTCTCTTTCTCTCTCTTTCTCTGTCTCTCTCTCCACCCCCTCATCACCTGCTTCTCTTACTTTTCATAGTCAGACATCTGAAAAAGCCACACTCATTTTGCCCATATTACCATCTAGTCATTGTGCCCCCTGTGATTTGCCTTCTGTCCCCAACACTTTACCAAAATGGTATTTTTTTTAAACCAAAGCCACTAATGACCTTAATTGAAAAATTCAAAGGAACTTTTCCTGCCTTTATCTTACTTCACATCGTTGTCATATTTGACAGGATGGGCTGTGACTCGCTTCTGAATAGTTTCACCGCTTTCCCTTCCTTTGCATGCTCAGTTTCTTGCAGCTTATGGCTGTCTCCAATCCAGGTTAGCTTTTGGTTAGACACCAAACAAGACTGTTTTGGTCACCGTGTATCTCAGAGCCTGGGTTAGTACAGACACTGAAAGGTCCTTATCTCTCTTTGTGGAATAAATGAAAGAACGAACTGGAGAATTTACAGCACTTTGTTAATTATTATTCATCTCAAATATTTGGTTTCTCTTCCATTCAGTCCCTAGTTCCAAAGTTGTTTCCTAATCACACCACTTATTTTTGCTGATGTCTGGCAGGGAAGGAGCCGCATTCTTCATGCTCCCATTTCTGATCTGCTCAGTAGTTGAGTGTGCCCAGTGGTTTCTTCTCTCATGGCTTCCTGCAGTTCTGAGCAGAAAGACTGCAGCATTTCACAGTGACTCCTGCCTCATCAGGGGGACACTTATGTCCTTGCCCCGACCCTCGAGGATGTTTCACTTAGAATGCCAATAAAGTACATCCCACAAACAGCCATCACTTGTTGCTCACTTCAACATATGACCCGACAAAGGGCAAAACAACCCTCAGCAAGACTCACGGCGAACAAAAGAAGCACAGCAACAGAAACTGTGACCCACGTGTGTGCTTTACGCAAGTGTAATTTCTGTTGTTTTGGTTGGAAAACAGCTGCAGGTGTCCTCTAATTATAACCCATTTTCACAAATATCAACTGTCATATTTAATCTGTTATACTTACTATATAGCCCACTGTTACAGCGCATTTCTTTCATTATAAATTTAGTAGCAGAATTTCAAATACTCGAGCTAACATTCAGGCTAGTCAATTAATGCATTATTTACAAGTTAAATGTTATTAAAAACAGGTTCTTAATTTGCTAATGATTTAGCAGACCCAAGGCAATATTCCAATTTTTTTTTCATTTGTAAATGGAAGAACAGTTGGGGTAAGAGGGATGTGAAGGATATTTTGAATCTCTCATCATCTGAATTTGTTATTTTTTTTTTCGGCTTTCTCCTTTACTGTGTGTTGGTTTTGAGGCCTTTGTCAGTTGCATCCTATTGGTGAAGAAACACAAACACCAACAGCGCAGATGCTGTTTGGAAGGATGGGCTTTGAAGAAGCCGCCAGGCAGTTTGTGAGGCTCTGTCCACTTCCGTGTGTTTTGATAAACCACTGGAACTGCACAGCAGGGAGGAGAGGGTTAGAAGTCGAGGAAATTCAACGCCATTAGCATCCTACCATTGTCCAATTGCATAAACAGGATGTATGTCTTTTTAAATATGCTGTGAAAAAAAGTTTCGTTCTGAGGTTCAGGGGTCTCAGGATAATTATGATACCCTGGATTGTATTTTTTTTTTTTTTGGTTTTAGTTTTTTCATTTTTAATTATTTGACCTAGATTATTTGACCTAGATCCTTCATGTGCTCCACAGCAGACTACTGACTCCTGAAGAGGTCCTGCGGGGGTTCTGGGGTGGAAATGCTTTCAGGCACCATGAATCCAGATGCACCTTGTTCATCCATCTCTCCAGAGCGTCTCTTGACCTGAACTCTGACCTTTAACCTTCTCACTTACCTCCTTTTTCTTCTTTCAAGTTCTCAAAAACTTAAGGTCCACTCTTTTTTAAAAATTTATTTATTTTATGTATATGAGTGTTCTATCTGCGTTTATACCTGCCAGAAAAGGGAATCAGTTCACATTATAGATGGTTGTGAGCCACCATGTGGTTGCTGGGAATTGAACTCAGGATCTTTGGAAGAACAGACAGTGCTCTTAACCACTGAGCCATCTCTCCAGCCCCAGGTCCACTCTCTTAATGAAATCATGTTAATACCAAGTCTATCCCTCAGCTATCATCCTATTCTCTCAAATGGAGGGATTTATTACATAGATTTAAGGTCTCCACACAGCATACTGCTTTGATATACCTGTGCATACTGAAGTGGTCTTCATAGTCAAGCACATGAATATGTCCATATCGCACACTGTTCTTTCTTTCTCCTTTCCTCTCCCCTCCCTTCTGTCTTCCCCCTCTCTCTTCCTCGTTCTTTCACTGTGGTGATAATTTTGAAATCTATTTTCTTGTTCGAATTCTTCTCTGAGTTTGTCATTTGTTTTGTTCTTGACATTGGCTCTTTCTATGCAGTTGGTTTTAACTGGTTTTTCTGTCTCAGCTCCTGGAATCCTGAGATCTACAGGTATATGATATCATGCTTTGCCTTCTCTGAGTTTTTATAGCTCTTTTTAGTTGTGTCATACAACGTATTTAACCTATGTGCTTTTCATATATAATTTTTCTTTATAGTATAAGATAGTGAGTACAACAACAACAATAGTAACAAAAACCTATTGTTATTAGTGCCGTGATCTAAGAAAGCTCTGTCTTCCACCATTTCATTGAACGAGAGGAAACTCACCTTTCTTCTCATTCAAGGTCCACTATTTAACCCAGCATGAACTTGAATCTTCTTGCCTTAGATTCCCAAGAACTGGGTTTATAACATGTGCCACCATGTCTGTCTTTCCCATTTCTTAAATGGAGACAAATCCTCACTTAATTGTAAGAACCGTGAGATTATGCACTCTTGTGAAAAATTTAATTAAATGGTAGGACCCAAAAGATAGCTGCTGTTGTTGCCTTAATGAAGTAAAATCTTGCCATCTAGCCAGCCACCCATTTCTCTCTCTGCATACTGCCCAGCTTGTGTTTGGCACTCAAAAAACTTAATTCCTAGAGACATAGGAGAAGAAGAGGGAGGGTGGAACTGGGAGGGGACAGGGGAGGAGACTACAGCTGGGATACAAAGCGAATAAACTGTAATTAATTTAAAAAAAAAGAAAAAAAACCTTAATTCCTCCTGGCACCAATAAACAGGTCATAAGTATTTCTTGTTTCAAGTTTTATCTGGAACATACTTTTCTCAAGGACAAGGGCTAAGTTACATTCTCCAGACTGTCTCATTTGTATAGAATGTGGGTGAGTGCTGTGTCCTCCATATTTTAGGAGCTGTTGTGTCTCTTGGGAAAATCCAGACAGACCTGAAGCCCTCTTCCCTGATCAGACATCCAGATAAGGTTCTCTGGCTTTCTCCTCCTCCCTCTTTCCACTCTGGGATCACCTTTCAAAGTAATTAGTGGGACTCAAGCCTTGATTCAGGAGGAACTAAAGCAGAGATAAGAAAATTTAGAACAATAGAGAAAGACAAGAGCTTTCAAACTTGCCCTAAGGCAACAAAAGTAACAGAAGGTCAATAAAATATAAACAGTAATGGAATTCATTCATTTATTGAGTAAAGCATACCAAACAACATTTGGTCTTAGTTTGTACCATATGCTCTCAGGTGATGGGAGATGGTTGTGGTCCAAATGGACCAGGCCCTACTGCCCTACAGAACCTTTATTGTAGGGAAAATATGTGAAGGCAAACAAGTTTAGTATGCAAAACCATGGCAAGGAATGATGAGGGTTTAAAGACAAAAATGACAAGGGGAGGGTTAGACAGACCAGGGCATCGAACTGTTCTGCAGAGTGAGATTTAAAACAAGCAAGAGTAGAATAACCTGTCTGTAGGCTATGCCTTCTTCTGGAGTGATAGCAAAAAGGGAAAAAAATCTGTGCTAGCCTGGGCATGGAGGTATAAACATGGCTGGATCACAATCCCAGAGAGGAAAATAGGATGCAGGGGATAGAGGATGTGATCTTAGTGGCTGAGTTACTAAGCTCTTCAAAATAGCCTTTAAGACTGGTCATTGCCCACAGCTCCTATGCAAGAGTTCCTCATCCATATATCCTTCATTTTCTAGCTTTTCTACTTATCTCTTGCTCATGATGTCTTCTTTTTCTCAATTTCTCATATAAAAAGAGAATCTTTATTAGATACAGAACATACTTTATCATTTGATTTCCATTGCAGGTTTTTTTTTTTTGTTGTTGTTAATAGCCATTCTGAGTTGGGGCTCAGAATCAGGCCCTTGCCTCACCCCCCCCCCCCCCCGTGCTTAGCTGACTTTTGTGGAATGATGACTTTATGGAGCTTGGTGTCCTTGCGCCCTTCTGATCAGCACAGGGTTAGATTGCCCTCGGGCCAGAAGTTTAGCTCTGAATGGTCTGAAGACAACTCCGTCAAGAGAGCCTGTCTGCAGTGTTCTAACATAAATAGGTCCAGCCTGCAGCCTCTTAGCCCATTTGCTCTACTTTTGATTGTGTGGATTCCTCATCGCTATCTTAAAGGTAATCACTAGGAGTTGAACGTGAACTTTCTCCACAGCTTCAAATGCTTGAGCACTTGAGCATCAAGCTGATGCCTGTTATAAGAAGTATAGAACCTTCCAGTCATGGTTACTAACTGGAAGGTAGCAGCCACTAGAGGGCAGGCATTCTAGAATCATAGTCCAGTCTGTCATTGGTCTTGTTCTCTGCTTCCTGATTCACCGAACTGTTGTTACTTCCAGGTCCTGGCACAGTGGATGGAAGCACTCTAGCTGACATGCTGGGGTTGTGTAGCAACTTCCTCTGAACTGAACCATTCCTGGCTATCAAGATAATCATTAAGATTCAGGGAAGTTTGTTAAGACTTAGGGACAAATCAACTCAAAAGCCTCAGGATTTCCCCGAAACTCACTACATGCATAAAGCTCCTCCCTTCCCTAGGTAATATGAGCATTAACTGCTGCTAGAAAGACTGATTTGCATAGCTGTCTGCAAGTCATGCAGAGAACTTCAGGATTCCACCTTTCTTTAGTTGTCAATCTTGTTGGGGTGGTTTTCTGATGCTGGGTCCCCTTTGGGTCATCCCTGCCCTGTATGTAACTTGTATATAACCCTGTACCTGTAAATTCATTGCATCACCAAGTTGGACTTTGGTGTAATTGTTGCTTTGATCTATTGTTTTGTTTTGTTTGTTTGTTTGTGTGTGTGCTGTACAAAACACTCCAACTAAAATTTTTTGTTCTTTAATCCTTGCTACAGTTCTGTGTAAGGAAGGTATTTTCTAATTCCTATTTAATGATTTCACTTTCTACTTCACCTTCAGAACACCCACTCACTTTGTAATTATTTAATAAATTAGTTGTAATGATTTGTTTAATATGCAAGAATTATTAAAGGAAGTCTTGGAACCAAGCAGAGCTGGCTATGGTTCCTGGCTCCTGATGATGTGTGTCCCATGGTCCTAAGCAGGCTGTCTTAAATGGCTGTGAAATCTGAGCAATAGGAGCATTGTCCTCCTGTGTGTGTGGGTTTTTTTTTTGTTTTGTTTTGTTTTGTTTGTTTGTTTGAACTCATAGAGATCTGCCTGTCTCTGCCTCCCCGAATGTTTGGGGGTTTGAAAAATGTTACTAAGGACAGCATCTGTGTGATGCTTGTGTAAAGTCAGCGCTCCATGTCTGTTGGGTTGTGTTCTTGTTCTGTGATATCACCCATGAGAGAGTCTGTGCTGTGTTGCTAAGGATGGTCTTCCCTCTTTTGTCAGTTGTCCTGCTGTCATTGATAACAATGACCCCCTTTGCTTTCAACTTCCCCAATATTTGAAAAGTTCAGAAACAGAATAGATTCTGTGGTTGCCCAGAGTAGAGATGAGTGAAAATGAACGCACAGAGGTGGAAAGAAATGCCAGAGATTTCTCCCGTGGAGGAGCTGCCACTGTCATGACTATGGGGTGGATATATGAACTGACAGAATTGAGAACTCGCACAAGACTGAACATATATACCGGTGAGTATATGCTGCACTTAGAAACCCTAAAAGAGATCTGTTGAATCACTGTGTCTCCAGTGAGTTGTGATATTGCACTATTGTTTGGGGGGGTAATGTTAGTATTTGAGAAACCAAGATCACTCTATTGTAGTTCCATGTGACTATACAAGGAACTAAGAATAAATGGTTTAATCATAAAAAGATATCCTGGTTTGAGTAATGTGCTAACAAGGCTCACTGTTTTTCCTCAGCCAAGACACCTTGCAAAGAACCACCTCTGCCTTCTTGGAGAAGCTTCTTTTCTTGATTCTTCCTTTTACTTTGTAATTCTTACTTCTCCTTTGCATCCTTTGTTTACTTGTTTATTTGTTCAATAGTTTTTGACTGAGATGGTCAGACACCAGGCTTGAACACTCAGAGAAAAGATGTGAAGAAAGTTAAAGTTGGAACCATTTACCAAAACTTATTGCTTATTTTTTTCTACCAGAATAAAAGCTTTATGAAGCCAGGGGCTTAAGTTTTGTATCTCTAATGCCTAGGAAAAGCCAGGTCCTTAACTATGTTTTCTATGTGAATGGCTTAAATAGATCGCTAAAGATGGCAACTAAAGGGTGTGTTAGGTATTCTTGTCTGTAGCACATTGCCTTGTGTGCCTAAGGTAACCAGCAAGTGTTGGTTGCTTCAGAGCTGTCCAGTCTTTGAGCTTTTCTGGACCACGTTGCCTTCTACAAAGTAAAACACTCAAGAATCACATAATTCAGTTAAAAAAATCAAGAAAAACTGCCTGATGGCTTAAGTAAGGCCACAATTTTGTGTTGGGTCAGTTAAAGCTGTCCCAGGCTGTTCAAGGGTAAGAGAGTTGGTAAGAGAGTTGTCTGTGGATCTCCGTGATTGTTTACAACAGGCAAGAACGGTTACTGAGGGCATAGGCTGACTTGCTTGGTTTGATGCTTGTCCACAGCACTTGAGCATCTGGGCCAGTGCCTGGAGCATAAATAATAGCTAGTCAGTAACCTTATTGAACAGCTAGCTCAGAATTGGAGACTGAAACCCACATGTGCTCAAGGACTTAACAATGGTCTAAAGGCCAGGAAGTCATCTCCTTGGCTTTTTAATTTTCAAGTCATGATATTTTGTGAGTATCAAACTGCTTGTAATTGCCCTGGGGTGTCTCATTTGGCCATAGCCTCTCTGTTCCCTGCTGGCTACTTCTTCATTTGCTCACAGAGGGTCCATGTGATGCAAAAGCTCCCGAGTGACAGGCCGGCAGGTTAGATGGCGTTGTCAACACACACACACACACACACACACACACACTTCCCAGAGGACAGCATCTCTCCCCAGACACCAGAGCATCAGGAGACACTGTCACGCTAACACAGCGGAAGGTAATGCTACCTTTTGGCCACCGTTGACTTTCTCAGACAGTAGTGCCATTCAGTTTGAAAGACTCCACTGGGAAGTTGCAGACTTTTAAAACTAATTTGGTGTTTATTCAACTTTGCAATCACTTCTATGTACTATCAGTGTTTCACACACCGTGAAACGGCGCTACACTGTGCAATTGAATTAGTTGTACAGTGACTCAAAGGCATTAAACAATGACTTTGATATTTTAAGTACTGACTAGGAGGGATTTTTTAATTCCTTCCTCATAATGAAAGCAACAACAATAACAACAACAGCAAAAAAACCAGTTATACAACCCTTGGAACACTTACTCTCTTTTCTATTCTGGGTGGACCCCACTGAGACAGAGGGAAAAAAAACCCAACACAAAACAACAAAACCCTTGGAGCATTTAGTTGGCTTAATGGCAGAAGAAAAATTAAACAAGCATAGACGTGCAACCTTAATGACACCCAGCAACACTAGAACAACAGTTCCCAGCCTCTAAAACCTGTCATTTAATATAATGGGTAAATCTTGTGGGAGATGTTCAGGTGTTGCTGAGTCTGGAAAAGCAGGGATGTGGAGAGGCGGGGTTGGGGCAGAGGCTACTCATTTGATGAGGAGGGTCTCGACACAGGTCCCGGAATACAGGCTGTGGCTCTGAGAGAGCTGCCTGGTGAAGCCGGACCTGCATGCTGTCAGCCCAGAGAAGATGAGGCTTCACATATAGAGCTTTTCTGAAGATGAACTGACAAACAGAAGGAAGAGGGGAAAGGGGAGGAGAAGGGGGGTGCTGAACAAAAGCCACAGCATGTGAATTAGTGCCTCGGAACTACGAGCACTAACTGGTAATAGTTCAGGGCAAAGCACCTAAGTGATGATTCACATCTGACAATAAATACATGAATAGCTGTTGAAAGCTTGTTTGATTTCCACAAAGAGGTTTAAACAAACATTCGTTTGCTCATTAGTCTTAAACAGCGCTTTTATGGCAGGGGATGCATTAAACCTAACGTATGTTTGCAACCAAGATATTTGGTGGTTTTAAAGATGGAGACACAAAGCCATGCAAATCGTTTATGCAGAGCGGCCTTGAACTACCTGTAATGGAGTGAGATACAGTTATTATATATTGATGCTGTGAATCTTCATCCAGCACGAGCAAGCGAGCAGGGAAGAGGGAAGGCCATGTCTTCAGAGATAAAGACTTAGAGGGGCCCTTTCTGCAACTAGGATTAAGTTTGCATAAACTCATTTTGTAGTTGTTTCCGTTGTTGCATAATTTTTAAAAACGCGAGTGGTTTAAATCCGTTCCCTGAGGTAATTTATGCTAAATGCACATCGCACCATCATAAATTCCCTGCTTATGGCAGTCTCTGTTTGGGTGTCAGGTCGGTCTAGGTTACCGAGCAAATGGCCACTTCAAAATTTTGAGGGTAATTGCCTCTATAACTCGTTTAGCATGGGTCCTGTCAGGAAATCTCTAATTGCTGGTGAAGCCCTGCTTCCCTGCCCCTCCTCCTTGGTTGCACACTGTTGTGGCATGGCAGCTGCTCTCTGTTTCAGGATGCTATGTGGCCTCTCACCTTCTGTGGGACTTGGACTTGTCACTAGTACAGCCTTGGCTTACGAACGTGTCTTGAGGCCCAGAAGATGGCTCAGTTGAGCCCAGTTCTGCCCCTGACCAGCAGCGTCCATTCTTGACTATCAGAGCACCAGCTGTGAGAAGATAGATAGGCCATGTTAATGGGGTCGAAGAGGGAATAAAAGAAGAGCAAATTATTCATTTCTTCCAAGTGTTTTTTTGGGTTGGGGTTGGGGGTGGGGATGGGGACTGGTACTGCAGCTTTTACTTTCCACTTAGAACCACTGGGGTTTGGTGGTGGTGCCTTGCCTGTGGCCACCCTAGAGATCACACTGGAGTTATGAGGGCTGGGAAGTGAGGTGACAGAAACTGGTTCAGACCAATCACATGATCACATGATCACATGATCACAAAGCTGGGGCTTCCAGCAGGGCTCCAGGTGCTCAGGGATGGGCAAGCACTGAGCTGGCCTTGAGCCACCTTGACGACATGAGGGGCAGTGAGGAGCTAAGCAGGCTGGCTCCAGGGATCTCCAGCCCACACTTTACTTGGCCAGAGGGTTCCTGAAGGACCTGCCAGCAAACTTGGCCTTGCTGCCCAGCCCTTCCTTGATCCTAAGGATCTGATTGCACATGGCCAGGTCCTCAGATCAGCAAGGAGGCACCAGTCATGATCTGCCCAGTGTAGAGTCCCATTACCAGGCTAGTGATGAAAGTAGTCCCAGTCTCCCCAGAGAGATGGGACACCATGACACCCCAGCCATTGGACTGGGCCAACTTACAGGCTTGCAGAGAGTGGATCACAGTGCCGAGGCAGTTGTAGGATTTTTCGCTCACAGACTTGGCATCTGCTTAGGGTTGATTACTGTGAGATTATCCCACAGTAACCACTTAGATGCCTGCACTATGAACTTCTACTTCCCAGTCCTCCTGGTCAAAGGAGCCTTCAATGGACAGCACTGGATAATCCAGGATGAAGGATTTATATAAGTCAGCCATCTGTTGAGCATGTTGTATCTGCTGGAGTTATCAGCAGATATGAAGTCTGGTCCATACTTGCTAGAATGCAAAGGCAGCCACATCCATGCCAATGACAACCTGCTCAATGTAGCTGGTCTTCCCATTTCTAGTTTTCAGCAGCTTCTTTGTTCTCCAGGATGGTAGGTGCAACTTTGCCCTCATTACCAACGTTGGTGGCATCCTTCCCGTATTTCTCCTTGATGACATTCTTCAGGTTGTGGTAAACCTCTGCTCCAGTGTGCATGGCTTCTCAGAAACAGGACGCCCCCACAGGAAGTCAGGAACTCTTCCATGACCTGCTTGTTGCCAGAACCGCCATTGGTCACACTGAAAGGTGGACTGGCAGGCTGACTTCAGGGTTGCCAGCAAAATCACCGTTGTGGCAATAGAGGAGCACCCCGTTCTCCACAGCACCAGCTTTGCAGACAGCCAGGGACACACTCCTAGGATGGCATTTGCGCCAAATTTAGATCTTCAGAGCCACCAGTCCCAGTCATCAGGCTGTCCATCTTCTCTTGCTCCACAATGTTCAGTTTCTTGCTAAGCAGAGCAGGCACAATAGTTTTACCAATGTGCTCAACAGCCTTTGAGGCACCCTTCCCCTGTAGCAAGTCTTACCAGTGTCACCGAGTCCCAGGGCCTCATAGATGCCACTGGAGCACCATGTGGAAGAGATTTTTTTGAGGTGTAGAGACCAACCTCAGCAGTGGGATCCCCAAGAGAGTCGTCAGGAATCTCTCTGGCATGGATCTTGAGAATGGTATATGGTGAATTTCTAGCCATCAGAGCACTTTGCAGGAATGATTTAGAGGTTTCTACATACACTGAAGAAAGCGTTAGGAGAAATGTGTGTCCCCGATCTCCCCAAGTTTTATTTTTTTTAAATACTAGCATTGTTGTTGTTGTTGTTATTATTATTACCATGAGCAATTCCTATTTCTTCTCACCTCACACTGAAACATGGTGGACACGGAACCATTCAAGGAAGGACGCCATTGGTTTTGCATGTTAGGTACCATGGGCAGGGACCTCTATGGCAATGTCTCCATGCATGGGAAGTTTTTATTAAGATGCATCATAAAATATGCTAAATACTGAACTCCTAAAGCCAATTCCTTAATTATCTTGCTTAAAATAAGCTTCAAATAGATCACAGTTGACATCATATGTCACTGATCATGGAGAGAAACGGTAACACTTAAATCAATACATGTTTTAAATTTATTTTACTTATTATGGTTGTCATAACATTTTGACGTGGGTGGCTGACATGTCAACAATGCCGTTATCAGGAAGTAAAGCAATGGCATTAAACTGTCTCCCCGACCATGTTGCTGTTTCAGGGTAAAGTGGGCCAAGGGGTGAAATTGAGCACCATTTTCAAGGAAATGTCTGCTTATGGAATCAACACAGGTCATCACTGAATCCTGAGCTCAGAGAAAAAGCTGAGGGAGAGAAGGCCTCAGACCAATCAGTTACCTTCTCTCCCCAGGGACCGAACAATAAAAAGAGTTTGCATGTCTAGACCATCCTCCATGTGCCAGCCCCAGACAGTGCTTTCCATGGCTTGCTACATGTCTTCCCTGAAGGTGAAGTACGTTATCCCTGATGGACAGACAAGAAAACTGAGGCTCACAGAGCAAGAGCAACATGCATAAAGTTCATAAACCTCGTGCGAAGCCATGCCCAGGTGTGGATGGAGGTCTCACTCATTCCGAGTCTAGCTTCACCAAGAGACTCTGGGGCCACCCACGGTGGTTCTGTGTGGTTTGTTCTACCTGTTCCCAGGCCTTCCCTACCTCTGACTGCTGGGTATTGATGCAGTATGTTGCAGATGTAGACAGAGGGCTGGGTTTCACTAAGAGCTTCCACACTTGGAAAACTTAGTTGTTTTTTTTTTTCTCCTAGCTGTTATCAAATACTTGCAAAGAGACAGTGTAAGGAAGAAAGGGCCTTTCTTAGGTTCGTTGTGGAGGTATAGTCTAACACAGTGGACAAGGCATGTGACAGGAGTACAAGACAGCTGGTCATAGTGCATCTGAAATCAGGAAGTAGCGAGCAGACAGGAAGTTGGGTTAGGTCATTAAACTCAAGGCTCACTCCTAGTAATATATTCAATATCAACCTGTGGGTTGTCGTGACCCCTTTAGGGGTCAAATGAGCCTTACATAGGGGTCACCCAAGACCATCAGAAAACACATATTTATATTATGATTCATAATAGCAGCAAAATTACAGTTACAAAGTAGCAATGAAAATAATTTTGTGGTTGGGAGTCACCACAAAAATGAGAAACTGTATTAAAGGGTCGTAGCATTACAAAGGTTGAGGACCGCTGATATATGTATGTGCATATATATATATATATATGCATACACATACATAAATATGCACATATGTATATATACATACGTATACACCGTATATACCAGCTAAGAAAATTTATTTGCAATAATAAAAGACATTTACTGGCCCAGTAGACAGGAAACTCCAGAGGTAGGATGGCGCCAGCTGTAACTGAATCATGGCTTTTTATTCCTTTCTGGTTTTCTGAGGAGCATACCCCATTCTGTGTCTCATAAGTTCATGCAACAGCTCTGACCCTCATCCATGGTTTTGGTTCTGTTGAGAAAAAAATAGAATCTTAGTAGAGCATTCCTACAGGAAGCTTGAGAGTCACCATTTTTGGGTAGTGTTGGTCATACCCCCATCCTAAACCCCACACTGTGCTGAGGAGGAGGGATTGGCTTGTTTAGCTTGGCCTGGGATAGATGGTCTATTTCTAATTCCAAGAGAGACCCTGTCTTTTCCATCAGGGCTGTTGGGAAGTGTGGAATAGATGGTGCTGAGGTTACTTACCCACAGCAAGGCTGAAGGGCCAAAGTCAAGTCTGTGTTATGGCATCTTGGATTTACTAAAACTATTCAGAGTCAAGCCTGGAATTTTAGCAGGTCATAACACTGACAGAATGTTTATTTAGGACCATCATTATGATCCCTACCCTCATGTGTTCATGGTTTATAAGAAGACAGTTATTGCCACACAACCTTGGGCTCATACCAGGATTCAAAAACTGACAAAATTGGGTAGAGTATATCATAGTTTAAAAAAATGTGATAAAAGTATAAAACATAGTGTCTTCTGAGCATGGCAAGACCACTACACTTATAAACTCAGAGCAGATGTGCTTCCTGCACGAGATCTGTACGAGATAAAGCCAGTCAACACTGTAGCAGAGTGGAGAGGGGCTCATGAGTCCCATCCCTAACGGATGAGCTGCTTACTGCTGCTGGCTTCTGGAGAAAGGAGGAGCCAGTTTACTTTAAGGGTGTGACTCCTGATAGGACTATGGCACGCCAGTGGACAGCCTTACACTCATGAGTAGCACAATTGTGCACGGTGGTTATTAAAGGCAATAGAGAGGATATGAAGTTGGAAGGGAGTAGGCAAGTAGGAGTATATCTGGGAGGAGTTTAGGGGAGGAGTTGAGGGTGAATATGACCAAAATACACTGTGTAAAATTCTCAAAGAATTAATAAAAGCATTATATTAAAATATATACAATATAAAATTGCTGTTTAGAGATTTTTAAATATATAGGTGATATAAATTACATTTGTAATTACTATTTCCATTTTTTAAGAATCACCTCAAGTAGTGCATCTGCAAGTATGAAGCAGCAAGTCTGCATTCTGTCCTCCACTTGGTTCTCAGTCATTTCTAACTATTTTGCCACTATAAAATTTCTAATTCTGGATATTTTCTATAAGGAATCATAGCATTTCATCTTTTCTGTCTGGCTCATTTTATCATAGTGTTATATTTTCAAGGTTCATTCGTACTGTAGCACATATCAGAACCTTTATCCTTCTTCAAGGTTAAATATTCTGCCACAAAGTTGACAAAACTACATTTGCTAATAAAATGATTACAAAATGTTTCAAATTTAGTAATAAAGTGTAAATGGCTCAGTGGGTAAAGGGGCATGCTGCCAAGCCTGATGACCTGAGTTGGTCCCTGGACCCACTAGATGGAAGAAAAGAACCGAAACTCCCAAGTTATCCTGTGACTGCCACTCATGTGACATGTGTGTACACATAGAATAAAGACATGAAACATTTTTAAAATGCTAAGATAATTTAAGTAAGGAGTATATTCTGTAGTGTTCACTCTCCTTATAATACCCTAAATTCTTTAAACCAGTACCTTTGTTTCCCTGACTACAGTGGCTTGTCCAGCTTAGAAAGCCCTGAAGTTGCAAGCATGAGCCCTCTGATCTGGGTGGGCAAGGCCTTGGGGAATTATGGTAAGTTGCCTTAAGAAAGTTGTTCCTGTTGTCTTCTCACCCTCTCCTTTGGTCACTGTGCCTTATATCTTAAGCACTTAATCCCTATTTGTGGGTTTACATTTAAATTAACCCTAGCAAATCTATATCAAGTACTTGCAGTACTTGAGGCACTGTGCTGGTAGACAGATACCACAGAGAGTGAAAGAAGGGAGGCTTCTGTTGTCTTGGAGACTCTCTGCCCTGAAGAGGAGCAGCGAGGATGACAAGAGTTGGTGGTCTTAAACAATACCCATGCCTTCTGCTGCCATAGCTTTTGGTCTCTAAAAAATGTTGATATATGTGGACTCATTTAGTGCTCAAATGTTTGTCATTCATTTACATTCTAAAACTAATGGCATTTTAAAAATTAGGTATGAAATAGAACCAATTTAGAAAAGCATATACATTTATCATAAGATTTTTTATTTTTATTTTTATAAGAAATTTATTTATTTTTATATTAATCACAGGTTATATACTTTGTATCCCAGCTGCAGCCCCCTCCCTCATTCCCTCCCACTCTCCCCATCCCTCCCTCATCTTCTCCCTGCCCCCCTCCAAGTCCAGTAATAGGGGAGGACCTCCCCACTTCCATCTGACCCTAGCTTATCATGTCTCTTCAGGGCTGGCTGCAATGGTTTGATTTTTATGGGGTGAAAAATGATGAATTCAGTCCTTCAGAAGAAATAATATATTTATATCTAAAGTAGTTGGCATAAAGGCCTTGATTCTGAGCCCGGATGTGAGATATGTCTTTCTTTTCATGCTGTTTTATGAACCTGGGTCTGATAGCCCAGGTTTTAGTTAAAAGGGTGTCTTCAAACATGAGATCCAGGGCACATTTCTCTAGTTTCTACTGAACATTCCAGAGCAGTGGCTGATAGTTGGGAAGGCTTCACAGAGTCTCAGAATTCAGTGGGTTTTCTGAGTCCACCAGACTTCCTTTCACCCACAGCTGTTGCCATCAACAGTGTGCTGCTATTGAAGAGGGTCACATGACCTGCCATCAGCACTTTTTCGTCTTGGTGTGGAGCTAAAAGTGCTGGCCACCATCTCTCTTTGTCACAAGCCCTCCTACTCTGGAGATCAGGGAGAGGAGAAAAATGGAAAGAACACACATTCAGTCATACTTGGCCCAGCTGAGATGGAACCTTTAGAGGTTTCCTGTCATTGCCAAGTAAGGATTGAAGGGGCCACAGGCAGGCGGGGCCACAGGCAGGCGGGGCCACAGGCAGGCGGGGCGGTAGTATCATTTACAGGATCCATATACACATCATGGTTACCAAAGTGCCTTCTGCCACACAACTGAAAAGAAAACCTACTCCATTTGAAGAATTCCTTCTAAGAAAATGGTACCGGAGGCCAAAAAGACTCTTGGTGTGGGAGGAAGTTCCAGTTCCGGCTGGTTTACAAAAAGTTCAATCACAGTGTCTTTTCAGAATGATATCAGGATTCAAGCATTATGTCATCCCAGGAGGTTCTCATTGGCTGACGGGCTGGAGTCTGGTTCTCTTTATCTAGCCCCTTTCCAGCCTGGATGTGCCTATACTGACTTGGGAATACAAGTTCTCTGTTTTGTGTGGTGAATTTCAGGATTTGTGCAAAAAGCATTTCAGGAAGGCTTCTTTCTGTAAACCCTCCTCCACTGTTTAAGTTTTTTATGCTTAGAGTGTCAAAAAAGTTATTTCAAATGGCTCTGTTGCTATGTCATTGCAAAACAACATCACTGAGAGAAATCCTTCAAGAAAAGCCTTTGGAAGAGTAGAGAGCATCAAACTGTTACACACTCACCTTTTCCACACCAGCCTTCACTCCCTAATAGCCACACTCCTGGGTTCTGGATCAGCATTTGCATCAGATTATGTACTTTTCTCTGTCACTATGGATGGATAGTAAAATTACAGGCTTTATAAATAAGCAACCACTTAGAAAAAAAGTGAAGTAACCTTCTAGGGCTGTCGATGAGGAAGTGTTTTGGTGAATAGTGACAATTTTATTTGAGTACTTTCAACTTTATTAAGAAATGGCATTAATCTAGCTAATGATCTCAAAAGCATGCCATAGGATTGGTATACAGTTTTCCACTGCATAACAGACAGTCATTGTGGGTTAGACTCAAGAGCTTAGAAGCTGTGGGCATTAGGGCTGTTATCTTGACTTTATATCAAGATCGTTTCCACGGCTGTTTAGGATATACAGGTTGTTTAGTTTCAAAGCTAAATTTTTCTCCATTTCAGTCATTTTTGTTTTACATAATATTCTTTGAGGTTGATGAAGCCAATCTCAGGAATTGCAAAACCAGATCAGGAGTGATAGATCTGGAGACAGGGAGAATGTCCAGCATCGAGAATCACAAAGATGAGGATGTAGACCTCTGATCTCACACCCTTTGATAGAAGGGCTGATGACAGCGATAAAACTGGACCAAATACACTAGGAAGCAACCAGCTACCTCTCGGGTTGTCAGTCATGATATGCTTACTCTCCCTTTTGGTTTCATTGGAAGAAACTGTAAGATTTGAACCCACCCACTCGGATTTGGTTTTCCAAACTATGAAGTAGAAGGTGAGAGACTGAAACCCCAATTGCTTATCTGTAGAATATATGGGAAGATGAGGCAGAATGGAACAACTAGATAGGAAGTATTAGCTATCACCTTACCCTGTTGCACAAAAAAGACTTGCCTTTCGATGAATACACAATTAGTAGTTGGCTCAGAATGATACAGTCTTGGATACTATAAAATAATTATCTTCATAAGGGCTAAGCTTGCATGGTCTTACATAGCTTAACAATGTTCCCTCATTTTTTGCAATAACTGTAATCATTTTCTATATATGAAAAAATGTAAACTTTTATTTCAAAACAATGGAAAATAAGAAAGAAGCAGGAGTATGTCGTTCTCCACTTGGCAGGGTCCTGGATTCCAGCAGGGGTTCTGAAATTTGGCTTCTGGATGGAGAATGTGGGTTCTGTCTCTTTCAGGGGCACTTTAGTGTGAGGCCTAAGTGCCCTAAGTCGGAGTGTGGAAACAGTTTTCCACAGAGTGTTACAATTTAGCTCTTTTAGCATGAGATCCCTGGTGGTAACCGACCCTCAGAGAGTCCAAAGCCTTAGGTGTTACAGTTCTTGGTTAAGTTGCTGTGCTAAGCATGGCAGAGATGTGGGTGGAAGCCCATGCCTGGTTGGCCTGCAGCCAAGACACAGACCTGGTGAGGGCCAGGCCTGGTGAGGCTTAGGCCCAGCAGGCTGGAAGGCAGGCCCTGTGAAAAGCAGCCCAGCAGAGAATAAATGACAAATCTCAGTGGGTCTTGAGGTGAGAAAGTGCGTACCTTTATTTGTGTGAAATCAAGGGCACTATAAACCCTGGGCAGAGGGAGGGATTTTGAGGACGAATGTATTTGGTTTGCTGGGGTCGGGGTGTCAGGGATACTTAATGTTCCTATCATAAGAAGGAAAATACAGTACTTAATTATCCTATGCAGAGTAGAGCCATCTCCAAGTACAACTGAAGGTCACTGCTGGACTAAAATCCTTAGCAGGGTGGGGCATTTTTTTAGGGATTCCTAGATGCTTTCTAGAGCAGTTTCCTTATTAGGGAAACTTAGGGTCCTGCTTGTAATCTTCCCTGAGGGCTATGCAATGCTCCTTATCTCCTTACAAGACCTGTGGTCATATAGAACAGGGGAGGCTGAACCCCACCGAGAAAAGGGCATCTATAGTCATAGATGAAGTGCAAATAATTGGCTATCTGGAGATGACCAACTTCAACCTTATCCAGCAGAGCCCCATAGGAGTAGGCATATTGTTTGAAAAGTTGTGGGGGTACTTTGTAAGTCCCCAGGCTCTAGAGATACCCATGTACAACTATGTGAGAAGTTGGGGGTGCTATGTGAGTGCCTGGCTCTAGAAACCCATTGTGTATTATTGACTCAGAAATCAAACACCACCCTGTGGCTTGGGATTCACACCTGACTGAGAAATGTACTTGTGCATCCTACTAACCCTTTCAGTTCAGTACAGCCCTTGTGTCTCAGCTGTTATGTTTGTTGACTTCCTTCCTGGCCCAGATCAGTAGCATCATCTCTACAGAACCTGATCTGGCCTCAAACATGCAGTCACCCTTGTCAGTGCTGCATGACAGGTGGACATTCCCACAACTTACACCAGGAATGCTGCAAACCTTCTAGGAGGCCTTATGTGACAACCATTTTCTAGAATGTAGGATCCATCCAGCCCAAAGCTCGGGCTTATTAGTCATACTGAAAGGAAGAGTGGAAACAAACAAACTGACTTCTATGTGTTCCATTCTGGTTCATAAACCACCGTCTTTCAAAGACACTTACTGTGCAGCAGGTTCCTCAGGAATCAGACCCTAAGAACCTGCATGGATAGTGCCCTACCCCTTCCAGGAAGGGAAAGGGACACATGGGCCTATGGGAGGAGTCAAGCAGTGATGAGGCCACCCAAATGGGTGACTTGATAGTCTAGACCTTTGCACCCTTACAATGGCCAATCATAAATATACCCTGGAGGTGGGGAATCATAGATTTCCCTCTTTGTGACAAATGCCTGAGAAATCACCCTAAAGAGGGAAAGATTTGTTTCCACTCAAGAGTTCAGAGGTTTTAGTACATAATTGTCTAGCCCTAACTTCTGAGCTTGTGGTAAAGTATAATAACAACATTATTATGGGATAGCATGGCAGAGCAAAACAGCTCACCTCATAATGGAGAGAGAGGAGAGAAAGGCCATTTCGAAGTCGTATCCCCAGTAAGTACTTCCTCCCATTAGGCTCTAGCTCATACAGTTCAAACACCTCTGGTTGAGGACCAAGCCTTCCACCTGTTAGACTATGGAGAACATTTCAAGTCCAAATCCTAACAAGATGGCCATGGCCTTAGGGTAGATGGCTCTCTAGGGAAAGTCTTAGTAAGGGACTCAGTTGACAGCTATAAACGGCCAGACCTTGAGGCAGCAGAGAGCATCCTTCTCAGCCACAGAAGATCTGGACATCCTCTACAGTACCTAGTACAGTGCAGATGAAGGGTCCCGGCCAAAGTCTAAGATAATTTCAAACTAGGAGTTTCCTGTCCTTTCAAAACTTGTCAGAGAAGATTCAGGGCCACTAAAATCTTCAGTGGACTCTCACTGGACCAGAGTAATGGCAGATTTCTCAAAATACAAGGTGACATTCTTATTGGGAATTTAACTGCTTCAGTTGTAAATAAGTGGCTTTTTCCTAAAACATCATTGTTAGCATCCAGGGACCCTCACTTCTGTTCATCTGTTCTGTGGTAGGGCACAGGGGTAGGGTTGCAGTTGCCCCCACACACTCTGTTTGAAGAAGAAGAGATTGTCTTACTGCCTCAGCTTGCACCTTTAGTTTTAGAGGGTAAGCTGAAGGGTGCATTCTAGATCTTTCTGGGTAAGATGGGTGGAATGTACTGCCAAGCACAGACGCATTAGAGCCTCAAAATGGAATCTAAATTCTGATTGTGGCTTTGGAACAATGCCTTATATGGCATTACTGTTCAGAGCCACTTCAGGGAGCTATGGGTTCGTCGTGGCATTGTCGGGGATAATCAGAGGCTGTCTGAGATTCGGGAGGTGAAGCAAGAAGATATGTGTGCCTAATGTTGAAGAAAAGCATTTTTATGTCTGTTAACATTTATGGTGTCCGATTGAGTGGGTTAGCAAAATAAAGACAGATGGCAGCAGATTAATGCGAACGCTTACAATATCTACGATATTGCACCCACTCCAGCTGAGGCTCTTCAGCTCAACTTCCTCCACGACTCCCAGTCAAATGTCGCTTAGTGACCCTGAAGAGACGAGCAATTTACGATGGATCAGGAATCAGGATTAAGCATACATTTATCATGGAATGAGGAATCAGAAACTTCATTTAATGTGTAACTGTGATGTTTGTCTGGGACCGGTGGATCATTACTTTGCAATCACTCCTTGTGTTAGGAAGCAGGAATTGATTAGCCCAGGGTCATTAAGTCCATCCCCTGCCTCTAGGCCGTAGAGTTTGTGTAAATGGTTCCAGCTGGATAGGCCTTTATGCTATTCTTAAGGAGCTCCTGAAGAGGAAATTATGAGCTATCCCAGAGGAGTGTACCTTATGAGGGTCATACAGCCCTGAGAGCCAACAAGTTCTTTGTCATGTTTAAGGTTCTCCTGAAACCTAGTTGCTCTTATCAGTTGATACTCAGTAGAAGTTAGACATGGGGAAGCCATTCTTTTACTTCGTTTTTACTACTACATGGGAAAAACAGAAGCATGTCTCTTGACCTTCTTCTGAGGTCATTGGGAAGATCACAGAAGACAGTAAGGGTTGGGAAGATGGCTTAAGATAAGAGCGCTTGCTCTCCAGACACAGATCCCCCGTGCCCACTGTCCAGAGCCGGTCACAGCTGGACACCCATTTGTAACCCTAGAGCTGTGTGTGTTGGAGGAGGGGGCAGTGGAGACAGGAGGATAGTTGGGGCTTGCTGGCCACCTGCCTGTCTCTGGGCTTAGTGGAGAAGACACTGTCTCAAGGTAATTAGACAGAGAATTATAGAGCAAGCCACTCAGTGTTCATCTATGGCCTTGGCATGTGTATGCACAGATGTGTGCACCTGTATGCGTGTACACACACAGAAGTAGACAGTGATACGAAGAGAAGCACTGTGCTCTTATGTTAGGTGGAGACTTAGCAATGCTAGGGAAAACACTGAGATCAGTTAGACACAATTAAGTGCTGATCAAGACAAGGAGAGGCAGAGTGATAAAGAGTGGGAAGTCTCAGTGAATGAGCTTGAGAGAACAGGTTTAAGATGGAGTCTCTGATGCCTGAGGTTGAACGTGTGGTGCACTTGGCAGGATTCTGTTCAAGTCTAGCTGAATGCTGCCGTGCACGATGGGTGTCATGATCATTGTTACTGGATTTAAGTACTAATTTTTGTTTTCTAGCTCTGTGATTAGTGAAAACCATTTGGCCCCAGGCTGAATCCAGTTACTCGTAGGAATAGTGTGAGTTTGGTGTTGAACCAGAAACCCACTGCACATGATTTTCATATCATACAAGGAAAAATACATCATAGCTTCAAGCCTCTGATAAATGATGGTAAATTTTTCTCAACACTGGAATTTTTCTAATGTCTGATAAGTGTCTTTCATAATTCACCGAAGTTTTTTTTTTTTTTCCGAGTATAGTAACACCTGTATTCTGCCTTCCGACAAGGCCCACCTTCTGTTTTCCTGGCATTTAAGCTGAGCTGTTTGTTGTCACTGCCCAATGGGCTACACTGATATCCTGAAAGAGTTGTGACCCACTTTCCCGTGGTACTTTGACATAATTTGTCCTGTCTCTTTCATTCTTGGAGAGCTACACAGCTGGTCTGCAGGATAGCCGGTATCATTTTTATGATAAATGAAGGCTTTTCTTAAAGTGTGGTATCTCTCCCTCCTGTCATGAGTGCAATCCCTCCTCCAAGTACTCTAAAGTTCTTAGTGACTATGACTTGGTCATTTCTACTCCTTGGTTTTTAATTTTTTCTTTGCTAATGTTTTGGTGTATCTCTTCCTTTCATTTTCTGTCCATTCCTGGGGCTTTACAGAAGTTTGTTGAGGCTCCGGTCTTTCAGGAACCTTAAATTTTTTTTTCTTTTTGCCTTTTGGTAGTGAGTGGAGGCTTAAATAAAGAGCACATTGTGAGGACTGAGAATAATTCAATATAATATGTAACATTTCCACAGCACCCTGAGGAGTGCCACGGAGCCCACAGCAATACCATGTGTAGATGCTGGAAAGGTCAGGAAGCTGAGGGTTAAATGGTGTTTTGTTTATTTTCGTATTTCTGGCAGGTGACAGGCCAGAATTCAAAGTCAAGTCCTCTGATTATTTATCTCATGTCTTTTCAACTACACAACAGTGTTTCTCACTAACTAAAACTTCTAATGATATTTATTTGACACACATTTAACGATACACATAACAGCCACAGACTGCCTTGTCATTAGGTATCCATGGCAACTTACATAAATGAACAGAATAAGTATGTTTTAGGCACAGCCAAAGCCCACATTTGTGGAATGTTGGGAGTGAGCAGAGCAGAGGGAAAAAGAGGTTGAAATTCCAGAAAGTACTTTGCAGACACTGTGGGGGACATTTTGTCCTGACTCCGCTGTCCTAGGCTGGGATAGTAGAACCAGTCAGAGGATGGAATAGGAATCCATTTACTTTTTTTAAATTAAATTTTTATTTTTACATTAATTACATTTTATTCACTTTGTATCCCAGCTGTAGCCCCTTCCTTCATCCTCTCCCAATCCCACCCTCTCTCCCTCATCTCCTCCCATGCCCTTCTCTAGGTCCACTGATAGGTGAGGTTCTCCTCCCCTTCTATCTGACCCTAGCTTATCAGGTATCATCTGGACTGGCTGCCATGTCCTCCTCTGTGGCCTGACAGACGTTGGTGGGATAGTGGTGAGCATAGTTGCCTTCCATTCACTTCTTTTTCCCACAGTTGTTTCCTTTGTGGGGAGGGCTTTCATTTTTTTGATTCTAGAAATTAAAAAGAAGGTAGATATCTCTGAGAAGATTTTAAAATTTATCTTTTAGTGGTCAGTAGGTAGCTAAGGTGCCAAGTATGTGTCTGTTGTTATTTTATGTGTCAGCCGGGCTGGTGATGGTTAGATATTTGTCCAAATATTAGTCAGGATGTGTCTGTGTTCTTTGGATGAAATTAACATCTAAGTAAGTACATTGAGTAAAGTGTGTTGTCCTCCCTAATGCAGGTGGCCCCCACTGTGGTTTGAGTGTGCACTCCCAAGGTTCACATGTTCAAAATTAAGTCCTCAAGGCAAGGGTGTCGGTAGATTGTATCTTTCAGAGCTGATTAGTTCACAAGGAATGGATTAATGGATTATCATGGGAGCATCGTAGTTATCACGAGAACTGGTTTTTTATGAAATCAGTTGGCCTCACTCTGCTTCTCTCTTGCTGTGACAGGCCACTTGGCAGATTAGGACATGGCAAGCAGGTCCCTGCCAAGATGTACCCTCTTCAAACTGGCCTTTCCCACCATCAGAACTGTAAGAAGCAACTCTGTGTTTCTTATGAATCAAGATAGTTTATCCAAGCAGATGACACAAAGAATAGAAACGCTGGCTTTCCCAGCAGTAGGAAGGGACTCCTTCGGTCTGGCGACTGGAGCTAGAATGTTCTTCTTCTCCCTAAAAACTGAATGGATCAAGGCACAGGCTATTTTTAGGCATATATGCATATATATATATATATATATATATATATATATATGCATGCATATATAAACGTAACATAACTAATGAAAAAAGGAGGCCATGGATTTGCAAGAGAATAAGGAAGGATATCTGGAGGGGGGGTTAGAGGAAGGAAAGTGAATGGAAAATGATATAATTGTACTATACTCTCAAAAATAAGAGTGAAAAAGGACATTCTGAAGATACAGGTGTTCCCATGAGTGTGCTACTTGAGGCATTTCTTCCATGTGTATTATATGACTAAGTTGATTATCCAGTCATTTAATCCCTCATATCACACCAAAAACTACATTTTAATTCCTCTTGTTTATTTCATAGCTTCGAATCACTTGGTTTTATTTTCAGTATTATTGAGCACATCCAAATCCAAATATATGAAGAAGGAGTCATCATCCTGGTAAAAGCTAAGAGCATAAATCAAAATATAGTATTTGTGATATTTTTAACCAACTTTTATTATTAGCCACTGCTACTGATTTGCTTTGTGATTCAAAATAAATATTCATTTTCAGAGCTGACAAAACAAACAAACAAACAAGCTGAATGGAAATACTAGCTCCTCTGGGGTTTCTTCCCTGCTGGGTTTTGAACTAGAAGCACACCATTGGCTCATGTAAACCAATACCTGATATCTTCCTGTTTTTCTTTCTCCTCACATGAACAGTCAACGCATGACATTCTTGCACTAATGCAATAAGATAGGGAAGAAGCATCAACAGGTCACACATGGCCAAGATGAGTGCCTCATGGTCATTCTGGGGTCATGATGGGGACACTGAAGAAGCAGGACACCAATGTAAAACTACCACAATACTCTAGTGGATGCTGTTTCTCAGTGTAGCCATATCCAGTGGGTCAGGAAGTGCTGTGGGTGGCGGTGACCGGAGGGGTGCAGAGTGGAGGGGACAGGGAGCCTGAATAAGGTCATAAAGCAGCCTACACAAGGAGATGCTCAAGAAGGTGAGGAGACTAGGGAAAAGTAGAGGAGAGCCAGGGAGTCAGAGCCATGCTGACTGGGCAAGGAAGGTGGGATACTCCCAGGCTGTGAGTTTTGCCTTGAGTATGTCCTGCCCGTTCTAGAGATGGCAACATTTCATTCTGACAAAGAAAATTTACAGTTTACTTTTAACAGAAGCTTGCCTGGCAAATGTTTTTTCCCCCATTTATAAGCACTTATGGTGGGCCACTCAATGTTCTAAAGTTTTGGGGATGTAGGTATTCACTAAGCATGCAAAATTTCCTCCCTTCTGAAGTTTTGTTCTCTTGTGATGTCATAGATCTGGCCTGACCATGACAGACTAAGCTCGCCTTCTCCTGGCTTCCTCAGATCATGGCTCCCATTCTGTTGAGACCCTGAATTCTGAACAAGCAAGACAATTCCCACTCTGAATAAAATATGATTTTATATATACATTTGCATATATGTTTCTATTGTATGTGTGTGTGATATACATGATTTGAGACCAAAGGACAACATAGCACAGGAGGAAAGTTTGAAAGCACGAGAGCCACTCCCTCCAAATTTTGTTTAACATATCTCACATCTTATTTGAAAGCCATATCATTACATAATGCTTAAAAGGTTCAAAACTGCATCTGACATCTTATCTCACTCATGTTCTGGACAATCCTTTAAGTTAGACACCACAGGTCTAATTATTTGCATGTTTGAGAAGATGAATGCCCAATGTGAGTGCTATTGTTTTTAAGGCAGAATTCTGTATTTGTTTCCATCTCCTATCAGACCACGTGATCTATTGTTTCTCTCCTCTCCCCGCTGATAGGAGACTTGAGAAGGGATCTGGGTGAGCCAGTGGTAGCGAGCTGGTTCCCAGCATTAGCCATCATGGTCAACAGTGGCTGCACAGAGAAGTTCAGCATGTAGGCATGGGGTCATGTTTCATACTCTAATTGGCTGTGCGTGGCATGCCCAATCTGTGTGTAATGCAATGTGGGGGAGAAGTGTTATATGATATTAAAATTTTCTAGGGAACATTCTTCCCCTCCACCTACAGAGAACTGTTGGTAGGTACAGATGTATTTTTTCCTCTCTGTAAAGCAGATCTCAAAAGGGGAGGCTGAGCAGTGGAAGGCAGCTAGAGAGAAAGGAGCAGGCTTCCTCTAAAGCTTATTCTTCCTTTTCCAAAATAAGTGGGCAGGAGGGCCAGCCTCCTAGGATGATCACAAGGACAGATGCAAGGAATCACAATAGTCTAAAAACCAGGAATCTGCCAACCAAGACAGATCCTGCCTTTAGAAAAGTTTGCCCCAAGCCATGCATCCTCCCCATTAGTTGGGTACGGCTGGGACTGTTTTTCCTACTGTCTGGATAAAATTTAGACTAAAAAAAAAGGAGAGTTCAAGTATTCTGTTGAGATTATACAGGAGTTGAATAGGAGTAGAGATTTGGACTGCACCTGTCATAACCATAGGTTCTCCCTTCCCCCCTGACTAGTCATAAGTGTGTCAGTTTAATTGTTTCCCAGCCGGCATGGCTTTTACTCACAGTGCTGTTACCATCCTTCTCAGTTAATTGTGGCTTGCAAAGTCTTAGGGTAACAGCTCCCAACCTTGTCATTCACCTGGAACTTCTCAACAAATGTAAGACAGGAACTGGGGAGGTAGCTCACTTGGCCAACTGCAGGCATAAAGATCCAGGTTCTCACACAGGAAGCTGGGCACGATGGTATGCACCAGAACTAGGAAGACGGACATAGGGTGGGGGTGGGGATCCCTGGGATTCACTGGCCATCAGTCAAGCCTACAAACGGTTGCAATCAGAGACTCTGTCTCAAAGCACAGGGTGGATGGCTCTTGAGAAATGACATCTGAGATTGACCTCTGACCTCCAGAGGAGCGCGGGTGCACACACATACTAAGGCAGGGGATCATATAGGCAGGGTTAACTATACCTCCTATATTGACTTTGAATTTCTAAGTGATAGAATAAAAGTATCTCCCTGTCTCTACCCTGACAGAATTCTGCTGGGAGGGTGGATTAAGAAACTTTGCTAGCTCTGTACAGTGCTTGCAGTATTCTAGTTCTGGTGTGTACAGCTGGATCAGGTCTCTCAGATACTGTTCAAAACCCTTGTAGATGGTCTTAACAAGGGCTGTACTTATTTGGTGTATATGGAAAACATACTTCTGATGAGTGCAGTTCTATAAAGATGCCAGTGACTCGTGCCTTGTAGTTCCTCTGCCACGAGTGTGGCATGATGTATGACCACAATGTTGCTCTGGATGATGCCTGACTTTGGACTGATGAGAAGCTGAAATGCAGTGTTTGCATTCCTGTCCGTGGGATTTGGGAAATAATACATTTGTGCTATTTAACCTCTCTAAACTTGTGATAATTTGTTATATACCAATAAAAACCCCAATATACTAAATTGTTTTTGAACAATGGCTAATAAACTTTGGAAAATCTAGCACTATTATAGTGTTTATCCTTTTCAAATTATTGTAGGTGAAAAGAAGAGGAAGACTAGGCCTTAGTCCTATATGCTTGTATCCAAACCTCCACCCAAATCTACCCCATGTTTGTGTATGTATCTCTCTGTGTGTGCACATAGATATGCTTGCATGCGCACATGCTTGTGTATGAAACATGAATAAGATTCATTATAACTCTAGAAAATTCATATATTATGAAGTTAAACCTTTTAAAGGGCATACACCATTTCTCTCTCTCTCTCTCTCACTCTGTGTGTGTGTGTGTGTGTGTGTGTGTATTTGTGTATTGACTAGGCTGAGTGCCTAATACAAGTATCCAATTCTGGGATACTTTCATTATATCCCCAAATTCTGTACCATTCCCAATCGTTTCCATCATTCATTCTTCTTCACATCTCCAACCACTTTCCTACTTTCTATTTCTGTGCATCAGCATACTCAGAAAATGAATGCGAATCAATCATGAAATATGTGACCTTTGTGTCTAGCCTCTTTCACATAGCATACTGTTTTCAAGATTAATTTGTTATATAATAAAATATTATTATAACCATACAATGGGTATTATACAGCCATAAAAAAAAAGAACAGAATGAGTTGGTTTCATGGATTTTTTTTTATTTTCCAAATTACTATTTAATGTGTCACAGCTTATATTAATGTCAACTTGATTTTAATGATATACACGGACTTTAGTATTCTATAACTATTCTTGTCCCCTCATCATGTTGCTACCTAATAAATAACATGACTACACATTACTTGCCCATTAGCAGAAATTATACATTATTGATTTAAGAAATTGTCTTAAATCTTACAGGGGAAAATAAATGTAAACAAAAGATGAAACTTCAGTCTTTCATATTTTCCTGTATCATTATCTTTACCTATTTCTTCATGCACATTCATTTACTGTATAATGTTTCAGTTCAAGAAGGGTTCCCTTTCATAACTCTTGTATGACAAGCCAGCTATCCACAAACTCAGGTTCTATTCACCTGAGAATTTTTAAAATATTTTTTCCATGTTTGAAAGATAATTTGGCTGGATATAAAATTCTCATCTTTTCATCAACTCTTTGAGTATGTCATTCCACTGCTTTTTGGCTCCCATTGTTTCTGAGAAGAAATCACCTGTTAGCTTTCAAGATGCTCCTGAGTATGCGTTAGGTCACTTCTTGCTACGGTGCCCCAAGATTAAACAAAGAGTTTAGGGACTTCACAAGTCTGACCTGGGCATGTAGATAGCCCTCTGGCATACAGATTTTTAGATTCCTGGGAAAGTCCTAGAAAAATCTCAAATCATGACACAACATTCCTTTGTCCAATTTCATCTTTAAGATTTTTAGTTAGCATTTTGTTCTTCCTTATTGTCATGGTTACCTTCAACATGTAAGGTGACCCAACTGCTCCTGTTTAGATATGGTCTCAAGGCAAGTCTGAGTTAAGTGAGTCTGAGTAAAGTCCTTATAAAAACAGGTATTCATCTATTTGCTTACAGGGGACTAGAAGAATATTTAAATAATAGTAGTTTTTTTATTAGGAAATTTCCAATGGTTGCCAAGTTACTGTTTTTCAACGTAGCTGTGGGGCTGTTAGGTTTGAAAGCTGTAGAAGGCAAGGAAAAATATGACAGTTTTTTTTTTTTTAATAAAAATCCAGATGTTTTGCTTAGACAAGCACACCTACCTGTTTTGGTGCAGTTTCAGATTTCTGAACACTTTGATTTTGACAATTTCTGCTAAAGTTCCTTTTCTTTTTATGGGGATTAGATTTATACTACCCTATTTTATATATTTTCCTCATCATTCAACAAGTTCACTTTTTTTTGTAATGTGTAACATTAATATGCTAATTAAGTGTTTTTGTGAACTTGAAATTTGTTAAGATCTGGTAAGAAGGAATCTTAGTTGAGAAATGCCTCCAACAGATTGACCTTAGACAAGTTTCAGGGGCATTTTCCTGGTTAATGATCGATGTGGGAGGGTCCAGTGGACTGGAGGTACTATCTCTGGGCAGACAGACGGTCCTGAGTCGTCCTGAGTCGTATGAGGGAGCATACCATAAGAAGCATTCTTCATGACCTCTGCTTCAGTTCTTTTTTAAAAAAATTATTTATCATTATTATTTTTAAATGTACATTGGTGTTTTGCCTGCATGTATGTCTGTGTGAGGCCATCAGATCCCCTGGAACAGGAGTTACAGACAGTTGTGAACTGCTACATGAGGTGCTGGGAATTGAACCGGGTCCTCCAGAAGAGCGGTCAGTGCTCTTAACCGCTGAGCCATCTCTCCAGGCCATCTGCTTCAGTTTTTGCCTTAAGGTTCCTTCTTTGATTTCCTTTCCTGATTTCCATTCAAAATGGACTATAAAATGTAAGATGGGATAAACCCTGTCCTTCTCAAGTTGCTTTTGATCATGATGCTTGTCACAGCAATAGAAAGAAATGTTAGAACAAGTAGACTGGACTACCCTTGCTTTACACTAACGGGAGGCACTGCATGGGAAATACAGTGACACATGAATATTTCAAAATAAGGTTCAAGTTGAAAACACACATTCTTGGTTATAGCTCTTTTGTAGAGACACATATCTGTGGAGTGCTCTGATGAATTTGGCTACTCAGTTTTAGTTTTCTTTTCCAGTGTAGAGTTGTTACAGTGAGATGCTTTCCTAGCCTGGGAATATATTTTCTACTTTCTTTCCCTTGTATGGGGGGATCGTGTTACTTTTACCAGTGTATTTTGATGCTGAATATAAGGCACCAAGAAATGTTGAAGATACCGAAACTAAAAGTACAGGAGGATCTAGGATTATTTATCAGTATACCCATTGGGGTTTTTGTTTATTTGTTTGTTTTTGTTGTATTTTGTGTTTTCTCTTTGAGAATAACCAACTCTACTGATTTGCTTTTATATGTTCTTCTTTTGTTAAATAGCAAATAGGATGGGCCCTAATTCAAATGGTAGACCCATAAAAAGCCTCACTTGATCAATACAAGTATATATACTAGCATATAGAATAGTATACATACTATGTATAGACTGTATATTCATGTAGACATATGTATACATACATTGCTGATAGTGCTGGCCTTTGAGGAGCTCAGTATATGAGCTTGCACTGTAGTCAGCCAATCTGAGTCTGTCTCCCTGGGCCATTGCAATTAGCTAGTGAAACTCTTTGGTCAGAAGGAAGAACTCACACTTGTCAGGTTGAGGTTGATGGCTTGCCCCCCTCCCCCGGCACCCCAGGAGAAGACCATCCTAAGAACAAAAAGCTAACCTTTGACTGTCTAACAAACACGCATGCTACACTGAGAAAAAATGGTTTTCTTTTATGCGGGCCCAGCAGGGCTTCTCTAGGCCAAGGTCAGACTTTTAAAAGAGACAATGTTAGGTTGAAAATATCAGGATAGCAGACTGATGTCAAATTTAACATCTGGAGAGTCATTCCAGGAGTCAGGAATGGCAGAGAAAGTAGAGAAATGGCATGAGGTGGGAGCAGAGGACACTGGCAGTGATTTGGGACACATGTGAGACTCCCCAGGGACCCCTTGAATCAGAGAGCTATGGACTAGGGATTCTTGAGGTTTTGCCAGCGAGGGTTACAGAAGGGACAGCTCTTTTGTTGCTTTATTATGACATACATTTCTCATTGAACCATCAGGCGTTTGAAACCTGAGGAAACACAGCCTTTACATATGCTATGATGAGCCGGGCTATGCAGCTCATAATGGAAGCAGAGACAGGGGCTGTGCTTCGCGTCTGTCCTTTGCTCATTCTCTTTCATTGTCTGAAGTCTACATTTTCCCCCTGTCTCCTTAATTATGTGGCCATGGGGACTGGAGAGCCGGTGGATGGAGTTCTGAGAACTCCAGGGGAACGCTGTAAGAGGAAACTCTTTCCTATTGATCCCTCTGCCCCCGGTAAGCTCCGTATTTGGATTGCTTTGGATGTGGGGGGGAACGGGGCAAGGGCAAGCATGCAGTCACTCACATTTTCAGGAGCTTTGCGGTTTGTACTCAGGAGCACAGTGAACTGATAATGACGGCAAGCAGAGGTTAAATCCCCATCTCATCATCAAACTGGGAAGAATAAAGGATTTGTATTCAGTCACACAATGTGGAACGAGGGCAGCTCTTAAAATAATTGCTCAGGGTGCCTTTATATTTTTTTAACAGCCTCTATCTGTATGTGATAAAGTCTGCTCAAAAAGAAACTTTTGACTAGACATATAATAAATGAGAAATGTCCTTGGGGAAAGGGAAACACCTGTTTTCCCCACTCTGATCAGTTCCCTCCCAATTAATTCCCCAGGGATGTGTGGGTGGCAGACATCAAGAGCACGGCTTTCACTCCCGCTCCCTCCAATCTCTGTCCTAACACAAGTCCCTTGGGCATTTTAAAATTAAAGAGGTTTTTTTTTTTTTTCCCCCTCCTTTGGCAAACTGACTTGCCTTTCCACAGCCCCTGCAGAGCTCTGGGAGTAGCCCATTCCCGAGGATGTACTTGCCCAAATCTTCACAGCCCATTGCAGAAAGGAGCCCTAGAAACAAGGGGGTGCCTTTGCTTTTGACCATACATGGCTCTTGGAACAGCAGCCTAAGGAATTCTCCTGGGCTGTTTCACAGTCTGGCCTATGCCCTTAGCAGGCAGACAGCTATGCTTTCTTTGGAGTGGATGCCTCCAGAGAGAGAGAGAGAGAGACAGACAGAGAGACACAGAAAGAGAGAGAGAGAGACAGAGAGAGAAAGAGAGAAAATTGCTCAAAAATTTCAGGTGCTTTCCTCTGCCCACAGAAGGATCATGCCTCAGGATTTTTGCCAGAGTAAAAGTAACCCAAAGGGAGCTGTATGCGGAAGGCCTCCCCTCTGAAATCCATCTCTGCCTGCCCGAGTTCTTCCAGAAATGGCCATATGGGTACCTCCCACGGAAGTCTGAAATCTTTTTTCTTTGCACTTAAGTTGCTTTCCAATGTCTTACTTACAGTTGCGGCGCTTTTATTTTACTTCCGCGAGAGTTGAAGGTGATGTTTAATAGCCACATATACACCTTCCCACACAAGGAATACACCTCGTTACATTAAAAGCCCTCAAAATAAAGAGAAAACCCAGGCAGGTAATTAGCTTAGCTCCCTGCTATTGGTGGCTGAACACATTTTTGGTTGGCTGGTGCTTCAGCTGAGAGCATTAAGAATGGCAGGGGCCACCCTACCCCAGCTCTGTCCACCTCTCTGGTTACAAATTATGCTTTTCCAAACAAATCTATATGTTGTCTGAAGCCCTGCTCCCCAGAGGGTATTCTGACTCAGTGGCAGGTGTTGGGGGGGCATGCTCTGAAAAGTCTTATTCCATCTTTGGCAGAGTTAGTTGCCATTCCAACTATTGGTTTTTAGCCTTAATTGGGAGAACCAGATGAATAAAATGGGCTTGTTTCTGACTGCTCAGAAATGATGGCCTAAGGTGTTACTCAAAGCTGAGCTCTTGTCTCTTTACTCCATACTCTATAGTGGGCTCCAGCCCTTAAAGACAGGAAAGCCCTTGTGGAAAGCCTCCTAAACACACAGTTAAAGGAGTAATCCAGCAGGAATAAGGCAACAGTCTCGGCCTGGTATTTGAACATAATTTAATGAGTGCCCAGAATTCATCTGTAAATGCACATTGTTAATTTAGGGCCTGCTATCCATTAATTAGGGCTTTAGTGGCAAGTGCCACTGAGCTATCTGCACTGTTTAAGGTTACGTCAGGCCCTAGTAAACGGCTCGCTGATAACAAGATGCATCCATCTTCATTACTCGGCCACTCCTGTCTGTCTTTGCTCAGCATCTTCGAAAGGCTTATGCCTGTTGGAACTGAAGAATTAAACTTTTATCCAAACCAGATTCTGATCTTTCACCTTTTCTGATTCCTTCAGCACTTCCCATTTATTTTGCCTAAATGACATCTGATTACCTAACATGGAATGGAGCAGGGGCTTAACCTCAAACAGTCTGCAGACCTCGGCTCTCTGCTGGAAAGTTCCAGTGGGTTAACGTGAAGGAAGCCTGCACATTTCCATTTCATCTGATACTGGGCTCAGTGGAAAAGAAGCAGCTTCTGATTTTTTTCTTCTTCTTCTCATGAGGTAGCAGCTCTAGTAGGCCTTTTTTTTTTTAATGCCAGAGAAATACAGGAAATTAATTTTAGCCTTGAAGAATAAATGTCCCAATTGGTTCGAGTTTACTTTTGTAGTGTTTCTCTCTCTGAAAATATGTATTATTCGAGGCAGTCACAGTGCCAAATGAAATAATTCCAACCACCTAAACAGCCCTGCGTGTCAAGCCCTCAGCTGTATAAACGTAATCAGTCACCAGGGCTCCAAATCCTGCCCTCCTTTCCCATTTCTAGGCCTGCAGTCAGAGCAGGCAGTGAGCTCTGACACCAGGCAGGATTCCGCCCCTACAGAAAATTATATAAGTGAGAGTTTGTTTATCCTTCAAATGCTGGGTCAGGGGACTTGCACGAAAGGAACTTCCATTGACAGATGGTTTCTGTAAGTAGTTGATTCCGAGGAGGGAGTGAGCTACCTGGCATGACTGTTTAACACATTTAGGGTGCTTGCAGGGAAAGCCTACTGCTCCCCTGAACCACGGTTCAATTTTAAGCATCGCTGGACAGGATGGGTTATTGTAACTAGGTGGAGAAGAAGCTTCGAGAGCCCGATGCTCAGTGTGCAAGGGAGAGGGGAGGAGCAGGAGGGGGCGGCGCTGCTTACTGGAATGATAGCCCAAGGGAGGGCATCAGAAACCTTTGCGCCACTGAGCTGGCACACTTATCACATGGTGACAGTCTATACTGCTGGCCTGTTTGGGGTGTGTGCTGCCAACTGGCTTAGAAAATGCAGATCCCTCTCTCAGATAGAGAGAGCAGGAGGCAAAAAGTCAGCTGACTGACATTCCTAACAATAGGGCTTCTTCAGCTCAGGATGCTAACGTATGGATCCCAGCTGGGTTGCAGTGGGAAGGAGGCAGCTCCTCTAGGAGAAGACAGGGGCCTGCCAGCTCTCACTATGTGTGCACAGTGGCTGACATTCTGCTGGAGGACCCCACCCTTTTACCAGCTTGGTGGGAATGCCATCTTGCGTTTCTCCCTTTTGATTTTGTAATTCAGTTTTATAAACACTATGATTTTTTTCCAGTTTTTTTTTTTAGAGTGACTTGTAAATGTGGATTATCTTCTGGCCCTACGTCTTACTAAATACAAAATAGATGATGCCCCAAGACTATAGTGAGACAGAGAAAAAAAAAAGCAAAGCAGACAAAAGGCTTCGTTTATTGCATGTAGTCATGAAGTCATCTACATTATATGTGATTGAAAGAAATAATCCTAAAGTGAGGGTTCCTTAAATTTATCAGAATGAGGCACTGGATTCTTGATGTAAGAGCTCTTTGAAACTGACGTACTACAAAATAAAACACATTCTTTCTCTGGCAAAGAGAAAGCCAAGATACTGTGGGGGCAAAGAGGACAATGGAGCCTGTGAAGCAAGGGTCAGAGCTGAAGGTTTCAGCCAGAAGCAAGCTACACACAGGTATTTTAATTAAAAGAAATCAGTCAGGAATTCCATTGCAAGAGCCGGAATTCTGTGTTTGGACCGCTGGTAAGGGAAGCACTCAATCGTTCCATTTTTATTGTTCAATATTATATTAAAAATTTTTAGGCTCTTCAGGTCAAGGCAATTTTTAAAAGGTTAAAAGCTACTCAAAAGGGTTGCCATATCCATAAAAGGAAATGAGATTAAGCATAAAGACTGATGGGGGGAAAAAACAATAATTTAGATAAACTGCTGTTGCCTTTAAAATGTTTTGGCTTTTATCAGGGCAAAGAAGTTCAATGATTCGTAGACTGGTTCTTGTATCCAAGAAAGAGTTATGAGATGTGAATCATTTTCTTGCTTTTCATTGTTTGGTGTGTTTTAGACAAGGTCCCAGCTTTCTTCAGTTACGTCCTTCCTAATGGTTGGGGAGAAGTAATTGCCTGGCTCCAACTTCCATCTGTCAACTCTTGACCTTGCTGGCTGTGCATCTGTAACATCAGACACTGTTGTCATGGAAAGAATTATGATGTTTCCATCAAATATATTCCAGCATTAACAAATCCATAACACGATCTGGATCACATGGAAGGGGTTACAAAGCACACTTCCGAGATCCCCCAGAAAAGTGAGTGGGATACCCCCATTCATCTCCACCGCTTACCACCAACTGAGAAAGACATTATCTTAGAATGCAAAGGTTACATCAGAACCTCAAACCTTAAGGTTTCATTCTTAAAATCAAAACTTGTGGTTCAGCAATGGAGATGAAAGCCATTATCCACCTTCTCTATCACATTATACATGGCTACCAGTGATTCCTTTGGGTAACTATGGAATGCCTGACCTCGTTGCAACCCTTCCATTTTTGTTCAGCATACCTACATGCTCATTTCGGTTCTCAGTCTCAAAAACTAAACCTGTAGAATGTGGATCACTTTGAGCAGGTCATATCAACCCAAAGAGTTTATAGCATGGCAAGCTAGTATTTCCTGGAAAACCTATGCTTATCAAATAGCATTTTTTTTACAAAAAAAATTGAGAAGTAAGTTGATATAAAAGCTTAATTTGATCTTCTGTGGAAACTAGATCTGGCCTGACAAAGTTAAAATGGATAGAAATAATATTCTAGACACTGAAAAATTAGTTTTTGTTGTCTTAGGTCTTGACAAATAAGCATTCTAAATCAGTAGGAGGGACTAAATTTTCTATTCCAGGAGACAACAACACTAACAAATGGTCATGTGTTCACATGTCTTTCACACATAGAAGATCTAAGATGAGGATTGTTGCTGTGGACATTCAAATGATCAGGCCTTTTAGATCCCTAGATGGCAAAACAGAGCTGATATATTTGAGAGACACTGAAAATTCAGAAGTGAAAAATCAAAAGAAAACAAACTCAACCTTCCCCAACATCCTCAATGTAATTGGCCTTGACTGAAATAAGTCTATGATATGAAACCCATAATGTACAGATGAAGAGATTGAGGGACGATTACTCATTTTGTAAAAGTCTCTTTCCTGAATTCCCCAAGGAATTCTTTCCAAGGCTGAGCTTCACTAGTTCATGTAAGTGTTTGTATACAGACCATTAACTGTTTGACAGACAAGCCAGAGATGCAGGTAGAGGGAGGAGGTATGCAAACAGTGCTGGAATCCCTGGCACCCCAGGGTTTCGAGTTTCATGAAAAACATTGATGAGATGATAAAGGATGTCAGTGAAGACATGGCATTTACTTAGAAGATGTGCTTCACACATCGGAGGAATATCTGTGTTCTAAGGTCTTAAATGTTAGCTCAGCCACCTGTTAGGCTGGCCTTGTATGAGTCATGTGACCCCTCTGGACACCAGCCTTCTAGAGTTACAGAAGTTTAGATGTCATATTTAATTTACATATGTTTTTATATAGGTAAACACATTCATACATAATACTGTCACAAATGTATAGGTAGCAGCCTGATACTCATTACCTATTGCATACAGATTTCTAAGGTGTCTCTAGAAAGATTTATAAAATATTAAGTATTCTCCAAAGCAGAACTATGAATATGATCATAAACCTAGAAGAGTATTCACACACACACAAAAAGCCAAACCAAACCAAAAAACCCAAATACTCTCTAGTTCCAAAAGGAAAAAAAAAGTCTAAACATTGCAAAAATGATTCCTTTTCTCTTTGGGTTTTCCAAGAAAGTCAATCTGTAATTTAACTCTCTTTGAAATGATTGCTCATACTTTAGTTTTCTCTGTTTGGGGAAAATCGCAAGATTGGGAAGTGCATGGAGGCAATCAAGAATATAGTGTCTGTTGGTTTCTCTGTGTTACTGGGCTTTGATGCATTTATTTTTAAATTAGTTATTTAAAGAACAATAGCACCAGGTTGAAATACAGCTTTATTTGTGGTAGGAGAAAACCAAACTTCTTGCTTGGTTGACTTTGCATGAGTCACACAAGAGTGGACGTGTCCTGTGTGCTCCACCCAGTGCAGCTGGTTGCTGAACTGCAGCTTTCTTTCAGCTCAGAATGAACATTAATTGGTATTTTTGAAGGGAGCAACCAGTAACAAAGATGTTCTGGCCTGCCCTCCTGGTCTGGTGAAATGGTCAAGTGATTGAGTTTAATAGGCTGCCAAACAGAAGACTCTGATAGTGTGGCTGACAGTTGTCAGTGTGTGTGTTTTGGCCTCTGAGAGTCAGCAGCTCCACCAGATGGTGCAGGCTCATTGTAACTGAGGTGGCTCTTTGCAGGGCCCTGCGGACCTGTGGGCTCCTGAGTGGGGTGCAGGAGAGCTCCAATAAGTTTAAAGGACCAGAGAATGACACTTTTCTGATTGTAAAATAGTGTCCTAATATTGAATATATTCTCCCCAGATGCTCCCTAAACCTCTCGGTTACGGTGTCTTGCCAGCTCTGTGGCCATATAAAGAAGACCCCCTACTCTCATACTCTGATCTACATCTTGGTTGGATCTGTTCCTCAGAGTTTCTATGAGTGCATCCGTGTAGAAATGGGCATGAAAATAGTTCTTAAGTGCAGCTTGTGTCCTTCACAAGCTGAAGTTCTTCACAGGTCTGGGAACAACACTGTTAAGGTGGGTTGATCATTACTTAGGTTCTTAGCAGGCTGACTAATTATTTAACTTTCAATACATTAGTATTATTTTTTAAACGTAAGTGAATCTTTGAATCATGTTTTTGGGGATGTTTCTCAAATTCGGAAAACATATGAAAAGTGATTTTATTTTATTTCTGAAATCAGACATTCATGTCTCACCCCAAGAATCTGGGATCCTTCAGGAAGAGGGAACAGAAAGATTATATGAACCCGAAGTGGTGAATAACTGCAAGAAAACAGTGTTTTCCCGGAACAACAGGGCACACACACATAGGAATTCACAGGGATGATCAGCACAGGCTCCAGCCAGGCAGAAACCCGAGCACAGAGGGAGGAAGAATACCTAATCCCGCCACTGTGAGGAACTGTATATAGCGAGCTGCTTGCTAGCTGCTGGGAAAGGTAGAATCCCTTGTTACTGTTGTTTTCAATGGTATCACCCTGGTAGGCGGAACACGAGGCCCCAGTCTAGAGACTAACTGGGCAGCACAATGAGATCTCAATGGAGAGCAAGAAAAACACCAACAACATAAAAAAGAAGGATCTCGGAGTTGGGTGGGAAGACAGTGTGAGGTTGAGAGGGTGCTTAGGGGAGGAGTTTGGGTAGGCGTCAGTGTGTTCAAAGAACTACAAAATTGCCATTTCAAAAAAAGACTAAGAACAAGAATGTTCCTTAAGTGGGACGTGGTTTAAGTACTCCAGTCAGGCCAGTATTTCACAGGAGGTATTCCCCGCATGTCTTATGGCGTTGAAGGGCAGTTCCGAGGGGTGACGTGTACGCAGTCTGCCCCTGCTTCTGAAGCAGCCTGTTCTCTGAGGCCTCAGTTTATCTGCTGTCTTTTTCTCTTACTTACCCCTTCGAGCACTTAATACAGGGTAATTGAACAATTTGTCTGAGTAATAGCTTGCTTAGTCTTTGTGCCTAGACAGAACATGTGCTCATGACGAGCACCTTGCTCATTATTGGAGATGTGGATCATACAGAGTGGATGCACAGCAAATACTGATAATCGTGACGTTTCTGTCCTTGTTCTTCTTAGCGGTGATAAGTATCTACATGACAGAAGCTCCACTAAGTTTCTTTATTTATGATTTTTTTACTTTTAGACATCATTTCCATGTATCAGTATATGCTCAGATGTGTGCAGAAGCAGAATGAATAAAATGTAGAAGGGTTTCCCCAAATATTTCCAAAGGCGATGATTTTCACTGCTTCTCAGTGGCATTCTGCTATTTGCTATTGAGTGGCTAAATAATGTACTGTATTCTTGGTTTTTGGTTTCTGATTTTGTTTTGTTTTTCAGATAGGGTTTCTCTGTGTGGTTCTTGGCAGTCCTAGAACTCTCTCTGTAGAGCAGGCTGGCTTTGAACTCAGAGATCCACCTGTCTCCTGAGTGCTGGGATTCAAGGCATGTGCCCCCCGCCCAGTGTATTCCTGGAAGACTTGCAGATGAGGATGGA
>CM053744.1:7181119-7239837 GCA_028658305.1 Pachyuromys duprasi | reverse complement strand
GCCCAGCTTTTTGTTGTACTCTTTATTAACAGAATTAACAAATGAAGTCTTTAAAAATCTTTAATTAATTCTTTATGAATTAATAAAGTAATTTTATTAATTTTTTGGCCACCCCTTCATAATCCCCCCCCCCAGCTTTATCTACCTTCTTCCCAGATTGAGAAATCAGCAACCTTAAAGTTTATTTGCCTATGACTGGCTATAACTGGAAAGGCAGGTATCAGAGGTTTCTTACTGGGATACCTCAATTGCCATGATTGGTCAAAAGCAGAAGTGCATAGTCCCCCAAAGGTTTCCTCTGTTCACAGATGCTCATCGTATAACCCTCCTGTGCTGGCTAATTTTATGTCATTTTGACACAGGTTAAACTCATCTGAGAGGAGGGAACCCCAACTGAAAAAAAATGCCTCAATAAGATTGGGCTGTAGGCAGGCCTGCAGACCATTTTTTTTAAAATTAACGTATTCATTTTACATTCCAATTGTAGCCCCCTCCCTTGTCTCCTCCTGATTTTACCACCCCTGTCTTCCCCCATGTCTTTGTCCCATAGTCCCTTAGTCCTCAGAAAGGGGACCTCTCTTACCAACTCACCCCAGACTATCAAGTCTCTTCACGACTGCCTGCATTCTCTCCCTTTTAAAAATTTATTTATTTTTAACCAAATTGCAGTTTATTCTCTCTTCTGTTGCTCTCCTTGTGGAGGTCCTATCCCCTCCAGGTCTTTCTATCTCCCCCTTCTTTCATAATATTCCTTGCACTCTGCCCAAATTTTGGCTATGAGTCTCAGCATCTGCTTTCATACCTTGCTAGGTGGCATCTTTCAAAGGCCCTCTGTGGTAGGCTCCTGTCCTGTTCCCTGTGTTCGCCCTCTTCTGATGTCTGTCTCATTTGCCTTTCTGAATGAGAATTGATCATCTTACCCAGGGTCCTCCTTCTTGCTTAGCTTCTTTAGGTGTACAGCTTTTAGTATTATTATCCTATATTATATGTCTAATATCCACTTATAAGTGAGTATATACCATGTGTGTTTTTCTGCTTCTGGGATAACTCATTCAGGATGATTTTTTCGAGTGCCAACCATTTGCCTGAAAATTTCATGTTTTCCTTGTTTTTAATTGCCGAGTAGTATTCCATTGTGCAAATGTATCACAATTTCTGTATCTGTGATTCAATTGAGGGACATCTGGGTTGCTTCCAGCTTCTGACTATTACAAATAAAGCTGCTACAAACATGATTGAGCAAATGTCCTTGTTGTATTCTTGAGCATACTTTGGATATATGCCTGTGAGTGGTATAGCTGGATCTTGAGGAATCACTATTCCTAATTATCTGAGAAAGCAACAGGTTGATTACCAAAGTGGTTGTACAAGTTTACATTCCCACCAGCAGTGGAGGAGGGTTCCTCTTTCTCCACATCCTCTCCAACATGTGTTGTCACTTGAGTTTTTGATCTTAGTCATTCTGATGGGTGTAAGGTGAAATCTCAGGATTGTTTTGATTTGCATTTCCCTGATGACTAAGGATGTTGAGTATTTCTTTAAGTGTTTCTCTTCCATTCAATTTTCCTCTATTGAGGATTCTCTGTTTAGCTCTGTACCCCATTTTTTAATTGGATTATTTGGTTTGTTGGTGTTTAACTTCTTAATTTCTTTATATATTCTGGATATTAGCCATCTGCCAGAAGAAAAATGCAAATAGATCCATATTTATCACCCTGCACAAAACTAAATCCAAGTGGAACAAAGACCTCAATATAAAACCAGACACACTAAACTTGTTAGAAGAAAAAGTGGGGAAGAGCCTTGAACTCACTGGCCCAGGAGACAACTTCCTGAACAGAACACCAACAGCACAGGTTCTAAGATCAACAATCAATAAATGGATCTCATGAAACTGAAAAGCTTCTGTAAAACAAAGGACACTGTCATCAGAACAAAACAACAGCCTACAGATTGGGAAAGGATTTTCATCAATCCTATATCTGACAGATGGCTAAGTTATCAGGGAAACACAAATTAAAATAAGCCTGCATTTTCTTCCTCTGTGGCCTGGCAAGGCTGCCTCACCCCAGGGGAGGTAACTGAAAAGCAGGCAACAGAGTTCATGTCAGAAATTATCCCCTTACTAGGGTACCCACACGAAGACTGAGTTGCCTATAGGCTACATCTGAGCAGGGGGGTCTAGGTCCTTTCCATGCATGGTCCTTGGTTGGTGCATAAGTCTTCTCAGGCCAACCTGAGCCCAGATTGTTGGGCTCTGTTGCTCTTCTAGATGGAGATCCTGTTCTCTCTGGGTCCTTCTGTACTCCCACTCTTCCATAAGACTCCCTGTTGCTTTGCCCAAAGTTTGACTGTGAGTCTCAGCATCTCCTTCAATCCTCTGTTAGGTGGGGTTTTTCAGAGGACATCTGTTGAAGGCTCCTGTCTTGATCCCTCTCTTTAGCCACAGCCTGTGTCTATTTGCCCTTCTGAATGAGAATTAAGCACCCTCCCCAGGGTCCTCCTTTGTTACTTAGCTTCTTGAGGTCTGTGGATTTTAGTATTGTTATACTGTATTATATGGCTAATATCTTCTTATAAATGAATGTATACTATGCATGTCTTTCTGGGTCTGGGTGACCTCACTCAGGATGATTTTTTCCAGATCCAACTATTTGCCTGCAAATTTCATGATGTCCTTATTTTTAATAGCTATATAGTAGTCTATTGTGTAGCTGTACCACAGTTTCTTCATCCATTCTTCGGTTGAGACACATCTGGGTTGTTTCCAGTTTCTGGCTATTACGAATAAAGCTGCTTGGAACATAGTTGAGCAAATGTCCTTGTTGTATGGTGAAGCATCTTTTGGGTATATGCCCAGGAGTGATATATCTGGGTCATGAGGTAGAGCTGTTCTTAATTTTCTGAGAACGCACCAGATACATTTCCAAAGTGGTTGTACAAGTTTTAATTAGTGATTGGTGTTGGAGGTATGGTCCATTGTTGGTGAGGATTGTCAGTGAGACTATCCACTGACTGATGGTCCTGGATTCTATAAGAAACAAATAAGCCATGGAGATTGAGCCGGTAAGCAGCACTCTGCCGTGGCCTCTGCATTATCACCTGCCTCCATGTTCCTGCCCTGTTTGAGTTTCTGCCCTAACTGAACTTCAGTGATGAATAGTGGATGTGAAAATGTAAGCCAACTTACTCTTTCCTCCCCAAGTTGCTTTTGTTTGTGGGATTTTTATAATAGTAATATACAGACATCCATGTAGTTCCTATACTCCTAATACACTCCAACTCAGGCATAATTAAGGGCCTCCTTGTGACTATTTTGATGGACTGCTCCATGTTATAGTTATTAATATTACCATAAGTATTTCATAATACAAAATCAAGTACAAACAACAGAGCTAGATTCAGTCCCTGGAGATATTTTTGTCTGTAGCCTTTCAAAGAAACCAAGACATGAGCAATAGAGTTGAAGCAGGCAAACTTAGGAACTTTGAAACCTTTTAATCTGTGCATTCTATTTACGCTTTTATGGGAAACTCTGGATGTATTTGATAAAGTTCATACACTACCACTTTTAATGGCTATTATACATTAGAGAGAGACAACTCAAGGCTCCTTGAAACAGCTCACATCCTGCTAGCATCTTGTAGCATGGTACTTTTGATAAATAACTAAAAATGTGGGAGAGCCGTGGAAGAATGGTATTTGATCTTGCTCACCATTCAAAAGACCACTGATATCTTTCCAAGAACTAGAAAGTCTACTGGCTTGCCTATTGTCCCACCCAGAAATAAAGTCTGCATAAAATCTAGATAATATTCTTAAAGATTCCATGATCCAATTAAAAAAAATCGCTTGTGTGTGATATCCTTTTTGAACACTTTATTTTAATGAGGAATGAGTGAACTGTTTTTAGGCCTCTGGCTACTACTGAATGAGAATATCCTGAAGTTTAAGTTTGGGTCCTCACCACATACAATGGGGTCTCTTCCCCACCGAGCTCATCAGCAGCGCTTGCTTTTGTCACCTTTGCCATGAGAAATGGCATGCAGAAATGCTTGAGTCACTAGAACACAGGGATCTAGGAGAGATGGATTTAATTGCTCCTACTCAGGAGAATGTGGCAATAGGCATATTCTCTGGCAAAATCCCTTAGGGGTCCATATTCCTAGTTGTTGCTGTCAGAACACACTATTACAAACGCTACTATGATCATTTAGCCACTATTATTAAAAAGTATGTGAATGGTTGTCTTCTCATACTTGGTTTTGTGAAAATGACATTTTCACTCTCTGTATGTGTCTTCCTCTAGTTCTTTACTATTTTTCAGTCAAATGTGTATGATATCTTTTCTCTAAGCCAGGAACCAGGTACTTCTTGGTAAAGCCCCATGAAAGCCTAGCTCACACGATGGATCCCTTTCCCAGATTCTGGAGCAAAAACTGCATCTCGATCTTCTGTTAGCTCCACCGTGTTTATAACATAATTAGCTAGGACTGCTTCTTCCCCTTACTTCAAGCTGTGATTTTCCTGAAAATACTGATTGGATCTTGATTCTCCTTATGTCCCCATAGTTGAGGATATGCATACGTGTAGCAGCCCCTTTAGACAGCACTTGTGCTTATGGTAGACTGATTATAGGTATCTTCATGACTTCCCACCTCTCTGCAGCCACAGCCTTTGCCACATGAGCTTATAGCTCCTTCTAACAGGTGTAGACTTATTTCTGCACTCCTAGAATCAGGGCTAGCTTTGAGACTTGCTTTGGCCAATTCAGCATAATTATGCTTAAGGAAGGAGCAGGACCATGCTGGGCAGAGTTCATCGGGAGAGACTTATAGAAACCCATGGCTTGACTATCTTTGTTTCTCCATATAAGAGCCCACATGCATGAGAAACAAGTTTTCAACGTGTGCCCAGTTTACTAGCTGAGTCCATAGAAACAAGCCTGCCGAACTAAGACAGACTTAGCCTAGCTTTGGCCGACCAAATTGACATACACCTATGAAGTAGGAAGTATTTATTGCTTCAAATCACTGAGTTTCTGTGATTGATTACCAGACATAGATGATTTAGTCAGTAGGGTTGCAGTTTAGTTGCTAGATTGCCTCCCATGCACAGCAGCCTGCATTTGATTCCCAGTGCTGCATCAAGCAGGCTTAGTATGCTCAGCTGTCAACCCAACATTTAGAAGGCAGAGGCAGGAGGATCAGGAGCTCAAGGTCATCCTTGGCTATGTAGCAACTTCAGGGTGATCTGGATTATATTTATTTTGTTTTTAAATGTATAACTATTCCTCTTTTGTTTCTTTCCTCTTTTTCTTATCCTCTCACTCAAACAAACAAAAGGCTGTGCATCCTACTAATTTACACACTTAACATTTTATGTAGGAAACAGAGCACTATTCATCTTTCTATGTTTCTTTGGCAACGCCTGCCCTGGTAAAGATTATGAGGTCACTGAGTGTTGGGGCTGCAAATGACCTGTTGTTCATCTTGTCAATATTCTCAAGTTTCTTAAAAACAGAAATGGAATTAAGAGAATTAGTATAATTTATGCAAGGTCCCCAAGGGAGGAATGAAGTACAGACTCAAGCCAGCCTGTTTTGCTGTGGCACCCCTAAGGCCGTAGCCACAGGTTTCTTACCTCTCAGCCAAGCTTTAATCACGAAAGTTTCTCACTTATTTACTTATTTATTTATTTATTTATTTATTTATTTATTTATTATTATTTTTTTAAGGTACAGTTGGCATAAAATGTTCGTGAACACAGTCCAGCTTAATGAGGAATGATATGAGCACCCAAGAAGAAGTTATCTAATCACTTCAATTACTAAGAAATTCAGTGGATGCACTTTCTCCTGCCCTATTTATAATGATTTTGGACCCTCGCTGTGAGCTATTCTGATGCCAAGACTTCCCCAAACAGGCAGATAAAGATATGCACATTCATAGCCCCTCATCTTGAAGCTTATTTGCTCCTCAGCTTGAATGGTTATAAAAGTTTTGGTTGGAGGGTATGATGATTCCCAAGACTTGTTTGTGGGATGAACTTTATTTGCAGTATCGTGCGATGTGTGGTGTACCAAAGCCAATCCGAGCACAGGCCCGAGAGCTCTTCCATAACATAATTTCAGCAGAAGATGATGTAAATTTTCTTTGCTGAGTAGCTAAGAGGGGTGCGGATGAAAAGGAAAATGCTGAGAGAGGGAGTGGAAGCATCTGAATGCTGATAACTGCTTTCCCAGTGTGAGTCACTAGTTAAGACACTGATACGTACCCCAGTGAAAATTTATAGTGGTCAGGAAAAGCTTTTGGCATTAATAGTCTCTTAATCAGAAATCAATGTATCTCATGACAAAGAAAAATTAACTATTTTGTTAATTACTATAATTATCTCCCCCCCACGCTTATTTTGACAGCCATGTCAGTGGTGGAAAACAATCTCCTTAAATTGCCTCTTGCCTCTCATGAATCATAAATTCACACAGTTTTGACAATGTCTTTACTCTATCCCCTAGCTTTGGAGCCTTTTGTGACCTGACTCTTCAGAACAGCGTGTTGGTGACTTAAAAGGGAGAGGGGCAAAGGTACAGTGAGAGAGAGAGAGAGAGAGAGAGAGAGAGAGAAGAGGGCCAGGGGAGACACAGAAACCTTTTTCTAGAGAAGATTATGTGGAGCTACATTAGCCCTGTGGTTGCTTCCCAGGTTTTCTTTTCTTTTTTTCTTCTATGTCCATTCAGAGACGATTCCAGAGAAGACTCTAGCACCCATGTAAAAAAATGCCTGGGTGGAAACAAAATGGTGATAGGTAGGAATAAGAGAAAGAGGGAGTGAGGATGGGTTTGTTTAAAACACACTACAGGCATGTGTGGATATTAAATAAAATGTTTAAGAAGAAACCTCCCTGATGCCAGGTGTGATAGCATGTGCTTGCAATCCCAGAACTGGAAGCAGGGGCAGGCAGGTCCCTGGGCTCTCTGGATAGCCATTGTAGCTTAATTGGTGACCCCAGGCCAATGAGACACCCTGCCTCGAAGGAAGTAGACGATGTTCCACACAGTGACATCCATAGTTGTTCTCTGCGCCCCCCCCCATGCATGCACATGCTCCCCAAACTCCGAGCACCCCCCACACACACACTATAGAGAAGAAACTGAATGAGCCAGGATAAAAGAAGGATCTAGGAGTTCTGTCTGAGCAAAAAGGAACATTATTATTTGCCAACTCAAGCATTTTAGCTTCTGGATAGGCATGAGTCTAAAGGGTTGCCTGAAGATTTTCCCAAAGCACAAATGCTTCACTAAAATGCTGAGGCCATGAAGTAGTCTTATTCCACACAACCCAATGAAACAGGAAGAATGAAAGTGAGCACCAACGTTAACTGCTCCTGTGTATTATGATGGATCTAATGAAAATCTCTCATGTGAGCAGACATCCATGTATCAAACAGTTTCTGGGGCATACTATGTGCTGGGCATGTTGGTAGGTTTGGGGAGAGGCAGGCTTTGTCTTCCCACAGTCTCAGTTGGTAACATACTTCAGAAGCAAGCTCATACATAGAAGAGTCTAGAACATTAGATCTTTTTTAATCTTTAGTTCATATTTGTCTCATTTTTTAAAACTCATTTCTATGTTTCACTTACTAGTTCTAGGAAGATCAAGATGCCTTAGGTCGGAAACCTTTGCTTTGGTGATATTACCACAAGAAAAGATTTAAGCTTAGAGCTGAACACGTACTGCCATGAAGTGTTAATATAAGTAGATATACCATGTTCATGTTGGGGAGTGGGGGCATGAGAAGCTGAAAGTTTTGCTTCAAGAAGTGACCCCCATAATCTTTTTAAAAAGTTTAATTTTGTGTATATTTTGCCTGCATATGCATAGTATGTGCTTTACATGCGTGCAGTGCCGGTTGAGGCCTGAAGAGGGCATCAGATTATCTGGAACTGGAGCTTGAGATGGTTGTGCGCTGTGCTGCAAAAGCAACTCAGGTCCTCTGAAGAGCACCAAGTTCTTTTCACCACTGGGCCACCTCTCCAGCCTTGGATAAATCTTGATGTTAGTATGTGCCGTGGACAAAGAGGAGTAGTTCTATGACTTCTCCACAGAACGTCCATCCTGAGGGAGACACTCTAGTCATAAGAATGCTAGAATCAGTGTCTTTCGAGGGACCCCCATACTCTGGCATGCCAAGGGGGGACTGGAGGTAGAGTGCTCGGCTTGTTCATGCTGCCAAGTCAATCAGTTCCTCTGGTTGATCCAGCTGTAGGTGTGATGGTGGTTTGTCCTGTTCTGTGGTTAGCTTTCACATCTGTTATTACTGCTGGTGTTATCTGTTATAGATGCTTGAGCAAAAAAAAAATTTTTTTTCTTCTCCCTAGTAGCCCAAAGCAAAGTGGTTGTTTAAAAAAGAAAAGAAAACAACAGCAGCAGCAGCAACAACAACAACAACAAAGAAACTTCAAATTGCCCAACACAGAGAAAAGGTGATGAAGTCTGATCCTTGACAAATACATTGGCATTTTTAGCTGAAGGAGTCTTGTTTTCTAAGGAAGAAATTTTTTGTTGTTGTTGCTCTTTCTAAGTAAGTTTGTAAAAGATTGAAAAGGTAGGTAATTTTCAGTTAAATTTTCCTTGGATTTTTTTAAAAAGAGATTTTTCTTGCACATTTTGCACATTTTATACATTTTACATTTAATACACTCACGGAGGCAGTTCTGGCTTATCTATGAGTAACTAGGCTCTACCTTGGCTGAGACATTCCTAAATCCATCTATTTTAAGAATTTTAAAGTACCTCTTATCATTTCAGAATTCAGATTTGAAGTCTGTGAAAGGAAGAGAGAGCTTCATTCTTGGCCTCGGTCCCATCCCAAACAATGTGAGGTTGAGAGGGAAGTTCAGAGAATGGGCTTAGGACGGGTATAGATTTTATTTTAAAACTACTTACATTTGCTCACCTCTCCCTTCTTCGTGAGCAAGCAAATGGTAGTTTTGCAACAATCGTCTTCCGCTAAGGACGTATCCATTTTGGAAAGAACACTCAGCTCTTACCGGGTCTCTTTTAATAAAAGTAAAACTATATCTCACTTGTTTTGTAGGAAGAATAAGAGGCTTTGCTTAGAAACCCCGGTGAACAGAAAGAAATTCAGCAAAAATATGAGCCCGTTTGTCTTCTGACATCTTGGAAACTCACCCACTCAATTTGGGAAGCCGCACCCGAAGGGCTGCGGCCCCGCTGCTGGTTTACAATGCCTGGGACTCCTTCGTCCCTGTGGAGGAAGAGTTCAGGCATTTCTCAGGCTGCTGACTTTCGCCTGTGTTTCCGGGGGGCTTTCTGGTTTTGTTTTTGTTTTCTAGAAAGCGACTGCACCGTGAGGTTCTAAAGAGCACGCGGACCTTCCTTCTTCAGGCACATTACCCACGTGATGTTCTTGGCGTAAGGGACAGCAGACCCTCACGTCACCGCAAGTGTCACTCTGAGAGCAAGTCTTAAGAGCTAACCTCACCTGGAGAATGCTGAAGAGGAAGGGCTTCTCTCTGTGTCTGTCTGTCTGTCCCTCCTTTGAGGGTTGGCGGCCGCACCCTGCTGGCGCTTGCACTCTGTGGCTTTTGCTTCCGGGCAAAGCCACACTTGCTCGCAGCCTGATCATTTCTTCCAGTTGCCCGCTTTTTTATTTCATTGCAGCTCTTCCACAGGCTCTGCTTTTCAATAAAGTTTTCTAGTGAGATGTGAGAAACTGCCCTTTTGTTTCTGCGGGTTGTTTGTGTGTCTCTTTGCCATCAGCACAGGGCCGTTTCAAACCATCATTTGGAAAGGTCACTCATTTCCCTTCTATAGGCAGCTGAGCCCGACAATGGGTTAATGACAGTCGAACAAGTCATATTAAAATTACATCCTGTATGATCATAAACAGCTCTGAAGTACTAAGAGAAGAACTTAAGTAGGTGCCTTCCAGAAAAAAAAAACACTGAAAATATTAGTTAAAATGTTAAAGTATATTAGCCAATTACACAAAATCCTTTTATATTGCCTTGCTTCATTTCAAACATGGCATGGGCTATTTTGTTTGTGAACTCAAGTGGAACAAAAAGCTACAGAATGCAATTTGTGTCAGGAACTGGACTATAGAAGGACAACTAATTCTAATTAGTACGAATTCCCCATAGGCCAGGGGGAGGCCAAGTGCAGGAACCAACTGCCTAATGCTGTTTCTATCTTGCAACAGGTGGGCCAAGGCCTTCTAAAGGTTGTCATGGCAATAGCTAATGGTAGACCTTTGGCCGGACACCAGTAATTAATTGCGGGCATGTCCAGCCTTTGAATGTGATATCTTTTAATACAGTTCTGAAATAAAAGAAGCCTGGCTCTTCTAATTGGTTAAAATTCAAACAGCGGAAGGCTTTGCCAAGAACCCCTGCAGTATAATGCAAGTCCTATTTCAGCCTGTCTAACTTCGACGTTTTACCTCTTGCTACCCGAGGGATTGAAGAGAAAGGTATTCGCTTGAAGTTAAGCTTCTGTCCGACGTGGACTGAAGAGCCAAACATTCACACAAGGCATCTAGGCTGTGTGTGAGGCCTTGAAGAAGCACACCTTCCAAAAATCTGACAGATTATCAAACCTGCTTATCTGGTTTCCCGTGCCTGAGTGTTACAGCCTGCTGGGCAGGTACGGTTTAGGTGGTCATCTTCTTGACAGCCTATAACTTACTGAGAGAGTGGTCCCCACACACTGCTTGGCTTGGGGATGTGGCCAAGAGCTGGGTGGTACTGGTGGTGTTTGTAGAATAAGGGGATGGCAAAAGAAGACAGCCGGGCCCTGAGCCCCACAGAGTCTGCTGTTCGGCTTGGATCCAGGGTACCTCCTCCAGTACTTACAAGAAACTGTAGGGAAGGCCCAGTTCCTGAATGGCTGGCTGCTTGGGAAATGGGGTGTGGTATATTCTAAACAAAATATCCAAGAATGGGGTAAAAAGATATTGCTCCTTCTCTCCCTTTGGACTTGAAATTGTGCTATTGCACATCCTGGGATGGTAAAAAGAACAGTTATGCTGGGAATGATAGGAGTCTCACGGCATGGCAGGCCTTGTGCTAAGTATTCTGCTTTATTATTTTTTCTACTTTAAGAAGCAGGGGACCGAAGCTTAGGAAAGTTGACTTGCCTGCCCACTGCCTGCTAGACAGTGATGGTAGAATCAGTGTCGAAAACCAGGCCAGACTTAGAGAAACTCATGAAAACAGGGGGTTTGTTTGTGTTCACTTAGGGTTGAACCCAGCCAGGCCATCCTTTTTTTTTTTTTGTTGTTGTTGTTGTTGTTGGCAGTATTATAGTAATTTGTATACTGTGGATTGCACTTAGGCTTCAGGAACACCAGGTAATTACCATAGCATTGGGCTATATTTCCAGCCTTCTGTTCTACTTTTTATTTTGACATAGGGTCTCGTGAGGTTTTACAGGCTAGACCTAACTCCATGTAGCTCTCAAAGACCTTGAACTTGCAATCCTCCTGTGTTAGTGTTCCAAGTAGCTGGAATTACAGGCCCATGCCACCCATCTTCCCCTTTGAATTATTTGATTCAAAACACATTATATAATCTTTGAACTTTTGGTTCTGAATCTTGCCTTTTGTTCTTGTACTATGGCCTAATTTATTGAAATGATTTTTTAAAAGATGCCTTTCATTAGATCCTTAGATTTTTAAATTATAGGACTATTCCTGCATCTTCCCTTTTTGCTCAACATATATGGGTATGTAGTTATTAATTTCATTTTTCTAATGATAAATAAGTAACTAAACAAGGAAAGAACAGTTCTTCTCCCTTACCACATGAGCCAAAACCAAATTTGAAAATTTCCAATGGCTTCTTTTTTTAAATGTTTGATGTTTTAAAACAATCACATTTTAGTGGGAAAAAAATCAGATTCAGTTTATTCTGAGAAATAGATGTTTTTAAAGTCCTAGCTTCTAAACAAAATGCTGTTGAGTTATATATTTGTGTGGAGTCGCCAGTTTTCATCTGGAGTACAGCTTTTCCTGAGTAAATTCTTTTGGCTTCACTGAGGGGGACTAATCTCCATAGAAGTATTCTAAGGAGAGCTCTGTTCTTCAGGTGAGCCCTCAGAAACACTCATGCTTGTTATTTTCCGTGATCCAGTGAACAGGAAGTGTAAGTGGGAGGCAGATTTAGGGCATCTTTGGTAATTCTGTTCCTGAACAAATGTCTTGGTAGAGTTCTTTGACCCTCTTCTCATGACAGGTGAATCTAGGACAGATTTTTGTATTCGGAAATGACCTGTCCCTACATTTTCTGAATACATGCTGCCTTTACTTAAACATGTTCAAAGTAGCTACTTCCTGATGTTGCTAATAAAGGCAGATAATAGGAGGCACAACAAAAATGGAGATAGTTTTACTTCCCTCCTCCTTGTTAAAACACGTGGAGAGTTTCTGGGACGTGGGTACAGCTAGGAAACACTTCAGGATGCCATGGCTCTGGTGGCTGGATTCCCCACGGCTTTATGTTTATCTAACAATTGGATGGGAGATGTTCTGAAGAACGGTGACCTCCCCCACCCCATGACCAGAATTCCTTTACTAATAAAATCATTCTATCATGACCTCCGCAGATCTTTTGCGGCATATTGCTTGGGCGGCACTAGAGGCTAAAGCAGGATCCTTTTAGCAACACATTTGCATAAGTTGATCTGAATGGTCCCCATGTGATTCCATGACTCCAGGCCTGGCCTGTCATCCCAGAAAACGCTGAGGTACTCAGCCCAAAGGGATCAAAACTCAAGAATTAACTAGTCTTCATAAAACGAGAACATCTCTAGGAACAGTAAAACAAATGATTATCATTTCTTCTTGGCGTTAGACTATGCCAAGCTAGAGAAAAACAGAGCTCTCAAACGTTGACAATCTGGTATATTGAAGTATGACCATTATTTTTTATTTTCCACATTTTTTGGTCCAAAGACAGTTCTGAGTAATTGATTCCCATAATGAGCTATGGTTCGTTAGTCAATTTAATTTATAATTGAATTGGATGGATGTAACTCTGTGTAAAATTGTCTCTGAAGAATCTGTTTTGTTCGTCTGTTCAACTTCTGACAGGGATGGAAGAAAATCTAAATTATTCCCTCCTGCGACGGGGAAAAATTCAGAGTCTCAGCTTCCCCGGTGAAATTAAGAGAAAAAATATTTTTAATAGTTGCCATGCAAAACTATTATGGCTTTACTAAAATTTATACAAGCGTGTCAATTAACACATTCGTGGCAAGGACAGCGGATTTGGGAATCTGTGTAAATGCCTGAGGCAAAGACCTCGCTGAGCCCCAGGAAGCTTCCTCATTTATTAGAATGAGCACCAGTTCTTCCGGCATCTATCATCATTGGTTATTGACAAAGATTGTCCTATTGCTACATAAATACACCAGGAAAACAATAGCTCTAATTCTGCAGGTGTTGTGCAATTACCACGACTTGTATTTTCTATACATTTTCAATAATGCTATAATTTGGGAAACAATTATTAAAATAACCATGTAGCATTTTCATTTTTTTCCCCCAGTTTGAAAGCCTGTCAGGAAAATTTGAACTTTAATTGTGAACAATAGGCTTTCGTTTTCACTCAGATATTTTCTCCCTCTTCATGAAGCCCTTCACATTTAAAACTTTTACAGCCATCTTAGCACACACTCAAAACAAAGCCATAATTATGTAAAAAGAAATGTTTTACAGTTAATGCCATCTAAGACACTCACCAAGTGCCAAAATGCATAGGATTTTGGTAAAAGGCAATCTGTTCTTTGAGGATAATACATGCAAACTACTCTTGTGTGAAACCTGAGGCAGGAATAGTATACTGCCTTAGCTCACACCTATGGAGCTCACGTTGATACTATGCCCAGAAGTCGGTTACAGGCTGGTATTTGAATGCAGTTTAATCATTTTTAGAAGCGAGGGGCCTTTCGGGTACTCTTGTTCCGTAAGACTTATTACATCTAAGAAAGATGAAGGCATGGGCTTTATTCTTTCTCGTTAACAATGGTAATGATCCCTAATGATGGACTGTTGCATGAAATCCACTGACTGAGAAGGCAAGCTAGATGAAAACAGCTGTCCTTTCCCATTGTCAGACTCTGCTCTTCTGTGGACAAAGAGATCATGGATTCCCGTCCCAGACTCCGATGGAGAAGGCATTATGTCACTGTGTGGCCACTGCCATTTTTTATGAGCTTTAATCTAATCCCTTGCAAATGTTAAAAATATATATTTTACTTAGTTATAATGATATGAATAAATGAGGTTTAAGTAAGGCGGGCCGGGATATAAAGTTCAAATGTTACAGTTCTCAAGAGGTGGACTTTTACAGCTTCTCCTCTTTCCTGTGCCCGTCTGTTCTCGTTCCTTGTCCTTTGCAGGCTTTTAACTGTTTTTTTAATTACTGACACAAGCAGAAGACGTTTCATTTGAAAAAAAAAATACTGTTCAAAGGAGCCACATTCAACTTTAACTCCGTGACTGTAAAGGAAGGAGGACTTGGCTTTATCGGGTAAACAAAATCAGCAGAGATCTCGGAAACCCATAATTGTAGCATTCCCCCTAGGAGATTTTCAGTGGGCCTCATCTTTTATGTAAGTCAGGTATGTAAAATGGATTGGAAGTGAGTCCGACAAAATATTCAAAGGCACATCAATCATTCATACACAATGCCCATTCAATGAGGGCTGACTCCGGCACCCAGATAAGCAGAATCACGGTAACTTATGCTGGGTGCCAGCAGAACAAGCTGTGATCAATCACCTCCTAACCAGCCCAACTTACATTTTTGCTTTAGTCCTTAAACTCTTCGGAGTAGACTTTGAAAACTATTGTTTTGATCTAAAGTGCTAGATCAATACCTATGCTCAATAAGCATTCATTTCCCACTAAAGAGGACAATGGCCACTGGGATCCTGAGATGTTCTCATAGAGAAAAGTGTTGGGTTGAGTAGGAGATCATTCATACATCATATTTTAGAGGGGTGGCTTCTTGAACATCTCTTTGGGGATGCCCCTTTATTCAAGATAGCTGTTTCTTCCCAGTCAATGCTTCAGAATCTTGTATACTGATGGGTTCCGTAGTTTCAATTTGCAGTCAAGAAAAATGGGAAGCATTATTTATTGATGATTTGGCCTTGTGAAATTTTATGAGGTGCCTTGTTATAAAAACACATTATAATGTGTGGGCAAACTTTGCAAATGGTACTAATGATATCGCAGTGGGTGATACAGGGTTATATGCCTGGGCCCATGCTCACCAGAAGTTGTCCTTACATCTCATGGCACTTCAGAAAGAGGGAAGAAGACTTTAATACCAGTGACAGGTTTAACACCGGAGACAGTACAAAATCACTCTTTTGTTACTTGTCCCTGGCTTTCACACTAACAGTTTTAACCAGTTCATCCATGCAGGAGGCCATGGCTTATGTTTACCGCATTCAGAATTGCTAGTACATTTTTTTTCTGCATTGACAAAGTTATTAAGAGACTGTCTAATGGAGTGGTTGCATCCCTGCCTGATGATGATCCCCTGCTTTCCTTTAATTCAGGAGACTGGCTTCTATTTCAGTAGAGGCTAGCCTGAATGAGAGCTGCTGGAGATGTGGGAATGACAGTGAATGGACCATCAAGCAGAGTACCAAATTTCCTGCTTTGAAACTTTTGGATGCAAAACAGGGCAGAGAAAAAGGAAATCCTCAGTCCTTGTACCTTTTTAAGTACTTTCAACTGAGCACCTGTGATAAAAAAAATTTCTTTGAGCACACACTTATCCATATCACCTTCTAATACATGAATTGTGCACCAGCACATGAACATTTATGTACATACATGTGTCTATGTATTTGTATGTGTATATCTGTATATTTAACTGCTTCACTAACAATATCCTAAGCATAATCTGATCATGGATGATCATGAAGCAGGATATCCTTTAAACTTTTTAAAAATTATTTTTGGTTGATTCACTGTCAAAATATTTTATTGTTCTTATTAGGGAAGAGAAAAAGCAAGAAGGGGAAAAGAGATGAGGGATGAATATGACCCAAATATGTTATGAATACATATGAAAATGTCACAGTGAAGCCCACATGTTTGTGCAGTTAATATACGCTAGGCTGGTAAACCGAATTTAGTAATGTGGCCTTGAAGGAGTTGAAGCTTGAACTTATGCTACTGGTGTTGTGTTCAGTCTGCAAAAACTTTGCAGTCTGTGCTAACTTCAATCTTCAGGCTCGAAGAAACTTTAAAACATAAGATGTCGATTTTGTGAACTAATGTAACTGAAGTTATGTAATAACCCATGAACCCATTTTAGTGGTTCAGGGGACTTTCAGGCATTTGGGGATATGCTAACACCCCCTCTCCTTAGGGTGCAAGGATTATCTCTGCACTTAAAGCTTTCCGATGTATGCGCTGATAGTCACTAGTGCTAATGCAGGGGATAAATGTACCTACAGCTGACTTTGTGCATGAATATAAGCGAGTACTCCATTGTTTCTTTCTGCACAACAAAGGCTCACCTTATGCTGCTTGTTTTGGAGGTCTCTGTGCTAGAGTACTGGGGAGACATTCAGATGCTCTCTGGAGAGTCTCACCTGATAGGAATGTGCATGTGCCTCATGGCCTCATGATATCAGCCCAGAGCAACACTTCCATATCCTGGCTTTCTCTGCAACACATAGGAGGAGGAGCATTTCTGTTCACTCACTCTGCACTTACCGAGAGTGATCTGTAAGCTTTAGGGCTCCATGTATCTGTCTGTATGGAATGTGCAGTCTAATAGAAAATCACAGACAGAAACTGATTGGATGTGGGGGGCTATGTTATGATGGTAGCATGCACAGGAGGAACCAGTCACCGGGGTGTGTCAAGCAGTCTAAGGAAAGCTCCTTACAGAAAGTGATGTGGGAGTCGAGACCTTCCAAATAAATAGGAGAGGTCCAAAGATGAGAGAGATTAAGTGTCTTACAAAAACTGAAGGATGTCCCTGATGGCTGGCTATGTGGACAGAACTGAGTAGACAATTAGGCAAAGAAGAGAGGCCACATTAAACAAGGTTTGGTGTGTCAGGTCAGGGCTTCCACTTCATTCTGAGACCTGTGCACACTGGAGACATTTTCAGTGTGGGACAGACATGGGTAGAACTCCAGTACAGAACGTATTTATGATAATGCCAGTACATGCCAAGTAAACAGGATGTGTAAGCTTGGATTAACATTATCATCAATATGAATATCATCATCCAAATTTATTGGTTATCACTATTACTATCATATTTGTGGAGTGATCTTTCTATTTGTAATTCGGAGAAGACTGAAGGTACAGCACATTTTTTTTTTTCTGAGTTCTTTGTTCTTGGAAATTTCTCCTTACTTCCTCAGACTTGTCCAGCCTGTTAGTGGTGAGTCTTTTGGTAAAGATTCTTATAGCACTGGACTTTGTCTACATATTTATTTAGTCTTGAAGTGACCTAAGTGAGGAAAGGCCAGAGGTGACCCTAGAGGAAGCAGGGATGGATAGAATTTGGAGAAATGTTGCCAGAGAGCTTTCATTGTGTAGAGCACATATTTCATGTGGAAGGCATCTCACACGGGGCCAGTTAGGTACACACACTGAATAAATACCTCTTAACTGACCTAGTTTTTCTTTTAACCTAAGAAATCTTCTCACTGCTGAATGGCTGGCTTTTCTATCATTGGCTTACTATTTTTTCCTATATGAAAAATTTTGGCTTCACCCTTTTCCTTTTAGTTATAGGTGCGTGTACTTGTGTGAGTTACGTTTATTTACTTGCAAGGCCAAATGTTTGGCCTGCCTCACTAGAGCCATCAAAAACAATAACCGTCTATTTTAGAAACCGTGTTTTGCATGATTTGAGTGTGGTTATACTGCCTTAACTTAATCCTCCATCAAGGGCTAATTCTTCATTGAGCAATAAGCATCAAATGTATCTTTAGATTGTGTAAACATTAATGAATGCTTTGCCCACTGTGTTGTTGGCCATACTGAAGTCAATTTGTTTGTGCCATCTATATTTGTGTAGAAACTTTAAAGAGGTTATCTTCCTTTGATGTCATTAGACACCTTTCTGTTAAAGGGAATCAGCCCCAGGTTTTCCTGCCATTTGTCAGTCTTGGATCAGAAAGTATCCAAAAGAACACAGATGTGGAGTTTCATGTTCAGCGGGAGGATTGGAACGATAGGAAATTATGTAGAGGGTCAGGAGATGGTTCCGCCAGTGGCACGCTAGCTGGGTAAGCATGCAGACCCAGTCTGCACGCCTGCATGCGTGTCAGTGCTGGGCATGGTGGCCCATATCTGTGACTCCAACGCTGGGAAGCAGGGGACAGAAGGATCCCTGGGGCTTATCGGCCTGCCATCTCAGCTGCATCAGCAAGGTTCCGTGAAGGGCCCTGTCTCAAAAATAAAAACAAAGCCAAGGTGGCAAGTGACAGAAAAAGATATCTGATGGCGATCTCTGGCCTCCACCTGCCTGTGCACGGACCTTGTGTGTACTGCGCACAATATAGAAACACACATGTCATGAAATAAAGGTCAGAAAACTAGCACAAATGGTCAGGGGAATCCACAGAAGCCCAGTATGTAAAGGAAGAGACACTCAGTGTTGTGATAAAGGACAAAGGGACGGCTGTAGTAAGAAGCCGCGCTCTGTTCCAGGCACTCCATCACACACAGAAACGGTGGCTTGTTCTCGTTCCTGGACACACAGCTGCCTGCTGTGCAGAAATTAAACATCTCATGGAACAGGTATTTAGAATGCCCATCAGAACAAAAGATTAAAAACTGTAAATCTTGGGCTCACAAGGCCTGGGCAGAACCTGGCAAACCGCCTGTTCTGTATAGCCTTCTCCCAGCTGAAGACACAAACTCCAGTATAGCCAGGGAAATACCAAGCACCAATTTGGCAAGGAAATCTTTTGTTTTATTTCTCTTTCTTGCACAAAAGGAGCTGATACTTCAGTCCTCTCTGCTTTTGTGACTTATTTTCAAAGGACAGAACCCAAGAGTGAAAGAAAAGAGTGAAAGAAAAAGAAAAAAAAAGTAAAGGAAACAATGTTTTTGAGTAAGAAGGGAGCCTTTTCTGATGATGCAGGGTGTATCCCCATGGAGATGTGGGGAGAAATTCTTTGTTGTGGGGCAGATCACCTGGACCTGTTCAAGATTCGGGTACAGAATTCAGCCACCTCAATTTCTTGATTGCAATAAGAAATGATTTTGTTCCAAATAAATAGCATGCTTTTCCCTCCCCAGTCTGTGACCTGTTTAACAAGCCTGAAAATGCATAGGAAAGGAAGACAGAATTTAAAATGGGCATTTGAAAGCTAAGGGTATATAATTTGGTAGAGCTGTTTTTTTGTGTGTGTGTGTGCGTGTGCTTTGTCAAGTTATAGCTTATCTTTGACTTTTATGTGTGCTTTCCCTTTTGGGTGCATTTTCATCCAATACCGTTGCAGATTTATACATGTAATATAACCCTGAGAATGATGAATGGTACACAATACTGGGATTGTTGGTGCTATCCATTTACAATAATAAAAAGTTAAACAGACAAAATGTAATGATAATAGTAAACAAAGAAACACGAATGCTTTTCTAACTTTTCATTCCTGACTTTTCCATCTCTGGGGTTTGGCTGTTTTAAGCCCTTTGTCTTTCATGCTTACTTCCATGTTTTCCTTCCTGTTGTGTTTCTCTAGGTTTCTTATTCCTCAAACATTTTCTCTTACTTTTATATTTGTTATTATCTTTAAAATAATTACGAGTGTGTGTGTGAGCAGAGAGAGAGAGTGCAAGAGAATGAGACACCGAGAAACAGACACACACACACACACACAGGTATGTCTTTGTGTGGAAAGAGAAAGAGAGAACAAGACACAGAGAGATAGAAAGACACACTCAATCATGTGTGTGTGTGTGTGTGTGTAGGGAGTGGGCAAGGAGAGGAGAGGAAGGGAGAGAGACAGAGATAGATAGACAGACAGACAGACAGATAGACAGACAGACTCATTATGTAGTTCTGGCTGTCTTGTAACTTACTGTGTAGACTACACTGTCCTTGAGCTCATAAAGCAATTCTTGCCTATCCCTCTTGAAGGCTGGAGTAAAAGCCTGGGCCACAAGCTGGCTATCTTATTTTTTGGAAACAGTTTATCACTGTATTTGGAGCTCACCAACCCACCAACCAACAAGCCCTGCAGATCCGCCTCTTCCCCCTCCACCATACTAACGTCATACACGAGAGTTGCCACGCCCTCCTCTTCCTATGTGTATGCTCAGGTCTCCTTGCCAACTAATCCATCCCCTCAGACGCACTGTTTTCACTCTCATTATCTATTCTGCTTTCTACTCTCCACGTCACCTTTTTCTTCCTTCGATCCTTTTCTCCACTGTATTTTTCATCTCTGTCCATATTTCTTTAATACCTCCTTGCTCAATTTGTTTCTTTGCTGTAAAATGTGCTCCATTGTAGGGGCTAATATGAAAATGCTACAGTGTAACTCATGTTTGTTCTTGGAACTCTAAAAACACAAGAAAAGTACAAGGCACAATCATTCGTGAGGACATTATATCTGTAAATATATCACGCAGTAATAGAGCAAGGCTTCGGCTCAGTTGACTCACTCTCTGAGAAATGTGTGGACACTGGACCTTGGACTTGAGTGTCTTGCAGGAACCCTCAGATGATAACTGTGTTATTTTATCCCAGCCCATAAATATCCCAGAATTCTATTAGAATCTGCCAACTCTTTTGTGTTCATCGAATGCACTTAGTCTCAGAATGCTGTGCATGTGGTTTTGCAGGCTTTCAGTCGGTGCCGCAGACGGGTCACTAGTCTTCATCCTCTGGTGAAGGTGCGTGTATCTCAGAGCCGGGAGCTGGCACAGATCCAATCAGAGTATTTGATTTCAGACCCACGGTCTAAAATCAGGTACCCCCCTCAAAGCATTAGCAGAGGTACTCAGCAAATTATTTGGCTTATTTGGGAAACCAAATGAGTCTAAGGTCCACTATAAAGCCACTGCTCTTAGTTAAAAAGTAATAGGTAATAGGGCATAGAGATTGCTAAATAAAGAGCAGATTGCTAGAGTCACTTTTTTTAAATTTTGGATTGGTAAAACCACTGTATTCACTGTCTAAAAACTGTTCTGGGGTGTGTTTTTACCTCACGTAGAGTACTGTGTGTTTGAAATATATCTTTGCCACTCAAGCTCATTTGGCCTCTGTTGTAGCCGCTGTTTCTAACCCATCCACACAGACTTGAAGATGTATATTGTCTGTGATGTGTACATTTCCGAAGCTGCATCATAATTTCAGGCACAGCTCTGTTAGCTTCGGCTCCCTCACGAACCTTCTGCTATGATACTTGACTGTAGACCTGTTCTGCCCTGTGTGATTTCCTCACTCCACAATACAGAGCTAGAAGTACCTATCCCTGTGTGGGATAGCTCACACTTCAGACAGAGAGAAAACCGCAGAGAGATGGATACAATACTTGTGAAGTCCTTAAAGTGTCCACCCACAAAGCTAAACTTGATGTAAGCTCTCATTTAATTGGCCAAACAAAGCCACATGATCAAGACTGAGCCTAGGTAGACAGAGTTCATGTCTCCTAAGAAAGGAGCTATAGTTGCATGGCAACAGATGAAGCAGAGAATATTCTTACTGAGAAAAGGAGAGAATGACAGGGACAATATGATTTCCATACATAATAAAAGCTATTGAAATAAATTATAGCCAGGAGAATAAAATTATTAGTATATTCTCTTGAGAGTGAATAGACAGGAGATAGTTTTAAGAACTTTTTCTTTGTGTAGTTTTCTCACCAAGATCCTCCCATTGATAAGTGGAGTTGCATAACATTATCAGATTGAGTACTTAGCATTACTGCAATACAATAGTGAAATACATGACTAGGAAGTGGCTAAAGGACAAAGAGGGATGATACCAGAAGAATTAGAAAGCAATTTCTTTCCCTTTAAGATCCAGAGAAAACTTGGAGTTCTTCAAGACTCCAAACTGTGCTAAAGCTAAAATTCTATTTTCTAGAATTACCGTGGAATGGAGAATATATAAGCCTATAGATTGTCTTTCTAAGTAATATATGTCAACCTTCGCTCAGAAAAGGGCAACAGCTCACATAGTTTTTGATAAATGTGGTTGAAAAAAATTCAAGACCACACTGTACTTTCTCTGACTTTCTCAGCAAGAGCATTTGCTACAGCCCAAGATTCCCTGTCTTTAAGCAGCTAGCACACTCTGCTTGAGTGTTCTTGGCAGAATCATTCTCTTCTTCCAGAAACCATGAAGACTGGGTTTTGCCATAGGCTGGGAACTTGTGTTTGTTGAGGGACTCAGAGCATTTGCAGACAGGGAAGCTGAGAAGTCTCAACAATGAACAGATTAGATTTGATAAAAGGAAATGGCCAACTGGTCTAAATTCTTGTGGAATATCAAGTGTTCTCTGAGGAACAAGAAGTGAGATGCCAGATCAACAAAAGGTTAAACTCATTTTTCCAATGGAAGGAAACTTAGTCATCTCAGATCCATATTGCAATTATATAATCACATTTTTTATTGCTAGCCCATTATCTATGACACATCTATATTTAAATTATTCAGCTTATGCTAAATAATTTTATTACATGACATACTAAATTATTTAGCTGTTTATTTAAGAACTAGCTGAATTTACGAAATTATTTTCAGTTTGGCAAAGAAATTTTGAAATGGGTAAGGCTTAAATAACATTCATTACGTGTCTGGGTGGTCAGAGAAGGATGCCACAAGATGAATAATTTCCATTCCAGGGATTTATTTTGAGCTGCTTTAGCTGGTTTCCACTTGCACACAGGCTTGTACACAATAAGTACTCAGTAAATATTTACTGACTTGACATCGGAAAGTTAAGGGCAGGTATGGGGCTAGGTCAGAAAGCCTAACTCATACCAGTCAGAAATCCAGACTGATCACCAACTGAATATGTCTGAAGAACTCATTAAAACCCAGGGGAAATGCAGGAGAACATTCCTCCCCTACTCCATTACTCTGTGGGAAATAGAAATGAAATAGATCATTTACATAACGGCATAATGTGCCTAGATATAACAGATTATTTGCATAACTGCATAATGCCACTAATCAGGGAAAAAGCCTTAAATATTTCTGGGATATGAACATACAGAATTATATAAGGTATGCATATCAACCAATAATCAGTGCCTTCTCTTTTTTGCAACTCGTGTCCTGATAAGGAGCAACATCCACAGAAACAAATGAGCCTCCCCAACAGCAAGGACTGAGAACTGGCCATGCCAGGGAAAGGCCAGGCTGTGCTATCTGAGCTCAGTTTCTCCAGATCAGCTGTCTTGCATCATGAGCAACTAGAAGAGACCTGTGCTCATGTAAACACTAAGGCAAAGCCTCTCGAAAGTAATTTTCAGGTGAGTAACGAGGAAGGAAAAGCTAGGTTGTTCACTGGTATCAGTGTTTTCCCTGTCCTGTTAATAATGATAGCATTTCAAGACACTAGCCAGATAAGAAGAGGGAAAAAAAGGCTATGCAGTTTAGTGATAATAATCTTTTTTTTCTCCCATAATCAGAGTAGCTACACTGTTATATATTTATCTCAGTGCTAAGGTTCTTGAATGTGTATAACTCCACGGAGTTCATTATATTTTTTAATGTATCTCAGATTCATTTCAGATCCTGATTTCCCAGCACAAACTAAGGTAACAAATATATAATTATTCTCATAAATAACTCAGCACCTTATATTTCAAGCGCGTTTTCCCACAAGGCACAAGTGCCCTATATTAAATTCTTTTAAGTGTAAGTTGATTAAGGTAAAAATTAGTTGTTATTACCTTATGGACATTTTCGTTTTAGGAGCAATTCATAGTCAGGTCTACACCAAGTCCATTTGTTGCTGCCCACAGGTATAATCATCAGGAAAATTAATAATCATGTTCAGTATGACTATAAATCATTGTGGTTTAGGCAATTAATTTCTGTAGAAAAATGAAGGATCTATAAGCATTATGAAAGCGCAAACTACATGCTGTAGACACCAGGATCCAACAAAGTCGTGTTGAGAATGCAGGGTGTCTAATTTCAGTGTGTTATTGTGGGGTCATCTGAGGAGGCAGGGGCACTGACGCTCCTGAGTAAATAATGTGGTAACTTTTAGCAGTGTATAAACGCAGTTTTCAGTGAATGCGGTATTCAGTCTCTAAGTCAGATGAAATGGAAAGAGTCACTCATTTTTAATAAAGGCAGAGAGAACCAATAGAAGTAAAGGAACAGGGTGGGTACTTGACTGAGCCCACAGTCGTGGCGTGGCAAATATCCCAAGAGCCACAGTCCATGGAATGCTGTTTACCAAATTGTTTCCTGTAAGACTTCTTTGACTCTGGCCTATCTGGTCAGTGTGCAAAGTCAGACCTGAGAAACAAAGTTCCCTAGTGAAATGTCTAGGCAGTAGCATCTACTGATGAATGAAAGGGTGGGTACGGACCATCGCCTCATCACTTATTTTCCCATTCAACCTTCACAATGTCAACTACGTATGATTATGTTAATAGATGAGAAAATATGCTCCCGGCGCTCAAGCAGTCTCCGAAATAAAGGAGAGAGGATATGGTAGTCTTAATTTCAGTCTCAGCTGATCTCCAAAGTTTAACGCTTGCTTTCCAAAGCTCACTCTTTTATCTACCCTTTGCTTCCTCTTTTTTTAATCCATCTCTTTACGTTTCTGTGATATGGTTTTCTTTCTCTGATGTTTGCCTCAATCTTTATGTTTTTTGCCTGCTGTTTCTCCAGATCCTATGATGCCCTTGGGCATTTCATAGTCAGTTAACGGTCCTTGGGCTCAGAGCTCTGCAGTGGTGGCGCGGGTGGATGTGACAATTGTAAGAAGGATTTATTTCTCTTTCTGGTTTTAGGCACTATGTCTTTACCAGGCTTGCCTTAGCATATGCCTCCCTTGTCCCACCACAGCCAACTTTATTAGTTTCTATTCTAAGGAGGCCACAGCTCAGCTTTATTTGTGTTTAGTATTTTCTGAGGCAGGCTAAGAAAAGTTGGGAGAAAGAGAGACAAGAGGGCAGAAAGAAAAGGATAGGAAAGAGGAAGGAAAAGGTTGCAAAATGACCAGAAGATTCACCATAGGTTCCTGTAAGTAGCAAACTAATTTTAAGCCAGCATACTATTTGATTTGTGTGCCTTTCAGGAATTATTCATGCATAACATGAGCTAAACCTGACAGCAGTTATATGGCATCCCATCTTATAGAACACACTGCAGGGCTAACAATGCATTCATTTACCCCATTTGACTCGGGATAGTGGTCTTATACCTGTCACACAAGGAAGGGCCTTAAAGGCTGGAGGTGGAGTAAGTGACTTATTTCAGCTACACAGCGAAAGAGGAGGACAGGAACTCAAACTCAGTTCTTGTGACTCCTTAACCATGGCTTCTTCAATGGAGACAACCAACTTCTCCTCTGAGATTGCCACCGCCCCCCTTAGGTGAGACATTAACTCAGCTTGTGTGCTCTTATTTCTGTGGAATTTGCTCCAGTTAATGGGGTCAGAACTCTCCCCACTACTCAATCTAATGGACGCTGTCCAAACTCACTTACCTGATGACTGCAGGCCTTAGCCCCTGGATCACACCTCTCCCTTCAAATTCCTTCGTTCTCAGAGACCTTTTGCTTTCTTCTTTCTCCTTTCTTTATCTCAGATAATTCTTTCTCTTCCTTTGGCTGGTTCACCCTTCTCTGTCCATGTATTTAAATGATAAATTTTTGATCCGTTTCTATGTAAACATCTAAATCATGAAGTCATTCCCCTGAAGAATCAGATGTTGCTCAGTGATGATCTTGAATGCTTATATATTCACACCTAGGGTCTAGATGTCTCCTTTTACCTCCATGTCCATAGTTTCAGTTGCTAAATAAATATATCCATTGCAATGTTAAATAGGCAAACAATTAGACAGGGATAAAACCCAGTTTTATCCCCAAATTAGATTTCTCATCTTCACAAAGTGGTTTTTCTATTGCCTTCGTACCTTAGTTATCAGAGACAGCACTGAGGGCCCTATAACTCTCTACTAGATAAAATCAGCCGTCAGCCAAGATGCTTCACCAAGTTCTACTGGATCTACATTCTCGCCCCCCCCCCCACATCTATCCCTTCTTCTGTACCCTCACTGAAGTTTACTTAGCCGGTGTCTTCATCACTTACACTCTGATTGTTGCAACAGCTATTTAACCACTTATCCTGCAGCAGAGGCTCATTGATACAATGTAACCACAGTAAAGATATGAGTTCCTGGTTATAAGAGCACCTAGTTCCTTTCTCATCTCCTATGCCTAATCAAGAAGGCGTATCAGGGATGTGAGGAACATAACATAACATAGCATAGTATAGCGTACCATAACCTAACGTAACGTTACGAGACACTGGCTTTTCTCCCATCGCTACCCAGAGTGGATTTCCCATCCACAGCATGAGCCCAAGTCAGCCTCTCTTGACCAGTTCCCATGATCCACAATTGCTCCACCCCCTGGTCTTTCTTTTCAGCACACTGTACTTCTAAGCATTATGATGATTTCCTGCTTTCTTTATTGGCCCTCCCCTCTATGACTTACTTCCGAAGTCAAGAGATCCTGTCATCTTTACTGCAGGGTCAGGGCTGTGAAAAGTATGAGTGAAGCATATACATCTCGTTTGGTATCTCTGCAGAGATAACAGGGACAATTAAACGGCATTGTTGAAGACTGAATAAAAGGACCGTTACCTAAAGTGTGTTCAAACTTTAGGAAGAAAAGGGCACAGGGTGAGTCAGGTGGTAAAGGACAGGAACACCTACCACCTCTTGGCTCAAGGGGTTAGTAGGAGACTACTAACAGGGCAGGCAGGAAAAGCTTATTGGAAGTTAGTGTGACAGAGATGGGCAGTCTCCTGTGGGAAGCAAGCTAGAGGAGGTTGGTGAGGAGATACACTGACCTCCTGCCTCTTAGTTATCTCTGTTAGTCTAACAGAGACCTGGCAGTGAGAGATCACATCAAGCAGGGTCTGTGGTCCTCAAAGATCAGCCTCCAGGCAGGGCAAGGTGGAGAAGGTTGGAGCAGATGTGGAGAGGCATTTGGAAGTTCTCAGTGTCTGGGTTGGTAAAAGTGAAAGAATTAAGAAATGAGCGACCATCCCAACTGCATTTTAATGTATATAAAAAGGATGTGCCACTCAAATGCTGTCTCCATTTAGATCCTAGTAATTAAAACGTCATCACGCAGTGTTGATTTATGGTAACTGAGTACACTGAAGCCAGTGTAGTCTTTTCTTAGTTTTTACTTATAATTTATACATTTTATTAATTTTTTGCACATATTTATATGTAGTGTGTGTGTGTGTGAATACATACATTTGCAGAGGTTAGAGGTCGACTTGCAAGAGTCTGTTCTCTCGTTCCACCATGTCAAGCCTGGGGATTAAATTCAGCGCTCAAGTTGTTGGGTTTGAGGGTTCTGGTACCTTCATCTGCTGGACCACCTCCCACAACCACTTTAAAAATTTTAAAGTGTGCACTTTAAAAATGGCAGCAACTACTGCAAGTTTACAAAATTACTTTTGAGCTTTATTGGGTCACTTCCTGACTCATGTCCCACATACCAAGTAAAGTTTAACCCCTCCCCTTTTCCAGGCTCACCACCTTCCAGCAGCCTACTGTGGAAGCGCTGATCACTTTGCTCCATTCTGCCCAGCGGTTTTTAATTTTTTTATTAAGTTTGGATATTTTATGTATACGGATGTTTTGTCTGTATGTACATCTATCTGCACATCAGAAGAGGTCATCTGATCCCTGCAGCTACAGCTATTGTGAGCTACCGTGTGGTTGCTGGGAATTGAACTCAGAACCTCCATAAGAACAGCCAGAGCTCTTCACCACTGAGCCACCTCTCTACTCCCAATGCCCGGTGGTTTTTCTTTTTGGTGAAAAGTACATGTGTGTCTAACATTCCACAGTGCCTCTGTTCTTTACTCTCCCTGTTACTGCTCCTCTCTAACCTTCTCTCCAACAACATACTCCTTCTCTTGTTTAAACCACCTTTTCTTTAACAACGAATATAACAACTTGGGTCCTTTTTTGTGGCACCTGATTTCTGCCTTCTTGGTTTTCTTTGTTTATATAGTTTTCTGCTTTCCAAAGACAATCCTTATGTAGTTAACAGTTACTTCATTTGGACTTCTGCAATAATTTGAGATGAATTTATTTACAGTTATCCCTGTATCGTATTATTTAAATTTCTGTCATGATTGTCCTTGAGAGCAAGGACTATGGATTTATGTATTACAAAACTCCAGTATCTCAACAATGCACAGTGCATAGTATTTAGTGAGAGCATAATTAATGAATGAATGAGTAAGAAAAAGGAGCCTATTCAGGGTAATCACAGTTTATTGGATTCTATAGAATTCAAAGAATATAACACTTGGATTTTAGAATTCTGGAAGTGAAGTCTTCTCCTCCTCCTCCTCCTTTTCCTTCTTTCTAGGTACAAGTGCATGGGCAGTTAAATTAGTCTTTAATGTGCTTTCACTAGCTGAAAAGAAAACTAGTCCATCTAGCCATCATGGAAGCTCATACCCCCAGCATTTGTGAGGATGAATCAAGATCTCAATTGCAAAGTTGAGATCTATATGGGTTATATAGTGAGTCTGAGGCCAGGTTGTACTGTGTAGTGAGACTCTCTCTATATATGTATAAATGTATATATATATATACATATATTTCAATAAATGGAAGCAAATCAACAAATGAAGGGTTTGAATATTAATAGAGTATCAAGACAGTAACTCATGCATGAGAAGCATTCCATAAATCATGCAAATATTAATTATGGCCTACTCCTGCTGTAGTTAGTCATCATCACCTGGAAAGGAGTATAGTTAGCTCATGTTGGAAAAATCTCAAATATTTGCCATAAGGGTGGATCATATTAAACAACGCATACTTTATAACTTCTCTCCTGGCTTCTGTGACTCTTCCTCCTTGGCTATGTTTCTTAGACTGGGGCAACCTCTAGAGAAAAGGCTGATCCTGGAATGGAGGGGTAGGGGCAGGGTCCAGAAAGAAGGCACAGTAAGGCTAAGGGCATTTGAAGGGCAGAGTGGGCATCTGGAAAAAAATACGTCAGCTGAGGTCTTCAGTGAACTTTATCACACTATCTCCCCCTCTTACATCTCTTTTATATAAAATGCACATGTGTTGGAAACCACAGATCTTCAGGAAGCAGTTTCGTGTTTTTGTTTTCCCCACAAATATAAGCACTCATGCAATGAGGCCCATAGAAACAGAGGCCAACAGAAGTTTCCTGTGAGATCTCTGTCAAGTCATCTCTGTTCTTCTGTCTGCTCTTGAACTATACAGAAAGGGAAATATGCATTATATATTTGTTTGTGTCTGTGACTCAACACAGTGGCTATGAGATGCATCCATATTGTGTGTGTTAGAAGCTACTCCCTTTAATTGCTGAGGAATTACAGTGTGTGACTATACCACAACCTGTTTATCTGTTCTCCTACTTGATGACATTTAAATCTTTACAGTTTTTGGTTATTATGAAGAAAGCAGCTATAAACATTCCTATACAAATCTTTTTGCATGCATCTGCTTTCATTTCTACTGGGTAAGTTGCTAGGCATGGGATGTAGGTAGGTGTATGTTTTACAGTATAAGAATTTTTGAACATTTTCTCATTTTATAGTCTTATCAATCTAAAAATGTTATCTGAAGTTATATCACATTCTTGTCAACATAGCATTTTTGAAAATGATTATGTGCCTTCCTGTGTGTGTATGTTCCTGCAATGCATGTAATGTGTACCATGTGTCTGTCCAGTACCCATGGATGCCAGAGTATGGTATCACATTCCAGGGAACTGGAGTTACATCTGCTTCTGAGCCACCATGTGGGTGCTGGACTCAAACCTGGGTCCTCTGGAAGAGCAGCCAGTACTCTTAACCACTGGGCCATCTCTCCGGCCCCCTCATTCTTGCCATCAGTTAGCTAGTGTTTATGATATTAGCCATTCTTGCAGGTGTGAAGAGACGTCTTACTCAGGTTTTATTTATATTTCCTTGATGACTAGCACTGTTCATCACTCCTTATATTTTTGTAGAATACTTGTGTTCATAATGTCATGTAAGTGTTTTTTTTTTCTCATTGTTTTAAAATGAAAGATTTGTCTTGGTATTACCAGACATTCTTTCTCCCTCCTCACCTCCTCTCTCTAAAACACACACACACACACAAGCATATACATGCTCACTAAGTGGGGGAAGGAAAGAATGTTAGGAGAATAATTTTCTGTTTCTTTTCTTCATCTCCTTCCGAAGCAGAGCCTCACGGTGTAGCCCCAGCTACCCTGCAACTTGCCGGTTGCCGCAAACGAACAGAAATTGGCCTGCCTCTGCCTCCCAAGAGCTGGGATTGCAGGTGTGTGTCACCACACCCAGCCTGAGAATCACTTTAACAGTGTTGCTTGACAAGCAGACATTTTTATTTTTTATTAACTTCAAATATTGTTTCTCTCTAAACATTAGTTATTTTTCATGCTCTGTTTTTGAACGCTTTGTCTGAGAATGAATGTTAAGAAAGTATTCTCCCTCATGGCTAGGCCTGTGGTCCATCTGAAATTATAATTTATTACTATTTTGGAGTCAGCTACAAATGTCTGAAAAAACCTTTTGCTGTCAATAAAAATGTGTTTGAATATGATTTCATTGAATTTCTAGATCAATTTGGAGAGAATTAACATTCTGATAATATTCATCTCAATATAGAGATGTCGAAAATGCTGATAATAACACTCAAATTTTAAGATAAAAGACTATTGGATTTCTTCATTTAAATCAAAAATTTCCTTCAGCAGTGTTTTATAACCTAATATTGTAAGTGATCTTATACACATTGGTTAATTTTATTCTTCAGTATGAAGAATAATTATGAAATTACTATTGTGATGGAAGATATTGGCCAATGTATGCATGGGTGGTGTTTGTGCACTTTAATGTGTCACAGCCACACATGTTTGTAGGACTGTATGTACAAGAATTCCTGAGTACATGTGCAGACTGGACCACCTTGAGTGTCATGCTCAGGACTGTGATCCATCTCTTTTGAGACCTGGTCTCTCATTTACTGGGAGCTCTCCAAGCTGAAGCTGGCTGCCCAGTGAGCCACAGGGATTCTCTTGTCTATACCATCACAGTGCTGGGATTACAAGCAGAGCATCATGCTCAGCTTGTTATGTGGGTTCTGGGGACTCAAACTCAGGTCTTCCTGACTGAGCTGTCAATTCAGTCCCTGGTGAACATACGTTGTATTTTTCATGTTTATTCTCAGGTGCTAGAATACCAAGTTATAGAAAGACTTTCCTTTCCTCTTTGAGTTGCTTTGAGGTCCTTGTCAACTAGCAGTTGACCAGGTATGCATTCCTGTGTCTGGTTGGTAGCTTCCTCTTCTTTTATATGGACAGATTTATGTAGTTTTCAGCATTACCAAGATGAAGTTGTTATTTCAGCCTCAGGGAATAATTTATGTCATCAGACAAGTAGAATCCTTTAACTTTTTATAAGATTTTCCTCTGCTAGGTTCTATTCTCATATAAATTTTAAAGTGAGCTACAAATGTCTAAAACACCCTTTTGTTGTCAATAAAAATGTGTTTCGCTATGATTTCATTGAATTTCTAGATCAATTGGGAGAGAATTAACATTCTGATAATATTCACCTTAATATAGAGATATCAAAAATGTTGATAACATTTTTCAAATTTTAAGATAAAAGACTATTGTATTTCTTCATTCATTTAAATCAAGTTTCCTTTAGCAGTAGTTTATTCATAATATTATGATACACATTTCTTAAAATGTGATTTGCTATCTTCTTCTTAATGCAGACTATATTGGCTTTTATTTCTGTTTTTATTTTACAAGGCACAGTCAATGATAGAACTGATTGCAAACTTTGCCTTAGAAAAACCCAGCGATGTACCAAAGCTGATGAGCCTCACCTTAGAATGAGACTGAGTTAGATGCATAGTCACTAACATTACAAATCCCAGACATGAGAGTGGGACACATCATCTCCTAGGTGGAGTGAGCATGTTTGGCTTTGCTGGGCACTTGAGCTGTGGCCAACCCCTGCTGTGGGAGGCTCCTGTCCATGGGGGCGGAGTCCAGGCCAGGGCTCCAGCTCTTTATGCAAATGAGCCACTGCGACTCTACTTGTGCTTATGACTATGACAGATCCTTTTTGTTTGTTTGTTTGTTTTGTTTATCTGCCTGTTTGTTTGCTTTTTTGAGACACAGTTTCTCTGTGTAGCCCTGGTTGTCCTGAAACACTCTCTGCAGACCAGGCTGGCCTCAGACTTAGAGATTTCATGTCCAGAGTTGTAAAAGTTTCAGGAGGTTATTGTATGCAGCTATGGTTTTTAATTTTTTAATGGACTAAATACAGATTGGGTAAGAATTACCCACAAGGAGGAATTCTTTAAGCCCCAATAACTCTTTATGGAATATTAACTCTGTGTTGCATATGACGGATGTCCTGGGCAACTTTGAAACTCCTGTTTAGAAAGAAAATTAGTATTTTTTTTCATTATTTATAAGATCAAAATCAAACTCAGACGAGACAAAACCTTAAGAGAAACATAATATAAACCTCATGGTTCAAAAGGGAAGCTGCCTTGTGCAAACAGTGTTGAGTTTTTTGTTATTTTACTCTGAGATGCACTTGCACATGATGTTACACTTTGAAGGGAGACAGCAAAGTTAGGAGCCAGCAGGTCTGTCCTGACCACGCGGGAACACTGGCGGGAACACTGGCAGAGAGCGGACAAGATTATCATTCCTTTGGCTCAGGGCTAAGTCTTCTATGTAGGCGAACTCATGTAATGCCGCTTGGCCAAATTTCCTACTAACACTAAACAAGACACATTGAATTTGTGTGGTGAGATGCTTATGCTCTTGAAATGAGTCTCTGGACACAACAGCTTATTCCAGAAGCAATAGTTGTGATCCACATTTCATTCCCAGGCCTGGTATTGTTGCTTGATACCTTTGTCAAGACATCATTTTTGTAGACCATCCGTTCCATCTGGAGATGGTTATTTGGCTTTTTCAGTTTGGCCCCTGGGCTAGCTTTTCATTACTCAGAGAGAGAGAGAGAGGACATAAATCCATTAGCGGGGATTTAGGAAATTTTGAAGTAATAGCCAGAGTTAAAATTTGGCCACTGTGCTTTCTGAATGTCCATTCTAATTTGTCAGTCTAGCATAGGTGAGTTCAGGGATGATGTCAGCCCCTGCTGTGAAGAGCTTTCCACCATATAAAATCTCTTTGAGGTCAGAAGTGTGCATAGTTCTAAAAGGCCTTTGACCTCCCAGGATAATAATATAACTTTAGACTCGAAGTGAAGGATTTTCCCACTTATTAAGACTGAAGAATGTCCCTGGAGCCCAAAGAAAACCTGCTCAGAGAGAAAGAAACATGGTTGTTGTTCACATCCCCACGGCAGATCTGCCACAGGAAAAGCAGAAGACAAAAGTAAGGGAAAGAAAACAAGAATGCTTCCAACAGACAATTCACACATGTCACAAAAATCCACCCTCCTGTGTCTGAAGTCACACATATGTCTCTGTATTTCTATATTTAGGCTTATCTTTGCAATATCTCTGATTGTGGAAATTATGGAGCTGTTTATTCAAATAGGCATTTGCAGATGATACGTTTCCATTGGCAACGTGTATCATTTCAAACCATCCAGATGACATGAACCTTTGCTTGGTCCATTATTTATGTGATTTTGGAGTTGTCAGATTAGAGCCCAAGTCCTAATTTCCTTGTAAACATAATTAGAAATACAAGGCATGAGGCAACCATACGGCAGTTCTAGCTGAGTTAAAACCATCTACATGCTCTCAAACTTTTACTCCTTTCATTTGAATCATTCATGTCTTATATTTAAATATATATTTAATTGCCATCAACAATATACTTTCATATTGCGCTACACTCTCTGGAAAAGATAATGTCACACCTATATTTGTCAAGGTTTTATAAAGAATGCCACATGTCCACTACAGATGGAAGAAAGCCACTCGAGCATTTTCGGAGCTGAATATATATGTTTTATGCTTGAATTTGTACATTAATGAAGGTATCATTAACTGACACTTTCCATAATTCACTGGTTTAACATAAAGGGAGCTTATCTTTCTCCTTGACTGTTTAGGTTGTGTGAGGTTGACTTTCTTCCAAGTTGGGGTTCAGGGACTTTGGTTGTGGGTCTGTAGTGTCATCCTTAGCTCGGGATTGGGAAAGTTATTGTATTGATGTATATCTGGCTCATGGACTTGCAAAGACTGATGATGAGTATCAAGTTGGAGGTGTCTGAAAGCCTGGCTAGGAGTTGGCATACATTACTTTGGCTCACATTCTTTTTTTTTTTTTTTTTTTTTTTTTTGGAATCAATCATGTGCATGTATGCACCTGCTGGAGAAGGGTGGGAAAGTTGTCCAGTTCTGTGCCTGGGACAACTGGGGTATGTGATTGAAGACAGCGATGTTATCGTTTTGCTATGTCTAAGTACATAGCACAAACCCCTCAGTGAAAACCCTTGGATGAAAGAGAGAGTAGTATGTCTTTATTTGTGTTCAACCCCATATTTTAGAGTTAGGCTTATTTAGTTGTTCTATGTCTTGGATGGAATGGTTCTTAAAGTGATACTATAGTAATAGTGGGCAAAACAACAAACCCGGATTTACAAAGTCAGAATTGTTTGTGCTGCTCTTCTGCTAGTTGCCTGAGTGACCTTAGGCCAATCTCTGGTTGAGCTTTTTCCCTCCTTCGTACTTAGAACTTTAAATTAGATAATTGTTAGGTTTTGAATCAAGTAACATCCTGTTACTTGTTTTGCCTTGTTGCTTATGATAAATCTATAATTAGGAGAATACTAAATAGACAGTTGGTATGTTACTTCATAATGCAACTGTGACTTTTTCTTTCAACTTTTAGAGCTTTATTGATAAATTCTCCCCTCTCACTGCCGTATATAATGGTTTTAAAAGATTTACTCCTTCTAGAGTTCCACAGTGCAGTGTGTGTGTGTGTGTGTGTGTGTGTGTGTATAACAAAGATTAACAAGAATACCTCTTTGACCAATAGCCACTCATTAAATCATTACAATCTTGGGTTGCCTGGATAAACTGGGTCATGAAGCTTACTGGCTGCCATTGCCAGGGAGTGAGCAATTGAACTTGGGTTGTTCCAATTCCCAGCTGTCAAATTGCTTCTAGACAATAGATGGGATATATTTTTTAACATTAAAATGTTGCCTCAAGGTCCTTGCCTTCTTTCTACCCAAAATAATCACTAGGAACCAAAAGCACAGTCATATTTCTTCCCTTCTCTCTAACTGCATGGTAGTCCTCTCTCCATGGATATATGTCCACAAATGTGTGTAAATGCATTTCAAATTGCTTACATGTGCTGTGATTTCTATTTCTCTTGAGCATATTGGGTTTTTCAGCCCAAATATTCCCAACAGGGAAATGATTAAATATTGCTTTGGTCAACTTATTTTCTCCAAACTCTATTAATCTTACTCCTGATTGTCCATCAACCTATGTTTTGTGATAATAAACTTATGTAGAAGAAAGTCTTCAAATCCTTTTTTTTTTTCCTGTGGAGTAGCAGAAAATATTTTCTTGTCTGTAATAATCACCTATTGACCTTGTAATGTCCTTTTACTACTGGGGACAAAAACGAAAACAACCCAATACAAAGACTTAATCGCCTGTTTCCTTTTGCAGGGTAAGCATCATAATGAAAGGTTTCATCCTTCCCAGTCCCCCGAGACTAGATTTTCTTCAATGCCCCCTGGGCTCAAGGAGGTCTAGCCAAATACCTGCTTCTGTGCTATGTGTTTTCCTCTGAGAACTTGACAACATGTTACTGACATAGATTCATTCCCACAACGCTTATAAGAAGTAATATTGGCCTCATTGTGCCATGGGAGACCTGGGCCCTGGCAATGCAAACGGCAAATTCAATCTCTAGCAGAGAGTGTGCTGTACCCAAGGCTCTGCCAAGCCAGGGCTTCTGCTTGCAGCTCCATCAGGTGCCTCCAAGGCTGTGGATGGACATGAATTTAAAAGGGAGGGGGTAGTTTATCGTTTTCTTAAGGCACAGGGAGATGGAAAAATGTAATAAGAACTTTTACTTAGAAGGCTGAATGATGTACATTGTGAGACTTGCAAATATATCCCACCCAGATCCGTGCCAGGCACTGAAAAGCATTGAAACTATTAACAAACAGCAAAATAGGAAATGAAAAATATTCATAGGGATTTTGAAAAAAATAGAAATATCTTGGTCTAAATGCTAAGTTTGAAAATGAAACATTCCCAGATTCTTTTAAATACACATCTCTATTATTGATTCTTGCCAGTGAAAACATATTCATATGCTTTCAGTCAAATGCATTCTCTATGTGTCTATCTCCTCATCAGTTAGATCCCTGGTGAGCCCAGTCATTTGACACTTTCATTCGGACAAGGTGGGCCTGTGTATTAAACAAAAACTGAAATGCGCCTAGTGTGATGAACTGTTACAGCTTTGAAAACATTAGCTTTGGCAAGCTTTGCACTGGGAAGACATTAATAATCTTCTGTAGGTGATATGAAGCAACTTTTAATGATTGATTAATAACTCTCGGATGAAACAGTGATAACAAAGAATGTTTATGTTCCTTGTTGTGTAGGCAGATAGAGAAAATCGTGATTCACATAAAAATTACAGTATAATTAATACACAAGCACATGCACAAGTCAACTGTGCCTCTGGTCCATAAAGCCAGTGAAAGCTAATGTTTAAGACTTTAATTTTGCCGAGAGAGCAATCTTTTGTTAGAGAAGGGAATGGAAAATGGGAAAATGACTTTGTCAGGAAATGATACACTTTAAAAGTTTTCCACAATAAACTCATGCAAATTAGATTTTTAGAATCTCTAGGCTGAAAACAATATGATTCTTCTCTTAGCTGGCAAGGTGGCTCAGTGGTTAAAAGCACTGGCCGCTGTTCTAGAGGACTTGGGTTCAATTCCCTGCGTGGATGTAGAAGCTCACAATCATCTGTTCCATGGCATCACCTCCTTCTAGTCTCCACAGGTAACAGACACACACTTGGTTCACAGATAGACTTTCAGTCAAAATATCCATACACATAAAATATTAAACAAAATAAAAAAAATCTGTGCTTTGTAGAAATGGGGTCTGGGGGAAAGGGTAGAAAGATGTTGAGTCAATTGAGTGCTTGCTATGTAAGCATGGGTATCTGAGTTCAGATCCCCAGCACCTATAGAAAAGCTGGGTCTAGCACCACGAGGGAGGTAGAGACAGGAGAATCACTAGGGCTAGGATCACTGGACAATCCAGCACATTGGTGAACTGTATCAGTGAGAGACACTGTTTACAAAGATTAGGTGGAGTTGTGATTGAGAAAAACACATGACGTCAACCTGTCTCCACATGCATGCACATACAGGTATCTGCACACGAGTGAACACGCTCAAATAAACAGAGACCATGGTGCAAATCTGAAATCTCTCTAAAGTTGACAAGTGTATCTTGTGTGTATAATACCTCTCTATCAGTGTTTCCTTAGAGTCGTCCATGTCTCTGGTCAGAAAGGCACAGAGAAGACTGTCACCCTGGCGGCACATGGACCGGCCAAACAGCAAGTGTAGGGAGGTATCGGGCAGAACGAGGAATCTTCACTCTGCCAGGTGTGAGGCCGTGGAGGGAAAGATGCGGTGACGAGGTGGAACAGGGACATCATGGCATGAGCATGAGAACTGAGGAATATGGGAGGTGGAACTTTACCTACAACTACAATTATCAGGTACAAAGGGGCACCGTGATAGCCCAGGCTCAAGAAGATGAGCACCATTTCCAGCAAGGACTGTGGGATGAAGACTGTGAATAGTGACATTTCAGCCACTCACAGCCTGTCTGGCTGCTCTTGTGTGGAGTCTAAGTGAGGCTCTGGCAGCATTTACATCTGTTAGGCAGGCTGAACTTCTTTAATTTGAGCATTAATGACACTGTATTGCAGATCTCTATTAGCTTGTCTTTGTTTTCTGCTAAACTGTGAAATTCCAAAGTGCAAGTGTTTGTTAGTTCTCTTTCTTTCCTCCGCTCCCTCTCCTTTCTTCCTTCACCTCTCCCTCATTTACTCCCTCCCCTCCGCACCACTTTCCCCCTCCCTTTCTCTCCCATCCCCTCTTCTCTCTACCCCATCTCCCCTCGTTTTTCTCCTCCCCTCTCTCCTCCTTTTTCCCTTCCCCTTTCCCTCTTCTCTTTGGCTCCTCTTCTCTCCCTACCCCTCTGATTGTCTTTGTCACACGTGTCTACTATAGGTAGTTAATAAAGACATGGTTTAGGATAAATGAATGACTAAGGAAAATACTGCAAATTGACTAAACCTCTCTGCCAAGACTGAAAGGAAAATAATTTTCTGGTTCCCACACAAGGCAGGCTAGTTCTGGGTTCTAGAAAAAATATCCTAAAAAAAAAATTGAACATATTTTGGGGTATCCAGGAGACAGCTTATAGGAAGCTTGAAGAATCAGTTCTGTAGCTGTTGAGGCTACTAATGAGTTCTGGTCTCAGACAGAAGGAGACCTTGGGAAAGAGCAGAGCTCAGTTGAGACAGAGAATAAGACAGCAGAGAGGCAAGACGAAAGCTCTCATCTCTTTCCTGAGGGGCCATGCAGAATTCATAAGAAGGCTGGATTTGAATAAGAACAGTGGGGTAAGTTACAAAGAAATGTGTAGAGAGACAACTGTGGATGAGAAACAGGCCAGACTCAGGTGGCAGTCAGAGAGAGTCCATGGTTGGGAGTCTTTCGAAGCATCTTTCCCTTGAAGCTACAGCATGGACTGTGAACCCATTCACCCTTTTGTCTTTACCTGTACGATGGTGGTTTCCTTAGAAACCCTGCTGTTTGTGATAGATTTTGTTGTATTAAGAACAGCTGACCTGAAAGAAAAGTTTTCATAATTTTTACAGAGGAATGACTCTACTTCCATAGGCATTTAGTGACTATTCAAAGAACGTGTCCATCCCATTCCTGCCAGGAAGGCTGACCGAAGCTCTCACCTCTCCCCCCATTTCTCCAACTCCAATGCCCTAATCCCACCCCCAGCTCTTTAGCAGAACACCAACTGCGGTTTCCTTTTTCTCTCTGACCCTCATGTCCAATGGGTAATATAGACCTTCTTTCCCCCATTCATCCCATTATCCTAGCCCCCAACACCAGCCATCATTCCTTGGAAGCCTATAAGCCACTCTGGCCAGGGAAGCTGTTAGGCTAACTGTAGATCTTAACTGTCCTCTCCTCCGAATCTAATCCCCATTCCACATGCATCCTTAGCTCCTTAGCAGACCACCTGCTGCAGTAGCCTCAGCTCTTTCTCCTGTTTCCATCTCCAGTGCAATACAGATTTTCCCTTCAGTTTTTATTTCCCCAACTCATCCTTTATCCAACTCCAACTCCAGCATGCATTCCCTAGGAACCCAGAGGCTACTCCAGGAAGGGAAGCAAGTAGCCTAATTCAAACTGCAAACTTTCTCTTTGCTCCTGTTATCCCCACCCCCAACTCCAGCAGGCTCTCCCTGGGCATCTGCCAGCCCAGCCTGCCAGAGAAGTAAGTGGGCCAGCTAAGGAGGTAGGTGAGCTTCATGTCCTCACTCTCCCTCCTCTCCTCCATGTCCAATCCCCACTCTCATCCCCAGCTCTGCAATAGATTGTGGCCTCTTCACACTCTCTGCCCCTCTTCTCACAGGACTAAGAAGATCCTGGTGGAATACCCTGCTTTCCTCCATTCTGTAGTTCTCCCTCAAGCCCCCTTCTAATCTATCCCCATTCCTAACTGTCAGCTCCCAATACTTAGGAACGCATTTTATCCAGAACCCCCAGTGGCAACCCATGTCAGGATCTCCAAAGACTTTTCTACTAGGCAACACACAGCTAGCACAGTCTCCTAAGAATCAGAAAGGGCAACAGAACTAAAGAAACAACGCACTCGCCCAACAAAGGCAAGACCAGATATCAGCACTTAAAATTACAATCTTCACAAATTCAGATGCCTAGGTGCTAATATAGAAGCACAATAACAGCCAGGAAAATATCTCTCTTCTAGAGTCCAGTAACCCTGTCACAGTAGGCTCTGAGGATTGCGTAGCTGAAGCACAAGACAAAGACCTTACAATAGCATTTATGAATATGTTAAACATCCTTAAAAAGGAAATGAATAAATCCCCTAAAGAAATCTATGAAAACACAGAGTGTGGAAGGAAATGAATAAAACAGTTCAAGACCTAAAAGTGAAAGAGAATCAACAAACTGAGGGGAATCTGGAAACAAAAACTTTAGGAACACAGACAGGAACCCCAGAGGCAAGGCTCACCAACAGAATACAAGAGATGGAAAGAGAATCTCAGATACTGAAGAAATGATAGAATAAACATGTGCTTTGGTCAACAAAGTGTTAAAACTAAAAAAACTAAACAATAAATAAACCCTGGCTCAAACATCCAGGCAATTTGGGACACTGTGAAAAGACCATATCTAAGAATAATATGAATAGAGGAAAAAGAAATCCAGGCCAAAGGCACAGAAAATATTTCCAATAAAATCATAGAAGAAAAATTTCCTAACCTAAAGAAGGATATGCCTATCAAGGTGCAAGAAGCATACAGAACACCAAATAGGCTAGACTAGTAAAAAAATTTTCCTTTGACACAGAATAATCAAAACACTAAACATACAGAAGAAAGATTATTAAAAGCTTGGAGGGAGAAAAGACCAAGTAACATATAAAGCTCCACTATTAGAATAATGCCTGACTTCTCAGTGGAGACTCCAAAAGCCAGAAGGGTCTGGACAGACATTGTACAGACTCTGAGAGACCACAGATGATGTCAGCCAAGACTATTATACCTAGTAAAACTTTTAATCATAATAGATAGAGAAAATAAGGCATTCCCTTAAAAAATACCAAATTTAACTAATATGTATCTACAAATCCAACCCTACAAAGGTGCTAGAAGAAAAACTCTGACTACATCCAATAAAACACAAGGAATAAATAATTCCAGACCAGCAAATCAAAAGAGAGGAAACACACACATGCACCCCCCAAGAACAAAATTACAGGAATCAACAAACACTGATAATTGACACTTTTCAACCTCAATGGTCTCAAATTCCTAACATAAAGACACAGTAACAGAATGGATATGAAAACTGCATCCCTCCTTCTGCTGCATACAAGAACTACACCATAACATCAAAGATAGGCATCCTCTCAGGGTAAAGTGTGGGGAAAAGATACTCTAAGCAAATGGACCTAGAAGGAAGCAGGTGTAGTATTTTTCATATCTGACAAAACAGACTTTAAGCCACAACTAATCAGAATAGATATGGAAGGATACTACATAGTTATCAAAGGAAAAATCCACCAAGATGACATTTCAACTCTTTACATCTGTGCACCAAACAGGGACACCCAAGTTCATAAAGGAAACACTAGCACAGCTTAAATCACATACTGACCTTCACACACAGATAGTGGAAGAATTCAATATTCAACTCTCACCAATAGACAGGCCATCCAGACAAAAACTAAACAGGGAAATGCTGGAACTAACATTATAACCAAATGGAGCCAACAGATAATTCACTCGTGATTAAAAAGAATATGTCTTCTTTTCAACACCTCCTGGAACTTTCTCCAAGACTGGCTACATACTTACACACAAGTTTAGTTTCAGCAGATACATGAAAATTGAAATAACATTCTGTATCCTAGCATTAGATCACCATAGATTAAAACTGGATATCCAAAAACAACAGAAACAATAGAAAGTTCAAAATGGAGTATCAGGGCATTTTATTTTTTGTTATATTTTAATCTTCTATTTTCTATTTTCACATATTTTATTTTATTCATATATTTTTCTTTTCTCCTTTTAATATTAAAGTCCTCTGCATATATATGATGGCATCAGTTTAGTATTTTTGTTGGATTTCTGAATGTGTGAAGTGAACAAGTAGGTCAGTCTCTTGTTTCTTGGGCCTTCTCTTGGGCTCTTTTTCTGTTTTGTCTAGTTCCAAGGTGTTAGTTTGTTTTTTTGTTTTTTTGTCTTATTTTATTACTATCCTTTAGAAGCCTATTTTCTAATATATAGAGGGTCAGCTTGGATAGGAGGGGATGTGGAGAGGAATTGGGAGAAATAGAAGGAGAAGAAACTGTACTCAGGATATGTACGTGATGGGATAAAATCTACTTTCAATAAAACAACAAAAAGATATGTACAGCATGGCAAAGGTCCTGTGTATCTTCTAGGAGCCAAGCATCTCAGCTGGAGTGAGCTAGAGAGGCGATATTTGATCACTTCAGGAAGCCCTCAGTGTCCCAGGCGGGAATTTAGAGGAAACCAAACAGTTAAGCAATGGCAGGTTTGCCTAGTAGCAGGAGAAGAGCCCTCACTGCTCCCCTGTAGCTGGACACATCACTGCGACCGGTTCCTGGCATAGTGCTCACCCACCATCCAAAGTGCTAAACAGACCTCACTGATTGCAGAGAACCTACCTCCCAGCCTAGGGTCAGGATTTGGGTTTACATCAGCTAGAATCCATGGTTTCTCAAGACCTTGTGAATAGCTCTGTTTCATCTTGTGTGTGTGTGTGTGTGTGTGTGTGTGTGTGTGTGTGTGTGTGTGTGTGTGAGTGTATGCTTTCCCCTTGCCTTCTTCCTCACATGACCTTGCCTTCATTTCCATCAACCTTTCTTCTTCCATTCTCAGTAGAGGCCATGTCTCCAAGCTTCCTGTCTTTTGCTCTTTGTCACCTTCTTGTAGGAAAGGTCCTTGGAGTGTTTGTCTCTCTGGCAGCTGTATGGAGGAGTGTGGCAACAGGGTTATTAGGGCCCTGACACCAGCCAGCACAGGTGAAACTTATGTAATGCACTTCAAAGGCCTTGCTCAACTTGAGGCCGGAGGGCAACAAGGCTGGGTCTGGCTTTCTCAGGTGCAGCCCAGAGGGGCCTGGCAACTGAAGGAGACAACCTTCAGCATGCTGCCTGCCCACTCAGGCAGCTAGGTCAACAGGTCTAGTCAGTCGACACAGTGTGCTTCTTCCATTCTCTACTAGCATAGTGGACAGAAGGGGATCCAGGAAGAGGGTAGGAGATGCCAGCTTGCTGAGTCATTCTCCACCACCGTTGTCACCTTCCCTATTGAAGCTCCTAGGGCTGTGTCTTGTTTCTGTGGGCATGCATGGCTCCTTTCTCTTCCCACCACCTTACCTTTGCCTACTGAGACAGTGTCCTGTGCTCTGACAGTTCCCACTCATTACTCCTCTCTTTCTTTCCCACTGAACTCACCAGTTTATGTCCTTTTCTTCAGAGCCTGATTTTCCAGGAAAGTTATAGTGTGGGTTGGATTCAGAAACTTTTGTCTTTGTGTTCTCTTCCTTTGTTGGAGCCTGGCTACAGAACGACATCAGTGTGTGCCTTTGTTAAATCTGGGTGTACTAAAACAGCATAGCTAGATTTCATCTCCTCCCTTCCTCTCTCTGAGGTACAGTACAAAGGTCCTAGCCTCACGCCTTCATCGCAGTCCTGATTCTACAGGAGTGAGTCCTTGGCCATGTTACTTAACCTTTCTGCACCCTGCTTCTGAGTATAAATAAGACATTTGTAGCACTTTTCTCATTTCTGTTTCATGACATGGATAGGATTAATTGAGACAACGTGGGTTGGGAGTAGGAAAGTGCTACATGTTTGGGTACTTCCCCTGGTCATCTCAGTTGAGGTAATGAAAGGCAATGGCTTAACTACAGCAATTCTCAGACAACTTCCATGCTTGCATTTTAAAAGGACATCGTTTCAAAGCTCCGGATCTAGTCAGAGAAGTACTCACTGTCATTACACACAGAGATGTTTTGTACACACTGTGGGGGTTTTGGAGGAGATGTAAAAATGGCTGCTTACTGGTGATGGTGATAGTGCAGTGAGTTACAGCACAGCCTGTGAGCTTCCTATCTGGGCTTTAATCTATTGCTCTGAGACATTAGAGTCTGAGAAGATGAGTAAAAAACAAAAAGAAAAGTAGGAAACAAATGCTGAGTTTCTAATTTTTAAAATTTCTCAATAGCTTTTAGGTGATATTGGAAATGTTGTGTATAGTGGTAGAGAAAACAACAGCACCAATACAATTCCATTAAACGTTAAAGCCTGATTAACTTGAACCTTGTGGAAAGCATGCAGTCCTGCTCTGACTTTCCTTACTTTATCCTGGATCCCACAGCACTTTCTTGGGAACCATTCATGGCCACCACTGCTAAGTATACATGCCACCTTAGTTTTCATTAGATCAGTATGGACTTTACACAAATACCCAGGCTTCCTTTTCCCCATTGTAAAATAAGTATTGGGTTGGAATCGCGCTTCAGCAACAGGACAGCTTCTAGTTGCATGTGGCCATTTACACTGTAATTAAATGAAATTCCAACTTTAATTTCTTAGTCACACTGGCCACACTCTGAAGAATGCCTGGAAGCCACATGTGGCTAAGCACAATTGGGTAAGACAATGTAGATTTTAGTTCATCTTCAGGGTTTCAGAAAGTGTTGTTAGATACACAAGACTTGGTGATTTCTAAGTATTTACTTGTTTTTAATAATTTTAAGATTTGGGAGTAATATGTGGGAATGGCTTTACTTCTGAATTACCATCCTTCAACTGTCCCTTAAAGCATGAGAGAGATCATTCTTAACTGTTAGATGGGTACTATGCCCACTAATGGCTGCCAACGAAATACCAATCTTGTTGAAAATACTATGTAGTTTGGTTAAACTGAGGCCTCAGCTTCAACTTTCTGCATTTATCTGAAAAATCATTCTCCATTTGAACATCCACCTGCTTCTAATCCATACCAGGTATGCCTTTCTTTGGGGGTGGTGTCTGAGATTAATCTCCCTTAACATTTTCACAATCTTATAGGAAAAACTAATCTAAATGATAAGTAGTTTCTTTTTTCTTCTTCAATCTACCATAAAATTGCCCATGTGTTTTTAAAGCCACTATTTTTTTTTTAACAGAACTTATGTAAACACTCCTTTGGACTCCATCTGTTGAGTGAGCCCCAGTGCTAACAAGTATTGTTATGAGCCGTGCCATCGTGGGTGATCTTGATGGGCTGCAGAGTGAGATGGCTTGGCAGCACACAGGCCCCAGAAATCAAGCTACTGTCACTGTTGCTGAAGAAGAGCACCAATGTCCTTCCAATTCCACAAAAAGCAAAAGATGGGAGGGGGAATTCAACATGGAGTTTCTGAGTCTGGAAGAGCAAAATCATTAAAAGATCTGAAAGTGATTCTATACTCCCAATATATATACATAAAGATTCATATTGAGAGGCAGGGAGAGGTGTAGGAAAGGAGAGAGAGAGAGAATATGCAGTGATCCCTAAAAGTCGTTCAACAACCTCCATTCACCAAGATAATGGTGATTTCCTGACAGCACAGCCTAGCCCACTGGTAACCTTTCCTAAGCTTTGTCTTTCTCTGAGCAAGCAGAACCAACACTGTTTTCTTCTGTACGTTGAAGTAAATGCAGCAAAACAAGCAAACGCTGACTCTACCAGTCAAGAGAACTGGCAAGAATGTTCATCGTAGTCCAATGACATAATCCATCCCAGCCTCAGAAACTCCCATTCCCTCCACGCCTGCTCAGGGACTCTGCTTCTTGTCAGTTACGGATTGTCGCCCTTATTACCATGCTGCCCACGTGCTGTGAGGAGAGCAGAGAAACTCTGCCTCTGGAGTGGGCTTGTGTCAACATTTTTATTGCAAATTCCTATTTTCTGATCATTAAAAGCTTTCGGCATAGAAATAAGTTTGCAAAAGTTCAAACTTTGGAAGGATTCACTTAATGGCTTAAAAATAACGCAGGGGCCACGCCCATAATTTAAAAATGTCTAGCTGGCTTTGTGGCCTGGGTTTTTTCAAAATGCATAAACTTAAAATATGAAGGGACTCAAGTCTTGGAATAGTTCCAAAGTTGGTTTTTAGTGTTTGGTGAACTGGAATGGAGTTTGTTAATGGTGAACTTTACTTGCAGATGTGAAATGGTAAGACCAATTTAGTTAGAATGAGTTCTAATGTCATCTGGAAAGTAGTGGGGGAGGGGGTTTTCCATAGCTTCTTAATAGGCTTATGAGACAAGAAGAAAGGGTTGGGGTTTGAGATGGTCTACATAATTCTGAGGCAAACAGATAAAGTGAAAATGAGGGGTCCCCAGGGTAGGTGAGCAGTTTTGTGGTAGAATGTCACAAGGCTCCAGATTCCAGACCCAGTATTAATGGGGAAATATAGTTCCTGGTTTGAAAACTGCTAAGAATTTCAAGATGGCAGCATAGAAGTATTAAAGCAAATGAAGGGCTGGTGTAGATATGAGGCCTTATGCAGAGGCTGGTCCTAACCTAGCCTTTCTCTTTCTTCTTTTCTCTCTTATTTTTTAAAAATTGTTTAGCATTCTTGAGGCACAACGAGGACCTAATAGTTAGTTCCTAAAGCATCATTGACTTAGGAAATAGTTCACATGTGAATGTTGTCATCTGGGTAGTTTCATATTCTTCCTTTTACAAAATACAAATAAGCCTAACCCCTTCCCCCCATTTTGCTTACTAAGAACAAATAAAATACTGGAGGGAGAAATAAAAAAAAACGTTTAAAGCTTACAGTTTTTCACATCTGCTTTCAAATGGCATCCTCAGAATAATCCCATGATATAGTAAGACTAAAACATGTTTCCAGTCTGAGACTCTGAAATCTCAGTGTGTGTGGTTGATTTTCCTGAATCTTTGCAGGTCTTTACTGATGGAGTAAGAATTAGGACTTGACCCTCTTGACATTTAATTCTGCTTCCAGAAAAAGGGTGCCAGGTAGCACATTTAAACACCAAGTAGAAGGAAACCTTGGCACAAGAAATAAAGAAAATATTGTGAAATGAGGCAGGTTTTTTTCATAATTTTTGGATTGGGCCAAACTAGCAGCCATTGGAAAGAATTTCAAAAGCATGTTTTTATGAAATGTGTTCTGCTTGAGACTAGTCTTACATACATGCTCAAATCATGGGATGTGAGCCTGCATTATAATTGGGCTTGCTTAAAACTAGGTAAATAAAAGAAATGAGGGAGGTTATGAGCTACCACTGAACACAGAGAAGAGCTCTCTAGGGAAGACTAGACAGTAGTGTAGAGGCTTGTATTTGTTACTGAAGTCTCACAAGTCCTGTGTTTCTTAGTGTATTCCACGGGTGATTGATAATGTGATTCTTTTTTCTTTCTTTCTTTTTTTCTTTCTTTCTTCTTTCTTTTTCCTTCCTTCCTTTTTAAAAAAGAACTGTTTTTTGGTTAATTAAGTTTACAAAAACTAATGAATTTGACAAAGTTAAAGAGCTTCCCAAGCACAGGTCATCTCAAACCTTTAGTGAACCCATGTGATTTGTTACTCCCCAAGGAGGAAGAGTTCAGCTTTACCAAACTCATTTGACTCTAGAACATTTTAACCCAGACTGCTACTTTTTTTTTTTAATCTAAAGACTCTCCATGGTCCAGTGCTCAGCTGAACACACTTTTGGGGTAAAGAACCAACACTGTTGATTATAGTCTTGCAGTGGGTCAACTTGTGGCTCTCAAAAGACTTCTCCAGAATTGATTTATAAATTCAAGGCATTGTTAGCACCTTGTAGCCTTCATAGCTGAGAGAAAATATTCTGTGAGGCCACCAAGTTTGTGAAGATCTGTTATAGAAGCTCAAGAAACTAACACAAATCTAACCAGTAAGTCAAAAATGGAAAAATGCCTTCTATCTTAGCTACACATGGGAAATGCCGCCATTTTCGCTAGGAGTGCTCTTGGTAACCGGAAGCTGCTAAAAAGAGGGTTTAAGATCCAGATAAGTTGAAGTGAATGGACCTTACAGAAAGGCCAAAGCTGTCAGCAGTCTAGCAGCTATATAAAGGGAAACAGCATGATGAGACCAAGAGTCACTTGTTGGGTCTCTAACAATGCCACTCTTGTCCTGAGAAGATTCTCCCACGGGTCGACAAGTTGCCTGTGGGGTGAGAACCTTAAAGGCTTTCAGCTGCCTCATCCCTGTCTACAGGCTCTCAAATGAGACTGGGAAAATTTCCAAGCATGCTTTGTATTCTGACCCTTCTGAGCATATTCACGGTTTGTTCTTTGCTCTCAGTTGAAGAGGCCATTTCTCGTCTTTGTCTTCCTGCAGCCTTTACCCTACATTGTTGCCTTAGTCATTTATTTCTGACCTGTAATTGGGCAGCATCATGAGGGCTTTCTTTAGCTTAGAGCAAGGAAGACTTGTGTTAAATAAACTAAACTAGTTCTCTGATGACTTGCATGCTTATTGTGTGTTAGCAGAAGTGGCTGAAATGTCAAAGAAGCTTTTGCTCAATAGCTTTCACTCTAGAGGGTTAGAGGTTATGGAGGCCTGGGAGGGCTCTTGAATTATACGGGGGTTTTGTAACCACTGTTATCCTTACATAATAAAGTGAAAAGGTTACAGCTGATATACACTCATGGCCTCCCCTTCTGGCGACTCCAAGTAGTGAACCTAGCCATGCTGAGCCATCTTTGAAGGGGTGGAAGCTATGGTCAGGGCTTCAGGAACTCTCTAATTGCATTTTGCAAATGTTTAACACTTGTCCTTCTTGCATCCGTTTCTTCCGCCACACCGGTAGAGGGCCCAGTGTCAGGGACAAGGGTGCTCAGCAAGGCCTGGAGGCAGTTGGGGCCTCTGCTGGCTTGGTGTGTCCTCTGCCCCTCTGACTGGGAAAGAAAATTGAAAGAGAGGCTGGTGTGGAAACAGCACCCTGGTGCCTCAGCAAAGAGCAATGTGATGGCAGTGGGGAAGCGATTAAGAGGTGGTGAAAGGGGGGACTAGTAGAAATTTCCCCCCTGAGACTGACCCATAAATTTTGGAAACACTGGTGATCACCCCTATTAAAAAAGCAAAAATATGGGCCACAGAGAGGTTATTTCAAGTTCATCCCGAGACACCGGGGCAGCCCTGGAAGGTAAACTTCTGACTCCTGATTCCTGTCCTTCAGCCCCACGGCTGGAGAACTCCACCACACCTCCTACCCTGTCATCTTCTCATAAATACGAGCAGTCGAGCCCCCTTCCAGAACGGCATTGCCTGCTGCTTCTGCTTCCATCCACACCCATGTCCAACCCCAGTGCAGGGCCAAACGTGGGAGACAGACAGAGCTCTCAGGGCTTCGAGCAAGAACCAAGGGAGCCAGGTCAGCATCGGAAGGAAAAGACCACTGGCACATCTGGGAAAAAATGCCAGCCTACATGATTGTGAGCCCCGAAAGTCCCGGCTTGAGGTTTCGGGATTCTCTTTGCCTTCTCTGTGTACAGCCCGCTCCAGAGGAAAGCAGAGCTTGCCTGAGCGCCTCCCCACAGCCATACTCCCAGACCCCTGCATCATTAAAAACGACAACTGCTCTATAAACCTTCCTAGAGTTACCGTCCTATTACTAATATTTATTTGCTTCTAACATGCAGGCACCACAGACTGTCTTTTAGTGATTTAAGTTTCAGTAATTAGGAGAAAGGCGGATCTGCAAACAGGCTGTAGGATGCCCTTCCCTTCTTTGATAAAAAGTCCAGAACCTTCCCTGGGCTGCCTTTCAACTCCATGCCCCCTTTGGGGAGGCTCTAAAAGCCAGTGCTTGCTAGAACCCTGCTGCAGTGAAAGTGGTCCTAGTTAGATCAAATGTGCAAGCCAAAATCTGAAGGAATGGAGGCTGATACGAGAATGTAAGAGCCATTAAACTCTTCAAGTATGCATGAACTGGAGAAAGTGGAACCCATACATAGCGCTATAGCCCTTAGCTGTTAGCAGGTGTGAGTCAGTCAGTTGTACAATTCATTTGTCTACCTAATTGCACTGAAGATAGGCTTTTTACTTTGCCTATAACATCTCTAATGAGTAGGTTTTCAGTTCGATCTAACTAATTAATTCTTGTTAACTTCCTTTGCATTGCTGTTCTTTTAATTTAACCAAGAGACAGCCCAGAGTTGCGACTAGTGTTTAGTCTCAACTAGATTACACCAATTCATTAAGGCCCGTAATTGTTGGTCATACCCTTCCAAGCGGTCATTACAACCTCTGGCTTGCATATTGAATAACAGCCGTTTCCTGACTCCAACAGACTCTTGTGTGAAGGAGGAGAAAATGCTAATAAAGAAAGAATAAATGATTCTCGACTCCATTCAGGGCTGTGTAGATTTCTTTTGCAGCAGAAATTGTACGGAGGTGGTAAACCCGGCTTCTTGCAGGCCCCCCTACCTCCACCCTGAGCGAAAACAATAAGAACCAACTGAAGCGTTCTCTGCTACTGTGATTACCGCATCCGTAAAAGTGATTATATGGCTGCTGCAATCAACTTCAATGAAAGCTGCCTGTTAGAGCTTCAATAATTACTCATTGCTGTTAACAGCTTGCTTTCAGTTTAGCACTTTGAGGCCAAGAGGGGGGAAAAAAAAAAGAAAAAAAAAACCTTGGGGCATTTTAATAAAGGATCCCACTCACATGGTATTTTGGGGGGTAAATGCTTGTGTGTGGGCAAAAAAATGCAGATGTAAGTTTTTTGTCCCTTTCTCAAAAGCAGCTCCTTTCATTTCCAGCTTAGATTCCACAGTGAGCACAAGTTCATACAGGGTTCAATCATGCACTGAATGTTTACTGAGGAACACACAATAGTTTAAATAAAGTGGTGGTTTTAAATATTTTACCCATTTCTTTAAACAAATTGCCAATCCTTAAAGTCTGTGCTAAACACGACTCAAAAGTGGAAAACTGCAAGGATCTTTGAGGAAAATCTCCACATCAAGTGTACCGCCTCTTCCCCCCTCTCCCGCCTCCTTGCTTTGGAAGCATTGTATTACTACTATTAATTATTTTAGGTGGGGGTAAGTTTGGGAGAATAAAATTTATTCAAGGGTGCTTCAAAAACTTGCTCTAACAAGGAACTAAAGCAAAACGGTGAGATTATTCGAAATCAAGCAATTCCTCATTCAGGTGGTGAGGTTACAGGAGTTCTCGCCAAGTTGTGAGAAGCAGACAAAGAAATCAACAGTAGCCACTAGAACATGACCCTTACACTTCTCTCAGGTCTCATCTGCAGCATTTCTGAAAGACAAAGAACTCTCATGAATATGATATTAAAATCTCAACAATAGAGACCTTGTTTCATCAAAGACAAGCAGCAAGCTCCTTGATGCACAAATGTTCTTTGAGTTTGGTCCCCATTGAACCTACCATCCCACATCCTCATCTTTAGACCTGCACGCAAACAGAAAATACCAAATGCCTTTCAAGAAAGTTGGATGTAGTTACATATGTCTGTGCTTTTAATGTGCAGTTCATCTGGGAACTTCTCAACCTTGTGTTGATATCTGGTGAATCTTAACTTTTGTTTCTCTGTAACAAAAATCCTAAATGTACCCAATCCAGAATCCAATGTTTACAAAATTGTTCAGAAGAAAAATAAACTCACTCAGTTTAATTTTTTATATAATTTTTTTCTCAAATGACTAAATGGCAAGTAAATAAAATCTCCCAGTTGTCTGGAGACTATGATATGAAAAAGCAAAAATTCTTTAATTATCTTTATCAATAAAATAATCTTATTGACTTATTTTATCTAATGTTTTCTTTTTTCTCTTTCAAGACAGGGTTTCTCTGTGTAGCCTTGGCTGTCCTGGACTCCCTTTGTAGACCAGGCTGGCCTCTACCTCCCTGAGTGCTGAGATTACGAGCCTGTGCTACTGGCATAACATTATCTTTAAAGGTCAAATTTCATCTGTTCAGAGTTTCCCCACACCGCATGGTATCACACTGTGAGGGCAGTTTGTCTGGATATGTTTTCGCCATCAGTACCTGTGACAGTCTTAGTGTAGCTCAATGTTTCTGGGTATTACCGTTTAGGATGAAGAGATGCATTTCCATCTATCGATAGCTATTTCACTGGTGTATCTCCTACAGGCTTTCACCTAACTTACATCTTCCTAGATGATGCATCTTCCCCATTATCCCCATGAGCTTCACTTCTGCTTTGACTTCGGGGTAAAGTATCATCCATTGGATCATGGTTTTCTGTCAGTGCTCAGAACGCAGTTGCTCTCCGTTTTGGACTGTTTGTAGACAATGGAGAGGTGGACAGTGTGAGTGGACTGGGATCTAGGACCCAGAGTGCAGAGTCTGGGATAGACAGACTTTTCCAATTGCTACCTCAGCCTACTGCTTCAAAAGCACTGACTCATCCAATACAGAATGTAAACCAAATTCACTTTATTAATCCATTTTTAACACGTTCCATGTTGCAAGTCATGGTTGTCTCCTAGTTTGGATTTTTCTATCCTGTTTTATATTTGTTCATATTTTCATAAAGAAAGGAAAATAAAACTGTATTTCTGGAAATCAAATGAAAATTGGACACCTTTTAAGGTACTTAACACTTCTCAAAATAAGGCTATAATGAATACAACTAGAGTGTTCAGTCTTTATTTACATTTATCTATGTAAAAGCACTACTTACTCATGAAATGGAGAACTCAGATTTTTGATTAGCACCTCTATAAAATACATGTTATGTGAAATAGATAATCAGAGTCATTGAGCAGGATTTGAGTAGTCTTACTTTTTTTTCATTTCCATCTAAAACAGCCACCTAAAATCTTCAGGGGTTGTACCAGCCTATATGAGCCACACTCATATTGGAAAGGCTAACAACCCCCGAATGACATATTCTGCAAGAAAAGAGGCAAGATGAGCCTTTCCCCCAGGAGGAAACAGGGACTTGCAGGGTGGCTCTACAGTAGAAAGTTCACGACACTGTTGTGCCCCCTAGTTCCTAGTTTTGTGTTTCCTTTCTTTTTAAAACTGCAGCGTACCTGGCCTCCTTTCTTTTTTGTTAAGTTGTACCACCCAGGTGTCTGTTATAAACGATGAACATCTGATGGCATTCAAGTCTTTCAAGCCAGAACATCAAAGAAGACAAGTAAATCGGTCACGCTCTTACATACGTATTTTTAAGACATGAAGATTGGCTTTAAGCCTTTTAGCATAAAGAGATGATTGGGCAGACAGGCTCAGTAGGGATGAAGAGGTGTATTTGTGGCTGCATTATCAAGTAACAAGGGCTTGTGAACCTCTGACTCCCACCTGCCCACTCTACCAAATACCAGTATCTACAGTTAGTAGAAACAGGGGGCTGGAAACACATTCTGCTAAAATTGTGAGACAGAATCTATTCACAGTTGCTCTATCATTTGCAAACTAAAAGTGCTGGCTCAGCAGTCAACAAAATCCTTGCTTAAAGGTACAGAATATCTCTTTGATGTATGTCTGATCCTCATTGCTGCCTTTTAAATTAGTGAACTATGAGGAGTTGCCTCCTGTTTGGAATACTTTCCACAGTGCCTTGAGCTTCTAAAACACTCTTAGTGAGTATTTGTTCCATTGAGACATTATTGACTTTTTTCTTATATTAGTCATAATAACTTTTTTATTTTATAAGGATTTATTTTATTTTTGTTTCTCTACTTGTGTGCTTAAGTGTAAGAATGTGCACCATGTGTGTTCAGAGACCCACACAGACAAGAATGAGTCAGATTCCTTGAAATTAGAGCTGCTAGTGGTTGTGAACCGCCTGATGTAGGTACTAGAAACTGAACCCAGGTCTTCTGCTAGAACAACAAACACTCTTAGCACCTGAGACATCTTTGCAGCACAGAATAATATTTAAAAAGTCATCCTTAGTGTAAATTTTCTTTTACAGGAACTTCTAACTAATTTTCTCTGGTTTTATTTGGTTTAGCTTTATTTATTTTTCAACCGATAAATAAAATCAAATATTTATGGTGTTATGAATTTCTGAAACATATTCATGGTAGAGTTGTGAAATTGAAACAGTGTATACATTATCTTGCATACATTTTTGTGATGAGAATACTTCTATTCTACTGGCCCAACAATTTTCAGGTACAATGTTATTAAGCATAGTTACCATATACATGGTAGGCCTATTGAACTTTTCTTCCTACTGTGGTAGTTTGAATAAGAATGGCTCCCATAGGCTCACTTATTTATATGCTTGGTCCCTGTGTTAGTGGAACTGTTTGCCAATGAGGAGGTATGGTCTTGTCGGAGGAGGTTTGTCACTGGGAAGGGCTTTGAGGTTTCAATGCTATCCCAGCGAGCTCTCTCTGTCTTGGACCAAGATGTAAGCACTCATTTACTGCTCCAGTACCATACCTGCCTGCCATTGCTGTGCTGTCCACCATGAAGCTCATTAACTCCAACTCTCTGTAGCTCTAAGCTCCCAATAAACTCTTCCTTCCATAAGTTATTTTGGTCATAGTGTCTATTTAGGGCAATAGAAAAGTAACTAAGACATCTACTTACTAGGAATTTTAAAATCTTTTTTATATTTTATATATTAAAATCTTTTTAATATTTTTTATCTTTTGATAAACATTTCCCCAGTTCCTCATCTCCTCTCCATCCCACCTATTCCTTGGTAAGCACCTTTCTACTCTATGCTTCAATAAGGTCAATACTTTTAGGTTCTATATACAAGCAAGGTCATGCTCTATTTGCCTCTTCATACCTTACTTTATTTATTTGTGCCTTATTTTATTTACTGTAATATCGCCCAGATTCAGCCATGCTGCTGCAAGAGACATGATTTTCTTCTCTTCTTTTCAGACTTTATTTTATTCTCTTCTATACATGTATACTGCATTTTCTTTATTTGTTTGCTGATAGACTTTTAGTTTCATTGCATCTCTTGGAAATTAGGAACAATGCTACTATAAATATGGGGGTGCAGAAATCTGCTCAATATATTGTTTCTTTTCCTTCAGATGTATACTAAAGAGTGGTAATGCTTGATTATAAGGTAGTTCTTTATTTTATCTTATTTTCCTACTATCAATGAGCAATTTATGGTTGGGACCCAAAATCTTTGTGTTGGTTTGAGAAGGAATGGCTCCCCTGTGATGACATGGGTCTGCTTTTCCCAGAGGGGTATCCAGGCACTGTTGCAACAGGCTGTCTGGGGGGAGTGAAGCTTGGCTGGGATGGGTGGGTTAGTCAGGTTCTTGGTCGGCATTAGCACAGGAGAAACAACCTTCTTTGGAGACAGATTTCAGTGAAACAGCTCTCTTTATTGGGGGAGAACATGGGCTATATAAACCTTGGGGAGTGGGTAGGGGTTTTAGGGGTGAGGGTACATTATTGGCTGGGCCAAGCTGCTGGGAATGCCTTATTTGCATGAAAAGGAATTCCAGCTGCTTGCTGGATAAAGTCTCTATAGGGAAAGAGGAAGTACAGGTTTCCCTGGCACATCACCTGAGCTGGCTCAGTACCACATCTTCAAGATAGTTCTCTGTGGAAGCAAAGAGTTTCTAGGGGCCAGCATGGTGCTATAGGCGATCCTCAAAGACTGCCTGAGGGTGGTTGACTTATGACTCCATGGGGTCACTGACTGAAGGTGTGGACCAGCTTGGTAGGGCTCTCAGACCCACAGGTGGCCAAGCAGTACACAGGTGCCCCCATGCACACCTCCAGACCTGTCCTAGGCTGTTCCTTTAAGGCTTGTTGTTGTTGCCTATACAGGTCCTCATGAATTTCGGCCTGGGAGGATCTATGTAGCCAGTTGTCTTGTTCTCTTGTTCCTCACACCTGGGGCTCCCAGCTGTAGGAACTGCAGGTGTGCACCTCCGTGCCTACCATCCCCTGAAATTCCTATTCACACATCTGCTTTTAAGCCATAGCTTTGGCAGAGCGAAGGGGGTCATAAGACTTATATGCACCTGGACAAGTATGCCCAGAGCAGGGAGGAGGCAGTCCGATTCCTGCCAGTCTCAGGACCAGATTTTCTCTCTTGCTAGGGACCACACCCCTGGCCCCACACCCCTAGACTCAAGTGTTTGAACGCTTGATCTACAGGGAGTGGCACTATTAAGAGGTGTGGCCTTGGTGAAGATCCTTTCCCATCTGTAGGCTGTCATTTTGTTCTGACAACAGTGTCTTTTGCTTTACAGAAGCTTTTCAGTTTCATGATGTCCCATTTATTGATTGTTGATCTTAGAGCCTGTGCTGTTGATGTTCTGTTCAAGAAGTTGTCTCCTGTGCCAATGAGTTTCAGGCTCTTTCCCACTTTTTCTTGTAACAGGCTTAGTGTGTCTGATTTTACGTTGAGGTCTTTGATCTACTTGGACTTTAGGTTTTTTTCTTTCTTTCATTTATTTATTTATCTATTTATATTAATCACAGGTTATGTACTTTGTATCCCAGCCATAGCCCCTTTGATCCACTTGGACTTTAGGTTTTTTTCCTTTCTTTTCTTTCTTTCTTTCTTTCTTTCTTTCTTTCTTTCTTTCTTTCTTTCTTTCTTTCTTTCTTTCTTTCTTTCTATTAATCACAGGTTATGTACTTTGTATCCCAGCCATAGCCCCATCCCTCATTCCTTCCCAACCCCCACATCCCTCCCTCATCTCCTCCCTGCCCCTTTCCAAGTCCACTGATAGGGGAGGACCTCGTCCCCTTCCATCTGACCCTAGCTTATCAGGTCTCTTCTAGGCCGGCTGCAATAGATTTGTGCAGGGTGATAAGTATGGATCTATTTCCATTTTTCTTCTGGTGGAGGGCTAATATCCAGAATATATAAAGAATTTAAGAAGTTAAACAGCAACAAACCAAATAATCCAATTAAAAATGGAGTACAGAGCTAAACAGAGAATTCTCTGTAGGGGAATATCGAATGACAGAGAAACACTTAAAGAAATGCTCAACATCCTTAGTCATCAGGGAAATACAAATGAAAACAACCCTGATATTTCACGTTACACCCATCAGAATGGCTAAGATCAAAAACTCAAGTGACAACACATGCTGAAGATGATGTGGAGAAAGGGGAACCCTCCTCCATTGCTGGTGGGAATGCAAACTTGTTCAACCACTCTGGAAATCAATTTGGCGATTTCTTAGACAATTAAGAATAGTGATTCCTCAAGACCCAGCTATACCACTCTTAGGCATACATCCAAAAAATGCTCAAGTACACAACAAGGACATTTACTCAATCATGTTTGTAGCAGCTTTATTTGTAATAGCCAGAAGCTGGAAACAATCCAGATGTCCCTCAACTGGGGAATGGATACAGAAATTGTGGTATATTTACACAATGGAATACTATTCAGCAAAAACAAGAAAATCATGAAATTTTCAGGCAAATGGTAGGATCAAGAAAAGATCATCCTGAGTGAGGCATCCTAGAAGCAGAAAGACACATATGGTATATACTACTTATAAGTGGAAATTAGCCACATAATATAGGATAAACATACTAAAATCTGTACACCTAAAGAATCTAAGCAAGAAGGAGGACCCTGGGTAAGATAATCAATCCTCACTCAGAAAGGCAAATGGGATAGACATTGCAAGAGGGAGAAAACAGGGAACAGGACAGGAGCCTACCTCAGAGGGCCTCTGAAAGACTCTACTCAGCAAGGTATCAAACCAGATGCTGAGGCTCAAAGCAAAACCTTGGGCAGAGTGCATGGAATTTCATGAAGGAAGGGGGAGATAGAAAGACCTGGAGAGGACAGGAGCTCTAAAAGGAGACTAACAGAGCCAAAAACTTGGGCTCTGGAGGCCCTGCAGACACTGCTATTTCAACCAAGGACTATGCATGCAGATAAGCTAGACGCCCTGCTCAGATGTAGCCCATGGCAGCTCAGTCTCCAATGGGTTCTCTAGTAAGGGGAACAGGGGCTGTCTCTGACATGAACTCAGTGACTGGCTCTTTGATCACCTCTCCCTGGGGGCGGGGGTGCACGATTGCCAGGCCACAGAGGAAGGCAATGCAGCCAGTCCTTATGAGACCTGATAGGCTACGGTCTGATAGAAGGGAGGAGGTCCTCCCCTATCAGTGGACTAGGATAGGGGCATAGCAGGAGAAGAGGGAGGGTATGATTGGGAGGAGATGAGGAAGGAGGCCACAGCTGGGATACAAAGTGAATAAATTGTAATGAATAATAAATAAAAATATTTTAAAAGAGATGTGGCCTTTCTGGAGGAGGTGTGTCACTGTGGGAGTGTGCTTTGAGGTCTCAGAAGATCAACTCAGTTCCTTCCCTGCTACTAGCAGATCAAGATGTAGAACCCTCAGCTCCTTCTCCAGCACCATGTCTGACTGCACGTCTCCATGTTTCCCATCGTGATGATACTGGAATAAACCTCAGAACTGTAAGCCAGCCCCAATAAAATATTTTCCTTTATAAGATTTGCCATGGTCATGTTGTCTCTTCACCCAAATAAATTATGTTATGATTTATGAACACAATGTAGAATAATTACACTAATTAACAGATCCAGCACCTCAAATACTTAAAAACATCTTTTTTTTT
>CM053744.1:7160848-7180619 GCA_028658305.1 Pachyuromys duprasi | reverse complement strand
TCCAGTTGGACCAGCACCATTTGTTGAAGATGCTGTCTTTTTTCCATTGAATGGTTTTGGCTTCTTTGTCAGAAATTAAGTTTCCATAGGTGTGTCGATTCATTTCTGGATCTTCTATTTGGTTCCATTGATCCACTATTCTGTTTCTATGCCAATACCATGTAGTTTTTATTACTATTGCTCTGTAGTACAGCTTGAGGTCAGGGATGGAGATACCTCCAGGTGATCTGTTGTTGTACAGGATTGTTTTGGAGATTCTGGGTTTTTTGTTTCTCCATATTAAGTTGAGAATTTTTCTTTCAAGGTCTGTGAAGAATTGTGTAGGTATTTTGATGGGAATTGCATTGACTCTGTAGATTCTTTTGGCAGTATGGTCATTTTCACAATGTTAATCCTACCAATCCATGAGCACGGGAGGTCTTTCCATCTTCTGATATCTTCTTCAATTTCTTTCTTCAGAGATTTGAAGTTTTTTTTCATACAGGTCTTTCACTTGCTTGGTTAGAGTCACCCCAAGATACTTTATGTTATTTGTGGCTATTTTGAAGGGTGTTGTTTCCCTAATTTCCTTCTCGGCCCTTTTGTCTTTGGTGTACAGGAGGGCTTCTGATTTTTTTGAGCTGATTTTGTATCCAGCCACTTTACTGAAGGTGTTTATCAGTTGAAGGAGTTCTCTGGTTGAAGTTTTGGGGTCACTCATGTATATTATCATATCGTCTGCAAATAGTGATACTTTGATGTCTTCCTTTCCAATTTGTATCCCTTTGATCTCCGTTAGTTGTCTGATTGCTCTAGCTAGAACTTCAAATACTATATTGAAGAGATATGGAGACAGTGGGCAGCCTTGCATTGTCCCTGATTTCAGTGGGATTGATTTAAGTTTCTCTCCATTGAGTTTGATGTTAGCTATAGGCTTGCTGTATATTGCCTTTACTATGTTTAGGTATGTGCCTTGTATCCCTGATCTCTCCAAGACTTTAAACATGAATGGGTGTTGGATTTTGTCAAGCCATATTTGTTATGTCTGTTTTTTACAGTAGTTTTGTAACTTCAGATCTCATAATCAAGCCTTTGATTCAGTTTGATATCTAGCATCGCTCTTCCATGTGTGGATTTTGAGTCTTCCCACTATCATTTATTGGAGACCGTCTTTTATCAGTGAATATTCTTGGAAGTGTTGGTAGAGCCTGATTGACACTGACATAAACACGTGTTTTTATTTCTAGAGTCTTTATTTTCCCTCATTGATCTGCCTGTCTGCTTTTAATTTTAGTGACATGCTGTTTAGAGTACTATAGCCTTGTGGGAGACTTTGAGTTCAGGCAGTGCCATGCCTCTAGCTTCCTTTCTTTTGTTCAAGACAACTTAGATTATTTGAGTTTTCTTACCGTTGCATGCAAATTTATATTTTTGTAAAATAAATATAAATTTTTATAAAATGCCATTATAATTGCAATGCACACTGGTAATGGACATTTTAATGTTATTAATTTTTCTAATCCATGAACATGGGATAGCTTTCCAATTATTTTGTACAAAAATATGTTGGTGCTGTAAATGCAGGGCTGAGTACGTGCAAACGAATGCTCCACCACTGACTTATGTCCTCCAGCCTCATCTAGCGTCTTCTATCAGTATTTTATAACTTTTGGTGCACTGTTTTGTTTTCTTGATTAATGTTATTTCCATGAGATTAAATTTATTTACTTGATTTCCTTTTTAGACATTTTGTAAGTATAAAGAAATGTTACTGAATTTGTGTGTGTGTGTTGATTCTGTACCCTTTCTGGACTCACTTATTATTTTTAACAGCTTTTCATTGGGATCATTAGAATTTCATATATACATATATTTAAAATATATATTGGCATATGGTCATATTGTCTGCAAAAAGAAAATATGTAGTTCTGATTTGTTTGCCTTTCTGTTTCTCTTACTTTTTCTGGGTTACACTTCTAGGACTCTGTTCTTTTTTGGTTTAGACTTACACATGGTCCAAGCATCACCAATCTATAGAAAGACCCATGGGTGTCTGTTACAAAGCTACACCTAATTTTAATACTGTTTATCTCGTCTGTATCATATTATTGTCTAACAGAACTGAATTTTGTTAAAAAGTCCTTTAAAAATTGTGTTTCTCTTATTTCATTGAACAAAATTTTTTGAGATTCTTTCTACACACTAAGATGTTGCTTTTATATTGATGCCTCCCTAAGACAAAGAAGAATGGTAAAGAACAAAATAATACATTGGTGTTTGAAAGAGAATGGCCAAGGAGATACTCTCCTATTCTGTTGGCTTAGGGCAATTAGAATCTATCACAAGTTAAAATATGCATTCCCTCTCTCTCTTTCTGTGTGTGTGTGTTGTATTAGTGTGTGGATGTGGAGGTGGGGTTCAGGTGAGGATACCAAAGACTGACGTCAGTTATCTTCTTTTATTCCTCCCCACCTCTATCCTTTGAGGCAGATCTCTCCTAGAACCTGGAGCTTACCATTTGTACTAGGCTATCTGGACAACAAATCTCCAGGATTTACCTGTGTCTACTCCAATCCAGCACCTATCACCAGAGTTACAGTCACTGCACTGGCTTTTAGGTCGGTACTGAGAAACAAGACCCAGGGCCTCATGATTGTGCAGCAAGCACGTTATCCCTGTGGCCACCTTCCTACCCCCAAATATTTATGTTTTGAATTAAAGCTTCTATCTCTAAAATTTATTCTAAAAACACTAGTACAGAAATAGAAGAAAATATCCACAAGAGTGCTCATTTGTATTATTTGAACCACAGAAAGTTAAAGAGACAACTCAAACGTTCACCAGCATAATAATGAGGTAAGTTATGACCCTGCCATGACATATAGTGCAGCCGTGAAGATGATGTGCAGGAATAGCTGTGATGTACTGAAGAGTAGAGAGACAAAAAGCAAGTTCAAGACCGGCAAGAGTTTATTCCCATTGCTCTTTTAAACTTTAGGCTGGGATCCATCACAGGGGTTGGGTGCCTGCTTAGTAGGCAAGAGCCTTGGGTTTAAGCCTTAGCACCACAGAGTAAATATATAACTGATCTAGACTATGATGATAATCCAGAAGGTCATACACTCACATGTGTAATTATACATGGGTAGTGGTTAAAAAGGAACTGAGAAGTAGATTTAACTTTTGGCTTTATTTGACTTTCATGATATAACAATCACATTCTGCATTTAGATTGGTTCTCAAGTTCAACAAGCAGAATTCACTTAGGTAAGCTTTTTCAAAAAGAATTATTTTGAGGGATAAAGTATTGAGTTTAAGCTGAAATTTTAGGGGCTGAGAAATTTCTACAGGCAGACGTCTCTCTTCTCTGAAAGCACACTTTGGTTTGCAAACAAGAAAAAAAAACAGTCAATTGATTTAAACAAAAAGAAATTGAGTAGTTTAGCTGGAGAAGAGAGAAATGAAAAAGATATAGACTTAGAGCCTTGATCTAACAGGTCCAAAAATCCATTAGAGACCCAATTTCCTGCTACTCTTCCCATCGTATTTAATTTTTTTAAAAGTCCCATCACTGTGATACTAAATGGACACTGTCTTAGTCAGTGTTCTATTGATGTGAAGAAACACCATGACCATGGCAACTCCTATAAAGGAAAACCATTTATTTGGGCTTGCTTCTTGCTTACAGGGTTAGTGATAGTGTTGCTGGGTCTGGCTGAAGCTTCTGAAACCCCAAAGCCCGTCCCTGGAGACAAACTTCCTCCAACAAGGCCATACCTCCCGATAGTGTTATTCCCAATGAGCCTATGGAGGTATTTTTTATTCAAATCACCATATTGCAATCCCTGGCTCCTAGAGGCTTATTAGATCCATACTGTAATGTAAAAATGCATTCAGTCCAACTTCAAAAGTTCCCATAGTCTATAACAGTTTCAACATTGTTTAAAAGTCCAAAGTTTAAAACCTCTTCTGGGATTCAAGACAATCTAATATCCCATAAAATCAAAATAAAAAAGTATGTCTCATTTATAATACACAATGGCACAGCACAAAATTACAATTTCAAAAAGGAGGAAAGCTCCCCCCCCTCAAATAAAAGTGGGCCAAAGCAAGACCAAAAATCAAGCTTGGCAAACTCCAAACTCTGCATCTCCATGTCTAAGGTCAAAGAACTCTTCACATCTCCAACTCCTTTCAGCTTTGTTGACTTTAATACACTTCTTTCTCTTGGGCTGGTTCTGCACCTGCAGCTTTCCTCAGCAGCTATCCCATGACTATGGCATCTCCTACATCTTGGGGCCCCTATGGCATCCAGGCTTCAGCTTCCCAGCTTCACACAATGGCCTCTCTGGACCTCCATGCAGGGACACTCCTGCTACATGCCTGGCCTCTGTGGCTCTTCTAAGTCTTGCAAGGAGATCCTATAACCCCTTTCTTATATCTTTAACTCAAAAGCCAGAACCATGTGGCTGAAGCTGCCAAGCTCTGCTTCTTGTTGGAGCTCAGACATGGCCCCTTGTTCAAGAACATTTTCACCAGCTTTTTATTTCTGGTGGATTCTTTCACTAAGTTTGATAGTCCTGGAACTCACTATGTACACTAGGCTGGCTTTGAACTTAGAAATCAACCTGTCTCTACCTCCCAAGTGCTAGGATTAATGACATGCACAACTATGCCTGGTGCAAAGCTTTTCTTTAATTTCCTTTTGTAAGTTGGAATGTTAGCTGGGCGGGGTCTTGCCTGAGGTCACCACTCCATTTATTCCATAACCTCCCCTCTGGAGGAGGCCTGACAGCCCCAGGATCATCTAGCCTCAGGAACAGCCAGGTTAGAGCCTGCCCAGCTTTTCTTCTGCCAACCTGGGATATAGCCAGTAGAGGAACATCAAGGCCTGCAGGTCCTCAGGAACACCCAGCCAGTAGAAGTGATCAGCCTGCTATTCCCTGAACTCCAGGCAGGCACAAGGCTCTGTCTGCTTCCCTGAGGAGTCCAGTCAGCATCAGGAGCATCCGGCGAAGATCAGGGTCAACTAGATGACTAAAGGCCAGGGCAAGAACACAATTAACAAGATCCAGGGCAACATGGCACTACCAGAACCTAAGTATCCTACTACAACAAGCCCTGGACACTCTGACACAGCTAAAGCCAAAGAAGATGACCTTACAAAGATGATAGAGGTTTTAAAAGAGGACATGAATACATCTCCTAAAGAAATGCAAGAAAATTCAATCAAACAGGTGAAGGAAATGAATAAATCCCTTAATGAAATCCAGGCAAATACAATTAAACAAGTAAAGGAAATAAATAAAATGGTTCATGACCTGAAAATGGAAATAGAGGCAATAAAGAAAGCACAAACTGAGGCAATCCTGGAGATGAAAAACGTAGAGAAGAGAACAGGAACTAAAGGCACAAGCATCACCAATAGAATACAAGAAAGAGAAGAGAGAATCTCAGGTGTAGAAGATAAGATTGATGAAATCGACACATTAGTAAAAAAAAAAAGGTTAAATCTAAAAAGTTCCTGATACAAAATATTCAAGAGATCTGGGATGCTATGAAAAGACTAAACCGAAGAATAACAGGAATAGAAGAAGGAGAGGACTCCAAGCTCCAAGGTTCAGAAAATATTTTCAACAGAATCATAGAAGAAAACGTTCCCAACCTAAAGAAAGAGATGCCTAGATTGAACCAAAAAAGAAAATCCTCCCACTGCATAATAATCAAAACGCTAAATGTGCAGAACAAAGAAAAAATATTAAAAACTGCAAGGGAAAAAGGCCAAGTCACATATAAAGGCAAATCTATCAGAATTACACCTGACTTCTTAACAGAGACTTTACAAGCCAGAGGGCCTGGGCAGATATCTTACAAACACTAAGAGATCACCAACAACTCAGGTTCTAAGATCAACAATTAATAAATTCGACCTGATGAAACTGAGAAGCTTCTGTAAGGCAAAAGGCATTGTCAACAGAATAAAATGGCAGCCTACATACAGATGGGAAAAAAACTTCACCAAATCCTACATTTGACAAAGGACTAATATCCAAAATATATAAAGAACTCAAGACAAATAATCCAATTAAAAATGGGGTACAGAGCTTAACAGAATTCTCAACAGAGGAATCTCTAACAGCTGAAAAACACTTAAAGAAATGCTTAATGTCATTAGTCATCAGGGAAATGCAAATCAAAACAATTATGAGAATCCATCTTACACCTGTCAGAATCTCTAAGATTAAAAACTCTAGTGATAGCACAGGCTGACAAGGATGTGGAGAAAGGGGAACACTCCTTCATTGCTGGTGGAAGTGCAAACTTGTACAGCCAGTTTGGAAATCAATCTGGTGCTGTCTCATAAAATTGGGACTATCTTTACCTCAAGACCCAAATGCTCCGCTATACAAGGACACTTGCTCACGTATGTTCATATCAGCTTTCTTCATGATAGCTAAAAACTGGAAACAACCCAGATGTCCCTCAACCAAAGAATAGATAAAGAAAATGTGGTACATTTGCATAATGGGACACTACTCAGTTATTAAAACAAGGGAATCATTAAATTTGCAAGTAAATGGATGGAATTAGAAAAGATCTTTCTTAGTGAGGTAACTCAGACCCAGAAAGACACACATGGTATACGCTCATTTAAAAGTGGATATTAGACATATAGTACAGGAAAACTATACTGCAATTCACAGATCTAAAGACGCTAAATAACAAGGAGGGCCGCAGAGAGGATGTTTGAATCTTATTCAGAAGGGGAAACATAAGAGACAACAGAAGTGGTTGAAGAAGAGAGAGCAGGATAGGAGAGGGAGTGCTGAGGTTGGGGATCAGATGTGGTGAGACCATGGGAAAGGGGGCCGGGGTGGAGGAGGACAGAGGACTTGCAGAGAGAAGAAAAACCGTGGACGGGAGCATTTTTGAGACAAGTTGGAGACCTATGACCTGGGAAGATATGGGAGTAACTCTAGCTGAGACCCCTAGTAGCAGGGGTCACAAAGACTGAAGCGGTCACCCTCTAACTACACAGGACTCCTAGTGGAAGGAAGGGAACAGCAACCCATCCACAAAAACGTTGTCCCAAAATTTACCCTGCCTACAAGATGAGCAGGGATGAAGATAGAGCACAGATGGAGGGAATATCCAAACAATGCCTGGCCCAACTTGAGACCCACACCAAGGAAGAGAGCCAAATCCTGACACCAACAAAGACACTCTGCTGTGCTTGCAAACAGGAGCCTAGCATAGATGTCCTCTGAGAGGCTCCACCCAGCAATGCTTCTAAACAGATGCTGAGACTCACAGCCAAACACTGGGTGGAGCACAAGGACCCTGGAGAAAGAGTTGGGGGAAGGATATAAGACCTGGAAGGGCCAGAAAATCCACAAGAAAACCAACAGAGCCAACTAAGCTGGGCCCAAAGGGCCTGGTGGAGACTGACCCACTAGCCAAGGAACATGCATGCACTGGAACTAGACATAGGCCCTACACTCATATGTAGCCAATGGGCAGGTTGGTCTTCATGTGGTGATGTGTGCGTGTGTGTGTGTGTGTGTGTGTGTGTGTGTGTGTCTGAGTCTGACAAGGACTCTATTAAATGCTTTTCCATCACTTTGCCCTGGCAAGGCTATCTTGCCAGGCCACTGAGTAAGAAGACATGCTCAGTTCTGATGTGACTTGATGTACTGTGGTGGGTTGGTGTGTAGGCCTCCCCTTTTCTGAGAGGTAGGGGAGAGGGGTAGGGGGAAGAGTTAGGAAAGTAGGACTGGGAGGAGAGGAGGTAAGGGGCTACGATTGGGATCTAAAGTGAATCAATCAATCAATTAAACAAACAAAATTCACTTTTCTTATTTCTATCTGTGAATAGAGACAGCATGCCTTTTATGGTGTGCCTAGTTGAAAGTCCTGATGTTCACTCTAGTTGCTGGATCACTTCCCATCACAAAACCTGTCAGCATTTCCTGCTGACCCGTAGGTCTGTTGGCTTAGCCCAGGTCAGTGTTTCACTCTGTAGACAAGATGATCTTGGCAGAATCCTGTGCTGTATAACCACACAGTTGGTGCTAAGGAAAGGAGAAAATCAGTATGGGAGAGGCAACCAAGAAATTTTTGCTGTGTCATTCAGTGCTCCGTTCTCTTGCCTCCCATTTTCCATGTTTCAATCCTACATGACCACATTTTATACTGTCCATCATGACCTCTCTCTTGTCAAGTTTTAACTGTTCAGTTTCCTGATGGTTGGAAAAATTATTTTCTAATCTCTTAATTCTTATCTCAAAATTTGGACTTTGTTGTTTGAATGAGGCTGTATGTGTTGGCTGGCCTGCAGAGTGTCTGGAATGAGACATCAACCCCAATTCCAGTGATCTATAGATGGTGGGTAGGATGGGTAGGGGAATCCAGCCGTATTAATGGAAACATGGCAGCTTGGAAAAGAGAGTATCTTTAGCTCATAGTAGCCAGCTGAATGCAATGCCTGATACTTGGTACTTTGTCAGGAACAAGATACTAACAGTAGATTTAGTATGTGGGGAGGGCTTCTCTCTGCTTCCACTACAATGCTCTGCTGATGTGTGGTTCGAAGGGGATGAATGTGGCTTCAGGTAGTTAAACAGCTTTGTTTTTACTGGGTAAATGGGGAGCAGCTGTTTTCCTGCAGTCTCTTCTGAAGGCATAGAAGAATAGAGTCTCCACCTTATCATCCCTACAGGACCGGCCTCTTACGACTATGGAATTAGATTTTATTCAAACATGCATTCTGAAGGTACACAAATATTCAAGCCACAGGAAGAAGCTGTGTGCAGTGCAGGGTGCTCTCTGTGAAGGGAAGTTGAGTAGCACACAACTCAAAGGTTGGCAATGGAAAATACATGCTTTCTGTAAAAGTTCAGTAAAGAACTTTTCTTTACTGTATTAAAAAATTTTATACATGAAAAGTATGAGTTTGCTTTCTGAGTTTCTTCTATAACATGTATCACATTTGTTTATATGTATTTTTTTAGTTTGACTTTTGTGTCTGAAAAGTGCAGGTGATTTATTTTTGAAAGAATCAGAAATTATTGGGGATTTTTTCTGATTAAGGATAATGAATTATATGATTATAAACATCCAAAATGAAGTGTGAGTATAAAAAAAGAGACAAAACTATCTTGTTGTTGTTGTTGCTTTGGTTCATAAGCTAGCCCTGAAGGCAATTCCAAAAGAAATTAAAAAAAATATTTTCAGCAAGATGTAGTATTCTTTTGAGGTGACTGCTTCCTTGGAAGGACAAACTTTAGGTGTTTGCTCAGACAGGTGTGTGTTTGTATGTGTGTAATGCGCGTGTGTGAGGTCATGAAGCATGGTTTGAATCAAAGTTCAGGGGGACCTGACACTTAGTGGGGAGCCTTTCTTTGTGGATGCTCATGCCTGCAATCTGCCCCATTTGGAGTAGATATGCTTTGGTTGCAGACTGTTTTGGCTATCAACTGATTGAAGTTTCTACTGATAGCTACTAACTTTCATTGGTAAGGAAAAACTGTTGGACTGGATCTACTCTGTAGAACCTAGGAACAGCATGGAGTCACTAGAGGCAAGGGTACTGTGCCAGTGGAGAATCGAACTCACTGCTGTGTGTGTTTGGTAGTCTCAACATATGTACAATATATGTTGGTACAATATATTTTGAATACATTGCATCAGAAGACTGGAGATTCTTAAGATTTCCATTAAGAACAGAGATGGCTGAGAACAATTAAATCAGCATACCTTTCACCGTGGGCATCCAGCATCCCTTCCTTGCTGAGTTCTTCTTGTAAGAACACAGAGACATAGATATTGCATCATTACTCACAGGAGTTCACTATGAGAGCAGAGAAGAATTTTATTTCTTCTAGGCTATTTAGAAGAGAAGTGGGTAATTCCCACAATTATCCGGAACCACCTCATCTTTCTTCCTCAAACAACAATATTCATTTCTCTTGTGTCCCTTTTTGTGTTCTGTGCTTTGATATCAGGCAGGAAAAGCACACCAAACTCTCTCTCTCTCACACACACACACACACGTATCACCTGCAGGATACATGTAAGTAGTGAAGTCTTTGCATTATATATCAAAATATCAGGGATAAATCAGTGTAGGCACGACTTTGAATTCTAGCCCTCGCAAGTAGCTGCATTGTTCAGGGAAAACACATAGGAAATGTCTACCTTCCTTTCAACCCAGATTCCTTCATTTGTAGTGAAGAAGCAATAATAAATGCAGGATGTATGTAGTTTACCTTTTGGAGTTCCAGAAGGTAAAAAACAATTACACCAAGGCTACTCTTTCACTCCGTCCTAACTCCTGTTAGTTGTATTAGGTATTTGGTGAGCTCCTTCTATGCCCCTGCAGATACGTTACCCCGCCAAGGTAATGACAGGTCTTTACTGCCCACTCCAATTCTACATACATTTGCTTTTATACATTAACCGTAATCCTAATTTTATGTAGGGAAATTCTACAGTGATTTTCCTCAAAAGACAAATTTTCTGCTGGAGAAAGCTCTAGCCCTACAGGGACATAGTTACCATATCTGCTGGGGGTGGGTGGGGACACGCCAGAACACGGAGGCAGGAGAGCCGGGCATCCCAAGTTGATAATTTATAATTGATCCAGGAGCCTCATTCTATACTTATCCTGAAGTCATCTTCTATGATCTATTGCTTAATGAAAGAAGAAATTAATTAATTAAGAACATGTGCAAAGAAGCCCAGGGGTTCAATTTCAATGTAAAATAAGTAGCTTATATTCACTAAAGAGTTTTTAACAATGTAGTTCAACCGTAGATGAGGCAACCTTGAAAAGCAAGGTGCAGACCTGAGAGTCAGGCCTGGAGAGTTTTCTTTTACTTTCTGACTTCTGTTTTCTGTGCTTAGTAATAGTCACTTGAGGTCACGGACACTTTTGTAGTCCATTGATCAATCAGGCTCCGCAGCATGCTTTGGAGTTTGAGATCCACTGAGTGTTATGGCAAGTCCTGCTTTTGGTCATGATTTGGACATTATCTTGCTTTTACGGCTTTTGCCTCATTGCCTTGGTTGTTGTTCGCTTGGGCTCTTTTATTTATCAGGCTACCAATTCCTTGGGGATGGGTTTCACTCACCTCCACAGCACTACAGCCTATAGGGCTTAGGTGGTCAATAAGTGTTGGTTAAATCAATCAATCGAGAAACAAAACAGTAGCAGCAAGAATGAGAAGGGTCCCTGGCTCAGGAAACAATGATTAGGGAGGCCCAGGAGTGGGAAGACAACCAGATTCCCTCCCTGCACTTGTGACTATATGTCTTTTGCTACTAAGGAAGGATGACCTTGGCCACATGGAGCTGGTCTACATTGCAGGTTAGCCCAGTTTCCACATGAAACTTTCAGCCCCATTCGAAGGCTGCCTTCCGTGCTCTGGGTTCCCAGGACATTCCCCTGCGTAGTGATACCATCTCATTAGTTCATGGAGAGATGAGGTTTACAACTTCTGCAGGAGGTTGCTGTCCAGAGTGTAACATGGGAGGAAGCTGTCCCTGCCTGTGTTAGTATAGTGTGTTTGCTTCTGTCCGGCTGCCATCAGTTCTACGATGACACAGAGTCAACATTTAAGGTGATTGTGTGTGCTTAGGAAATGGTCCTCCAAATTGTCACCCTGCCCCCAGGCCCTACACCTGGAAGACCAGGTCTAAGAGCAGCACTGACCTCTGGCCTCCGAGTCCAGGGTAATTGGTGGCAGGCTCACACACAGACTTGACACTCCTTTGGAGTCCAGACTTAGGAATTCGTAGTTCCTCTTTCAGAAGTGACTCATTTGGTTAAGTTATGAAATTTTATAGAAACCATTATATTGAAACAGAACCTCTGGTACAAGATTCTTCCTGAGATTCTTTTTTTAAATATGTCAACCGTACTGGATTCTTCAGAAAACTAAACTACCTGATGAAAGATTCACTATTGATTGCTGAGAGTGATTAGTCACCACTGGCCTTGTGACCCATAAAACCTCTAAGCACTGCACTCTGGGTAATAAATTATAGGATGTTCAGAACAAATAATTAGTTAGCAATGTATGAAATACATTTTTTTAAAGAAGAAAATACATTTTAAGTGTCAAGGCAGAAAATTACCCATATACTCCATCTCTTTAAGATATTAAGAATTGGAGAGTGGCAGGCTTTTGATATAGAAGTTTGGCAGCAGGACAGGAAATCTTTCAATGCTAGTATATACTTGAAGGAACTAGAGTGCAAGCTGGCTAGAAGAGATAGTACCTGCAAAGCATCTGGAATGTGAATGAATGTAGGACAAGGTGGTAGCTTCTCGAACTTATTAGTGATTTGGAGATCCTGGCTTGGAGTCCTGGGTAGGAAGCCTTAGTAACAAATTTTGGGGAAGAGCAAAATATGACAATAGTGTTTTCCAATGAGAAAGTTTACGGTAGTTGTGAACCCCATCATTTCCCTGTTTTCTTCCTGTGCAATGGTCTCACCTGGGCTGTTCTTGTCAATGTTATGGTTGACTGGGGACACAAAACTGGGGGTGGTGCTGATGAAGGGAATGAGACATAGACGACATCCTGGATAATTTTGAAAAGAAATCTGGAAATTAATGTTATTCTTAGAGAAGAGAAACTCTGATGAGCACTGGTTCCCCGCCACCCCATCTATTAAATTTTTAAATCATCATCCCTGCTTCCATTTCCATAAACACTGTAACATCAGTAAGAAATCACAGGTGCCACGCATTCCTGAGCTTGGACCTGTAAGGGGGTATGGAAGGAGGAGAAGAGGAGAGAAAGAGAAAAGGAGAAAAGGAGGGAGAGATCATATTTGACTTATACCAAGTAATTGAATGACCCAAGCAAGTCAGAACCTCTTCTGACAGAAGTTGAAAGTATCTCCAAGGTCCAAGTCCAACTTAGCCTGAGCTCTGTCACACTTTTTGATAGAATAAAAATCATCATGGATAAAGAAACTGTAGTACATCTACACAATGGGACACTATTTACATAAGAAAGAATACCAAAGAAAAAAAGAGTTAGCTGCCAGGAAAGCAAAGAAGGAGAGATGAAGGGAAGAAGGGAGGGTGCGAGGTAGGAAGATGGGAATGAAGAAAGGGAGGAGAGAAGGAAGGACAGGAGGAAGGAAGGAGGAGAGTTGCTAATTAGTAGTCTCCCTCCACACATTCCTTCTATGTCATAATTGTCCAGCTAAAGAAACAGTGGCGGGGACAGCTCATCCATGTCACCCTTTGCACCCAAGATCCAGCTCTTGAAACTTCACTTCAAAGGACTAACAACTCAAGGAAAAGCCAAAAGAGGGGATCCTGTCTCCTCTTCTGAACAATGCCTGCAGGAACATTAAGCTTCTGTGGTAGAAAAATGTTTGTTTCCACTTTCATGTGACACTCTTAATTTACTTACGGTATTTAGAATTTTTCTTTTCTGTGATATTGAATTTATTTTTTAATCTAATTATCTGGAGCTCCTAATAGGACAACTTTTAAAGTCTTTAAAAATAACCTTAAATCTTGGGGAAAAAATGAGTAGGAAGGGAAGGTCAATTTAGTTGCCCAAGTATCCAGGTTCCTTCTGGTTATAAGCAAGGAGTTGACTTTTATTCTTGTGTGTGTGTGTTTATGCATTTGTATGTGTGTTTATTTGTATGTATATTTGGTGTGTGTATATTTGTGTTATTTATGTATGTGTATTTGTGTATATTTGTATGTGTGTATTTGTGTATGTATGTGTGTGAGAGAGGGTGGGAAGAAAGAATGAGAGTTGCACATGTGGTTTCTCTTTTAAATGTGAGACTAGCCATTAAGAGGGACTAGTACAAAGTTTCTGTGTAGACCGTAGATGGCCAGCATATTTTTGGCCAGGAGTTTTGTAGGGTGAACTGTTGGTATTGTCCCTACAATACATTCTTTTCTTCCATCTCCATGTGGCTCTGATTTCCTGCTTGTGAAACTTGTGCATCTTTACAAGGAGAAACCTTTGCTGGTTTAAAGAGTTAGAGCATGAAATTGAGACAAATCCAACAAATTCTTTCTCCTCACCAGCCAGTGACTTTGGAGAGATCATTTGACCCAAACTGGCCCAGTGAGAGGAATGCCAGGATTGGCCAGGAATGCTTACAGAATGCACTTTTCTTCCTTGGATCAGAGAAGCCATTGGTGACAGTTTTGGCACGATATTGTTCAGGATAAAGTGGCATTTTGCAATCGAGAGCAAAAAGAGAGATACTTGGCATCTTAGCTCTGGTTCTGTTGTTGTGAAGTGACACATGATCAAGGCATCTTATTGTTTTTGTTTGTTTGTTGGTTGGTTGGTTTTGAGACAGAGTTTCTTTGTAGCCTTAGCTGTCCTGGAATTCACTCTGTAGACCAGGCTGGCCTCTAACTCACAGAGATCCACCTGCCTCTGCCTCTCTGAGTGCTGGGATTAAAGGTGTGTGCCACCACCACCGGACAGTCGAGGAAACTTATAAGGCAAAGCATTTAACTGGAGGCTTGCTTACAGCTTCAGAGTATTAGTCCATGAACTTCATGGCCAGGAGCACAGCAGCAGGCAGTCAGGCAAGCATGGCTGGGACCTTACGTCTGATCTGCAAGTTGAAGGCAGAGAGAGCAGGACTGGGCTTGGTGTAGGGTTTGGAAACCCCAGTGACATAGCTCCTACAACAAGGCCATACCACCTAATCCTTCCTAAATAGTCCACTATCTGGGAATAAAACATTCAAATATCTGGGCCTGGGAGACTTGTTCTCATTCAAAGCACTACCATTGCTGATACGTCTTAGTGGCTGGATCAAGTCTCAGTGAATATGCACTGTGTTTCCAGATGACTTGACATAGAAGCTATAAACTCCTTTCTAATGTTTAAATCCACTGAGACTGTGCTTTCTTCAACTGCAAGACACAGTGGTAAGCAGAGGGCAGATGATTGAAAGGGGTGGTACCTGGGAAGTGTCTGTACTTACCCGAGGTGGGGCATTAATCCACCCAAGGACAGATACCTAAAACCAGCACAGAAAAAACAAACACCAGGGTTTCAAATCTTTAACTTCATGAAAGAACCTATAAATAAGTCTTTGCTTTGTTGTCTCGATATGATTGGAGCCAAAGTTCAGGAAAAGAAGAGATACTTTTATTCCCTCTCCCCCTCTCTTTTTCTGTCTCTAGCACACAAACTCTCTCATTGTGTGTGTGTGTGTGTGCAGTCACATATGTATACTATCACTGATAGAGAAAGATGTAAAAAGATGGCATTGGCCTCTGTACATTCCTCACCATAATGGTATTTTATGACATAGAAAGCGACGTTAGTGGACTGAGATCAACTCATTTTCAACCTGAAATATGCTGCAGAGTTGAGCAAAAATTAATGTGTGAAAATGTTAGTAGTTAAAGTAACATAGTTATCAATTTTTTCCATATCCTCCACTGGAAAGCTAGAAAAAAGAGGGTAGAAAAGCAAGGTCTGTATTTTGTTACCTAAAAGAACAATACTTCTGTCGTCCCCTGAAAGACGTTCCTCCACCTTCTTAGAGCAGGGAGAGCAAAGCTTGAGGTTGGAGAGGGGCCGGGGAAGCCATGCAGAGCGACCCCAGGGAGGCAAAAGATACATAGCCTCCTCCAACCCGGTGGGACCCAGTTCATAACCAGAACGTGAGATTTCCTAATAGGCATTAGAATTCAAGAGAGCTAATTTGGGGAGAATTAACAGAAGGAAACCCAGTGAGTATGGCATTGAAGGAGGGAATACTTGAGCCCAGGAGAAGCTTGGGCTGCTGGAGTATCCACCATAATTAAAGCAGATCAGAACTGCTCTGGGGAAAGAAGGGCGAGAGTCTCCAGCCAGCCTCCTCTCCTCCGACAAACGGCAGGGCAGGGGCTCCACCATACTGGCAGCGAGGAAGTCATGGGGGAGCCCCAGAGAAATTCCTCATAATGCCTACTCTTTTCTTGCTTTTTTTTAAAATGAGGAAATAGTAATTATGACTGGCTACATTTGCCCCTCAAACAAGAAGTAGAGCCGGTTAGGGCATTCATATGAACACGAGACTCTGAAGAAATGCTCAGTCTTTAAACTTTTGAAGATGAAGGACATGAACAAAACAAAACAAAATAAAATAGGAAAAGCTACTGACACCTCTGAGCAGGTACACGATATATTTGCAAAGCCACAGTTCTGGGTGATAGGCACAGGGACATTGTCAACAGGTGACAAATTTAGACGCAGTGACATCCCCCCCTCCCCGCCACCCCCAGATGAAATGGGAAAGGGATTAAGGAGATCATGGAACCCCCTCCATGCTTTTCCTTCCTTGTCATCCTTTTGGGGAGCCAGAAAGGGAGCAAGATTTTTCATGAGACTGATAAAATAGACCGATGAACCATTAAAGATCATGGCGGTCATGTTAGCAAATTATCAAAATGTGGAATGCATAAGGGAGTTAGCAATGATTTATAAGACTGCACAGGCTCTCCAGGGAGAGCCTGGTAATTCTCCTCCCATAAAATAAAAGTCTCCCCTCCAGCCCAGCACCTTTGTCAGCGGACAGCCCCTTGCAGAAACGGCTGTATCCCAGACAGCGTGGTGGGTCCAGCTCATGGTCTGTGGAGTGTGCTCCTGTGAACTGGCTAGTGAGGCATCTTCATGGAGCCGCTGTGGTGTGCAGAACACTGGCCAGACCCCGCCTCCGAGGGAGTGATGGACTAGGAAGCTGGCAGTGCAGATCTACCCAGAGGAGAGAACTGAATGCTGAGGACTCATCTATAGGAAATTGGTTGAAGAGTTAGAGGTGGTAAGGCACACCTAATAAACCCAACACTTGGGAGGCAGAGGTAGGAGAATGAAAGAGTTTAAGGCCAGCCTGGGCTACACAGGACTCTGTCTAAAAACAAAGGAAAAAGCAAAACTTAAGACTTGCTTGAAGTATAAAATAATAAAAAAATTAGAGGAAAATATTATCCTAGTACTATGATCCCATCACGACCCTAAGGTAGGATTTCTTAACCAAGATGTGAAAACCTCTCTTGATGAAAACACACCATTGAGAGACGAAACACAAGCCGAGGCGCTTACATTTTCTGTATCTGCATGTGCAGACATAAGGAAATATACGGCAAATCTGTTGTATCCAGACCCTATAAAGAACGTCTACAGAGAAAACAACAAAATTAGGAAACTTTAAAAATAAAACAAACTGGCAACAGCCTTGAACAGGCACTTCAGAAACAATGTTTAAAAAGCCACAGTGACACGGGGCTCCCCGGAGTGGCCCAACTTAGGACGCTGATGAAATGCTTCCACTCTGCTGACGCTAGTGGAAAATGCTTCACCCACCTTGAAACCAGAGCTGGTAGGGCTGCAAAGCTAACGCTGCAGGCCCTGATGGCTCAGGTTAGAGTCCTGCCGCTCAAGCCTGGTTACCTGAGTGTCAGCCCTGGGGCTAGCCATGGAAGGGAGGAGCTGAGCCCGAAGATGTCCCCTGAGCGCCTGAGCTCCGTGCTTCCTTCACACCCTCCACCCCACATACACAGACTACAATAAAAAGGTGGACAAACACACTCAAATAGAAACCACAGGCACGCACGCACCCCCACCCCCAAGCACACCCTTTTAGGATGTGAGTGTCAGAGCATGGGAAATGTCAGAGAACAGGATGAAAAACATCCGCCTTTTGCAAAGACTTTATCAAGACGTGGTAGACTTTGCGGGCAAAGTTAGTAATTTAGAAATAATAAAACCCTGAGGATAGAAGGGGTCAAAGAAGTCTTCAGAAATGGTCCTCAAAGTCTACCAATGAAGCAATCACTGCTTGTAAGAAACGGTTTTTTCAATAACTATGGTACCATAAAATGTTAGTTTTGAATTGTCAGCTATTGGCCGCGTCACTTGACTTCAGTTTTGAGGGCGTGTGCTGCGGTGTTAGCTTCACCCTGGTCCACCGTGTGCAGGAATCCACGGCTGGAGGATTACACCCTCCACGGGAGGAGGGGCTACTGCACATTTTAACCACAGGCTCTGGTGCCCGGAGATGTAGTAAGGTGATAATGGTGGGCTGTTTGTCCTTTCCATGGGGAATCACAGGAACAGATGGTTAATTCAGATGTATTTATCTGACTTTTTATTTTAGATTCAAGACTATTTCATGGTGGGTGGCAACGGTGTCCAGTAGTCACTAACCTGGAGCCAGTTTTCCTAGCCTAACCTTGTGGTGCGGAGGAGAGGTGGGTCTCCCTGGACTCAAGGTTTCTGGTGGAAGCGAGGCTGGGACATGAGCCCCGCAGACCTCAAGCCAGGCACCTACCGGTAGGTTCTCTCTGGGAATGTGGGGCCTCACTCGTCACTCGATCACTGCCATCAAGCACACACACCCCGAGAGGAAGCTGGCAGTTACCATGAGTCATAACAAGAGAGCCTTGGTCTCCAAAGCAACTCTCTGTAGTAGGGGACATCACGGCATGGCTTCCTCCCCGAGTCTCTCTCATCTGGGAAGCATCTGTCCTTTCCTCCCCACTTCTCAGTGAGAAAGGACCCCTCGTGTACAGCCCCCGTAATCAGAAAACTCAGGCCCACGGCAGCTTGACATTTTCACCCAACGGCAGAGAAAAAGCTGAAATCATTTCTAAAATCCCACTTCATTGGGTTAACGGAGTGTGCTATAAATACACTAAAAACGAAATAGATGTGCTAAAAATGGATGAAAGATTAAAAAAAAAAAAAGAGCAACCCAACCCAAGCACATTCACTTCTGTTAGGTATACAATGAGTCACTAAACTGCCTTTTTATATCATATGGCAAAACAACAGGTGGTATTTTTATGTCATGGAAAAAAAATTCAATTAATATTTAAGTATGGCTATTTATAGGACCAAAGTAAAAACAAGCCATGGATGACTGAGCGTAGATGCTGTAGTGAGATAAAAAGCTAGATTTTGCTCTGAAAAATCTGAGTTCAAATCCCTTTTCTATGGTAGATTAGTGGTGGATATTTTGGAGAATATGCTAACGTGTCTACCTTTAATACAAAGAGCTATCAGGTTTATCCTATAGCAAAAAGCAATGCTTGCCAATTAAAACCTGACTGGAGATGGGAGAGAATGGTGGTTTTTGTTTTTGCTTTTGTTTTGCATTGCTTTGTTTTGCTTTATGATGGGCATGAAGTAAGGATCAAATATTCATTCATTGGTTCATTTATATTTATTGGAAAATTTTGGAAAACGAAGAAAGCCATATAAAAGAGGAGTGAAATTGTGGCGTAAACTGTACAGTGCAGTCCTCAAGCACTTTGCTTTCAGGAGGCGATTCCTGTAAGTGAATTCCTCAGGGACACTGAGGAATAGTCCTGCAGTCATCTTCTCTCATTAGGGACCAGAGATTTCTGTCCTTAAAGGGCCACAGGGTCTGCATCCATTTCTACCCCATAAGGACAGAGAGACTCCGAACAAGAAGAGATTGAGGAAAGGTCTGTATGGGTGTGCTCAAGTGATGGCAGTGTCTTGGTACGGTGAGTGAGAGCTGAAAACCTTCAAGTGGCCTGCGGTAAGAAGATTAATGGAGAACTAACATCAGGGGGGATCCAAGATGGCTGCCAGGAGAGAACACTGTGTCTGAGGAGTAGGAGAGCAGAAACAACGCAGCGACCAGGAGACTGAACTCTGGGACCTAAAACGCCAGCATTGTGAGTGCCAGGTGAGCGGAACTCCTACGGTGAGAAAATCAAGTGGGAAAACCCTAGGGACACCCAGTTATTACCTGGAGAAATTTCCCT
>CM053744.1:7132429-7160348 GCA_028658305.1 Pachyuromys duprasi | reverse complement strand
AAAAAAAAGAAGATTAATGGAGACTAGGAAGACCCATAAAATTAACTTGGAATGAACATTAAGGCAAAGAATTAAACTTTGGCTGCATAACTGTTTGATTTTAGGCAACAAAAGTGAGTTCTGTGATAATAGAAATCTCATTTAGGAGTAGATGACTGTAGAATAGAAAAATCACCCCTGTAAAGGTGAATGATTGTTACTTCCCAGAACCTCACATATGATTTTACTTTCTGCCAAATGTAGTTTTGGAAGGCCATGTCAGATTTTTTTTTCTCCAAAAGTTTTTTGATGTGTGTTTTTGTTTGCTTTTTAAGTTTGGGTGGAGGGGGGCTGTCTCTTGCTACACAGGCCAGGTTGGCTGTTAATTCCTGATCTTCCTGTGTCCACCTCTGAACCTTTCAGTCTTACACCACCATACACTCAGCACTAAAGGAAGCTTTTGATTAGAAACACAAACAGTTGTTTCTTTTCTCATAAGGGGTCACAAGAAAGTCCCAGACTCTGCTGTGTCAAATGTTTCCTTCGCGTTGTCTCTATAGAAGAGGATCACAGTGAAGCATCCCCTACCTTCCAGAATGTGCACACTTCTTCCATCTGTTGTGAACCGGTGCTGCTGATGGGGGTGAGGCTTCTCCTTTTCGTGATTTCACCCGTGGAGCTGTCAGATTACAGCAGATGACCTTTCCCATGTGGCCTCATCATATACTTACCATCCTGGTAGTTGACCTCTGGGCTCCTGCAGCCGCTCTCCTAGAGAAAGTGTGGGGCTCATCTTTACCATAGGTTCAACCCAAAGCTCCTTTTTGTGCCCTCTTCGTTCTGTTGGTCCTTACACACCGGGGTTACCCAGGCCTCTCTATACAACACATATTTAGCCCTGTTGGGATCTCCAGCCTATCGAGATGTTCACCTGCTTTTTCAGTGTCACCTGCTTTTTCCTAGGTCACCACAGTTCCCATTTTTATTACTGAGATTCCTTGCTTTGCTATTATAAACACTTTGTGGTTCATGTATTTCCCTTTCCTGTTCGCCTCTATTTCTTGAGTTTAGAAAAAAAGTGAAACTGGAATGTTACTTTTAGAACTTACAGAAGTCAATCAATTCCTTGTTCAAATACTCCAGTCTTTACCCAAGCTCTTAGCTACATTGAGAATCTCAACTAACTGAGGATCTTCAGATAGGAATGGAGGATCACTGGTACTTTTCCAGGAAAAGCAAAAGAAGACAGGAACCCTAGTGTAGAGCTGTATTAATCCCATTGATGAAGGTCACTTAAGCATAGTCTGCAATAAAAACAAATTCAGATATGCATGGAAACAAACCTGCATGAATAAGGACCAGATCAAACTATAAGCAAAAGTCTGTTCTTCCAAGGACTTCAGATATCTGGTGTTAGGTAGATAAGAGGAAAGAACCACATATATAACATTTTAAAAAATATCACCAATATAAATTAGTTTTTGTGAGAACTTAAATCAATGGGAAGTTTTGGAAGTTGGGACAAAAGTTCAAATAGACATTTTTATAAAAATTATTATTGCAATTAAAAAGATAGCAAAAGAGGGAAAAAAAACACTGAAAGGTAGGGCTAAAGAACTTTGAAAAAATTGTTTATTTGTATGTGTCTCTGTGTTATATGCATACATGTGTGTATGGGTACCAAGAGTCCAGAAGAGGGCATCAGATGTCCTTATTTATCACTCTTTGCCTATACCTTTGAGTCAGGGTCTTACCCCAGAACCTGGGGCTCTATTTTCAGGTAGGCTGGAACCTAGGAACCTTCAGTCATCTTTCTGTCCCTGCCTTTGGAGCTGGGATTATGAGCATTTGCAGGGATGTCCAGTTTGTTACCTGGATGCTGGGATGCAAATTCTCATCTTTATAACTTAGAGCAAGCACTCTTTAACTGCTGAGCCTTCTTTTCAGCCATTATATATAAATTTAAGAATGGCATCTAGAAACACAGGCCATTAAAAAGCACAAAATATGAAAGAGAATTTAAATGATATGGAAAGCAGAATGAGAACGTATAACAGACATCTAATAGGAGTCATGAAGAGAAAAAACAGAATAAGGAGTTATAGCAATCAAAGCATTCAGAATTTCCTGGAACTTGTAATAAAAGATGAGTCCATTGACAAAGGAAGAGGTTTCAACCAGTACAAGAGTAAGGGCAATGACCAGTGTCAGAATCAACTCTTCCATCACAGTACAAAAAGAAAAATCTTAGCAGCATACAGAGAGGAAAATCAACTACTATGGAAAGACAATTGTAAACAGCAGACTTTGTCTTAGTAAAAACTGATATGATCAACCATGAAGTCTTAAATATTCCAAGGGTTGAAAGGCAGATACTTGTGTACTCAAAATGTGTCTTTGAAAAAAAATGAGGACAAAATAACTACTTTCAGGGTATAGGGAGACTTGTTTCTCAGTGTCTTTTATCATAAATAAGCCTGTTGAGGGACTTCTAAAGATTATTTCTATTATCAAGAATGTATAAAAATCATCTCAACAGGAATGGCTGTAAAGGTGCACAAATGATGTATTGATCTCATAGGCAACTTAAAAAGCATGTGTCTATATAAGTTGTTTTAAAAATAAAATTTAATTTATAAAGTATAAAAGAAATGAGCTTAAAATGCTGTGGAATACTGGCATGTAAGTTAGAAATGGGGCTGGTCTTTGTATGTGTTCTACGATCTTATTCAAAGTAAGACATTTTGGCTATGAGTCTCAGCCTCTGCTTTGACACCCTGCAGATTAGAGTTGTTCAGAGTCCCTCTGTGGTAGGCTCCTGTCCTGCACAGGGACTCTTATGAAAGAAAGGGAAGATAGTAATACCTGGAGAAGACAGGAGCTCCACCATGAGAGAAAAAAAAATCTGGATACAGGTGTCTTTTCTGAGACTGATACTCCAACCAAGGACCATGCATGGAGATAACCTAGGACCTCTGCTCAGATGTAGCCCATGACAGCTGAGTGTCCAAGTGGGTTCCCTAGTAATGGGAGCAGGGACTGTCTCTGACATTAACTAGGTGGCTGGCTCTTTGATCACCTCCCCCTGACGGGGGAACAGCCTTACCAAGCAACAAAGGAAGACAATGCAGCCAGTCTTGATGAGACCTGATAGGCTAGGGTCAGATGGAAGGGGAGGAGGACCTCTCCTATCAGTGGACTTGGAGAGGGGCATGGGGGAGAAGAGGGAAGGGGGATGGGATTGGAAGGAAACAGGGGAGGGGGCTACAGCTGGGATACAAAGTGAATAAACTATAATTAATAAAAAATAAATTAATTAAAAATTTAAAAATAAGTCATTTTAGCATTTATACTTCAATAAATTATCATATGTGGAAATTTTCTCAAGAATGGCTCATGAATTACAGAACCAGGACACATAACTTTAAACCAGCTACAAGGAGACTGTAATAGTAAATAAACACTCAGTCAATGATAAGAAGCTAAGAGAGAGAGAAAGGACAAGAATATAAACAAGTCTGAAATATCATTACTTAAAATAAATACAAACAAGCTGAATGTACCAATTATTCAGAGTTTGTCATTTTGGGTAAAACCAAAAACCTAGTGATGTGGTATTATAAGAGGCATAACCAAAGTTTAGAGATTCAGGGAAGTTGAAGTTTAAGGTGAGAAAAAATAGATAGATGCTCTCTTCAGCAAATGTGGAGGAACTATGATAAGATCAAACAAACCTTAACAAAAGAAAGCAGTGGGGGGGGGGTTTTACTTACATTATTTTAAGCATTTTAATTTACCAAGTATAGGATTATATAGAGAGCCATTCTAAGTTTGATTTGACCTAATAGAATTGCATAAAGATATGAAAAGATAGGAAAAATTTGAGTTTGAGCCCTGCCTTATAGTGAGTTGTAAGACCATGAGCCATACAGTAAGATGCTACCTTATTCAGAGAGGGAGAGGATGAAGCAAAGCAGGAAAAAAATCATTCTAGACTTATAAGGAGGAACGGATTCTTATCTTGGTGGAAGATTGGAAGATGCCTTTTAATTACTAGTGATCAAATAAGGATGTAGAAGAACTGAGCTTTGTTTTTAGAACCTATAACCATACATTTATAAACTCTGACCTTAAAAATTATGTCTCTTCTCCTTTCCTTCGCCATGGTATATCATACACCTGACTTGGCTTCTTGCCTTGTGTTCTCATGAGACTTTCCGAACCAAGCGATTTCTGGCCAAGAAACAAAAGCAAAGTCTTCCTATTCCTTAATGGGTCAGATAAAAACTGCTAACAATATCTGGTACAACTCCAAGACATGGCACTGGAGGAGAATGAAGCTGTGTCTGTAAGGATTCATTCACACAATGGCAAGACTGAAGGTTTATGCTGAATTATGGTCATTGATCAGTCCTACCAAACAGAGTTTGACATTTTTAACCTGGAGTCTTGGTCATGTCTAAATTGGGGATATGGTTTGTTCAGTAATAAAGTCTGGAGTCTTTCAAAAAATTGTAATACATTTTGTATTAATTACATATGAGATTTTCTTAAGAAGATAAAAAACCAATCACAAAAGTTTAGAAAATTGTTATCACACAGACCATATTGTCTTAGTACATTGAAATTCAAGTAGAATTCCACGACAGGATGAATTAAAATTCCTACATTTTTGGAAATTAATAAAATGCCCTGCTAATTGCTCATAGATCAAAGAACTATCATAATTAAAACATAAAGCTTACTTGTAACTGAGTGAAAGCAGCAATATTACATATTAAAACTTATTAGATGTGAGGGAAAACAGACTGAGAAGACCATTTACAACACAAAATGACTATACTGTAAAAGAAAAGAAGCTAAAAATTAATGACATAAATATCCAACTTAATAAGACCTCAAACATTAAATCTCAGGACCATTTGATATTTTCATTAGAAATTATCAAGGGTACCAAAGAGCTTTTATTCATGTGGATCATAACTATTAATATTTATAGAGATTAGAAGTATAATTTTATGACATTTATTAACTCATTTAAAGCAGTAAGCTGATTATATATTAACCTTATATTTTAATAAAAGTATTTCCCTCTGAAAAAGTATTGCACTGGCTTGTTCACACATTATTAGAAATCTGATCAACCTGTTGTGATTTGTTGGTTTGCAGTATATGAAATACACCTGACCTCATACACGTACACTAGAAAAATAGCCTTTTCACAGGCTTGGGAATACTGTCCTTTGATACAGAGTCTCTACAAGTGGCAAGCTCCCCAAGGTTAGCAGTGAATCTGCAATCTGAAACCACATCAGTTGCTCTTTCATGCTCTGTCACACTAAGGTCCCTTGATACCTTTTGCCTATTGAATTAATGCTTTACCCAAAAGAGGTTTTCTAATATCACTTATTGATCATCTGGAGAATGTTTATAGAGTGAGTTTTTACAGATTTCTTAAATGTTGACATATTTCATTATACTATGTGGAAATCCCACACTTGTCATTACCTATCTCATGAAACACCCTAGAGGTATTGGGAAGCAGTCAAATTCAGAGGATAGTAAAATATAAATTCTAAATTTCACTTGAAAGATTATATTTTAATAGTGACAATAAATAATTTAGGAGTGCACACCGAAATGACAGCCATGATTTATTTAATTTGATAAACTGTCCAATATACCAAACTTAATATTTATAGTTTGTATGTCGAGTTCTTGGAAGTAAGAATGGTTAACTAGGAAAATGGCTAGTTCAGCTGGCAACTCAACAATCGCAGAAATGCTTTTTTTTTTAAAGCAACTATCATATGTTAAGAGAGAACAGAAATGCTTAATGGGGAAAAAATCTCAACTCATTAGACAGTATTAAGCAGACATACAAGTATGGATTGAGTCTTAATAAAATGATGTTTTCATTGTTGTATCAAGGTGACTTAATTGTTTGATTTTATTATTATTGTGAGTGTTTATACATGCTACATATATGGAAGCGTGCACGCCACAGCGTTTATGTGAAGGTTAGAAGGAAACATTTAGAAATCACCAGTCTTGGTGGCAGGCATCGTTACCCACTGGACCATCTTTCCAGTGAGGACACTCTTTAGTGAACCGGCTTTCAGTTCTACAGCAAGGATGTAGTGGTGAAAACTAAACACTGCCTTGAGCTGTTGAGGTACCACTCATTGAATCTATCCTTTTTTTCAGGTTAGCACTTCCAAGTATCATAGCAAAACCATGAGGTAACATAGCAACATTATGTTAAAAATAACTTTGCTATTACTTCCTTAGAAGTCCCCGTGAATACTATAGACTAGCTCTTTAAAAATCAAGATAAGCTGTGAGTCTATCACCTTAAAACCAACCAATCTTGTTCCTGTTTTAATTTTCGTTCTTTCTTCTTTCTTTCTTTCTTTCTTTCTTTCTTTCTTTCTTTCTTTCTTTCTTTCTTTATTTCTTTCTCATGCAAGTTCTCATGTAGCCCAGGCTAGTTACATAATTTAGGATGACCTTTAACTCCTAATCTCCTGCCTCTGCTTCCCAAATTACAGGCATGTGCAATCATGTGGGGGTTTGCCCTTATTTATGTAAATAAAATTTTAGTGAATACAATAATGTCTATTCCTGCATTGTCCATAACTGCTTCCCTGCTATGGGGCCACAGCAATGTAGTTGCAGTGAAGACCATATGGCTCCCAAAGCCTAAATTAGTATTCGGAACTCATAAAGATTTTTTACAATGTTAATAAGATAAAGTCAACCAAATGGGTAAAATACTTGAACAAATATACCACAAAAGAAAAAAAAACACATGAAAAAATACTCAGAATCACCAGTTATAAGAAAAATAAAAATGGAATCTTTGATAAATTATAATTCATATGCAACATATTAGTTAAAACTAAGTCTGAAATATCAACTGTTAGTGAGAAAGTAGTAAAACAAACAATTGTGGGGAAAAAAGCACCCCAACTTAAAATTGGAGGGCAACTTCAGAAAACTACATTGTAAAATCAAGCATTTTCATCCTTAGATATGAGATTCTTCATGTGGACAGGCTGCAGAGCTCTCAGAGTGGAGACCAATGTATCATGAAGCACCAGGAGTACTCCTTGGGTTGTTGACCATGGCTGGGAGCTGAGTGCCACCATGCAAATAGAGTGGGAGGCAGCATAAAGAATATTCATAATCCTTTAATTATGGTATTAATATAGTGTTCATGGTAGTTGTCACCTACTAAGTTACTCTCATGATACTGATAGGCTGTGGCACTCAGTTAGAAATGCACATAGTCTGTTAGTTTGTGTGTGTGGTGAAGTATGTTTGTATGATTATGCCTGTGTTTTGGGGGAAGCCAGAGGTTGACATTGGGTATTTTCCTCTATTGTGTATCACTTTGCTTTTTGAGACAGAGTCTCTCCCCAGCCCTTCCCTCTTGCTTTGAGACAGAGTCTCTTACTGAACTGGATGCTCACCAACTGGCTGGCATGGCTGGCCAAAGGGCTCCAGGGCTCATACACCTTTCTCCCAAGAGCTAGGGTACCACATCCAGCTTTAAACAAGTGCTAGGGATCTCAACTTGGGTCCTCATTTTTTTATGTGGCATGTACTTTACCAGTCAAGCTATTTCCCCAACCCCTGTCCATGTCTTATAGAAAGGCAATTGAGCCATAAGAGGGAGAGAAAGGTTTTGAAAAGTTCCATGTGATTGTGTGTCTGAAAGAAACTCATATGAAGCTGTTTTTAAATGTACCCTACTTGCCACTGTGGTGGTTTGAATAGGGATGGCCCTTATAGACTCATGTATTTGAATGCTTGGTCATTAGGAAGTGGTGCTACTTGACAGGTATTAGGAGGCATGGCCTTGTTAGATTAGGTGTGATCTTTTTGAAAGAAGTGTGTCACTGGGGGGAGGGGGGAGGTTTCATATGCTCAAGCCAGGCCTAGTGTCTTTCTAGTCCTGCTCCCTGTGTATCAGGTTGTAAAACTCTCCAGTCTTTCTTCAACATCATGTCTACATACATGCCACCATGTTTCCCACCATAATGACAACAGACTAAACCTCAGCACTGTAAGCCAGCCCCAATCAAATGTTCTTCTTTATAGGTTGCTGTGGTCATGGTATCTCTTCACAGCAGTAGAACTCTGACTAAGACATGTATGTAGCCTTTCATATTTTTATCTGTTTGGCCTCTTCTCATACACCCACCATCAGACCTGCCATGATCTAAAGCGGTTATAGAAAACTGTTGGAATTCATTCTGAATAAGCCATGCTAAGCATGATGATGTGCTATCTCGTTTGCAAATCCATCTCTTGATACATCTCCAAATTTCTATGCCAGCACTGAAGTAAATTCTACAGAACTGCATGCCATCAGCATTCACACTCAGGTCAGAGGAAAGCCTTGCCATCTCTTGACACAGCTGTGCCCATGTCAACAACACACATTCACACAGGACTTCATCTGCTCTTTATACACTCACTCAAGGCCTCCTCAGATCTCTATCCACAACAGTTCCCAGTCTGCTGTGACTTTACACATTTATTTAATTACATAAGCTGGAGTCAGAAAACACTTGAATGTCCAAACAAAAGTTTTTGTTTGTATTCTCTGATGAAGCCCACAACCTACTGGCAAAACATCAGAAGACAAGGGAAGACTCAACTTCCCCCCAACCCTGCAAATAGGCATCTTTCCAGATTTGCACTGAGTTGGTTAGATGCACAGGCTGCCATCTTCTAAAGAAGGGCCAGGGGAATTTCCCTGAGCTGAGCCTCCGAGGTGACTTAGTTTGAATTCATTCTCAAACTAGAGTAGTTCACAGGTGGGTTTCTGTCTTAGTTACTGCCCTCACTATCACAATTATCACCAGCAATCATATTGTTATTTTAAATCAAATATAGATTAATTCTTTGCTTTCCAGCTGCTATGACAAGTCCAGAGAAAGCTTAGCATTTGTCAGTTTGTCACAGAGAAAGGACAAAAATGATCAGTTTGTAGACCTGCACAGGTGTTGGGACTCCATTGCTTGGGGAGATGTCAAATCACTATGCCCAGCATGTCTTCATCAGTGAATATGGCTACTCTATCAGGGAGGGAGCATTGTTGTTGTTGTTGTTTTTAATGGATGTATTATTAAAGTGTCTTCTATGTATATAAGTTTATACATATAGATTTGTGCTTTGCTTTCAGCCTTCCTCAGAGAAACCTTTTTTTTTTTTTTTTTTTTTTTTTTGCATAGTAACAGAAGTTGATGCAGGGACTTAGAAATTACCTGAGTGCTGAGAATGAGAAACATGTGTATGGCCCTGAATGGGACATCCATATGACCTTCCTCCAAAGTCACAGGAGAGAGGGTAGAGAGAATGTAAGAGCCAAAAGAATAAGAGTTGTGCTGGGCAAAGATATCTTCTAGATATATTATGAATCACAATTGTAGTTACCTGCAGAAGACCTGCAAGACCTGTATGACATGTGTCTATCAATGTTTCATTGTAGATGGAGAAGGGGGCTCATGAGGCCTCATCCCCCCTTGAATTAGCAGTTGCTGGGACACTTTCTTTGGTGGTTTAACCATTGAGAAGTTGTTATGCTCCAGTATATAAGCCCCAACTCATTTTCATGTGGATGCTCTGATTAAAGCCAGGGCGTCACCAAATAGAGGCAAAGAAAGTGAAAGAAAAACAAATCATGAAGGTAGAAGGATGGCCTATTGGGAAGAAGGATTTTGGTGGGAAAAGGAAGGGGGTCAAGGAAAATAATGTGGAGGTCAAAATGACCAAAATTTGTGATATATGTGTATGAACCCCCGGAAGAACAACACAAAATTATGGCCACTTCAAGTGGAACCAGTCTATGAGATAGAAGTCTAACAGGTTCAGCCACTGACTGCCAGCTGAGCATCTTAGATATTTTCCAGATAGTAACTTTTCTATAAACTTATATTCATTTTTACATGACATTTATTCTCACATTATTGTTTTAGAGAAGAATTAGGGGAGCCCTGGACACCTCACTCTAGAGATGAGGAATCAGAAGGAAATGATGCCATATTTCCTCTTCAGATCATAAAGCTAGGAACTGAAAAAGTCAATCCCTGAGTCAAATGACCTCCTAAATCCTAAAAAATTCCCAATGGATTTTGCAAAACAATGAACTCTCCATCTTGATCATTGTTTTTCATTAACCTTAGCAACCTGGAAGTCTCTGTCTCTATGAAGGAAAGTCTTTTTGGGGTGATTCTAGCTTGTAGTAAACCTTAATGAAGCCTCTTCCAGCTAATTGGTTCCATCCCTGCACCAAAAAGACAGTGCAATGATCTTACAAAAAGTTAGTTCAGGTTCCAATACCTTTCCCATCTCCTGCATTTATCATTGCTCAGCATGATGACCAGACAGCCCAGAAGTCTCTTCATTTACTGTTACTAGACTCTCAACACATCCTTAAGATGAGAAATGTCTGATTAATTCATTTAAAAAGTCTTTATTAGTTGTACTTTAGCATGTGGAGTAGCAAGTGTCATTGTTGCATTTTCATTCGTGCTTCATTCCCCCTTTTCTCCCAGGCTTTCCTGTATCCTCACCCTCCTGTAGTTTCCTTCTTCCATCTTTTCTGCTTTCTCATCACGTGGCACCAATATGTTTTAAAGATTTTGTACAAGACTTGGAAACAAATTTTCTAGCTACTTGTACATTCATAATTCTATCTTCTCTGTAAATGATAATGAACTATTTTCAAATATTGTAGGCTTTTTTTTTGCTGTATTATAACTTTTTGTCCCTTGCACTTTAACTGTAGAGTTAATGTGCATCAAAGAAGACATATACCAAGCGTTATTGTTCAATCAGGTCTTGCAGGTGCATGCAATATGAAAATCATAAAACAAGTTCTACCTTATATAAGAAAAGACACAGAACTTCTAGGACTAGACTTGCAAGCTAGGGAATCAGACAGGAACAGCCATTTCAAAGTTGAATTACGTAGGGGCATGCTGAACTCGGCACCAGGCTTGGGCCAGACATTTTTTTATGTCTTCGGTATCACACTGACATAGGTGTGATCTCTGTGGTCATTAGTAAGGATATGAGGGTGGTCGGAGCAATGGTCTGAATGCTGGCGGCAGTGAAGATGACAATGGACAGCCGCCATGGTAATGGTACTGCACTTCCTTTAGCAGCTTCAGGGCACGAGGCTGCAAGAACATCCCTGTGAGGAACTTTCAGAATGGCTAGAGAAGATTAAACTATGACAGCAAAAGCTGGCGATGGTTTGAGTTTATTCCCTTTTCTGCTTCCACGCCATCGTCTCCCTATTCACTGTTACTTCCTTTTTAGTTTTAGAATTGCTTTTCTTTTCTTTCCTTTTTTTTTTTTTGAGTGCTAGCTGGGCCAAGTCAATATGCTCTTATGTATTATGCTGTAGACATAAGTCTCAGTGCCTAGGACCTATCCACTTAGGCTGGTTATCCTTTATTTTAGAGACTTGGTGTTTGTCAGAATTTTTTGATGGGAGAAACACCTTTCACTATACTGTTTGAGTTCCAGAAATGCAGGCATTATATCCCATCCCTTCCCAGCAAAGCTTGGGAATAAGAGCGAGAGACTGGAGCCAAAGACACGCATCCAGCCACACTGAAGATCCAGTCTGAATAACTCGAACAAAACAAATTTCCATGCAAATCAAAAAGTAACAAACAAAACGAAGCCCCAAGGATGAAATAATCCCTCAATCAAAAATCACTTTGGTTGAAATATGTACTGATACCTGCATTTGCAAAAGAAGAAATATGAGACTGAAAAAGAATGAGAGTCCCCCTCCAACAAATAAATCTTGCCTACTGCTGGTGGTACTCAGAGGTTTTCCAAATGAGATTTAAACATATATTTTGTGAGCCTGCAGAAATGACTGATATTCAGACTGGTCCACTTCCATCCAGCCCTTTCACTGGTAGCATTTTGGCCTGGTCTTTTCAACCACATGTGCAGGCGTGTACGTTGTACATGGGGTGATCCTATGGTATCGGGCAGGCTGTTTACCTCACGTCCTTCAGGTGGGAAAGGGATCCTTTTTTCAGAGCAGCTTCTTCATGGAAGGAAAAACAAAAAACAAACAAAATCCCCAGAAACCCCCAATACTTCACAGTGCCTGAAATCTGGAAGCACCCCAATAAGAAGAAACTTCAGTGTGGAGAAAAATATTGTGACTTTTCTATTTTACAAAATTTGAGAAACCTTTGCTTTTGGGAAAACACAGGTCCAGAATGGTTCTACTGTTCAGCTTGCTGTGGTGGGAGTGCATAGGGCTTTATGTGTGGGTTTTAGGGTGCCTGTTTGAAGCCATTAGGGCTCCAAAACTGATCATCTGTTGGAGCAGGTGGTGCCCATGAACTTGTCCTGAGGACAGGCTCTCCCTGGTCTTTGAAGTCTGAGGTCAAACCTTTTGCAGACTCTTCCACAGTGATTAGCAAAACTAAGTTGTAACTGGCGGACAGCTGCATGCTGACTGCTTCAAGTCTTTACTTATAGGAGCTGACCTTGGTATGTACAATAGTAGGGGAATCTGTGGACTGGACAGACTGCAAATAGGTTGCCGCCAGTTTCCTGTTTTCATTCAGATGTGTACAAATTACCTCAACATGCCCTCTTCCTCCCTCCCCCATCCCAGAAAACACTAAGGTCTGAAAGAAACTCTTGTTACCCTGTTGCCACTTAGGTTTCACTGAGCCTGCATTATCTACTCAGAGCCTTAATGACTTCCTGCTGAGAGAGGTTCTGTAGCAGTCTTGGCAGCAGGGCTAAGAATAGCATTAAATGCAAGGTTATCTAGGCATTACACCCACTGTAACATGCAATTAACTCTCCTCTTCCATTTTCATTACACAATTATTCATTAATGTCAATTTAATTTTATGCATTGTTCTACATGACCGAAGGCTGATTACGGGCCTTTTCACTCCAATATCCCAAGTTAACTGGTGCCAGCCGCGCTCAGGGCTGCCTAATTGCAATTTAGCCCAGACGATTCCTCCCATTTTTGCCCTCCAGTAATGGAACAACAGATCATGGCCAGGTAAAGATTTTAAGGTGGAAATAAAACCCAAGCTACAAAAACGTTAAAGTTCAGAAAAGCCTCTCTTTTTTTCTCCGCCCCTTTCATGTAATGGAATAAAGACTTTCTTGGGGTGGGAACTATTAAATGAAAAAAAAAGTTTTTCCTTTGTTATTATTATTATTATTTTTTTAAAAAGCATGAAGTTTCTTTGAGTTGTAGCTTCGTAGTTTTAGCATCATTACCAATGTGGCAGTGCATCTCAGGTTTGAGGACCACCATTCCAATGAAAGGTATGCTGTACAGACCACAAACTGTGGACCATAATTTGGACTCCATGGGAACACTGGCCGGGAGTATCACCAACGTCATGGGTTTCCTTAATATGGAGGAATGCTTGCTTTTGCTGTTACTACGTCAGAAGGTTGTGAAGTTCAGCCTTTTTGGTTAGCTTTTCTGAACAGCCTCCCTCAGGAGGTAGCACAGAAAAGAATCTTGCATGCTTCAAAGCTTCCCACTGCAGACTTTCTCTACATCCAGATAAATTCCAGAGATGTCCACCTTAAAATACTCAAAGTAGATCAAAGTCTGACTCTGGCCGTCATCCATCACAGGGCCCAGGGAACTTGAATTAGCGTTTCATCTGCACAAACAGCTCATCATGGACATTTCCAGTTTTAGAAAACAATTAGCAGACAATTGCCAAAAATTAAAATTTAAAGATCCGTTAACAAGGACGCTAGCCGGCTCTCTGCTTTCTGTTGGTAGTGGCTGTTAAGTCTGGGGAAGGTGAGTCTGGGATAATGAACCCTGTCAGGGAATGCATCCGGCTGCCCTCTTCCACAATGAGTTACTGGGTTCCTTTCAAATCAAGGTTAGTGCTAACTTCTTTGCAGGCTCCAAACAGTCCCAATAATGAGTAGACAGATGTGGTGAAGCAATGTATGATGCCCAGGGCTAGGCAGCCAGATTCCTTTTCTAAAGCGACAATTAAGCAAACAAGGTACAAACAGGCACTATAGCACCTCCCTTCTTGCCACTGTGGGCAGCGCTGTGTCAGCATTTCCATCCGAAACCTCTCTTTTTCAGGGTCTCTTTTAACTCAGCCATAAAAATTAGTTCCAAGTGAAAACTTGGCATGCAAAGTTTCAGCCTCAGAGTGAACTTTTTTTTTTTTTTTCACAAATTGTCAAAAGTGGAGGGAGGGAGAGGATCAGTCCAATGGCTATTTTTACTTTTTTTTTTATGGCACAAAAATAGAAAACAGAAATACACTGTACTGGTTGTGCACTTTTTTGGAACTCTGACAGAAACATTTATAGGCCATTATGAGGCATGAGTGTTCTTGAATCACTGCGGGTTTCATAGCCCATGATTTTATAAGGCTAACCTCACTAGTGAGGTTTGTAAGGTGATTTTTCAAAAAAAAAAAAAAAGGCTGGGTGATACACCACCTCTCCCATCACCTGGAATTAGAAGTGCCTCATCCATAGGTTCGAAGGTTCTCATTCACATTACAGTGAGTTGCTGTGGTCCGTTAGCTCAAAACTCCCTAACCCTGAAGTGTCCATCAATATAAATTTGGTCACCAGACCACAGAGCCTGGAAGCAGCTGCCACAGAAGCCAGGGTGCTAACCTCCTTCGATATGCCGGGGATCAGTTGCACCCCGTGTGTGTGAGTTCTGAGAGCGGTGGGCTGTGGTCCTCCTCAGTATTACTCTGGGGGAGAACTAAAGAACTTCAAACAGCAGCACAGAAAACTTCATTGGCGGCGTTCAGTGGGAGTTGTGCGAGTTTGGTGGCACCTACCAACAGCGGTGATAGAGTCACACTTATGGTTAGCCATGACTCATCCCGTTGTCCAAAACTTCCAGCTGAGATCTGGGACAAGCCTGTGAGGTTTGAACTGCAGATGGGCTGTGGCAACTTGGTACAACCTGACAAGGATAATGGCAACGAGTTGAAAATGAGGCTCCAAGTTCCGGGGCTTGCCATTTGTCAAAAACATAATGAAAAAGCTCCCATTGTTATGATTTTATCATCATGATTACCTTTTGCTCTGAGTGCGGGGTGAGGTTTCCCCGAGACCGTAACTACTAAACTTACGCCTCCCCTTTGATTGTACACTTAATTTATATGTTACTAATAGCTAACTGCTGTGTAAAGCCTTTTTGATTCATGCTCTGCTTGCTTTCCTTCTGTGAGGTTTATGGTCAGGGGACCTAATTTGCTGGCTTCATTATAAGCTGCATTTTGGGCAAAATATGAACTAATGGGGTTGAATTTAGGCCCTCAACTTTGCCTCAGAAGTCAAAGCATGGCTTTGTAACAAAGAGGTATTTAACGGTGCCATTGGAGCATTGAGCTTCCTGAAGTTCACATATGATTAGAAGCTAAATATCTAAAAATCCATTTATTTGCTTAATAACGGTACCAAATTGAACCCGTCTGTGGTTGGTACATTATAAAACCACTAAAGGACTCTTTTGAGGTACTGTGTGTATGTGATTGCTAACTTCATGGATTTCAGCTAACACCATTCAAATCAATTCAAGTCAAACCATCTTTCCTTGGGGACCACATGCCTAGCTCAGTAGCACCGGAACCAAATCTGCACATGTGCAGTGTCCCCTGCTTTCTTCTTTGGTCATAAGCATCACAGCACAGTTTAATTATGTGGGTGCAAGTGTGCCCTCACTCCAAATCCCATCCTTTGATGGATAGGATATGTATCTCTGTCCCCCTCAATTGCAGCGTGAGTGTACTCTCTACATGCAAAGGTTAAAGATGATTTGGGCACACTAAGACATGCCTGGGTGTGTCACCTGAAAAAAAAAACACAAAAAAACCTCCCAATTCGTTATCTTATTAAGCAACCACTGACCTACTCCTCAGACTGGATGGGGAAGCTGAAGCACACATAGTTATTAGTCTTGACAGAGGCCACACGTTGTAAGGACTGTGGCTATTTAATCCTGAGGCATGTCACCATGCTTGGCTCTTCTTATACCTTTCCACATTATGTGCTGAGTGACTATGCCATAGCACTCTGGTTCTTGTTATTAGGAGTTTGGCTCCACGTATGCACCAGAAACTCCAGCTCTGAACTAAAGGACAATATGTGACAAGAAGGAAAAGTTTGGTTTAGATAATAGGTACCATTTTGGTGAACAGTCCAGGCAGATGCCCTTGAAAGGGGTGCCACAGTTTTGGGATTTGAAGGATCTGGAGGCTTGGCATCGGTGACTAGGAGGTAGTAGTTATTTCTGCTGTGTGGAGGGAAAGGAAGGAGGAATCAGGTTCATTGCAGGGTAACACAGTCAAACCTGGGGAAGGAAATGGGAGAGGGGTTCTAGATTAAGTGGAGACCTTGAGGACCAGCTGAGAAGAAGAAACATCTCAAGGAAAAGCAGGGATCATTGAGTTAAACCTCGGCTTAGGAGAGCATCTTTTGTTTGTTTGACAGCCCGGCCATGGATATAGTCAGAAAAGTTTCATGCTCTTGCTTGAGAACCAGCTGTAGTACACCTTCCCTTGGTGAGGCGACAGCTACTCCTGCATCCTTCCTCTGTCTCTTGGCAGAGGGAAGCTACTTCTGTCTGATGTCTTCAGAGCATAAAGATCAGGAGGACACGGGCAGCTGCCCGTTGGTGCTCAGCAGGGCCCGGTGCATGAGTCTTTGGTGGTGATAACCTTGCAAACTGTCAACCCACAAGACATGTCTATCTAGAATTAAGAATTCAGCCTGGGCCTGAGGAGATAGCTCAGCTGGTAAATGCTTGTCATGTACCCAGCAGGCCTTGAGTTCGACCCCTAGAACACATATCCCGAGCTGGGCTTAGAGGTATATATCTGTAATCCCAGAGCTGGGGAGACCAGGGCAAGGGGATCCCTGAGGTTGACTAGCCCTCCAGCTTAACTGAATTGAGTTTAAAGTTCAAGAGAGACTTTGTCCCAAAAATAAAGTGGAAAGAATTGAAAAAGTCACCTTGTTTGGATGCTGGTCTCCACACACTTGCCAACATCTGTGCACATGCACTCAGAGACCCCATTTACACACACACACACACACACACACACAACTTTTCACATTAAGACCCAGAGTATCCAACTAAATTCAGTAATTCTTACCCCATCTCTCCCCAAGAACACTTAGCTAGTCTCCCAGTATCTCATAAAATCTGATCCACAAATACCGGGTTCTGAAAATCTCAATTGACACCCAGCTATTAGTGAGTTATTGGGATGATGGGATGCAGCTACTCACTTGGAAAACTATCCCATTCAGAATCTACTGAAAACACTCAGGGTTAGTTTGAATTCTCTCTCTGCCAAGCCTTGCAGAGTCTTAGAAGTCATTCTTCTAGGGGCCACAGGAGGTCCTGGTCTAGAGAGGTGATTCTTGACATGGGATGGCTTCTTAAGGAAGTCCTTTGAGCCTTAGATAATATTTTCTCAAAGTATCATATCAAGACTGTCTCGGTGAGGAAAAATGTACATTTTCCACATGGTATAGAGGGCTAGAATTCAGTTTTCAGAGCCACACCCTTCTCCTTAAGGCTTAGCTGGTCTCCTCAGACAAATGAGGAAACCCTGAGCCCAGAGAAGGTCTGTGACTTGCCAATACCAGAAGCAGGCACTCAACCTGCATTCCTATGCTTCTTCTAGTTCGGAGCACTCTTTCCTAATATATCTTTGGGGCTGTGGAGATTATTAAGCCTAATTAGACAGAGTTCTCAGTTAAGATAATTAGCAGGTACGAACTTTGAGTCAGAGACCCTAGGCTACCATTCAAACTCTCACTATCTGAAAGACCTACAAGGAATCACACAATTTTTCAGATTCCCAATTTCCTCATCTTTAAATTGTGTGTAGTGTGTAGTAACAGTCACAAACGACCTGAGCCTTTAAGAGTATCAAACAAGATACCTCATGGGAACTTTCTTAAATGGACTATAAAACACTCTTCAAACGTTGCTGTAAATAAGGATGAAAATATGATTTTAAAATGTGATAATGTTTGTATTGACATAGTTTATATCTGTGTGTAATATCTCTCCTCCCACTACCCCCTAAAATGCAAAACAAACAAGAAATTGGTTTTCAAAAAGACTGCATTCCTGCCAACTTTTTTATTATAAATTGAGTGCTATTGGAAGGTTAGAAGGTACAAAAAGTGGCACCCTCTAAATCATTCTTCTTAAAATACATCAACATGTTCACAGTGCTTGTTTTCAGGTAGTAGGGATGTTGGAAAAAAAACTTTCAGTCTTCCCCCTTCCACATTCTCAATTATTGATCCATATCAGTGTAATCATTAAGCAGAAAGCATTTAAAAATAAATCTCGTGGTTTCCTTGTAAAGATCTCTACTCAATAGCAATAACAGTCACAGTGTGTAGACTGCTTGCTAAGGGTATGCTTTACATGCATTACTTTCTTTTGTGTAAATATATGTCTGTGAATGTGTGTGTGTGTGCAGGTGCGTGGCTGGCAGAGGTCCACCTTGAATGTTATTCCTCAGTTGCTTTCACCTTGTTTTGTGGAGACAGGATCCTCAACTGACCTGAGCCTCACCATGTAGGCCAGGCTGGTGGTCCAGCATGTCCTGGACTCTACCTGTCTCAACCTCTCTAGCACCGAGATTACAAACAAATATCACCATGGCAGATTTTCACTTGGATTATGAACATCAAATCCAAGTCTTCTTTACAGACTGAGCTGTGTTTCCAGTCTTCAGGGCCATACTTTGGCTTCTCACTTTCAAAAGAAGTTCAGCATGTTATGTGTTATGGCCTCATTTGCTCACAGCCTGAGGCTCGTAGAGACTGTATTACTTGTTAAAGATTACACAGCAAAATCTCAGTCTCACTGGGTCCATAGACACACTGTGCTTCTGGTTTGTTGCTGAGACCTAGTCCTTAATCCCTCTGCTCACTCTAGTACTTTGACTGTGAGATCTCTTGTAACCTCATCCTCGCATTGTGCTGTGATAGACGGAGGACTGGCCTCTCCTAGGATGGGAGAACTGGGTTCCAGATCTGACTGAGCATTACTAGCCGGGCAATTACCTCACATAGGTCTTCTGACCACTCTGGAGCCTGAGGTTTTTCCATCAATACAATGACGACTGTACATTAAATAAATGGCCTTCAAATTAGCTTGCTCTGCAGGCTTAACCCATCTTCTAAGGAATGACTGTACTTGGCTGGTCCATGTGTCAGGGTCTCCTTGGCCTTTGGGATCTAGAAAGAGTGAATGCAACTTCAGCTTAAACTGTAGTTTGGCACCGCTGGGGTCTTCACTAAGGGTCCCATTTTCCCTGGCTATGGATTACTATGCCCTTTCTGTGCCTTATTGAATAACTTTTAGCTCTCTGTCTTAATTCCCATTAAAAACAAAACAAAGAGTGATGAAAAATGCAACACTTGTAGTTTTATGAGTATGTATCGTAGGATTTCCCTGTCCCTTCTGTTTCTGCTTTGTCCTTTCTTTTCTTTGAACTTCTTGAATTCCCGTTTTTGTCCTTGTCCTTAAACAAAACGCCCACCTTGAAGAATTTGCGTGCTAGGTGGTGATTTCTCTTCCCTTTGGCGTTTTATGCTCAGCGTTGTTAAAAAGAGTGACGCTATCTGGCAGGAGATGCTGCGGACAGCCGCCATTGCTCGTTTGTGGTGTTGAGCTACGGTCTCACTATATAACTCGGTTGAATTAGGAGTCACAGTGTAGCCCTGGGCAGACCTCAGGCAGGCTGTCCTCATGACAGGGTCTCTCATGCTGAGGTGACACATGTCATCTCATGCATGATTCAATACCTTCCTTTCTGAGATCTATGAGAACACGATCTGGAAAACCACCTTTATCTTTAAGGAGTAAATGTTCCAGGAATTCTTCCTTCCCCAGCTCTTTCCAAAGGCAACTGCTCACTTTCTTCCTGAGACTGCGCCATGCCCACTGTGGATGCCAGATACAGCACTCATGGTGAGTTCATACATCTGTCTCCCTGCCCAGGCTGAAGGGAGAGGTGAGGGATGCCTCCATCCTATGCAGGTATTTGCTAAACAGGTGTGCAATGACTCCTGTAGATCAGAGCTAGAACATCTACGAGAAGGAAATGTGAGTGCATCAGCAAGAAAGCAAGCCAATCTCATAGAGCATGGGGATGGTGTAAACGGCGGCTTGCCCTCTCTCATTCTCTTCGTGGGAGATGTCAGTAGAACATAGCAGTAGTTTCATGAGGGGTGGGAAGGCGTTTCTCTCCAGGGCTTCCTCTGTAAGCTTTTTGTTATCAGCCCAGTTGGCCATTGCATTTATTTCGTTTTGGGAAGACTATGTTTGGATTAGTGTTGGGCATAAGTAAATGGCGATTCCTGATCCGCTCTGAATGTTCCAACGGCTCACGGAGGAACCCGTGCAGCTGTTGGAGGACATGTAATGGCATTATGCACTGAGCTGGAGCCGAGCCCGGTGCCAGGCTTTCTTGGCAACGGCTGTCACTCTAGCGATTCTCCCTGTGAGCCATCAGTGTCGGAGATGGGGACCAGGCCCTTCAAGGGGCCACACGATGGAATGGAACCCTGAATTTCTGTACAAGGAAGGAGAGAAGCTTCTGCAGTCAGGACTGGTCACATTCAGTATCCATTTCCATTGCTTGGAGTTGGACGCTCATCAAACCAAACGGTCTGCCCTGTAAACTGCATGCTTCCTGTCACTCCCCAGTCACCCTCTATTTTGCTGCAGGTCTCTGAAAGCCAAAGGATGCATTTCAATGCTCCTCATGAGTCTTGGGGAGTATAATGCTTGTTTTCCCTCATATTCTAACTTTACTTTGTGTGTGAAGATTTTGGCCTTCTTGGTCATTGCTCTAATTCCTTTTTTATTAAAACTGACCAGTAAGAAAAATTACTATGATTATACTTTTGGGTAAATTATCAAGCTCTTTCAAATCATTAATAGGAACATTTTCTAATCTTATGCACATAATTAAGGCTGGGGTGTGGCTCTGTAGTAGGGCACTTTCTTAGTTTGCGCAAAGCCCTACCTTTCAGCTCTAGAAACATAACACATACGCGCGCGCGCGCACACACACACACACACACACACACACACACACTACGTGCGTATGCACATGCACATATACACATCAAACCACCACCACCACAACCAATAGCAAACAAACAAACATAATTAAACAATCAACTCCACCTCTTATACCTATAGCTTTTCTTGCTCTTTTTCTACTATCATTACACCTAAACATATATGCAGGGAAAAGTTATTAAGTCACAGCCCAGCTCTGAGGAAGCATGGGACATTTTTTAGTCTGGCTATTAAAAGGAAATTCAATAATTTAATTACAGATTAAATATATCAATTATCACTCTTTTTGATACATATCACCTTATCACAGCTATTAGAGAAAGAGTTTCATTTGCTTCTGAGTTGAAGGGTTTAGTCAACATGGCAGAGAAGGCATGGCAATACCAGGGGTCTTGTTCATAGTTGGAAGGACCAGGAGGCAGAGGTGGGGGAGGTCATCAGTTGACCGTAGGCTTTTTCCTTTTTATTCAGTAATAGGACCCAGGCCATCGGGGGGTTCCATGAACATTTAGAGTATAAACCTTATGTAAACCTCCCTGGAAATGCTATCACACACAAGCCTAGAGATAGCTGTGTCTCCTAGGTGATTCTCAATCTAGTCAAGTTAACAGTGAACATTCAGTGTCACAGTGGACTAGCTGTCAGTCAAAGGCTGCTCCGCATGGAGATGTGGACAGAGCTAGAATATGCTTACACCCTAACCAGCAGGTGCTTCTCCTATGATTCCCACTGTTAAGCGTGTTCCTCCATGTGTAACTCACGTATGCTTGTGAAGTCCATGTGTGACAAGCTGCTCACCATAAGAAACCATTCCACAGAGCATGGGACAAAGTCATTTTCTTTGTGAAAGACATACCATTGCAGTGAACACTGGTCAGACCTTACGTTACACATTCATTTCTCTCAGTCACGAACATTTATTAAAGCACCTTCACCAGTGTTTTAGAGTGTCCATGAGTACCACTACTTTTTCTTGGCTTGTGCTTAGAACATTTCAAAGGCAGATACGTGGTCATGATATGCAGATCAATAGGTCACCTTTATTACAGAAAGATCCGATCGGAAAAATGACCACATAGATGTTCCGACATAATCAGCATGCTCCCACTTAAATTTATCGCCCAACTTTCTCACCACGCTCTTGGCACAGTGGAGAGAGAATGCAGAGTCTAAAGGCAGGCTGACTCCTTCCCATGTGTTTCATGTTCCTTTTGCCAAACTTGTCAATGAATGAAATTTCTCTTCCTGCAGGGAGCCTTGAGAGAGGAAAAGAGTGGACATGGAAGCCGTGAGAATCCTGGGGAGCAGCTTTCACTAACAGTTCCTGAAGCAACGGAAGAGGGAGGTAGGTGGATATTCTTTCCAACACCAGCCAGTGTATTACACAGAAGTAATGTGAGGCCGAGTGAAAAAGAGCAGAGTAGAGGTCTTGAAACATCTGCTTCAGCATAATGGATTGAACGCTAAAGGGAGGGGCAGGCTGCAGATACAGAGCAGATAGAGTAGGCATACTTGCACATGACATCACACCAAAGTGTTAGTGTGATTTCATGTGACCCACTAAATGTCACCCTTTTTCCACTAACTTGTATTCCAAATTGACCTCAGACATATCTAACAGGTAACAGGTAGTACCACTCTATAAGGACTCCAGGTTCAGTTGCAATAGTGGTAGCAAAGCAATTCTTCAAACAGCAGCCTCTCGAGGGAGAAACAATGCCAGCCTGGATGCAGAGTACGATGGTAACAGAGTGCTCTCTGTTTATCATCAGTGTTAAACTTTGATAGTTAACCCATTATAGTACTCTGGATTCCACAAGCATGAAACTTTTCTTTTTCTTAATATATATTTTTATTTATTATAATTTATTCACTTTATATCCCTGCTGTAGCCCCACCCTCATCCCCTTCCGATTCTACCCTTCCTCCCCCCTCCCTCCTACCCTCATCTCTTCCCATGCCCCTTCCACCGATATTGGAGGATATACTCCTCTTCCATCTGACCCTAGCCTATCAGGTCTCATCGGGACTGGCTGCATTGTCCTCCTCTGTGGCCTGGCAAGGCTGCTCCCCTCTAGGGGGGGTTGATGGTCAAAGAGCCAGCCACTGAGTTCATGTTAGATTCAGTCCCTTTTCCTATTACTAGGGAACTCACTTGGATACTGAGCTGCCATGGGTTACATCTGAGCAGGGTTTCTAAGTTATCTCCATGTATGGTCCTTGGTCGGAGTATCAATCTCAGAAAAGACCCCTGGGCCCAGATTTCTTGGTTCTCTTGCTCTCCTTGTGGAGCTCCTGTCCTCTCCATATCTTACTATCTCCCCCTTCTTTCATAAGATTCCCTGCACTCTGCCCAAAATTTGGTTATGAGTTTCAGTATCTGCTTTGATACACTGCTGGGTAGAGTCTTTTAGAGGCCCTCTGTGGTAGGCTCCTGTCCTGCTTCCTGTTTTCTCCCTCTTCCAATGTCCATCCTGCTTGTCTTTCTGAGTGAGGATTGATCATCTTACCCAGGGTTCTCCTTCTTGATTAGCTTCTTTAGGTGTACAGATTTTAGTATGTTTATCCTACATTATATGTCTAGTATCCACTTATAAGTGAATATATATCATGTGTGTCTTTCTGCTTCTGGGATACCTCACTCAGGATGATCTTTTCTAGATCCCACCATTTGCCTGCAAATTTCATGATGTCCTTGTTTTTAATTGCTGAGTAGTATTCTATTATATACATGTACCACAATTTCTGTATCCATTCCTCAATTGAGGGACATCTGGGTTGTTTCCAGGTTCTGGCTATTATGAATAAAGCCCCTACAAACATGGTTGAGCAAATGTCCTTGTTGTGTACTTGATCATCTTTTGGATATATGCCTAGGAGTGGTATAACTGGATCTTGAGGAAGCGCTATTGCTAGTTGTCTGAGAGAGTGCCAGATCGATTTCCAAAGTGGTTGTACAAGTTTACATTCCCACCAGCAGTGGAGAAGTGTTCCCCTTTCTCCACCTCCTCTCCAGCATGTATTGTCACTTGAGTTTTTGATCTTAGCCATTCTGATGGACGTAAGGTGAAATCTTCGGGCTGTTTTGATTTGCATCTCCCTGATGACTAAGGACGTTGAACATTTCCTTAACTGTTTTTCTGCCATTCTAAATTCCTCTACAGATAATTCTCTGTTTAGCTCTGTACCCCATTTTTAAATTGGATTACTTGAATTGCTGCTGTTTTACTTCTTGAGTTCTTTATATATTCTGGGTATTAGCACTCTGTCAGATATAGGGTTGGTGAAGGTCCTTTCCCAATCTGTATGCTGTCGTTTTGTTCTGATGACAGGGTCCTTTTCAGTTTCATGAGGTCCCATTCAATGATTGTTGATCTTAGAGCCTGTGCTGTTGGTGTTACGTTCAAGAAGTTGTCTCCTGTGACAATGAGTTTTAGGCTCTTCCCCACTTTTTCTTGTAACAGGCTTAGTGTGTCTGATTTTACGTTGAGGTCTTTGATCCACTTGGACTTTAGTTTTGTGCAGGGTGATAAGTATGAATCTATTTGCATTTTTCTACATGTAGATATGTAAAACAGTTAGATCAGCACCATTTTTTGAAGATGCTTTCTTTTTCCACTTTATGGTTTTGGCATCTTTGTCAAAATCAGGTGTCCATACGTGTATGGGTTTATTTCTGGTTCTTCTATTCTATTCCATTGATACACCAGTCTGTTTCTATGCCAGTACCATGCAGTTTTTATTACTGTTGCTCTATAGTACAGCTTGAGATCGGAGATGGAGATACCTCCAGAAGATCTTTTATTATAGAGGATTGCTTAAGCCATCCTGGGTTTCTTGTTATTCCATATGAAGTTGAGAATTTTTCTTTCAAGGTCTGTAAAGAATTGTGTTGGTAATTTGATGGGAATTGCATTGAATCTGTGGATTTTGTTTGGTAAAATGGCCATTTTTAATGTGTTAATCCTGCCAAGCCATGAACATGGGAGATATTTCCATTTTCTGATATCTTCTTCAATTTCTTTCTTCAGAGACTGGTAGTTTTTTCATACAAGTCTTTGACTTGCTTGGTTAGGGTCACACCAAGGTACTTTATGTCCTTTGTGGATATTGTGAAGGGTTTTGTTTTCCTAATTTCTTTCTCAGCCCATTTGTCTTTTGTATACAGGAGGGACACTGATTTTTTTGAGCTAATTTTGTATCCAGCCACTTTGATGAAGGTATTTATCAGCTGAAGGAGTTCCCTCATAGAATTTTTGGGGTTGTTCATGTATATTATCATATCTTCTACAAATAGTGATACTTTGACTTCTTCCTTTCCAAACTGAATTCCCCTTGATCTCCCTTATTTGTCTTATTGCTCTAGCAACAACTTCAAGAACTATATTGAAGAGCTATGGAAAGAGTGGGCAGCCTTACCTTGTCCCTGATTTTAGTGGGACTATAATTTAAGTTTCTCTTCGTTTAGTTTGATGTTGGCTATAGGCTTGTTGTATATTGCCTTTACTATGTTTAGGTATGTGCTTATATCCCTGATCTCTCCATGACTTTAAACATCAATGGGTGTTGGATTTTGTTAAATACTTTTTCAGCATCTAAGGAGATTATCATGTGTTTTTTCTTTCAGTTTGTTTATATGGTAGATTACATTGATGGATTTCTGTATATTAAACTATTGGCATACCTGGGATGAAGCCTACTTGGTCATAGTGGATGATATCTTTAATGTGTTCTTGGATTCAGTTTTTGAGTATTTTTGCATCAATGTTCATAAGGGAGATTGGCCTGAAATTCTCTTTCTTTGTTGGGTCTTTGTGAGGTTTATGTACCAAGGTGACTGTGGCTTCATAGAGCAAGGCAGTTTTCAACTGGGAACGTTCCTGGAGTCTTGTATCTCTCTCCCTGTTGACCTGATCTCTCACTATCTTGCTCCCAGAAGGAAACCAAAGGGAATTCCTGACAACAGAGTGACATTGAGCTCTCTTCTTTAAACAGGACATGCTGTAGTCCCATAAGAAGAGCTGAGGATTTGAGGTAGCAGATCTGGATTCAAGTCCTCATTATGCTATTCAATTGGTTTTGTTAAGATTTTAAGCCTCTCTGATATTCTGCACAATGAAAATGTTAGAGTCATGATGTGATAGACACTCAAATGAGATGAACATAGACGAAGAATGTGGAGATACTCTGACAAAGTAGTTAACTATGCCATTTACTCTCTGATGTGACAGTTTGTGGTGTCGCAAGATGAAGAAGTAGTGAAACCACTGTGTGCTTCTGCTTTTCCCTTCCAGTGCTGAACTCCATCTGTCCATTACATGTGTGTATGTATTTCTAAGAAGCACACATGCAAAGTGGCATGAAGTGCATTGAAGCATTGTGTTTTTGTGGTGACTCTCAGCACAACACACCTTACTGTTGATGCGCATAGTGACAGTGTTGAAGCAAGAAGACTCCCTTTCTAAGCATTGGGTCTTAGACCTTGTCTCAGCTAGGGGCTGTTCATTAAGACAGGACTCTGAAAAGACTATATTCACTCCAGATCAACTTGAGTTTCTATGTCTATGACTTATTGGGGAAAAGAAACAAAAGGGCTGGGGAAATGGTTGATGCACTCAGTAAAGTGCTTGCTGGCATGCTGTGAGAGCTGGAATATGTGAGTTTGATCCCCAGTGTGCACTTGAGGCCTCATCTCAAAAAGAAGACAGATGATACCTGTACAACATCCAAACACCCAAACATGCAGGTGCCTAGAAAGACTCACTCACCTGTACAACCATGACACACACAGAGACATGTGTGCTCACATGTACACAAAAGAAAAGAGCCAAAGCTGGTATGTGAAAAGTCAAGGGCAAGAAATATCTTGCCATTTAACCTGTCTTCAGAACAAGTCTATCTTAAGCACCAGGCATTTAGACTGTGTAGCAGGTTCCTCAGAAGGAAACATTCTTTTTTAGGTCTAGTCCATCTACTCCCTAACTTTTATAAAAAATAAATGAATAAAAACCAAACAACAAAACAAAACAAACAAACAAACAAACAAAAAAACTTAGTTCAAAGCAAGCTAATTCTCCGGATTAGGAAGGTGGATAAAGAGAACTTTTTAGAAGTTTAAAGTAATCACTTAATAATTATGAAAGTTCAACTGAAGAAGGGCATCTCAAATTGCCTTTCACGTTTCCTTTTATATTGTTTTCTTTTATTTATTTATTTATTTATTTATTTATTTATTTATTTATTTTTATCTCAATCAAAGGTTAGGTACTTTGAATCCCAGGTGTAGCCCCCTCCCTCATTCCCTCCTACCCTCCCACTCCCTCCCTCATCTCCCTCCTCCCCACCCCCTCCAAGTCCACCAACAGGGGAGGACCTCCTTCCCTTCCATCCAACCCCAGCTTATCCTGTCTCCTCAGGGCTGGCTGCAATGTCCTCCCCTGGGATCTAGCCAGTCTGTCACTTCCCAGCTTGTTTGGGGGAGGGTCAAAGAATCAGCCATCAAGATCATGACTGAAACAGTCCCTGTTTCCTGAATAGGGTCTTCAGTCCTACACCGAGCTATCATGGGCCCCATCTATGCGGGGGTTGCAGGCCACATCCACACATGGTCCTTGATTGTAGAAACCATCTCATACAAGACCCCTGTGCCCTGCTCAGTTTGGTCTTTGTGGAGCTCTTGTTCTCGCCAAGTCTCACCAACCTCCCGCAGATCTATCATTACTTCTCGCCCTCTGTCAGAGGCTTGATCGCGAGTCTTAATATCTGCTCTGATACATCACTACATTGACC
>CM053744.1:7103439-7131929 GCA_028658305.1 Pachyuromys duprasi | reverse complement strand
CCTGAGGAGACAGGATAAGCTGGGGTTGGATGGAAGGGAAGGAGGTCCTCCCCTGTTGGTGGACTTGGAGGGGGCGGGGAAGAAGGAGATGAGGGAGGGAGTGGGAGGGTAGGAGGGAATGGGGGAGGGGGCTATGCCTGGGATTCAAAGTACCTAACCTGTGATTGAGATAAAAATAAATAAATTAAAAAAAATAATAGCAAAAAAAAAAAGAAACTAGAAGTTGAAACGTAATAGACATTTTTAAAGAGTTTATTTGAGCAGAGCAACCACTCATGAATCAGGAGCACTAAACCAGGAAGGGTTTGAGGCCTTGCTGAGGGGAAGTAAAAAAAGCAAGTGACAGGCTTTTATAGGGTGAATGTGGCAAATGTAACCCAACTTCTGATTGGTTACAGCTGCATTTAGTGTTCCAAAGGCAAGTCTCCGGGGATACAAGATAGCTTCTGCTTCAGCTTAGGTCTGGCCTTTCTCTAATGCAGGCATCTATGAGAAAGGATACAAATCAACCTCCCCTAACTTTACCATTGCAAGCAAGGCTGAGGTTAGTACCAAGGCTTAGCTGGTTTTGTCTGCTCTGGAATTTCCCAGAACTGGTTTTTCACTTCAGGTTGATTTAACAATAATTGCTCATTCCCAGGCACCATGCTAGATGCTAGGGCTGGAGCAAACACAACTCACTGGAACTTCGCAATTTAGTGGAGATTCAAAGAGTAGTAGATCGTTACATGCATGTCTGGGAGTGCTGTGTGGAAGCATGTGGAAGACCATGATCAGAAGCACATGATCAGAACTTGAAAGGCCAGGAAATGTCACCTGGAGGATGTCATGGCCATGCTGAGATACCGATGATGATCTGCCATTACCCAGCTGGGCTAAAGGGTACAAGCACCTTAAACAGCTCAGTAAGGCAAGACTCCAGTGAGACAAGACGGTAAGACTGCAGTAGGGATACAAAGAATGTTTGGAAATTACCACCCAATCCTTAGTGGCCCAAAGCATCCTGCTGACCTAGCTAGGTGACAATGTTAACAAACAATTAGAAGTTTCCCTCTTATAGATGGCGTTTTGACCTTTTTACCATAGAACAATATGATCTTTATCTGTGTGAATGGTATGTGTTATAGATTAAAATCCCCTTGGAAACAGAGGCAAAGCTGACTCCAGCTCACACAGCACTCAGCCCAGCATTGTAAGCAGATGGTTCTGACTTAAGATTTCTAATACTTTGCAAAAGTTTCTTCCAGTACTCTTAAGACAGGTGGTGATGGCATTGTCTGTGTTTCAGGATATACTTATTTTTAAAGGTGTGAACTTCAATTTTCAAGTGGAAATCGGCATTCTGCCTTACAAATTCTCTCTTTCTCTCTCTCTCTCTCTCTCTCTCTCTCTCTCTCTCTCTCTCTCTCTCTCTCTCTCTCTCTCTCTCTCTCTCTCTCGTGTGTGTGTGTGTGTGTGTGTATGTGTGTGTGTGCGTGTGTGTGTGTGTGTCTTCATGCCTCCTGCATGGGTACAGATGTGAAGGCCAGAAGTCAATGTCAAATGTCTTTCTCAGTCACTTTTTTTTTCCTGAATCACTAACCCTGGAGCCTGATGATTCAACTACACTGGTGGACAAGCAAACCTCAAGGATTCTCCTGTCTGGGCCTCCTCACTGCTGACTTTTTACATGGATACTGCAGATTCAAACTTATATCTTCATACTTGAACAACAAATACTCTACCCACTGAGCCATCTCCTCGGGCCCTTCAAATCTCTTGATTTCAAAGTCATCTGTCACTTTAGCCCATAGCTCAGACTATTCAGGCTGCTATAACAGCACAGCATCTCCTCGGGCCCTTCAAATCTCTTGATTTCAAAGTCACCTGTCACTTTAGCCCATACCTCAGACTATTCAGGCTGCTATAACAGCACAGCATAAATTAGGTGGCTCATAAATACCAAGCATGTGTCTCTCACAGTTTGAAGGTTGGGAGGTCCAAGGTAGGGGTGCCAAAAGGCTTACTGCCAGGTGAAGGACTGTCACCAGAGCCAGATCTCCTGGTCACATCACATGGTAGAGAGGATGAGGCCGCCCTCTGGAAGGGCTGTTTCATGAAGGCAATAATACCACTTGTAAGAGCTTATGTTGAGGATCCAATGAGCCTACCTGTAGTATCATCACACTGATGAGTAGGTCTCAACATAAGCGTTTTGGGGAACACACACATCCAGACCATATGGCACACATACACTGATGGCAAGATGAAGGTCTCTTACACAGATTAGGTATCTCCTACTCATCCATTTGCTATGAGACAGTGATTGGGATTTAGTGGCCATGTCTGTCTGGTTTCCACTGGCTACTAGTTGACTTTATGTCAATGGGATGTTCTTTTTTTCCCCAAAGGCAATGTAAGGAAGATCAAAAAGTTGTGGTTGAACTTGGAACAGGATCAAGTTTAAGCAGAAGATAATTGCTTCCAACCTTATGACTTTCTTGAAAATATTAATATGAAGTCCAGACACCTCAAAGGTAATAGCTCACTAAGATACTTGTAAGTTATCTCCTACCTGTAGCCTACTTGCAGATTGGCTTCATAGACCAACGGAGAAGCATGAGAATTATCGGCACTACCGTGGTCAGCAGTACTTTATTATTAACATGTGAAACTGCACTGTGGCTCTCCACATGCATAGTTTCGGCACTCATGGGTTTGATTATTTGTGGGTAGGTTCACAACTGCACTTCATTGGATAGACAGATGCTCCTCTGAGGACCACTGTGTTAACACTTCATTCATGGACCCATCTGAGCGTCAGAATGCCTCCTGCATTTGCCAAGCTCCCCCAGATAGAAAATTCTTGATCTAGGTTTGTCTAACCCCAGAGTGTCCTTGATACATTCTCCTGCCTCTGTAATATCCAGAGATTTCAGTGTCACTGATACATGAACTTCAGTGCTCCATGCTCTAGGCTGGATCATTAAGTGGTGGGATTCCAACTGCTCACCCAGGATCTCCTTTCCTGGAACTGGATTAGTTAGTCTATATTTCCAGCAAGAAAGGGAAGAAGAAAAGAGGGAGAAAAGGAGGGAGGGAAGGTGGGAAGCAAGCAAGGAAAGAAGGAATGAATTTCCTTGGTGTGAAAACACAGCAGAATCTCTCTAGATGGTAAGAAAGTTCACCATTTAAGAACTTTGCAGCTACAAAGGTCTCAGTCGGTGTCAGCCTTTAGGCGCTAAGGGTCAAAACTGACAGAAAAAGCAGGCACAGTCTGGTGGTGTGCTGCAGCCACTCTGAATTGTTTATGCTCTTCCTTGTCCTCCTCTTCCTCTTCCTCTTCCCCTCCCCTCCTCCTCCTCTTTGTCCTCCTCCTCCTATTCAACAGGGCAGCACTATGCAGCCAGCCTGTCTCAAACCCACTATCCTCCCACTTTCCCAGCTCTAGTCTTACAGGAACACATGCCTAGTCTTGTCTCTTCTCTCCTTTCCTTTTCTGTTGGTTTCTTTTCTTTTTTATTTCTTTATTTAAGTGATTAATAAATGACCTCCAGCCCTTGCACGTGCTAGACAAGCATTCAAACACTGACCTAGGTTCTGCAAAGACTAGAGAAAGAAAACACAGAAGAGGAATCAGGAGATTAAAAAGGGGGAGGAAAGGGGCTGAAAGGAAGGGGGAGAGGAAAAGAGGGAGCAGAAAAAAGGGAAGGGAAGAGACAAGAAAAGGGAGGGGAGGGAAGGAAAGGAAAGGGGAAGGAAGGGAACGGAACGGAGGAGAGAAGAGAGGAGAGGAGAGGGAAAAAAGCAAAGGGACACATAATTTGGACAACTAAGTGTTTCATATCCAGGGCAGTAAGGGCCCTCTAAAAGTGGAAAGCAAAGAGGGGCGTGAGCAAAAAGAAGAGCTGCACTCACACACTGAACCGTTTCTTTTTTGAAGATTACTCTGGCTATACTAGAAGCTTCCACCATTACAATTGCTGTTCCAGTTGGATGTGTGTAACATGTGTGTAGCCTGAACCTAACATCATGTGGGTGGATCATGTAAGCCATTTTACAAGGGATGCATTAGAATTGCCAAGAATGCATATTATATTTTCATGTATCAGGTGTGCTGTAGTGTGGGAAAATTAAAGCAAAACGAAAATTCCAATTTACGTGTTTTCACGTTCAGTTGTAATAGGAGGAGCTTTAAATTTAGGAGGGTCCTCTTTTGTGTCTTGGTCATTTAACCCTGAGGAAAATCTTTCTCAGTGAAGGTATGGAAATCAGGCTATATTTCACAAAGCACACACTGGTTTAAGGGAAGAGAAAGCCTCCTGGTTGTGTTTTAACTGCCTGGCCCCAAATTAGTCATTACTACTGTACTGTTTTACTTAAAAAGAAAATAGTAAGGATGTATAAAGGCACATTTGAAACCAGATTTCCTCAAGGACCCAGCTCTGCTTTCCACGTTTAGACCCTGAACTCTGAGCATATTTTTACTGGGTGGACTGAGTGCGTAGCTGTGTGTGCTATATTGTCCTATCCTGCCCTGCTCTCTTCTTCTTCTTCTTCTTCTTCTTCTTCTTCTTCTTCTTCTTCTTCTTCTTCTTCTTTTTCCTCTTCTTCTTCTCCTTTCTTCTCTTTCCTTCCTTTCCTCTTCTCTCCTTATCTTGCATCCATTTTTACCCAACCCTGGGCTGGCCATGGAATAAGTAAGTGACATGCTTTTCCTCCTGGGACTTCTTTTCTGTATCTTTTATTTTAGCTGTATCAGCCAAGAATCCCCACTTACTTGGAGCCCATTGGTTTTCTCATCAAATAAACATCAGTTTAGTCTCTAACCATGAAGCCATCCTGTCCTAAGTACTGAAGATACTTTCCTGATGAAAGGAAGGAAGGAAGCAAGCAAGCAAGCAAAGGTAAGCAGTGAGCCTATTCTTGTGGCATTGTCGGAAAACAACAGTAGTTCATAGAGGGATTTGTCCATCCCCTCCCCTGCTGACATTAGACAAGATACTTTGTGACAAAGATGCTACCAACTCTTGGATGGTAGAAGTCAATTTGCAGGTACATAGTGGGAACTGGAAAAGATCATCCTGAGTGAGCTATCCCAGAAGCAGAAAGACACACACGGTATATACTCACTCATATAGACATATAATATAGAATAAACCTACTAAAATCTGTACACCTAAAGAAACTAATCAAAAGGGAGGACTCTGGCTACAATGCTCAATCCTTATCCAGAAAGGCAAAGAGGATGGACATCAGAAGAAGGAGAAAACAGGGAACAAATCAGGAGCCTGCCACAGAGGGCTTCTGAAAGGCTCTGCCCTGCAGACTATCAAAGCAGATGCTAAGACTTAAGGCCAACCTTTGGGCAGAATGTAGGGAATCTTATGAAAGAAGTGAGAAATAGTAAGATCTGGAGAGGACAGGAGTTCCACAAGGAGAGCAACAGAGCCAAAGAATCTGAGCACAGGGGTCTTACCTGAGACTGATACTCCAAACAAGTACCATGCATGGAGAAAACCTAGAACCCCTGCAGATGTAGCCCATGGCAGTTCAGTGTCCAAGTGGGTTCCATAGTAATGGGAACAGGGACTGTCTCTGACATGAACTGATTGGCCTGCTCTTTAATCACCTCCTCCTGAGGAGGAGCAGCTTTACCAGGCCACAGAGGAAGACAATGCAGCCACTCCTCCTGAGACCTAATAGACTAGGATTGGAAGGAAGGAAAACAAGATCTCCCCTATCAGTGGACTTGGGGAGGGGCATGCATAGAGAACTGGGAGGTAAGGAGAGATTGGGAGGGGAGGTGGGAGGGAGCTACAGGGGGGATACAAAGTGAATAAAGTATAATTAATAAAGAATTTAATAAAAAATTAAAAAATAACCAGCAGCACACTGAGTTATTTGGCACAAGAAGAGAGCAATAGCATACAAACAGTGAACAGAAAACTAAATGTCAAATGTGTCTGTTGATGCAAACAGTGATTTCTTTTCATATATGTATACCTCGTCTGGACAGAGTGAAATGGCAGAGACTTTCAGAGAACATTTCAGAATCCAGAGCATCAATTATTACTTTCAAATATAAGCAAAAGAAAACTTAACTCAGGTAACCTTAACAAATCATTGTCTAGAAAGATTGCAAAAGATAGTTGTGAGCTTTTAGAAGTGAGTGAAGGAAGAAGGGAAGGAAATGAGTGAAGGATGAGGAAAAAAGAGTAGAGGGAGAAGAAACTGAGTAAAGAGAGACAAGGAAGAGAAAAGAAGAAAAGGCATCCATGACAGGAAGAGAAAAAGGAAATAGGAAAGAACAGACAGAGGATGTCAGCAGTTTGAGTGAAAGCGAAAAGGAAAGGAGTCATTGGAGAAAGGTATGGGTAAAGAAACAGAGCACAGGACAGAGGGCTAGGACAGCCAGGACACGGGAGCAGGACAGCAGGAGGATATGGGGGCAAATCCAAGCTTGAAGGCTGTGTAGGCAGGACTCTGCCTCCTTCTGTCTCACTAAGATCCTGTCTTCTCTAGCACAATGAGGCATCCTGTGTTTCCAGAGAGCTACAGGAAGGAATTTACCTAGTGGAGATCAGCTTCTAGGAGCTCTGATCTGGAAACCCCAGGGGAAAAATAACTCTTTAGGCATTGGATTCCTATTTCAAACAATGTGCCTGCACTTGCCATACATATGCCCACTGGTGGATTAATTCTGGTTGCCTGGTGAGAACGCAACACTTAGTCATGCCCAATGGCCACAAGCTAGCTCATGGAAAGGTAGAAGCTGCAGCGGTCTTATTCATAATCTCCTGTGGGGAATGGAAAATGGTCTCTATTTCTGTAGAGTATATATTGGGCAGGTAACATGAATATGTATATTTTATGAATATACAGTATATTAAAGTGAAACATGGAAAACATTAGTCAGGCTTTAAACTCAGAACTTCAGAGTGTGGTGTGGCTAAAAGCTCCATATTAGATATCCCACTTTTTCTCCATTTTTGATCATTCACATATTTGAGATATTATTTCTTCTTAAATATACTCCAAGGACCATTTGAACATATTTCAGATTGGAGCTACCTGGATTATTGTGTTACTCAGGTTTGCATCTCTGTAACAAAATTCCTGACACAGATTTTTATGATTTTGGACTCATGGCTTTGTAAAATTCAAAAGTCCAAAATTGGCTGACCCCATTGGCTTAGCTAACTTCACAAGGCCCTACCTCTCAAAATTCTACAGAACCACCCAATACTAGCATCCCTGAGAACAAATCCATACATATGTGTCTTTGAGGGACTTTCATCCAAACTATAGCCATTACTAACCAAACAAGCAAACAAAATGGATTTGACTTGCCACATGGTGTCAAGAGGATGTTTGCTCTCTAGCTCAACTTACAAAACACACCACTAATACATGATGACAGGTGTCCTCTGAGGCAATGAAAGAAGATACTAGGTTATCACTAGGGAAGTCCTTGGTACATCTCCTTTACATTTAGATTGCAAAAGTGATGGGCAAGTGCTAGACCTTCTTTATTCCATTAACCAGCACTGATGGATTGGATACCTTTGCTTTGTTTTGCTTTTTCTAACCTACATTCCAGTGGCCACATTCAGGCAAAGATAGCCAAGAACACAACACATAAAAACATTTGATGATCTTGTAATGCACATATGTAAATATACACATATCAACAAACAAATAAATACAACCTTACCTATAGAATCCTGGAGCAGTAAATTTATACATGGCAACATTGTTCCTCAGTGTCAAAAGGTTGTCCATGACTGATCCATCTGTACCTCTTACCTGTCAGACACATTGTCAGCCTCTTTTCTTTATATCACATCTGTTCAGTGTTCAGAGTTAGAACTTGGGACCAGAGGCCACTTGTTCTCAGATCCATCAACTAAGAGGATAAGCCCCAGACAGAAGGCAACCTGGAATGTGAGCACAACTGCTTCAGTAGTCTATGTACTTTCAACTGCTTCAAACCCACAACTGCCATCCTCATCTCTAAGCTCTAGCATGAACTGCTCATTCATAACAAGACACTAGGAAGTCCCGCCTCCTCCTCAGTAGACTTCCTGGTGTTGGTGCCATGACTGCCTCCTGTGTTCACAGAGAAACCTAAATAGACAGGGCCAGTGCCATATATCCTGCTTTATGTAATCTTGGGAATTAACTCTTGTCAAGCTTGGTTTATATATTAACAGTCCCCAAATACTCTCCATATGTGTAGCAACTGATGATTTAACTCAAATCTCAATTTGATAAGATCTAAGAGATGGGCCTCTGGGCATGCCTGTGGAGAATATCTTGATCAAATTAGTTGAGTTGGAAGACCTGCCCACTGTGGGTGGCACCATTCCCATGGCTAAGATTCTGGACTGGAGAAAGTGAACTGAACAAAAACATTCATTGTTCTGTTTCTTGACCCCTGCCTCGAACTCCTGTCATAGTGGACTATTCCTCAGACTGTGAACAAAATAAGTCCATTTCCCTTAAACCCCTTTTGCCAGAGTATTTGATCACAGCCACACAAAAAAATAACTAAGATAGTAACTTTATTATTTTTTAAATCTAAAACAACAATTTATCCACAGGAAAATGCATGTGGCCTTGCAGACTGAAGCATTCGGCTGCTGAAATCGTTTCCAAGAAGTGGAGACTGCAGTTTGGAGGGTGTGGTTTGCAGATCTCACTTACTGTGGAAATAGAGGATGACTTCCAAAAAAATGACAGGAGCACAGAGCCTGTGTCATCTCCGTTCCCAGTGATTCCTCGTTGATTGATGTGCCATTAATGCTTTAATTGGCAACAGGTGCGGATGATTGCTGCTTCCTATGCTAAGAAATGTGAAATTGAACATAAGGTTCTGATAAATTAATAAACTCCTCTGCTCCAAACAGTTGTTGCTCCAAACTAACTTTCCACAGAGCACTGCTCCATCAAGCACACTGAATTCTTTATGTTAAAAAGCAAAGTGTTACTTAATGATGAATTAAAATTACACCAAGAGCCACAGATAGAACATAATAACATCCCCTTCCCAGGGAAAAGGGAAATTGCTGCAAGGAGCCAAAGAATATGATTTATGAAATAAATTGGTTCCCTTTTGTAGACCAAAGTGTTTTGTCTCTAGATTCCATATCATATTATTAAAAATAATTTTGTGTTATTTAATATAAATGGAAGAATAAAGGATTTCTAAATAAGGTCCTTTTCCCCTCTGAGGTAGAAATTAATATTAAGTCAAAACCTAGGGGAAAAAATTCCTCAAGTTTTTATATAAAAGACCTTAAGGTTGTGCTTTAGTTTATTTATTAACCCTATGTGCTGAGACTGCTCGCCATCATTTTGCCATTAAAAGTTGTCTTCGGTGAACACAGAATTTTGTGCTCGTTACACTAGGCCTTAATTGGTATCAATAAGAAGCAGAGGGCTTATTCCCAGCAATGGATTTGAAGATGAATGAATCCCAGGCATTGTCTACCTCCTCTAAGTCAACAGTGAAAGGCAGCACCATGCTCTGAAGGCTATAAGGGTGTGATGGTGTCTTAGCTTCATACCTCACCCACCTAAGGAATTCAAATACCAGGAACAGAAGAGGAAGGTAGTCTTTGCATATGGATGGGGGCATGGGAGCCTATTAAGTCTGAGAAGAACAGGCTGGAAAAACACTATTATTTATATCCTTTCTCGAACCATATGGACCTTTCTCTGCTGTGCTCCACTAACTCTGGTCAGAAGGGTAGCCATGGACACCTACTAGAATCAGCTTCTGAGCACTGGGGCAAAATCAGAGCAATGGCACAGCAGATGAGGGGTTTCTTGTGTCCTTAATAATTGTGTGCCTCAAGTACACAAATAAGGACATTTGCTCAACCATGTTTGTAGCACCTTTATTTGTAATAGCCAGAACCTGGAAACAACCCAGGTGCCCCTCAACTGAGGTATGGATACAGAAATTGTGGAACATCTACACAATGGAATACTACTCAACAATAAAAAACAAGAAACTCATGAAATTATCAGGTAAATGGTGGGAACTGTAAAATATCCTGAGTGAGCTATCCCAGAAGCAGAAAGACACACACGGTATATACTCGCTCATATAGACATATAGAATAAACCTACTAAAATCTGTACACCTAAAGAAACTAATCAAGAGGGAGGACTCTGGCTAAAATGCTCAATCCTTATCCAGAAAGGCAAAGAGGATGGACATCAGAAGAAGGAGAAAACAGGGAACAAGTCAGGAGCCTGCCACAGAGGGCTTCTGAAAGGCTCTGCCCTGCAGACTATCAAAGCAGATGCTAAGACTTAAGGTCAACCTTTGGGCAGAATGCAGGGAATCTTCTGAAAGAAGTGGGAGATAGTAAGACCTGGAGAGGACAGGAGCTCCACAAGGAGAGCAACAGAACCAAAGAATCTGAGCACAGGGGTCTTACCTGAGACTGATACTGGTACTCCAAACAAGTACCATGCATGAAGATAAGCTAGAACCCCTGCACAGATGAAGCCCATGGTAGTTCAGTGTCCAAGTGGATATCCAAGTAATGAGAACAGGGACTGTCTCTGACATGAACTCAGTGGCTGGCTCTTTGATCATCTCCCCCTGAGGGGGGAGCAGCTTTACCAGGCCACAGAGGAAGACAATGCAGCCACTCCTCTTGAGACCTAATAGACTAGGATTGGAAGGAAGGAAAAGAAGATCTCCCCTATCAGTGGACTTGGGGAGGGGCATGCATAGAGAATTGGGAGGAAGGGAAAGATTGGGAGGGGAGGAGAGAGGGAGCTACAGGGGGGATACAAAGTGAATAAAGTATAATTAATAAAAAAATTAAAAATAGCATTAAAACCCCATGTCCAAAAGCATAATAATAATAATAATGTGCCAACCAAATTTCTATAAGATTACTTATATTCATTCATGAAATTAAAAGGTAGGGGCATGTTAAACACAGAAATATCATTGATAAAAGGTCGTGCTCTTCATCATGTCTCATTTGGGGACAGAAACATTCTTTCTCAAAAGACCACAAGATAGAATACAGAATTTTGCTTTCCTCCCCTATTGACAGGTCTGATGGTGTCACAGGAGAGTCAGAATTGATCATTACAGGGGCAAAAAGTAAGGTCACTGGGAAATGCCACAAATATGAAGAACTGGAGTGGCCTGCACCGGGGAAGCGCAATATGTGAGACAGAAGGGAATTCAAAATAACAGCAATAAGTATCTTCCTAAAGAGGAGAACTATACAGGAAAATCAGGTATAATTACTAGGTATGAAAAAAATGTGTAATGATTGGGTGGGTTGCAGAGCAGAATGGATATAGCCACAAATTAGAAGATGTTTTAAAAAAATACCATGATAAAAGGAGCAATAAAAAGTTCCCAACTCTTGCCATCAGAAATTCTAATCTTAAGGAAAAAAAGGTAACTTCAAGTCTCTGAAGAAAGAAATTGAAGAAGATATCAGAAAATGGCAAGATCTCCCGTGCTCATGGATCAGTAGAATTTATATAGTGAAAATGGCCATCCTGCCAAAAGCAATCTACAGATTCAAAGTAATTCTCATCAAAATACCAACACAATTCTTTACAGAAAAGAAAAATTCTCAACTTCATATGGAAAAACAAAAAAACACAGGATTGCCAAAACTATCCTATACAACAACAGATCATCTGGAGGTTTCTCCCTCCCCGATCTCAAGCTGTATCACAGAGCAATAGGAATAAAAACTGGATGGTATTGGCATAGCAACAGAATGGGGGGTTATTGGAACCGAATAGAAGACCCTGAAACAAATCCCCACACCTATGGTTACTTGATTTTTGAAGCCAAAACCATACAATGGAAAAAAGAAAACATCTTCAACAAATGGTGTTGGTTTAACTGGATGTCTACATGTAGAAAAATGCAAATAAAACCATATTTATCACCCTGTACAAAACTAAAGTTCCACTGGATCAAAAACCTCAAACATAAAACCAGACACACTAAATCAGTTAGAAGAACAAGTGGGGAAGAGCCTAAAGCTCATTGGCACAGGAGACAACTTCCTGAACAGAATACCAACAGCACAGGCCCTAAGATCAACAACCAATAAATGGGAGATCATGAAACTGAAAAGCTTCTATAAAGCAAAGGACACTGATGTAGAATGAAATGACAGCCTACAGACTGAGAAAGGATCTTCACCAACCCTATATCTGACAAAGGGCTAATATTCAGAATATACTTTTTTAAAACCTCAAGAAATTAAAAAGCTACAAATCAAGTGATCCAATTTAACAATGGGGAACAAGGCTAAACAGAGAATTCTCTGTAGAGGAATACAGAGTGGCAGAGAAACACTTAGGGAAATGTTCAACATCCTTAGTCATCAGGGAGATGCAAATCAAAACGACCCTGAAATTTCACCTTACACCCATCAGAATCAGAACGGCTAAGATCAAAACTCAAGTGACAACACATGCTGGAGAGGAGGTGGAGAAAGGGGAACCCACTTCCATTGCTGGTGGGAATTTAATGTACAACCACTTTGGAACCCAATCTGGCATTTTCTCAGAAAATCAGGAATAGCTCTTCCTCAAGACCCAGCTATACCACTCCCAGGCATATATCCAAAAGATGCTCAAGTACACAACAAGGACATTTGTTCAAACATGTTCGTAACAGCTTTATTCATAATAGTCAGAACCTGGAAACATCCCAGATATCCATCAATGGAGGAATGGATACAGAAATTGTGGTATTTTTACACAATGGAATACTACTCAGCAATTAAAAACAAGGACATCATGAAATTTGCAGGCAAATGGTGGGATCTAGAAAAGATCATCCTAAGTGAGGTATCCCAGAAGCACGGTATATACTCACTTATAAGTGGATACTAGACATATAATATAGGATAAACATACTAAAATCTGTGTACCTAAAGAAGCTAAACAAGAAGGAGAACCCTGGGTAAGATGATCATTCCTCATGCAGAAAGACAAACAGGATGGACATTGGAAGAAGGAGAAAATAGGAAATAGGACAGGAGCCTACCACAAAGGGCCTCCGAAACTCTACCCAGCAGTGTATCAAAGCAGATGCTGAAACTCATAACCAAATTTTGGGCAGAGTGCAGGGAATCTTATGAAAGAAGGGGGAGATAGTAAGATCTGGAGAGGACAGGAGCTCCACAAGGAGAACAACAGAACCAAGAAATCTGGGCTTAGGGGTCTTTTCTGAGACTGATACTCCAAACAAGGAGCATACATGGAGATAACTTAGAACCCCTGCACAGATGTAGCCCATGGCAGTTCAGTATCCAAGTGGGTTCCCTAGTAATAGGAAAAGGGACTGAGTCTAACATGAACTCAGTGGCTGGCTCTTTGACCGCCAACCCCTCAAGCAGGGAGCAGCCTTGCCAGGCCACAGAGGAAGACAATCAGCCAGTCCTGATGAAACCTGATAAGCTAGGGTCAGATGGAAGGGGAAGAGGACCTTCCCTATCAGCGGACTTGGAGAGGGGCAGGGAGGAGATGATGGAAGGAGGGTAGGATTGAGAGGAAATGACGGAGGGGCTGTAGCTGGAATACAAAGTGAATAAACTGTAATTAATATAAAAATTTAATTAAAAAAGAAAGAAAATGTAGCAAAGAAATAATGACAGAAAAAACTCAAAAATAACAAAACATTTAAAAGCCTGATCAAACACAATTTCAAAAGCACAAAAGCTTACATAGAGTAAACGCAGAAGTATTTGGAATAGACAGAAGTGAGAATACAAATTGTTGTCATAGTTGAAAGAAAGATTCATTTCTGATAAGCGTTTAATGTTGATGGAGGGGAGATATGCAGAAAAGATGGGTATAAGTAAGTTAGCAGCATTCATTAAAGGAAAAAAAGTGTGATCTCTAGAAAAAAAGAGACTTAAATTTAACCCGTGGAAATTAGGGGTGGACAACAAGTGAAGGAATCAATAGTAATAAAAAATATTAAATTAAATTTCAGAGATACACCTTAATAGAAAAAAACACTAGTTTTAAAATTTATTAAAATATACAGTTTAAAAGTTCATGCTCCCCATCATGTCTAATTTGGGAACAAAAGCTAATAAAAACCCCAACAGTACCAGGAAGAAAAAAAAGCTCAAAGGAGACAAAAGAGAATTTAAATAACCAAAGAAATAAAGGTCATCTACAAGAAAGAAACAGCATCAAATATGTATAGTCTGCATGACATACTCACATAGCAATGTGGACTGAAAACTTATAAGGCAAATGACCACCAGAACTAAAAATAACAGCTAAATCAGCAATAATTTTAATCCACATCTCTTAGAACTTAATGAATAGATTTAACCCACATCTCATCGAATCTAATAAATCAAGTAGATAAAAATTAATAACTAATGTGAAAGATTTGAGTAATATCTTTAATAAACTTCACTTACTACCATATATATACATATACATATACATATATATATATTCCAGTTATTATGGGATATGAAGTGACTTTATCATCCGAGAATTTCCACCTTAAATCAATGCTTTCTTCAGCATTCTTAACAATCTGAACAATTGCCCAAACTCTTTGGTCACTGTTGTTTACTAAACTGCAGTCTAGTCAGAACTTGAAAATCAGTATAGATGTTCTCGCTTCTCCTTTGCTCTCTGTAGTTGGAAGGGCTGGATTTGTAGCGGGGTGAGTCCATGATCTCCTCTGTACTCTCAAAGCACACAAGAATGTGGGAGGAGGGCCAAGTTTGGCAACGATGGGGGGGCGGGGGAGCGGATGGTTGGACTACTTGTTCTGGATCTGGAAGAAGAATTCTAATTAGTCACCCCTAGGAGGAGGGAAGTATTGTGATCTTCTAATTGTTCAACCGGGCCTGTTAGCATTCCATATTACCATATATTGTGTCAACCATCCCCAGCCTTGCTCTTCAAACAGAGAGAAGATTCTCATCGGATTTCACGCTGCCCAAAATGCTGCGAATATAGGAAAAAAAGTAACATGAAGCTCCATTTTAGGCACAAAAATAAAGGATGTGCTGAAAAACCCAGTGATAGAGACATTCTTCTTAATAAAATATTTTAAAATAAAATTAATTTTTAAGTAAAATTAATTTATTTTTTTTAAAAATCATGATGAATAGAATATCGATGTTTTTACCAAAAAAAACCACAATGTTTGTACTATTTACTTTTCTCACTGTTGGGAGCAGATATCTAGGACAAGGCGATTAAAGAGGAAGGATTCATCCTGTCACAGTTTAAGAAAGAGCAGTCCATCCTGGTGAGGAAAACATGGTGGGAGGGAGAGGAGGCAGCCCATCACATCATGGTCACAAACGGTGTATTAGTCACTTTTCTGTTGCTGTGAGGAAATACCATGACCAAATGCAACTAGGAGATGAGTTTATTTTAGTGTCAGAGGGTTAGAGTCCATTTTGTAATGGGGAAGATGTGGTCTGAAAGCAGGACCAGGTTGCTGGCTAAGAACAGTCTTAAATTTTTACTTTTTTAATCACTTTACAGCCAGATCCCAGCTTCCTCTCTCCTCTCCTTCCAACCCCACTTTTCCACTCCTCTCCCCCACTCCCCTCTCTCCTTTTCAGAGAATGGGGAGGTGCCAACCCACCCTAGCACCTCAAGTTGCAGGAGGACTAAGCACATCTTCTCGCACTGAGGCCAGACAAGGGGAAAGGGATCCAAAGGCAGACAGCAGAGTCAGAGACAGCCCCTACTCCCATTGTTAGGGGACTCACATGATGACAAAGCTGCACATCTGCTACATATGTGTAAGGGGTCTAGTTCCAGCCCATGAATGCTCTTTGGTTGGTTGTTCAGTCTTTATGAGCCCCCATGGGCATAGGGTAATTAACTCTGTAGATTGCTCGGTGGAGTCCTTGACTCCTCGGACTCCCTCAATCCTTCCTCCCAATCTTCCTCAAAAGTCCCAGAGCAGCTTATTGTTTGGCTGTGTGCCAAATGGTAGCTAATAAAATTTTATCTTCACACAGGAAATAGAGAAAGAGGAAGTGGACTAAGGCTATGACTCTTCACAGCCTGGCCCTAAGTAATGTGCCTCTTCCTGTAAGGCTGCACATCCTACAAGTAGTCTTCCCTCCTTAGACAGCACCATCAACAGTGTAACAAGTGGTCAAATGTGTGAGCCTATGGGGGACATTTCTCATTCAAATCACCACAGGCAGGAAGCAGAGAGAAAGATGGATTCATGCTAGGGTCACATCCTTCATTTTATGCACTCTGGTATCTTAGCCAATGGTACTACCAAAGTTAAGGTGTTTCTTCACACTTCAATTAACCCAATCTAAATAATCCTTCACAGATGAAGCCAGAGGCTTGTTGTATAGGTGATTCCACATCCCATAAATCTAATGATTGATATTAACCACCACGAATACACACCTTGTTAATGTAACATTCAGATATCATTTTTACAACAAAATTTCCATCCCTTGTCCTTATGGCCTATTGCCAACTTCTAATGCAAAATACGTTCAACTCATAATGTAAAATTCAACTTCAAAAGCCCCCTTAATCTTTTAAAATTTCAATACTCTTTAAAGCATAAAATCCTCGGTCCTTTCTAAGATTTAAGGCAAACATTTTATAAAATCAAAAGAAGGTCCATAATTTCAGTGTAGAAATGGCACAAAATAAACATTCCCAATCCATAGGGGAAAAATGGGCTGATAGCAAGAAATGATTAGACCAAATATGGCAGGAAGAACATGAAATCCTACATGTCTAGCATCTGGAGATCATGATGAAATCATCTGAGCTCTAGCTTGGTAGAGTCACATTTCTCTGTTGCCCACAGCACACAGCCTCTGTTGAGCCAGGTCCATGCTGCGTCTGTAGTTTTCCTTGACAGGATATCTCATAGTCCTGAGTTTTCACTTGTACAGAACCACTCAATGACCTCTCAAAGCCTTGCTGTTGGAACTACAATCCTGTCGCGTACTGCAGGAACCTTGGTGCAAACTCCCATACCCTCTTACTCCTATCAGTCATACCTATAAAATAGTACCACGCAGATCATGCTGCCACGTCAGGCTGCATGCTTCAGATGTAGCCTAGCTGCACCTGCCTCTGTTGCTGACCCTGGGAGAACACTTCCCTAAGTTTACTGTTTTCAAGTGGGGGCTCCTTTGACTGGCACTCCCAGTTGAGGCATTTGCTCTTTTTTAAATGACTTTGCCTTTTCACAAGTAGAAAGCCTTTGCAGTGGTTCTCAGCCTTCCTAATGCTGTGAGCCTTTAATACAGTTCATGTTGTGGTGACCTCCAACCATTGAATTATTTTGTTGCTACTTCAGAACTGTAATTTTGCTACTATTTTGGATCTTATTGTAAATATCTGAAATGCAACCCCCAGAGGTTGAGAACTGCTGCTTTAAGGTGTGAGATCTTGCACATAAGACACTTTTCTTACTGTCTCGGTGCAGATTTCAAGGTTTCTCTTTGTGGATGCTAATCTTTAATATTTTCAGCTCCTTTCTCAAAATCTTTCCTGTTACTTCAAACTAGCCCACATTCATTTCCTTGTGAAACTTCACATATTTCATGTATTCCCTCATCTCTTCCTCTCTCTCCCCCTTCTCTTTCTCTTCTACTGAAACTTCAAACAGGGGCAGTGAACTGTACTAATTTCTTAGCCTGAATGCCACCCTGACTTGAAAATTTCTCCACCAAAATTATTAGTCTATTATTTTTAAATCTACCTTAATTAATAATCAAAGATATTAGAAGGGTAAAGTTATTGTCTGCCAAAATATAAGTCAGTGACATACAGTCTTCAACAGAGAACTTTTCTCCCCCTAAAGGCTCAACTGTTTGCATTTCTCATGGCATCCTGGTCTTCCAAGCTCCCGCCAGAATGCTCCTTTAAGTTCTGCTTTTAGCATTATAGGCTCGCAACCCGAAGCTGCAAAGTCTTTCATATTCCTTGTGAAAACAGTTCCAAAAGCCTATGAATTACATGGTCAAGATTGCTTCAGAAACTCCACTGTGATACCAAATACATACATGCATATATACATGCGTAATACATACACTCGTACATTCATATGTGTGTGTTGTGAACAAGTGCCTGAGAAGAAGCAACGTCAGTGTTGACAGGTTCATTGTGGTTCGCAGTTTTGGAATGCATGAAGTCCGTGGTGAGAAAGGTGATCATGGAGCATGTGGTCCCACTGAGCTCACAGACAGGAATTCAAGGGAAATAACACCAGCGTTCAGCTTCTCCCTTTTCTTTTTCAGTCTGAAGCTCCAGCACATGCAAAGGTGTCAACAACATCTAGGGTGATTCTTTGTACCCCAATTTATCTAATCTAAAAAATGATCCACTGTCATGGCCAGAATGCCATCTCTTATGTGATTCCAGATCCTGTCCAGATCCTGTTCAGGTGAAGTGTTGTTAACCATAATGACCGACTGAGAGATTTTCTTTTTGCTTCAGACACTAGGAAACCTTGGTTTGATCCCCCTTTTTACTTCCCTCAACAGTACCTTTCTGAAGAAAGGAAAGGATGAGGTGAAGAGCTGATGATAGGCCCCTTTTTTATTTTGCACTGGGGGGCTGTGTGATGGTTATTATTTATTTTCAGTTTGACTGGATCTGAACTTTGGACCTTCTAGAAGACAAACCTCTGACTGTATCAGAGTCACTTAAATAGGTTCAACTGAAGAGCAAGAGCTGCTTCTGAATGGCTACAGCAGCATCCTGCACATTGGTGTCCTCGACAGATCATTTCCATTTTGTCGGCTTCCTGACTATGGATGCACCAACAGAAACCACGCCTTCCCTGTCATAGGCTCTAGCTGCCAATGGAGAACTGAAATAAAGCCTTTGAGTTACGCACCCACTCTTGCATTTTGCCACAGCACTGAGAGAAATACAAGACTTCTGTATAGAAAGAAACAGTGCCCACTGTTTAGAGTGGAGGTCCCATTTCCCAAGCTAATTCAAGGATGGTGACAGAAATCCAGTAAGAGTTAGACAACTAAACAGAAACCACAAATCTCCAACAAATAAAAAGTAGATAGTCCTCTTATAGGATATCTGATAATTTATAAAATTATACACATCATCGATTCCAAAACATCAATATTTGGAATGGAATTATCGATGAAAGCGTTTTCAATAAGGACATATTTGACTTACAAAGAAAATGATGACTTCATCTGGTTCAAGCTAATATTCTTTCAGCATAATGTTGTATTATTAAAGGTCAATAACAAAATGAGAAGCCCTTGATCTTTTGTGTGCTGCTATAACAGAGCACTATAGAGCAGATACTTGTAATGGACATGGATTCATCGGCTCACTGTTCTGGAGGCCATTGGACAGAGAAGAGACTGTTAGAAACGCTGAGCTCTGAAGATACAAGCAGAAATTCAAGGCTGCCAAAATGAAGCACCCTTTATAAAAATATCAGACTCTGGTTTGGGGCATCCTTAGAGAAAAAGAAGAGTGAACCTTTAACAGAACTGAAATGTCTGTTTCTGCACTCTGCTGCCAAATGTGATCTTAATGCTCTTTATATAAAGAAAAAAAAATCCTTTCTTGTTTTCATGCAGCTAAAGCACAACACCCAGAATTTAACTGAAAATTATTAGGTATGATTTGAAACGGGCATCAATGACCAAACACAGGTGCAAAACAAGAATTCAGATGTTAGAATGGAAGGAAAATTACAGTGGCAATATTCAAAAACGGGGCGGATTTTTGTGCACATGTGCAAAACAAGCTCAGAAAATTGATGAAGACATATCAAAACTGCAAAAGAGCTAGAACTCTGAGGCACTAAATCTAGGAAATTTTAAGTATAAATTTAAATGACATGAAATGATTATACCTCAGTGAACAACATAAGAATCCAGGGGCTCATTCTGTTAACTTATTGAATTAGTGTAAGCAGATAGTAACTAAACACTGACAGGGAATAATGTAGTTAGAAAATTACCATTTGGTAACCATCTTGGTAATACCAATACCAATACCTGATACAACCACTTAGTGAAAATTTGATGAATAGGATATTTGTGTCATTTCAAACTATGTCTCCACAAATCATTTATTAATCAGAAATACCCATCGTGATATGCTGCACTAAGGACGGATGCGATGCTTATGACATAAGGACTCCCAAGTCAGAGATCAGTCTGAACAACTTCAGTGCTGGCTTTTAATATGTCAAAGCCATGAACTTAGAAAGCGTTGCTATGGGCCAACACAGGAAAAATGAAGACCCAAAAAGGGATCAAAAATGCAAACCATAAATTTATGTACTCTCAGCGTTGAAATGGTGCTCAGGTGTAACAGAAAACAGATAAAAAGCTGGAGTTTTCAAATGAGATATCAATTCAGAAAGAGATTTGGTGGCTAGGTGACAAGATAGAATGGGCTCAAGAAGGAGACTTATTTTGAAGGTCTTATGATCTATTCAAGTTAGGACCAGCAGTTAGGTGAAGTAAAAGATCAAATTCATCATGCAGTGACTGTTGCAGAGGTAAGCAAAGCCCATGGGACCCATGGAACAGGAGGAATAAGAATCAAAGAAAATGAACCTACGTACCACAAAAGAAAAAATTTTAAAAAGAGTCAGAAAAGAAACATTTTTAAAAGATTCAGAGAAATTTCAGAAGAAACCTGGAAATGTTTTATACCCAAGAAAAAAAGAAATAATAGCATTTTAGAGCATGTGTCAGACACTTTGTCAGATGCTGGCAAATACAGATAACTCTGGACGCTGGATCCCACAAAGCTCAAACAATTCTCAGTGAAGAAGAACAAAAACAATACCCTTAAACCGCTCGTCACTGATCTACACAACCAAAGATGAAATGAGGCACAGAGGCAGCCCGTGAACGTGCCATAAGAGAGACTGTCAACACTTCTAGGTGGCACGATGGCCATGGGGGCATCTCTGAGTACTCCAGAATTAGTCAATGATCGTGGCACCAGTCCCTTACCCAGGCTGTTACTAACTCCAGGGAAACAAACCATGGGTAAAGTGAGGAAAGCAGCATCTGTGCTTAGAGGCTCCAGAAGCTACTGAACGGGAGGCTTGCTTTTTACACGGTGCTTCTGATTCGCTTCTGCGAACACTTACTGACCTCTTGGCTAAAGACTATCCAGAATATCCTTCTTTTTCTCGGCCCCCTTTCTTGTCACATTGATGTTTGGGGATCCCAAAGGGACACATGTGGTATTCTAAGTAGATGAATTCTGTAGGAAGCCACGGGCACTTCAGGAAACTGGGTGAGCATAAAATACTTTAGTTAGAGAGGAACAAGAGATGCAATACAGGCCGGATGTAAAGAAGATCATAACCGGTCCTTGCAATAGACTGGTGGTGGTGATGTAGAAGGAGTGAGTAAGCAGATCAGGATCAGGATCTGGCAAGACCCTGTTCTATTCTTGCTGCTCCTTTAGCTTACATCTGAGATAGCGTCTACGTTGCCCCAGTGGTACATATGATGAAACTGAGCCACCAAGAAACTAAGCAAATTGTCAAGAATGTTTGAGGTAATGGTAACTATAATAAATACCATTAAAGTTAAGACTCCTTAAGACTAATCATTGTCTACCAGATGGGGAAACTATAAATGAACTGCCAGCGTGTGATATTCAGATGATCATTCTTTGTAAATGGTTACATTGACTTCCAATTTGGAGGTCCAAAGTCTAATCAGATTTCTGGACTCCTCTTTTTCCCCTTGAGTCTCAGGTGTGAAAGGCTAAAGCAGAGAGTCAAGAAAGGAGGTAAGCACTGTTACCAATGAATATGTTACCCTGTTGTCAAACAGAAGGTTCTTAGGATATGGCCTTGCTCAGGGACAACTGTGGGACCCCCGCCTTGGTAGATAGGCTCAGTGACTCTGCCTCTTCATCTATAAACCATTAAATCATTCTTTATAGGTACTGGGTAATTGTAGAGGGCCTCGGCACTCAAATTTTGTGATCATAACATCAGAGAGGTCTTTTGATGACACTTTCCAGGCACCCAGAGCACTTGTGCATTTGACAGAGGTCACACAATTACAGTGGCTGAAGAAAAAAATAGCTCTTAGCATGTATCATACAAGAGATAGTGTTATATATGTATGCACAGGAAAGCCACTTCTATTGAAATCCGCAGAGCTATACCAGGCCACTCTGAGTTAACACAGAGGCCAGGCCTGCATGGAGCTAGTGGGGTATCTACCCCTAGCTGTAATTATGCTGAGTTTCTACCCTAACCCACTGGAGAAACTCAAATATTCATCATTATCCTTGGCTACCCGCTAGCTTTTGTTCTCTAGACTCCTTAACCCATGGCAAGTACTTACAAAGTTAATCTTTATTGTTAACTTGGCTGGATTCAAAATCACCATGGAAACATACCTCTTGCATGTTTTCTGAGAGTTTTTCCAGGAAGGTTTAAGCAAGCAAGGAAAGACAAGCTGAATGTATATAGATGTCCACCCATAGGCAGCTGTACAGGACTGAACGGAAGGAGAAAGTGAGTCGAGCACCAGTGTCCACTGCTCTCTGCCTCCTCCTGACAGAAGCGACGTGACCAGCAGCCTTCCTTTTCTGTCCCTGTGCCTCCCCTGATGGAATGGACTACATCTTTTACTCAACCCTAAAACAAAACAAACCCTTCTTTCTTTTAAGTGCTCTTTATCAGGGAGTTGGTCACAGTCATGACAGAAGTAAAATGGTCCTTTATAACGAACTTGTCTGTTTAGAAGGTTGGGATTTTAGGAGGTTACAAGCATTGTTAATATTAGTCATGTTATTAAGTTCCTCCTTCCATGGTGTTCTTATCCCTTGTGAGTTTTGTGAAAACTTTGTTAGTTTGTTTCCTTTATTTCTGGAGTATGTTCTTACAGTTGCCCACTTTCAAGAAAGTACTTTTTTACTAAGTACCTGGAGGCACACTCTTATGCCAAGGAACATATTTTTAAGCAACCACCAAGCAAATCATCATTGATTTGACTGAAGACATTGGGTTTTAAAAGCCCAGTCTTTGAGGAAGTGAAAATATTTGGAATGTAGAGAGAAACTAAGCTGCCAGGGCTGATGGGTATGTGCTCAGGTTTCTCACACTCATAGGCACCAAACATATCTGCACTGTGACATTGGTGAATACAAATAGCCTGGAAAAAATCTTTTAGATGAGAAGAAATTGAGATTTGATTGATCAACTCTTTCTGCAATAGAGATGGACTTTAATATAAATGTAAATTCATATCTCCTGAAAAGTTATAAAGGGCATCTCAGAGACTAGTAATATCAAACATAAACTACCATTTATTGAGCACCAACTATGTGTGGGTGGAGTGTGAGCATTTTATATATTATTAAAAGTTAATTCCTATCATTACATTTGTGATATGTGGCATAATCCATATATGACACATAAAGAAATAAAGATGGAAAAAAGTTAGGAAGCACCCAAATTATCACAAGAAAGATAGAGAGAAAAGAGTCAACCAGAAAGAGTGGCTGCCAATGGAGAGACTGCAGGGACGGCTTGGATTTAAGAGCAAGAGTATGTGCTGTTCTTGCAGAGGACCTAGGTTTAGTCTCTAACACCTATGTCAGGCAGCCCACAACCACCTATGACTACAGTTTCAGGTACTCTTCTTCTGGCCTCTTGGGGCACATGTTGATATACAGTACACTGCTGGCAAGCTCATGTAGGCACACATGCATGCAGATCAGTACAAAAGAATATATATTAAAAGAATGACTAACATCAGAAATCTGAAATGAGGTAGGATATGAATGTATTCATGGGGTTTGTTGCTTTGATAATTAACCACAAACTTGATGACTTAAAACAACAGATACAGATTTTCTCATTTCTAGAGGCCAGACTGCAAAATAAGTAACAACTAATGGAAATCGGGTTGTTGGCAAAGGTCTGCTCCCTTTCCTGGGATTAGGGTGGGCTCCATTTCCTGCCTCTTCCAGCTCCGGGCTGTGGCTCCTACGCTCCGTCCTCCAACGCCAGTGTCTGAAGCCTCTTGCTGTTCCTCCTGCGTTCTGCCTTATGTTCTGAGTGTCAAACCTCCCTCTGAAGATTGCATTCTGTCTTCTCAGCCTCCCTCTGTGATTACAATCAGGGCCAGCCTAATCCAGGATAGCCTCCACCTCCCAGGTCTTTAATAACTCATTTTTGGAAGCTCAATATCATGAAATTTCAGGATGATGTTAGGGACTGTCATTCAGCCAACAAGGAGAATATCATTCACTTCCATTTGGGTCTCCAATTGTGCTCATCATTCTTTCCTGACTCTAAAGATGTTTATCAGTAAATAGTATAGTTTCTCAGTCTACTTGCTTACAGTTCTGAAGTCCAACACACTGTGAAATACGGGGAGGTACATTTACACAAATATTGTCACAAGATTCAGTGGTAAAAGAAACTTATGCAAATTAATACTCTCTTTGATCCTTACTTATCACCTTATCATGACTGTATCCACAGTGGATATGCTATAGTTACTGGATATACTACAAAAGAATTTATGAAATTTATATTATCTTATTCTAAAAGGTAAGAATATATGAGCTATAAATACCCGGGAGCTGTTAGCTGAGAAGTCATGAACTTACAGTAAGCTAAGAGCTAGAAAAAAAAAAAATAAGGTGTGGGTAGTACTTAAACCTGAAAGATTACTAGACATTCCCCAAGTCCTCTAGAGAAGGAACATTCCATGAATAAATGGATCTACATACATAGGAATGACTATGAGGTGGTTAGAAATAAACTCTGGGAAGATCATGTATCATGAATAAATGTGGGCATCATCAGGACAAAAGCTAAGATCTTCAGAGAATGATCCTTTCCTGCTTCTGTCTCACAGACCAATCTCCCTTGCAGAGCAGTGTCTTAGCCCCCAGCCTCTGATTCACAGCAGCATCTTCTGCAGTGACCATGGAAGGGGACTCTACAAGCAAGATGGTAGCTGTCATGCCTACCAGTTTGTTCTCTGACCCACCAGTTTGACCATAACCTCTAGCTCTGCATAAAATCCATCTGGGGGGGGTGACTATTCTCTTGTTCTTCCAAATGCCCAGTCAGAACACTGCTGACAGAGCCAGGGACATCAGCTTCTAACATAGTACACTTATTCTCTCCTGTATTCTTCTTGTAACCAGTACTCAGTTTTTCCATTTCAGTATTATCCAATATGCTGTATGACTCCCAAAATTTCATTGTTCCAAGTTTTTACACCCACTCCTACAGACACACACACACACATACACACACACACACAGAGAGAGAGAGAGAGAGAGAGAGAGAGAGAGAGAGAGAAGTTTCCTTCAGTCCCTTTGACTTTACTCTCTCCCTATATATACTCACACAGACACACATCCACTCACTTCGACCTTCTTTGACAGAAGCTAAGTGCTAACTGTCAAAAGTTTTTTAATCTTTTGTTCCTTTTTAACCCATAGTGAATGTAGTGAATATCCTAAGATGTTCTTCTTGGCCTAGTCATTGTGGGAAAAAATGCTTAGCCTTTGTCAAGGAGAATGTGGAGGAGTAAAAAGAACAAATTCATCACATCAACTAGAATAGAATTACTCAAAACCATGCACTACATTGAAAATATGGAGACCTTTTACCAGCATCATTTCCCTTTGGATAAGGTAATCTATTGCTCATAGAGGAAATCAAACTTTCTCTCTGTTGGTGATTCACTCAAGTTTGTCACAAACCTCCTTCGTTCTCCATTTCTGTTTGTCATCAGTATAAAGAGCATCCTCACAAAGTCTGGATGTCACTGTAGGCCAGTCTCCAAATTCTTTATAAAGTAATGAGGATTTGAATATAAGTGAAATTTTCAAATAAATAAAGCATACTTTTATATGAGCCCAAATATGGCAACATGTGTATAATCATTTCCATGAAAATATTTGCAGAGAATTACTCTGCTCTTGCCAGAAAGAGATATGCGGAGCTAAACTCCTGGAACCATCAGTGGCCCCTGAAAATAAAGCCATGTTCACTCTACCCTTGTGATTAACTATCAACAGAGAGACAAGAACAGTGACTAACAAGAGGCCCCAGGCACCTTGAGCAGCAGCCTAACAGGGTTCACAAGAGACAGTACAGTCTTCTCCATCTCCCCAGGCAAACGCAGGCTTCTCCTAAGCTTATACAACAGAATACAGCAGAACTGACCACCACAGGCCAGCAAGCTGATGGAACTCAGGGAAGATGAACTGAAATCAGTTTCTAGTTTCTAATATGACTAAGGCAACACATGTAAAAAACAAGATTTCTAAAACATTTTCACAATTACAAGAATGTTAGCATACTTTCTTTTTATCATCATCATAATAATAATTAATTACAATTTATTCACTTTGTATCCCAGCTGTAGCCCCATCCCTCATCTCCTCCCATTCCCTGCTGCCCTCCCTCTTTCCCCCATGTCCCTCCTCTAGTCCACTGATAGGAGAGGTCCTCCTCCCCTACTCTCTGACCCTAGCCTATCAGGTCTCATCAGGACTCTCTGGATCCTCTTTCTCTGTTGCTTAGTAAGGCTTCCTCGCCAAGGGGAGATGATAAAAGAGCAGGCAACCAAGTTCATCCCAGTGACTGCCCATGCTCCCCTTGCTAGGTAACCCATAGGTAGACTGAGCTGCCCATGGGCTACAGAAAAAAAAAGGGGGGGGGGAAGATCCTTGAACTCATTGGCACAGGAGACAACTTCCTGAACAGAACACCAAAGGCACAGGCTCTACGATCAACAATCAATAAATAGGATCTCATGAAACTGAAAAGCTTTTGTAAAGCAAAGGACAGGTCTGTTTCATTTACGTTTCTTTTTATTTATTTTTTAAGTTTCTTTTTTATTTTATTTTTTAAATATTAGTTACAGTTTATTAACTTTGTACCCCAGCTGTAGCCACCTTCCTCATTCCCTTACAATCCCACCCTCTGTCCCTCACCTCCTCACTGCCCCTCTCTAAGTCCACTGGTAGGGAAGGTCCTCCTCCCCTTTCATCAGACCCTAGGTTATCAGGTGTCTTCAGGACTGGCTGAAATGTCCTCCTCTGTGGCCTAAAAAGGCTACTCCTCCCTCAAGGGTGGGGGATGCGGGGAGGTAAAAGAGCCAGCCACTGAGTTCATGTTAGAAACAGTCCCTGTTCCCCTTACTAGGATATCCACTTGAATACTGAGCTACCATGGGCTACATCTGAGCAGGATTCTAGATTATATCCATACATGACCTTGGTTGGAGATACAGTCTCACAAAAGACCCCTGTGAACAGATATATCTATATCTAGATCTAGATATAGATATATGGTATTTGTGGAACTCCTGTCCTCTCCAGGTCATACTAATTCCCACTTCTTTCATATGATTCCCTTCATTCTGCCCAAAGTTTGATTATGAGTCTCAACATCTGCTTTGATACACTGCTAGGCAGAGTCTTTCAGAGGCCCTCTGTGGTAGGCTCCTGTCCTATTACTTGTTTTCTCCTACTTCCAAAGTCCATCCCATTTGTCTTTCTAAGTGGGGATTTATCATCTTACCCTGGGTCCTCATTCTTGTTTATCTTCTTTAGGTGTATAGAATTTGGTATACTTAGCCTATCTTATAGGTCTAGTACCCACTTATAAGTGAGTATATACCATGTAAGCCTTTCTGCTTCTGGATACCTCATTCAAGGTGATCTTTTTTAGATCCCACCATTTGCCTGGAAATTTCATGATGTCCTTGTTTTCAATTACTAAGTAGTATTCCATCATGTAAATGTACCACAATTTCTGTATCTATTCCTCTGTTGATGTATGTCTGGGTTGTTTCCAGGTTCTGGATATTAAAAATACAGTTGCAATGAACATGGTTGAGCAATGTCTTTGTGTACTTGAGCATCTTTTGGATATATGCCTAGAGTGGTATAGCTGGATCTTGAGGAAGCACTATTCCTAATTTTCTGAGAAAGCTCCAGATTGACTTCCAAAGTGGTTGTACAAGTTTACATTCCCACCAGCAATGGAAGAGGGTTCGCCTTTATCCACAACCTCTCCAGCATGTGTTGTCACTTGAGTTTTTGATCTTAGCCATTCTGATGGATGTAAGCTGAAATTTTAGGGTCTTTTTGATTGCATCACCCTGATAGCTAGGGACGTTGAGCTTTCCTTTAAGTGTTTCTCTGCCATTTTATATTCTTCTACAGAGAATTCTCTGTTTACCTCTGTACCTGTTTTTTAATTGGATTGCTTGATTTATTGTTTTTTTCTCTTTTTTTTATTTTTTTATTTTTTTTTATTTTTTTTTAATTTATTTATTTTTATATCAATCACAGGTTAGGTACTTTGCATCCCAGGCATAGCCTCCTCCCTCATTCCCTCCCACCCTCCCACTCCCTCCCTCATCTCCCTCCTCCCTGCCCCTTCCAAGTCCACCAACAGGGGAGGACCTCCTCCCCTTCCATCCAACCCCAGCTCATCCTGTCTC